>CM077465.1:71689411-72289411 GCA_039654755.1 Calcarius lapponicus | reverse complement strand
GGAAAACATCCCACACAGTTTTGGACGCTCTGCATCAGTAGTCAAGAACAATTCAGGGTTGAGTATCATATTAATCCCTAGGAAATTACCTCAAGCAATTATCTAATTAGGTAGAGTTTTTTCTCCCTTTCCCCCCTTCTATCCCTTCTCTACCACCATCCTAGCTGTCATCTCATTTGTAACCACCGCCCAAGAGGCATATATGATGAGAAGGTCTCTGGCCAAGTCTCCCACTGGTTATATACAAATGACAGATTTGAAACACATTACAAAATTCCTTCATTCCTACATTCCTAAGACAGCCTAAAATACTCAACCCTATTACGTGAAATCTGTTTTCTGCTGTGAAGATGAGAAAACCATTCAGCTTGCAGAAACTGCTGAACAAAATGTTTGGAAATGCTACATGCATATGCTAATACACTCGCTCTGCATAGGTGGAGGTGCTCCCTGTAGCACCACTGATTATCGGATTATCTAGAAGACATTGCATTTTTAATTTAGCTCCATTTTTTATAAGCTGTGCTAATAAAATCTGCACCCCATGGAAACCCCCTGCTCATTAGCCATTACCCACCCTCAGGCAGCACAAGTCTGTTTACATTACAAATAAACGATAAAATATGCTCATTGCCAGCTTTCCCCTTCCCGAGGGACACTTGTCATGAATCTATCCTGCAAAACTATCTCTTCACTACTCTCCCCTGACTTCCCCTTGCCCCAGGACACTTTGCCTTCATTTATCTCTTTCGGACTTAACAAACCACTACAACTACCTTAGATCAATTTCTCAAATCACAGTTTAATTATTTAGAAGGAAGTGAGCTTTTGCTCTCCATTAAAACAACAATCCCTACCCCCAAGGAACAACATTAAATCATTGTTTAATCCTTATTACTGCCTTAGGCCTCCCTTGATACTGCAGTGTTGTTGAAACTTCATTTCAATATTTACCACTTAGATCACTTAAGGGCTGTCAGCTTTAATAAAATTTTATCAATTGGATACTTATATTATTCAGAGTTTCATAAAAATAACAAGACCTGCCTTGGTATTTCACTCATATATGGGTTAATTCCTTTGACTGCTACGGGATTTCATTTTATTAGCATTTAAACATAATATGAGTGATTTTTTTAAAGCAATATATATTGGATGAAGTTAGTAAACAACACCATACTAAGTTACATGAATTTTTATGTATGTACCACTAGGTTTACAACTGCAAAACGCAGAGATAAACCAACAAGGCAGATATCACTGTGCAGGCTCCTAAAAAGCCTGATCTTTAAAGAGATTTGTCTATCTCAAATCTTCTCTGCAGTGTATAGAGTAGTGACAACTCTCTGTGGTAGGTATACAAAAAAGATATCCCACATTCTTGGTTTTCAGACTTTTGCTGTCAAAAAACATGCTAAGATTTCCCACATTCAATAAAACAAAGCAAAATTTGACAGGAAGTATACCAGCTCAATCACTAGGCTATAACAATACAGTATTACTTCATGTTCCCTCTCAAACTAGAAGAGTGAACGATGCCATACCCGAAAAAGGCATTTCCAGAGATTTTGGCTATTTGGCTGTACTAATTCTAGCTGGAACAGACAATTTCTATGTACTCCTCCAATTGCTTGGTCAACAGAGATTTCTGAAATCATCCAGCTACAACTGCAGCACAAGGACTTCCAAAATTTCTCTGGTAAGTGCAGTTTGTCATTGCATCACTAATAATACCACGACCTGTTTAAATCTAGAAGCTACAGTTACTGTGGTCTCAGGTCTGCAGTAGGTTCCTCTGATACCAAAATCTCTAAGATAGATCCTGCTTTGATAGGTACTACTGGCAGATCAAGTGCTGTTTTTCAGATGATTGACTGTAAAGACTTCTCAGACACAACTTCTTTATTATATGGTAGAACTGCATTCTTTTTGTTAGAAGAAGGGCACAATGTTTTCCCCAAGTGGATGTGAATTTATACTTCAGGGGCAAGGATACTGCACAAATGATTCATGCACTGCAAGTCTGAGAAATTTGCACAAAAGGGAGAACAAATACATTAAATACATCCGTGAAAAGGGCAAAAAATCTACATGCTTTAAAAAAAATTGCTTATTTTTCAAAAAAAGTTTTATAGACCAACTAACATTCACAGGACTATCCATGTCTATCCATTCTGCCTTTGCATGAAAACAAGTCCCATTTCACACTCCATGTTTGCTTTTAGACTTGTATCTCCTTACCATTGTGACCATCACCCTCTTAGTCCTATTGTTAATAGGGTCCCTTCTAGCAGCAGAGTTTTTTCCTTTGGTTTTCGATGTTTGACCTTCATCAAATCACTTTTGAAACATCAAATGACTTGTTTCTTGCAGAAAATTTTGGCTCTTCCATCAGTTTTAAACCTCTCTGACTGCAGAGTTTAAGTACTTATAGAATCTAGATAAAACTCTGAAAAAAAAGAAAAGGTAGAGGACTTAGAAGATGATAATTCAATTTAAATGATTAATCATACATGGAGGGTGCTGAGTGTGAACATGTCACTTATTTAGAGGTCTGGATGCTAAGTCACTTTTGGATATAGGATTCTCAACAGCTTTCCTATATGTAATCAGAAATAATTACGCAGAAATTGCATGAAACTGGACTAGACTGAATAGGAAAAATCTCGTCCTCTGGAATAACAACAGGTACTGCATTTTAAATTGAGACTTGGTCATCTGCTTTAACCTGTATCCACTTTGGAACACACACTAAGGTGCCAAAGTCAACTGACTGCTTGCAAATCTTCTAACACTACTTAGCTCCTGTGAGTAAGGCTGGATTTTCATATTAAATATGATGAGAAAAGTATATTAAAACAGAAAACAAGGAACTACTTAAATTACATTTCTTCAGATTCAGTATTGTTTCCAAAAAAAGCTTTGTCAATTATAAGTGACCAACGCTGATACACACATATTCCTTACACTCGAGTGTGTTGACCTTCAATACCTTGCCAAAAATGGTGATTTCAATTTTTAAAATTATAAGGAAACAGTACTTGGAAAACCTCACTAGTTTAGCTTAGATAGTAGGGCTAGTTAGTACCCATGATCACGATCTCCAGGAGAGTCACAGCTGCACCATTCCTGCTGATGTTGGTGGAAATTCTGCCATCAGCTTCAGCTGGAGTCAGGTTGCATCTATAAATTGTTTGGAAGTATATTCCCACTTATTTTAATGGCAGTAGTAGGAAAAGGCTTGAGTTGTAGATCAGGACCCTCAACATACTGAAACAAATTCAACAAAAAGTCAAAGAACTTCCAGTCTACAAATAAGCCGTAACAAGGCAACTGAGGGCCACAACCCAGAACAGTGTTATATGCAGTGGCCATAGTAACCTGACTGCCTAGGGCTTGATTATAATTAAAAGACACCAAGAAAGGCTTAATTTTAAGTGGGGCCTAATAATTAACATTGAAGTTAAAAGAGTAGTAAAGCAGGGAGCATGACAATTAAACATGCCTGAGAATGTAAATATATGGATACGAAGTGCAGAGTGAATGTTGCCAATTTTCAAGTCAATTTTCCTAGAGAAAGCTCTAGTGGGGCAGACAAAAAACAGAGCTTATAAAAGAACCTGGTTGCAACCTTAGCCACAGAGTCTTGACCACAGCTTCATAATAAAATTACTAGTATATTAAGCATGTGAATGTGGGGTGATGCAGAGGAGAAGATGGGGCCCCCATAGCTGGCTGGCAAGCCAACTCTGATTTTAACTAAAAGCAGATGGTTTTCAAGAACAAATAGGTGCAACTAGCTCTTTTATGCAAGTCACGCTCAATTCACAGCCATTTTCTTAGATGTACACCTTCAGCACAGGAGTTCATGTGGCCTAAATTGAATGTAATAATCCAGATGGGAGTATAGCTATTCTGCATCCTTTCAACTGGAGGGTCAAGTTACGCAGCCCTCCCGTTTAAAAGCATATAAAAACCCAAGCTATTCAGCGTGCAGCTGAGAGTGCAAGGACTTTAATCTTTACATTATCCATATGAATGCACTTTCTATTTTTGTTTATTGTGCCACACAAACCTAATTGCTGCTGCTTTAGAGCCAGCAATCCCTAAAGGGCAACAAATAACCTCGGGCTTTGGTAACGTCAAGTTTCACTTTTTGGTCATCAGTTCTAACTTAACCCAGGTCAACCATGGCCAAAAACTGTCACCAGCTGGTGGTGTATGTATAGCCCGTGGTCTGAATCCACCTGCACATATAAAATGAAGACAAAGAGGAGCATAAGCAGGGAAATTGAACTGTACCCATGTCTAAGGAGGATCCCTCTAGGCAGATGTGGATTGAAGAGCTGCCCTCATTCACTAAAATATTATTTAGTTGGGAAAGCATTTCAGAAACCTCCAAACTCAGCCCCTTACTAAAGGGCAAAGCTTTACCAATAACACTGAGTGGCGACCTGAATTCATCAAGTACTACTTTCTTAAGAGGATTTGTGAATTTTAAAGCACTTTTTAATAATTTCATATGAAATCTACTTGATGAATTGATAGGTTTTAAGAAACATCTTCAGAAGGATGGGTGTAAACCTGGATAATTTTTTCTGTTTGCTAGCTTCCCACTTTTCATTTTGTCCTCTTGAGTTAGATTGAAATATGCCAAATTGTGTGAGCTGTTACCTTATGGAGCTTCTTACTCACAGAATGTATCTTCTGTTACACATGGAGGTGTTAATCCTCAGGTAATCAAAAGCTGAATTAGTTCATAATGAAGGTGAAAGACTCTCTGGTTTATGTTGCTGCTGAGCCTTATAGGTTTTCTTGTTTTATTTTATTCAAAGAACTATGGGGTGTTAACAACTTCTGCAATAAATCAAATAAAAGTAATATAAAACAAGGCCTACCAGTAGCTCCATCCTGCACAAGGAAAGGCAGCTTGGCATCATCACAGGCACATTGCTAAGCACTGAAGTATAAAAGAAGCACAGGAACTTTTACCCTTGTGCCTCCTGAGCCTTGCCTTCTTGTCTAAATATTTGCAACCAAACAAGCTGTTTAATTTAGCCATTTTCCATGACAAAAAGCTGCATAGCTCTGGAAAGAGAGTTCAAGAAATCACTCAGGTAATCCAAAAATAGTTCACCTGTGGTATGACTCTTGCCTCACATGTCCTCCATGTCTATGAATCAATTCAAACTTGTGACTGATTACAACAGGCCAAAATGGATACTGTTCATTCAAATTTTTGTTCAAAATAGATGATGATCTTATATGTTCATAACTTTATGTTCATCAGCTTCACATATAATTACCAAAAAGATCAAAGATAACCAGTGCTGATTTCCCTTAAAGATTTATCATTTTTACTTGAAAATTATACTGATTCTATAATTTTAACAAAGCTTGCACATAACTTTTTTTTCCCCCAGCACTCATTCAAGGATGGAAATTTGAGATACACAGAAAGTGGCCAAACACACCAAAGTTACCCAGGAAGGAGTTTGAGCCTAAGTCTCTTCAGTAGAATCTCTGCCTCACCACATCCTCAACTTGGAAATACTTTCTACTCTTTTTACAGTTAGCACTGCAGCATCAACTCTCCAACCCATGCGTTCACTGAGTCCACCCACTGACTTCCAATGGATTAATTCTGTTTATTTTCATTCCTCTGTGATTGAAAGCAAACTGATCATGAATAAACAAAATATTGTACAATTTCTGCAGCATTTGGGAAACAGCAGAAATACACAGTGCTCTTACTGTTCAATCAAATAGTAATCAGCAACAGAAAGACACAAAATAATGCCTTTAGAGTGATGTTTCTCTTTGGTCACCCATTTTGAACAATAAAAATAGGAAATTCTACATTCAGGTTCAAATCTGCAGAAACAATCCTTCAATCATTGCAGGCATCAGATTTCCAAATTTTAAAAGAGTGAGATACACAGTACACAACTAGGGACTCTAGGCAGTGACTCACATTTGAACAGTTACATCATGAAGATGGTTCTACATTTCCCCAAGAAAGAAATGTTCTGTTTGGATCAGTCTTCTTTTAAAAGGAAGATGACAATCAAATGCAATGCAATTTTGTATTATAAAGTGATCAGAATAAAACAAGGGAAAGATAAATCAAAATGCACAACCCAAAACCTGTTTCTGTTATTTGGAGACACTGTGGATTTGTCAGTTACTGTAGAAGAATTTTATGAAGATATAATTAAACTCCAAAATCAAATCACTTTTCTCCCCTCTCATTATATACAGGCTCCTTTATAACAAGGCATATTAGGAATACTTACCTTACTTGTATGAGAAAAAAAATCCTGTTTACTTTTATTATCAAGCAACATATTAAGAACCCCAGCCTGTGAGTGCCACACCACTTTTAAAAGAAACTAATTGCAAGCCACTTTCAATATTTCTTCTGTTTTTAATTTAATACCCTCAGAGATACATAATTGGGCTGGAAGGGAGAGTATTCACTGAAGTCATGAATTTGCTGTATAAATACAAACAAGAAGGAAAGCTAATACAGTAAGGGACTGTGGGATTAATTTTGAAATTGTCTGATTAGTGGATTGCTGCCCGTCAATAATTGCCTTAGATGTTCCCAAGGCCCCATCTTTATTGGAGTCTGGCAAGTGCATCTGCCCACAGATTCCGTCAATCAGGCCTTGCAGCTGGGAGGGTCTTCAGAGAGAACACAATTGTAAGTCTGCTGGGGCAAGTTGTTAGACAAAGCAATATATACCAGGCATGATGAACAGTGAATCTCTGTGCCATTGATAACATTCTACTTGCTCATTGCTATAAGCTCCTTCAAGAATTATTTTCACAAAGTATTGTTTGAATGAAATAAAACCAAAGGTGTTTCTGCAGGATAAAGCGAGAACATTGCATACACCTAAATTAAACAGTAAACTTGGGCCTCATGCCTTCCCCCACTCCTTTTTTAAAATTTTTGAGGCTGAGATGATCTTTGCTCCCTTAGGATGCTATTAGAGAAGTATGGAAGTATGCAACACTGGCATTTTGCAAATACTAAAGCCACTGCATGGATAAAAGAAAAATTTATAAAATCATACAGAGAATCTAAAGTCCATCTTGCTAAGGTGCACCTTCAGTTAAACAATTCATTAAATAAGAAATTTCCATAAATATTTCTAAATAAAACAAAATAAAAAATTGTCTCTGTTTTCTGCACCAGTAGAAAACTATGAATATGCTCAACAAAATGAAACATGAAAAAATATTATTTGGCCTGTTGGTCTGCAGAGTGAAGTTTTTCTGACCAAACCCATCCTATTTCTAAGATCACAAAAAGACATATTTTTAAAGCTCTCTATAGCTTGTTTCTTGCATGTCCATTCCTAGACATATCAATGTCTCTCCTGCCAGCATTTAGCCAGAAATACACAAAATAGATTCATCAATGAACATAGTTTACAAACAGAAATAAAATAATGGAACAAAGATGTCACACATATTATATTTTTGCTCTGCAATGAATACATTAGATGTTAATTTTTAGCTACCCTTGTATGGTTTTCTAATCATAAAAATACAACGGAGCTCCTGGAATGCTGTAATTGCTTACATGTAAAATAAAGTCTCCCTCCATTTTATTATGACCAGCAAAGCTTCAGTTTGAAATGCAGACCAACAACACAAATAATGTAATCAACACTAAGTTTACAGCCCATATCATTAGCTTCTGTGGATTTGACAAGGGAGCTGACACTCCCAAAACACAGCATCACCTGCACAGAGACTCACCACCTTTGTGTAAATTCCATTTGAACAGTCACACTCCTGTTTGGATCCAACTGAAATCCCAGCTGACTGCCAGTGGGCCTATGGTTGGTTGGGGGTTTCCCCCATTTCTTTCTTTTTTTATGCACAGGCTACAATCATTAGCTTTTGTTGGGTAACATTGCCAAAAGGGTATTAAAAAGGGGCACAATAATCTTACAAAAAGGGATCCTGTACTGAGATGCCTGGGATGGAATCAGATGGAGCCCACTGGAACTGGATGGACTCAGGACTGCTGTCCTACCTTCTGCTCTTACACAGTCTTCAATCTCTTGTTTAAAGAACAGTGCAGGAAAGGGCAAACATTAGAAATCTCTGGAAAAATATTTTCCTTCATGCTGCAAGGGAGCTAGAGAAAATACAATTTATCCTTAACCTTGACTTCTAGTTATGTTATGGATAGGCACTAAGTCATTGCCTTGCCTCAGATGAGGTCACACAACACTTCCCCTGTGGAACCCATGCCTTGTTTCATACAGAGGATGGGCACTCCTCTTATCCTTCATTAACTTCCACATTTGAAAATCAAAATCATACAGTATCACAAAGTTCTCCTTGAATAGACAGTCTGTGGAGCACTATGCCTTCCCACACAGTTGTGATACAATAGCCACTAAATCAGTTAATACTGTAACTGTCACCCCTATTATATGGGAAGTGTTCTAATATTTCTCACAACAAACCCAGATACAAGTTACACTTAAAGGACATAGAACATATGCTGAAATAATGAAACTGTACTCACATTTGAAAACAAAGCTCTGCAGCACTCTGGTTTCCCTCGATGTGAATAATTCACTGCAGACCAGCATTAGGGGAAAAAAAAAGACAAGGAAAAAGAAGACTGGCAAAGAGAAATTTCAATAAACCAGTGATATTCTTGTTCGACAAAAATAAGAGGGAAGACTTGAGGAAGCCACTCCTCTCTCAACTGAAAAACTGTTTCAGAAGGTTTTAACAAGGGGAACCCTGGTTTTGGAGATGACCTTAACCTCCACTCCCATAGGTGAGCATTTTCTTACTGTTGTTTTGCTGGTCTCTAAAAAGGGCCAGATTGTCACACAAGTGACACTGGTTCCCAAAAAAACACACTACTGCAACTTGATCCAAGTGAGAAGCTTAATACTCTGAAACATTGGAAACAACTGTGCCAAAGACTGTCAAGGACTTCCAACTGCCAAGGCAGACATTTTCCTTTCCTGTCATTTTGAATGACACAAACATCTTTTCATAAGTTTAATGAATGGCACAAAATTTGAAATTCACTTTATAAGCTTTGCCAACCCTCCTTCTTTTCCATGAAGAATGACCATGTATCATCAGACACAAAAAACTAAAACTCCATCAACAGCAAACATTGGACAACGTTTCTTTTCTTTCAGCTCTTACATTATGACTAATTTTGTGTCCCAGAAAACACAAGGCCTCATAAAACACACTGAAGATTAACATGTCTGGGCTACTTTGGACCAATTCTAAACTGGACAGTCCATAAGAGACAACACCTTGAGAACAGGCTTAAATTTAAAACTGAGTAACTATCTCACACATAGAGCACACCAGGAAAGATTGTGTTTTAGGCAAGCAAGGACGCTAACAAGCATATGATTACATAAAAAGTTAATCATCAGTACAGATGTGAAATCACTGAGACTGTGTGCTCTTGAAAAAAAATTCTAGCCAGTATACGAATAGCAGGATTTTTTGCTATTTTCAGCTTTTAACTGGCTCTGCATCTACCCACCCCATGCACTAAATAAAGCCACACAGTAATTTCAAAGGACTGAAGAAAGGTATGACAAAACAGTCTTTCAAGGACTCTTGCTGCTGGGTATAACTGATAAAAATTCTGTTGGTTGCCCCTGTTATATGTCAATGGACAACACATATGTGACACATGACAGCTGCACTCTCTCATCCAGAAGTGCTGATGAGCAAGGACTGATCTACTCCTAATAAACTAGCTAGAAACAGAAACACTGGCAAATGAGAAGCAAATCAATTAAGAGCACATACTTTGTGTTTCTCCCTCATGAAGCCAGTTAGTTCCACACTACTCTTTAGTTACAATATGCACTGATATGAGATATGCAATTTCCATTAGCTATAACAAATAGTTATGCTTATTTTTTACCTTCATGGGAGGTACAGGAAGCAAGAGACAACCAGGCTCAGATTCCACAACTACTACATTATCATTACATTACTGCCATTTGCATTTCATCATCTTAACTTCATTCCCATAAGACCATTTACATCTTGCAGGATGTTCTTTCCCAAATCCCTCCATTTCCTGCCCCTCCCTCTTCTCGTCACACAAAAAAGCAATCATGGTGCCATACAGCCTCTGGTATGTGGCAGTTTCCACTCTCTGCCAAGATATTCCACACATTTAATTCTGAGGTGAAAGTACTTTCCTAAGATTTCACTTCTATTCAGTCTTTGTAAATGGCCCTCAAGCATAACAGTTCTTCTCATGACATTATTTCCACATACCTCATTGTGAGTCAGATGCAAAAAATTCTCTGCTTGACCACAAATAAAGGCAGTCTTTCCTAGAGATATGACTGCCATTGAGATATGATAATGCAAAACTCCAGCTTAGCTGATTGCATACTGAAAACAATTTTTATTTAGTAACACACAAGTGTAGCAGGATAAATAGATCTGTAAGATAAGAAAAAAACAACACTCCGATTCACTTTTCTGAGGTGCTGGTCTCCTGATTGTGTTTTAGGCAAGCAAGACAATGTCTCAACAATTAATAACCTAAACTCAGCCAGATTTAATAAAGCTAAAGAAGTCATTCAGTTTACTAAATGCTCCTTTGCTGTTTCTTCTGGAGAGGAAGAGAGGGACACAAACCAAAAATGTCTAATAATAACAATTGGGCTGTGTTGAACATGCCTTAGTGTTTTTCAATTCTAGAAGTCAAATAAGGTAAAAGCTCTGTCTAGTGAAACAAGGGGCAAGGTGATCAACTTCAAATATGTGTCAGCTCCTAGTCAGGGACAGAAAGCATGTGAGATGAGATTTGAATGCTTTACCCCGAACATTTGTTTAGATTTAAAATTCTCAGTGGGATGACTCACCCTGATCTGGACATGGCCACCAGTCCTCTCTTACTTTCAAAGCATGGAGAATCTCTTAGGATTCTTGATGCAGCTAGAACATGCTCACAGGAGACCTAACAGTTATAGAAACAGCATGAAACCCCAAAGACTTGATTAAAAGCAGCAATCCCCTTTGTGGAAGCTCACACAGAAGCAATACTCTCGCACAGGTCCCTCCCAGATCAAAAAAATTTGTTATTCCAAGTTACAGAATTTGTTATTTCCAGCTGTAGTAAAGCCTGTGGTGCAATACATACACTTCTTATGATTTGCTGTTCATCTCCAGGAGTCTACAAATTGTCATCACTTGCTGTTATGAGTGACTTATATCTGATAAAATACCCAACCATAATTCTAGATGGTCAGCTCCTAGAAATACCTGTCAATAAGCACTGATCTCCAACAGCCTCCTGGCAGGAGGTACCTGCAGTCAGCACAGAGTTACAACATCCACCAGAGGGACCATTTAGAGGCTCAAGTGGAAACAGGCAATTGAAGTTCTCTATAAACTAGTCACTGAGATTTGCTGTGAGAAACACAGACACATCATTTGCTTGTGAAGCTTTACAGAGTATGGATTCAAAGGGATTTCTCAAAATGAAACACTTCTAAACAGTTACAGTTTCTACATGCCCATGAGGCAGGTGAGGAAACTTTGGGACCAGTAAACAGAGGTGCTCTCAAACCTTTAGGTGGTCTCTAACAGGAAGGAATATGGAATTACTGACTGGCCCAACCTTTACATAGCCCTGGAGACACACAAACTCCCTCACAGTTCTTTCTGAAACCTTGAACAAAAGGGAGACAGAGTAACATGGACTGGCATGACCAGCTTGTTCCTTCCACTGTCTCATAGGATTGATAGTCTTGAAGCTGGATGTCCTTAAGCAGAGCTAAGTAGATACATGAATTATCCCTGGGAAGTCTGGAAAAGCAAGGTGCTATTCAGGCTGAACCGAGAACTCACTCAGCCCTCACTTCACAGTGGGTAAGGCTCCTTACAGAAAGCTCTGAAATTAGACAAATATGATTCATGTTTGGTTTCTAGCTTCCAGGCATAGAGTTTCCAAGTGTATTTGTTGTTAAATAAATACAGACACCAAGTTCAAGACACACTACCACAAAGCTGTTGGATTATTTGTTCTCCTGAATTATGCATTACTTTCCCGTGGTATGCAGTTTTTCTAACACAAGTACCCCACAAAGCCCAAATTCCAGCATGTCTATATGCCATATGGACCAGCTTCTTCAAACGTCTGCTCCTCATGGAAATTCTATTTGTTTTCCTATTGATTTTATTATGTTTAACAGCATACTAAATCATTCCTGAGGTTGACAAGTTTCTGGAAAATTGATATATGCTGTCTAAAACTGCCTGAGGCAGGAATAAAACCAAAACAAATGGCTTCTTTTAAACTCTTGTTTTGCATTACTGCAGCCAGGCATACAAGTGCCATCTTGCTTAGTAGAGGAATTCTTCTCCTTTGTGTAATATCTGAAGCACAGGAAATCTTTAGAAGCTCTTCTTATGTGTCTGTATATCAGGGGAAGGTGATTGCAAAATACCAGACTATTTGAGTGAGGGTGGGACTAAAAAGGCAGACTGTCATCCAAGATCAATGAGCTGGATTTTCTCTCTGGGGAGAGGTGGAACTACACTACAAGGTGTGTAGATGCCTTGGAATCTACAGCTTAAGGCAAAAGCAGAAATTTTAGTGAGACTTAAAGACTTGTATTTAATTCTTCTGAGAAGCTTTGAAGCAATTAACTAAAACCAGGAGGAAGCAGGGGTTTGTTTGTTTGTTCAAAATGTTGAAGGCATCACCAGTAAGCAGTACTGAATTTGTTCCAAAGATTGGACAGCATTTCAAATGGGAAAAAGCAACCTTTCAAAAAAAAAAATCATATCTTGGTTCAGAAACTAAAGGCGGAGGTGAATTACAGAAAACAGTTTTGATGCTTTGATGTCAGAAATCTGAACATCACAAGAATTCAAGATGAAAACTGAGAATTAGATTAAGAAGAAATAATTTTTGAATCTTCAAAGATCTGACAAAACCCGAGAAGTTCACATTGTGCACATTCATCCTTGTTAGACTCTCACTGGGCTGTTTTAACTGCTGTGTTCTGGCAAAGAAAAAAAAGAAATTGCAATGGAAAAATATTTTTGTGGGAAGTAGTTAAGGCACTGCACTAGCTGACAAATAATGGGATGACATTTGCAGAGCTGCAGACATGTAAGATATATGACATGAAGTCACAAACTTCCTATTTTGGTGTGGTAAAGTTTGAAGAGATAGACATGATGTTCTCCTACAGTCCCTGTGATGACACAGGATAAGCTGTTGAGTTACTCTATGGAGAAAACAAACTGCTTATGAGTATGTACAATGAATTGTGGGTTGGTCTTCTGAATAGGTAAAATGCCTCCTGTGAATTAACAGGATAGGAACAGTCTCAAGATGCCTTGCATTTAGAGAATTTCATGATAATCCAAAAGACATACACAAAAATGCAAAAGATGCTATGGTCTTCACAATATTACAGACTAAGAAAATTAATTTCAGTAACAAATAAAATACCACAGAAAAAGAAAATACTCTCTATATTATTCACTGAATTGTGCCTCAGGAAATCAAATTTCTCTTCTCCTTAGAGAAGGCCAAGCAAATCTAGTTAATTTGCTAAGTGCTTAAATCATTCTACTAATGGACATACTGCTGTAAGTGAATGTATCACCTGCAGAAAAAAAAAAATTCAATTTCTTTGCTTTCCATCTCTGTTTTCCAAGACAGTCACATGGTATTACATTTTCTAACTTCATAACAACAAAATCTACCTTGCAGAAGTATTACAGGAAAATTTCAAAAGGCCTGCAAAACATGATTCCAAGCTGTGCTGACTTTAACATAACAGAAAATGGTTGTCTTTTCTTCAGTGGGCAAATCTATTGAAGCTAGTAAGATCTGTCTTCCTTTTTTTCATCTGCTAAATGATTCTTTAATCTCCAAAATACACTGTCTACAGCTGGCTCATCATTTAGAAAACTAAAGCACAGAGCTGGGAGCTCAAACCATGCTAACCTTTTCCTAACTCATGCATAGACCCTGCGCCAGCAGCTACTTGGACATTTGTAGTTAAAAACCTTATAATTGAAGATCTTTGACACTTGCTATATTGTATTTAGGCTCATCTGTTGCAGACCAGAGCTTCTGCCAACTTACAGGCAAACTGCAAAGGAATAAATGCCCAACACACCAAAACTCTCTCTAATATACACCTCTAAACTCCCTGTACATATATACATATACCTATATATATAGAGAGAGGCTGTTGCTAGAAACTAATCTTCCAGTATACCTATCCTTTGCAAACTTAGCTCAAGAGTTAAATCCTTTGAAACACCACCAAAATGCCACAAAACCAAGAAGTCTCAAGTTAGAAGCAACAAACCTCCTGTGCTAGTGAGCAATCAAAGTGTTGGTGATTAAGCACGTGTTGGAATGAAAGACAGCTAGGACTGTTAAACTACTCGTAGAACCAGTACACTGAGAAAAGATGGACAGAAATGTTTTTATTTTGCAGAAGTATAGAACAACACAAATATCTTTTGACACCTTTGAGCGAAGTTCTTTAAACTGCAAGGTACATCCAACTGTGTTAATCCATAATAACTGAACAAGCAAAAATAATACAGGTAAACAGACATCAAATAAATTAAAGATAACTATTTCTAAACCATCAATAGTTTTAGCAGATGCTTTTTCCTCAGTCTACTTTTGATGCAACATCATTACCACTTAACTTCAAAAGATCACTTTTTCCTGCCACTAGGAGCCCTCCTTTAGACTGTCAACCAGAAAACAGGCAAACTTAATGGCTGTTTTTTGGGAGGGGAGCTACAGATGTATCTGTATGTGTTGTGCACAGACAACAGAGAAGAGATCTGTCTGACAGCCCACTGGAGCTTCATTTGCTCTGCAGACAAAATAACAAGGTTGCTTGGAGGTAATCCAAAAAACCGTTCCAGCAATTATTAACAGAAAGGATACAAGAAATGTGGTAAAACTGTTAAACTAAAATTAAAAAAAAAAAAAAGGCAAGGCGCTGAAGGTTTCAAAATGCTCAACATTCATTAAATGCCTGACTCTCCATAACCTTGCTGACATTACTTATCCTTTAAAGTCAAGGCTCAGTTACTGAAACCCCTCTCATAAAACACGAATAAGATCCAATGTTATCCTCAGGCGAGGAATATCAACATTAAGCACTTTAACTTCCACTCTCTCTCCAGGACCTAGGCCCAGGCTTCTTCTTTTCTTCACTTTAGAGAGTTTTGCTTCTGTTATGTTTCGCACTGGAATCAAACCCGCTTTTCCCACACCAATATCAACAAAAACTCCAAATGGCGTTGCATTTTCAACTTTTCCAGTCAAAACAGCGCCAACACTTAAGTCTTCAAAGCAGACTATGCTTCTCTTGAAGTCAGGTTTGTCAAAATCTGTTACAGGAAACAAGAAACACAAATAAGACTGGCGAAAAAGGGTTTCTAAGAGCTGTTTCCAGATAATTTCTAATTAATAAGTCATCCCAAGGTAGATCTTAGGTCCCAAATACTGCTTTCTGTACATTTTTAAATAAAGACCCATCTGTGATAACTTGTTTCTTATATTTTGTGAATCACTTGAAAAGACTTGGATTATTGAGTAAGTATACTGAATTTTGTGTAATTTGTGTAAACTATCATAAGGGGATCAGAAGCATGTTGTATAGTAGGCAGTGACTGAAAGATTCTTTAAATTTTCTCAGCTCTAGGGAGAAAACACTTGAGGTGACTTGAGCTACAGCAACGATACATGAAATTCTATTCTTCTAGAAATTTCTACACATTCACAGGAAGATGAATGCTCAGTTTCATCACATACTAAAAGAAAAGTCAGCAAGGCACTGTTCTTAGGCTTGCTGTTCATCTGCACCATGACATCACATGAGCTTCATCACAGTGCTGCTTTGCACCAACAACTTGAAAAATCACACAGGCATGATCAGAAGCAGGGATTATACTGGGATATTAATGTTCACATTCTGTATTTAAGAGCACAAATAGATTTTTTAAAAACTTTTATTTCCCTACCATTTTCTGCTCCTACAGAAAACCCTTCTGAGTCATCTCAACAACTTTTCCTATCATTATTTGACCTTTCCAAGATATAATAAGGACTGAGATTTTCCACAAGGAACATCACCAAACCAGAATTGCAATAATTTTTCTCAGCTAGCTTTTGAGAAAAAAAATTCAGCCTAAAATGCACTGGAATTTAATCAGTCTGTGGATCTGCATTGGCTTTGCATGGCAATGTTTCAGTAGTTGTGTGTGGAGGGGGGGGTACTGTGAGTGGTGGCTTCTGCAGATTTGCCTGTGTCCAATAGATTCACTCCTGTCCAAGGTAAAGCCCATTAACAATGGTGGTAAGTGCCTCTGGGATAAAATACTTTAAAAATAAAAAAAATTCCCTGTGCAACAGCAATTGCAGCCCACGAGGGAGAAATGAGCATATGTGACAGAAACAGCTCTGCAGACAACAAGGGAAGGAGGACGAAGAGCTCCAGATGCCAGAGCTGAGATTCCCCTGCAGCTCATGGAGGGCCCTACACCAGAACAGATGGATGCCTGAAAGAAGGCTGTGACCCTGTGGCAAGCCCACATTAGAGCAGGTTTTCTGGCAGGACTTGTGACTTCATTAGGGAACGATGAAAGTCTGTTTTCAAAGAACTTCACTCCATGGAAGGGACCTATGCTGGAGCAGTTAATGAAGAACTGCAAGGGGTCCATGGGAAGAACTCATGATGGAGAAATCCATACATCTACATAAGTCTACTAGGCTGCTTTCTCCAACTACAGTCTGTCTAAAGTAATATTGAATGTCCTAGATCAGCAGAATATGAATATTTCCATTGAAGATTCTCTTTTGCTTTTATGTCTTCCTATGTTAATAGTCTATCCTACTGTAATTTAGATGTGAGATTACCAGAACTAATTGAGACATAGAAAATGCACATTTTCAAGATCACTAGTGAGGAATACTTTAAAAATAAGCATGGAAACCACTAATGAACTAATGAAGGGGGACAGAAATGTTAGTTTGGCTGGTTTTTAAGCATAGGTTTATTATTTGTTATTACAAGCCTTCGGCTCTGCTGTCTACCCTTATCTCCTGCTGTTGTAAGAGAATCCAGCTGTGATTTCCATTACATAGCAGCATCCCCAGATGTTTAAGTTCATCTTTCTTTTCCCCTACCTCAAACTGTTCAGTACCACTGCAGGTTTTAACCAGGGTAGGTCATGAGCCATGTGCTTCAGTTACACTGGTCTCCCAGAAACCAGGGCAATAAAAGTGCGGAACTGCACACTACGGCTCCACAGAACTTTATTGCTACTGTTTCACCTTGGTCTCAGCATTCCCCTCTGTGATGGAGAGCCAACGCAGATTCAGTCAGTAGAAAGTCAACATGTTGAAATTATTTCATTCCTTAAAAGCCATACAACTCCCCTTCCTATGGCTGAAAATGCCACGATTTAAGACAGGATTCACACTTACCTACAAAACTGAAAAGAAACATCTGACTATGATATAGCCTTTACCTTGACTGAGAAACAAAATGGAGTTACATGTCCATGAAAATCTGCTACTGACTTTAGAAGAAGAAAATGTGCAGTTTTAAAACTGATATGTAGAATAAACAAACTAAGATTACAACCTTCCAGACTGAGGTTTACCTGTTCGGATGTCGTAGCCTTCAGGCTGAGTGAGACCATCAATGATCAGCTGCAGTGTGTGCACAGTTGTATTAAGCCTTTTGGCTGTGCCTTCCAGTCCTTCCTTCTGAATTACTACATCTACTTTTTGCTGCATATCTGATTTTCCTATGTCATTTGCATTTCCTCCAATGAGAGATAAAAACCTAGGAAGTTCAAAGACAGAAACATTTGTAACATCCTTTAGTGGGAACTGAACCTTTGTTCTATTATTTTTTCATTGACGCATGAACAAAACTTCTGAATAACTATATGAACAGTTTCTCAAGTGCATGTCCTCTCAAATCATCACTGATATGACACATAAGAGGAAACACAGAGTCTATCTGTGTCTCTTCTGGAACAGATTGAAAAACTAGATGCAAAAGAATAAAATGCAATTAAAATCTCTTCTTGGACCAATTACTTCATCTTACAATAAAACTTAATTTTCTTATTACCAAGAGATGTCTTTTACCATGAAAGTTCCCTAGAAATCAGTGAGAGTTCTATAACAATGTTATTCTAATTGTCACTCTCATTCAAATTAGAATGAATGGCAATTTAGTAAAGCAACAATGAATACTCAAAATATTAAGAATCTTTAACCCAACTTAAGAAAAACTTTGCATGAAATATTTCTTCATCTGTGAACTTCATGATTAAGAAAAATTAATTTTCAGAGACTAGACAATCATTAAGTCAAAGTAGCCACACAACACAAGTCAAACACCCTTGTCTTTCCTTTTTGTCACATACACACATTGCAGACAGAGAAATTTGGACTGGTGTCCAAAAAGCTGAAAAGAAATAAAAATAAATACTTCTAAATAATTATGTCCTGACATGCAATATCTGCCATGTCCTGCATCTCACCATGATTAAGCCTCATCTACCTTGCTTTATTATACTCGTTATTGTTGACAAGAAGCACAATTTTTTTTGCTTGTCCTCCACCAGAGCAGGCAGGTAGAATTATTGTTCCTGTCCTCCAGAGTCTGATGAAACATTCCTTCCAAATTCCTAAAAGAGATTCCCTTTTTCCTCTCCTTATCCCGCTTTACAACAAGTGTAAACTACAAGTCTCAAAAGAAGAGCTGACCAGCAGGTTCATGCCCTGAACTTGTTGGAAGACGTTCCAGCTCCATAATAAAGCAAAAGCCCCTGGTACTCAACCTCCTTTCCCCTGCCAAAATACATGCAGGGGATGCACTTTTACCAAAAATCTGAAGCTAGTATTTCTTTTGTCAGGAGACCCAGAGTATTTTTTGTTTTGTTTTTTCCTCTTTTTAACCCAAGGAACAAACAAATTATTTCAGGTGGTGAACAATAGGAAATTATATGGATTGAAACACAAAACTGAATTTATTTTTGACAAAATATAAATTGAAGAGACATAATTAAAGCAACATCTGACTTTCAGTAAAACACAAAATTCATCTTTGAGCATAAGGGCAAAGCTTCACTTAAAAATGTCCATTAATTTTGCTAAAGGAGGACATCTGTTACAACTGGCTGTAAGAACTTCCACTTTACTGAATTCAAATACAAGCACAGCGACTTAAGTGTACCGGTAGCTCAAACACAGAGATTTGGACTTGATAGTGATAAATATAATTTTCACTAATTCTTTTAGTGCATACACATCTTTCATGTGGCAATGTATGATGAAAATTAATAATGACATTGTGGATGGTGCTGTTCTCCATATTTACAGAATTTTGCTTTGACTGCATATCGACTTTTGACATCACTTTTTAAAGTAGTTTAAGGTGGTTTGGAAGCAAAGCATATAGCAAAACAGATGCAAAATTTTTTATATCATCAAGTGCAATTTTTTTTTTCTAAAATAAACTAACAAACCTCACCACTACTATTCAAATATTTTTTTCTAATAACAGATATGAAAAATATCATATGTTCTGTGAAACGGAACCACCCCTTTGCAGAGGAGCCCCAAAAGTGGTTGCAATGATAGTGCTGAAAATGAGCCCAGGCCCAGGTGAAGTGTTCTTCCCCAGACTGCTGGGGGCTGCTGGCTGCTAACACTGGACAATGCCCCACCAGAGCACTAGTGACAGGCGGCAGCTGTCCCAGCTTTGACTGACGTGCCAGATGTAACATGACAAACCCGACCAGCCTCATGACTCAACCTTCTAAATAATGTATGCTTTACCACCCACCCCTATAAACAAGTTTGCTGACATTCACGTACTTGGCTTTATTTCACTTCAAATGGAAACTCAGCTTGAGTATGTCCAAGTAACATTTTCTCACCATTAGGATTTCGCAAAACCACATTGACTTCGTAAATTGATCACGGGGTGGGTTTCACCACTGAGAAATGCAACCACACAAAACAGCCACCAGTGCATATTTAAAAAAGCCCTGTTACATACAGAGATGTCACATGTGTGCATAATACAATCAGAATGAATGGTGTTATATGCACATGGCTGGAAAGAAAACCAAACAGGACACAATCCAAGTGCCTGAGCCCTCAAGCACAATTCACTAAAAGTGGTTTTCCCCCTGCTCCTTCCTTGCCTCCCTCTGGACATTCCAAAGCATTTATCTGAAATTAAAAAGGATTCCTTGTCTAGGCAAGGGTGGTAGGTTGGGGTCCTATGTTATCAATTACAATTGCATAAATAACCTATTATTGTGGTTACTGCTCGCAGGAAAATTTTGGCTCCACCTGAAGATGATGCTTATACATGTGGTCAAGTCTAAGTACATGAGAAGTCCCACCAACTTCTACAGAATTTTAATGTTCTAAAAATCAGGCATTTTGTTAAGAATATTTCAGAATTATGGTTATGTATCACAGGCAAAACAGAGCACTGTAACAAAGCCCAGCACGCACATATGCAGAGAAGAAATACTCTTTATAAGAAACAGTATTATTTGTATTTTGGAAATTCTCACCATTTTAGAACAGGCTTTGGTAAAAGCCATGTATTAAAGTATTTCCAAATTAAAGTAACTTCTTAGTGATTGCAGATGCAGTTAGTTTTAGAAATACTGTTGAATCTAATTACATATTTAATGTATCATTTTTACTCAAATGAACATAGCCTGAGGGCACTTGGACTAAAAAAAAAAAAAAAAAAATCAATAAAAAAAAGCACAACTCTCTGACTGAACAGTGGGGCATTATATTGATATTTTCTATTTTAAAATGTCATTGCTAAGAAAAAAGTTAATTTTCTCCTTATTAAAAAAGCAACCCAACAACTTCCTCCAAGAGGTATTTCAAAGTCAGGAAAAAAAAAAAATAGACAGATGCAGTTGGTAGTAATACTCAGATACAGCTATGGGGGAAAAAAGAGGTTTCCCTTAATTTAAATATTTTGATCTTTATGTTAAACGATCTCACTACAATCCTTGAAATATCTCACTCACACAATTTGTAAACAACAGCTACAGCTGCAGAACATAAGAACATGAATGATCTGTGCAGAAATGAAAGTCCTTAAAGTATTTGCCTGGCTACATATGTGAAATAAATAATACATTGCAGTAGTTCAAGAGCTATGTTTATCTACCAGAAAGACAAAACCTAAAGACAAGTTAACAGAAATGTGGAGGATGAGATTTTTTTTCTGAAGTGAGGTCATTCTTCTAAGATATATTATCCTTGCTTCTTCAAATGCTGAGTATGTGAATGAATGGTGAAATTCCTGCTCAAGGTACAACTCAGATCAAGAGTTGCCAGAGTCTTAGGAAGAACAGGGTGAAATTTAAACAGTTTAGAATTTTTAGTTTTATGGTTTTGAGATTTAGAGAATACTCAGAAACCCTTGCAATCACCTTCATTTTAAAAGTAATCTCTTTGCAGTCTTACAGGACCTGCAGAGAATGGTCATGGATAAATGACTGATGTTTTTATTTAATACATAATTTCATCCATCTTATCCAGATAAAGAAAGAAAGAAAAGTAGCATAAATGTAACAAATAAGCACATCATGTTCACTTAACATACACATCTGCACAAAATTATAGCACAACCTTTGCAATGCTTAAAAGATAATGTAAATTTCACTGGAATGCAAAAAATATTTAGAAAAGTGTAAAAATTTTACCAAGGGATGCCTACAATAAATTTTTAAGAAGTTACTCTAACCACCTCCTGAAAAGCTTCTTATAATGTGCAGGAGTTCTAAAGCTTTGCAAGGGCTTTAGTCACAGTCATTTCTGTTTTATGTAATCATTTCCAGCAACACGACTTAAGAGCTGGGAGTACTGGATCCATTACATTAAAGCAACATGATACACCATTACATCTTGTCACAGTACATACATGAATTAATGGCAAAGCAGCATAATCACTCTGAAAACAAAACAACTCTGCATTAGCATGCATTTTGTTAGGTAAAACGTACATTTATGACAGTAACAAACTTAAATTATGCAGACATTTATGTTTTAGTAATGTTCAGAAGTGCAAAAGCAGTATTTGTATAACGCAGATGTTGACTGCTCTTGTTCCCACCAGTGATACGGATCCTCAATTTTTGATTACTGATGAAGACTATGTATCAAACAGTATTAGTGCATTACTTTCTCTAATTCATTGCTGGACACAGAGAGCTAAAGATTCAAATAAATCTAAAACTACTTATGTGGTTCAGCCAGACAAAGCTATCTAACCAGTATGTTTTTCTTCAAATGCATAAATTCTTAATAATGTAGATTATTTGACTGCATGCAGAAAGCACTCACTCTATGACATTTTCAACTTACAAATTTTAAGAAACAATGAGTTTCTAAATGAGAGAAAAAATTCAAACACAGTTCCACTGCATCATAGCCACTTTACCCCCATACCATTAGTCACGCTGCTGTTGGCTGCTCTCATGACTACTGATATATCACGTAACTGGAGTGCAACCCGAGATACAAAATAGTGAAACATGATTAGTTATCCACAAAGAACTAGTATACTACACTTAAAGAAGAAAATTCCATCTTATGAGGGTTTTGCCTAATATTTTTTTCTAAATGCAACTAGTGGGAAGTTATGTAAGTCCCAAAAATTCCAACAAATTAAAAATACCATTTGATTTATGGGTCTAGTATTTACAGCGTAAATGGAGCATATTTCTCCATTATTTCCAGGTTCTTCTAATCATTCTTGTTAACTGTATTTTACAACACATTAAAGTTTTAAAATGTCGTTATTGGATGGCAATTGGCAGTGAAAGCTTTTTCTGGTCTTCTGTTTACTGACAAGATAACTTACAAAAATATGGCCTCTAAAAATACAGCTAAGTTAGTAGTAAAACCTGTGAATGAATTGGCCTTTTAAAGTGATTCATACGAACAGTTATTTATAATACTTAATGGCCACAATTCTGCAAGTGTTCTCTGTAATTAGGGCTGTACATTGGCTATTGGAAATAGTCATTAAAAAAGTTTCATTAATTGACTGAGTTTTACTCTTTAAAGTTTCTTTTAAAAAGCCCCCAAATGTAAGACTTTTTAAAGTATTAGTCTGCACATTAAATAATGTGAACACCCACACGTGTGTACATGCAAGTACAGTCTCATTCAAGCAGACAAAAGATATTTCTGATGTCTTTGTAAGGAAAGGCCTCCTACCACAGCAACAACTCCTATCCTCTGTAAAAATATTCACATGTAGACTGCATTATTAAATAAAACACAATAACTAGTTTTCATTGCTCAAATACCATACTAAGTAATAATTCTCTCCCTGATTTCTACTCCCCTTAAGCACTGCCTCAGTTGTTTCAGGACAATTAGGGGAACTGGACAGAGGCAAGTCAGCCTGCCAGCAAGCTGGAAATGCTATCAAAGGACAAGATTCCAGTTGCATAAAGGGCAGAAGAGGAAAATCTCTTCTAGTGGCCCCATCAACAGTTTTTCTTCTGCATTTTCTTATGTGCCAGTTCTTGCCTTCAAAGCCAGCAAATGCAGCTTACCAGCACAGCAAATGAGATACTACGGGTCAGCTGTTACATCCACCCATGTGGAGTACAAGAAACACCAGGGATATTTGAAATATGACTGATTGGCCTATAATGGAATATAAACGGTTAGCAACACAAACACCTTGCTGAAATGAGCACCAAATGGAAGTGTTTTGTTTCAGTGAAGAAAAAGCCCATGAATGAGTGCTTGCTGAATTCCCTTGGGACTTTGAATTCCTGCTGAAGATATCAAGCACCATTATCAATGCACAGAGAATGGCAAGACATGAATCTTCACTCCAAGTGACTCTGCCCAGTATGTCAAAAACTTCTCTTAAGGCATAACCACAGTAAGCAGGACTGGCCTCTACCAGGCAAGGTCCTAAACCTGCGGAATTAGCCAAGCAAGATCCTCACCTCTGTTATTCCAAGCCACAGCTTTAAATCTTTTACACTGGCAAAAATTTGTATTTCTAGGTCAGGCTAAAATACAACCTGTCTGCCAGATGCTGCAATCTGTGAGCAGCAAATACACATTCTGAGTGCCAACCTTTTGCAAAAAGCATTTTAATGAGATTTAAATAAAAAATGTCAGCAAATGTTAAAATTCAGTCACATGAAACCAACTGCACCCAGCAGACTGATAGAACAAAGAAAAAACACTGCATTTTCTTTCCAACATTTTGGTCTCTAAGCATAACCTGGTTCTAACTTCTGGGGACTTCCTAAATGTTTCCTTGGTTTTCCTACCAATTCTTTAACAACACATACCAAGAAATTGGATATGCTCTACATATTGTATTAATTGTATGTAGAAGATTCTGCCACTATAAACTGGTTTTCACATATAGACTTTTCAAAAACTTAAAACATGGTTCTGCTTTGCAGGAAAATGGGCTGTCTATAAAGTTTTGAGGTTTTTATTTAGCTTTTTGGAAATTCCGATTCATAATATTTAGAGGTGTTCATAAGCTTGATCACGGCACACGACAAAGCCAAGCTTTGACAGGGTGGAAACCATGAACAAAAATGCTTTGGTCTTCTGCAGAGTGTGTTAAATCACTAGTAGGATATTTTCCAATTATTTTACAGAAATTGTACAGATTTTAAGTTAAGACGCTTAAATGTCATAAATCAATCATGCCAGCACCATTTGTGCCACTGTAGTAAAGATTACATCAGTGTTTCCATTATAAAAACCCTATTTTTCTAAATCAGCCCTAAAAATTGGCTCCAGCCTGAAGTTTGGCAACCAAAGCCATCACTTGGGAGTAATTCTTTTAACCATATTTTTCTTTAATGGATTGGCTTTTCAAGCTACAAAATAGTCCTGAAAAAGAAAATTAGTGGTTTCAAATTTTGGTAAATTTCTATCCCTCAAAAACATTGTTTTAAAACCTGATAATTTTGCATGTCATAAATCTGCAATGTAGACTGCTGCCTTTGGATAATTTGGCTGTATGCAGTGGATAAAAATCACCATCTTATTTAATTTAAAAATAAATGCAATTTTCCATGAAAACTTTTAATCCAATAAAACTTTCAGAAACTACTTTCTATAGAAAGATGTGGTAGGCATTGCATGAGGAAGCCTTTATGATTAACTTCTGTAGCAGCTATTCCATACATTTTAATTTTTGTGGTAAGAGGTATGTAATACTAAATTTTTGATCAAATCTGGTCATATTCAAGACAATTCTGCCCTTTGGCATTACAGATCTACCTGTGAACTTGACACACTCCCTAACAGGTCAGTGTAAGCACAGAAGAAGAATAAATAAATACTCTGGCAGCACTAGAGCCACAGAACTCTTTAAGACGTATTATTTAAAAAACTTTATTATGAAATACCAATTCTAACCTACATCTAACAGTTCCAATTTTTCTCATGCATTTTATTTTGAGTTATAAGAATTATCAATTAGGTTTTAAACTAGTTTAATTCTAGCATTCTAGGAAGACTTTCAGATATTGGCCAATTTCCATAAGACACCTCCAACCAACACCATGAACATTATTTGATCTTCAGGCTCTCAAAAGCTTTTTCAAGAACGTAGGCTCAGCAAAAAAGGAATTATAAGCCCAGTCCCATCCGCTGCCTGTCAGCAAAACTCACCAACAGCCCTGATAAGCTTTGGACTGAATCCTCCAGGCATTCTGAATTCCTAGTAAATTTTTTCCTAATTCATACTCCAGGAGGAAAAAAGGTTTGGAAAGATGTTTTCATAAGTTCTGAGAAACTTAGCAGCTCATATGCTTTTTTTGAAAAGTCATTTTAAATATATAATCATTGCTAAATTATAGCATTAGTTGCTTGAGGGGAAGATGTCTGGTTTATATTTAGCCCTTATGTCACCAGTGTCAATTTTTATTACTACACATCTTGGCTTTTGTCAGTTTGCTGCAGAGCTGTATTTTCTTTTCTCAAAACAGCTATTTGCCATGAAAAAACATTAAAGATATTTGCCCCCTTCCCCACACCATTTTGTGGTATTGAGTTGCTGCACAGTCATGCAATCTATACCATGAAAGTTATCACCTTCATATTTAACATGCTTTCAAGGAAACAAGAGAAAAATACAAATATTGTTGTCCATAAAGTACATTCACAGAAAGCACTAGGAGACTTTTTTTACCCCCCATCATACTATGTGTAGAGGTACTAAAATGTAAAAAAAACAACGGAGAAAGCCAAAAGGATGAAGACAAGACTGATAAAATTAGTACAGAGAGACGCTATGGTTTGTAGTTTTGGTGTTTCATTAGCAGATACTGTAATTGTTGTTTTATATTTGCTTTGAAATCAATTTATATTCTTTTGCATTGAAAAAAAATATACCAAAAAACCCCACAACAAAGTCCTGTATGGTACTATATCTATGACATGTATTTGGATGTCATAGATGGATGTCAACCTAAATACTTCATCTGAAAATTCTGTCTAGGACAACAACAGAGAAGAAAAACAGAGAAGAGAAAACAGCACTGCTGGAAATCTGCTGTAAAATACTTTCATTATCCCAAGAGAGATGATGAGATAGATTAACACTGGTCTTCAGCCATGTAACACTCCTGCACTGTCTTAGAAGCAATCTGAGTCTGAAGCTGTGCACATTTTAAGGCTCAACAAAGGCACCTTCTAAGCCGTGCTGGCTGTGCAATAGGTGCCAGCCCCCTCACTGAAACATGCACAAGCCTAGGACTCAAACCACTGTCTTGGCTGAGATGCAAAAATCATGCTCATTAATTCTTTTATTCTGTTATATGTTAAATAGTGCTAGTGATGGGTTCCCAGTCAAATTTCAAACCACAATTATATGATCTGTGATACCTATCAAAATGATAGAATTTCAGCTGTATGTGAATATCTGTTCTACCCTAGGCAGTAATAATCCCACTCATCACTTCATATATAAAAGTTACCTGTGCTGCTTTGGAAACAAAGCTACAATTCTTTATTTTCTGACCAACCCTCGTGAAAATATTGTATGTAGGGAAATTACTGTAGTATTCCACCATTAACTGCATATACTTCTCTGCTCTCTAAAGCAGTCTGTTCACATCAGTCTTTAAGCAAGGCTGGTTGGTAGCATTGTGACACTTTACTAACAATGTTATTAGTGTACCAGGGCTGGAAAGATAAAAACTAAAATCCAAGTACTTGAAATTTAAATGGAATGAAATTCAACATTGAAAATCAAAATTATTTTTGAATAACCAATTCATTTTTGTTTTTCACATTGACTGACTTACATTGAGTCATGTTCAGTAAAGGTGACCAAGCTGTACACACTAAAAACCATCTACCAAACAAGAGATCTTTAAGATGAGGATGTTTAATGATGTTTTTTTCCCACAGCTACACAGGGCAGGGACTGTGCAACAAATGTTGATGCATAAGGAAAAAAGGGATGGAAAAGGAGAAACCAAAGTTATCTACACACTGCACAACTGCAATAGACTCTACCCAGAAATTGGACAGTGGGTCCTAGAATCAGGCACAAAGAAGAATCAACTGTGACAGGGAGAGGATGGAAACAAAAGTTCACTGCATGCCTAGCAGAAGGAAGACTTAGAGACCTATGGATAGGAAGAGAGAACAGACTACACGCTGAAGGGAAAATGTCCTAAAAATGCAATGTCCTGTATGACTTTTTAGGTAAGAAAGTCAAGCTTTGTGAAGTCAGAAATTCTGCATCTCTCTTTGAGGTTTAAAGATGTCTTTGTTTATAAAACAGGAAGCATAAGTTTGTTTGTCCAGGCATAATATTCTCAACAGAAAGCATAAGAACCTCAAAGCAACTGGCTACTAGTGAAATTAGCTCCAGTACTTTTTTAAAAAAGAACCTGTTCAGTAAAATTCAGTTGAAAAATAAATATGTGCCCACTTATGGTAGGAGATGTTTTCTGAAAAGCAGAGTCCAATTTCAACCAGGACTGCAGATAGAAAACATCACAGGTTATAGCAGTGTTTCAGAGGCACACATGGATTCCTAATTACTTTTTTCTGACATACACAAAAACCATTCTCTTCTTTTAGTCACTTAGTAAAACAATCATACTATTAGTGTATTTCATAACTTATATATACATATTAATTAGATCTTGCAATATCAACATTTAATTTTAGAGGCCCAAAGTAATGACACATGCTCACATATATCTGAAGCATACCTTCTTTTTGAAGACAGGGGTGAAAGCTTCAAAGCAATATAAATATCTCTGTCACAAAAGACTGAGCAAGCTGTTGTCAGAAAAATCAGTACTTTCATTTTAAAAATTGATGGTGTCAATGGTTCAAAAGCTTTCCCAACACTTACCTCATTGCAATGCTGTAAGACTCTGGATGAATGCAAGTTTGGTCCAAAGGATTGGGCTGTTGTGAGGCACATGATGTTAGTTTACTCTTCTTTTTACCCAGTGCACCTGCTTTAGTCAAAAGTGCACAACTTCCAAGTTCATTTTTCTTATTACTGCCAGAAATCAAAAATGGACATGTCATTTTCAATGAAGATGATCCTGGTCAGTGTCTACACACAAAACCAATATATTTTTTTCCCTAGTGTCCTCAAACAAAAATATTTATCAGGACACATTAAAGTCATCAAAATTACACCAACTGCAAATGCTCCTTTCATGCCTCTTTGGGTTTTTTCCCCAAATCACAAGTGGTTCCCACTTTTGGAGGACAAAAGAGAACGCATTGAAGGACTTGAAACTAGCAGTGGTGTTTTAGGCTCCACTCATCAACTGCTGGCAGAAATGCAAACATATTTTCCTCTTTCCATATCAATTTTTAAAATAACTATTTGTTAAATTTCACATAAAAAGCTCAAAAATTATTTCACACAGTGGTTAGAAAGGACAGAAATGAAACCTCAAAATTCATTTCAAAAGCCTCTGGTTATGTCAGCTGGACCCACAAGAAGTGTTATGGAGACAGTGCTGTTAGAGCTTTACTTTGGCTTTAAAACCCATTTCTCACGTTATACAGTGTTCCCAAGCTTTACAGAATCTGACTAACATCAGAATTGTGTTCCAGGAAGGTTAAAAAAGCCCCAAAACAATTGTCTCATTTCACCAGTGAACATTTGGGGGGAGAAAAAAAGCCATCAACCTTTTTTTTATTATTGGTTGTATTGCAGCATAAACTACAGAACCTAGAACAGGTCTGCACAAGGTAAGAGCTATCAATCATAGAGAGCTTTGGAAGCAATTTCTTTGGTCTTCTGGTGCTTACAGAGAGCACCATTTGGCCTGCAGCCTATGCCTCCCTGCCAGATGGGCAACCAATCTGTACACCTTCCACCTGGGCAGAAAGCCAGTCCCCATGTGCCCACGTCCTGCCTGGAAGTTACAAGTGTGCCGTTCGGCCAGCAGTAACTGGGAATACAGCATTGCTTCTGAGCACTACCCCTGGCTAAAACATAGTGTCTGCTTCCCAGGAAAATATTTTTTTGAGAAGAGCCAATGGCAAAAGCGTGGTGATGGAGCTACCGCCATGCCCTTTCTTAGCTCTTTATTTTGGAAAGAGAAATGAGAAAAGGCAGGAGAAGAGACATTGTGCTAGAAAGGGCATTTCCAGTTGTAGAAAGGTCAAGAGGAGCACTATGAATGGCTGAAAGAGTAGAAGACTTGGTACAGAATCAGGGAATGACATGACAGCAAAGAGGATGACGCACTGTTGACAAACTGGACTTGGGGAAAGGCCTCACAGGAACCTTTCCAAAGGTTCTGTACTTCAGACAGAAGACAGTCACATCACTCTTGCTAGGCACAGCAGTATAATATAGAGACAGTTTAATCTAGGCAGATACTCAACTTCCTCTCTCCAGGTAATGACACTGAAACTCCAAAAATCTGCACTAGTTTACTACCATTAGGTTCTGCAGAATAACCTTTACCATATTAAATTAGTTAATTTACAGATCTCTGTATTATGCCCAAAAAACAAGACTAAAGTTTTAATATCTCAGATCACAACACTGCTGCATGACAAATTTTTTTTACCAATTCAGTGGCAAAATTTTTACTTAAACTTACGTATTTACTGAAACCTTGACTTAAAGGACTAGGCTAACAAGCCATGACTATTCAGGGGAAAAACTATCTTCAACCATGGACTTTAACAAGTTAATTTGCTGTCTTTCAGAGCACAGTGGTCTAGGATTCCTTAAGTCTCAAGCATGAATGCAAAGCAGAAAACATGAAAGTCTTCTCATTCTATTTTAGACAATTTATTCAGAACAGGTAAAATCTCTATTACCTGCAGAAAGTCTTTATATATTCTTGATTGAATCTGATGAAGCCAGCACATTGTTGGAAGGTTTTGGGACCCAAACCTTTAACTTCTTTGAGCTGTTCTCGGTTTATAAATGGTCCATTCTTCTCTCGCCATTCAATTATATTTTTAGCCCTGTTAGTATTCAGTCCTGCAATGTGTCTAAGAGAAAATTTACAAAACACTTTTATTACCATTGAACAGTCACTATTGCAAGTGCTACCCATTACAAGGATACACATTCCTATAGAAAATTTGGTTTATAAAACTTTAAAACTGCTAAGAAATTAGCAAAAAGACTCCCAGACCAAATGCATTGTCTGAAAAAGGATCCCTTCTGTTAGTTCTGTGGAAGGGATCCACCCAAGTCAAGAAAACGTAGTACAGCAATCCAGTTCTGTACATGCCTAACTAGTAAGCCAGGGACGTGTAATTTATGATCTGTTGGCTATTTCCGTAATGCCAATTCAATTTGTCATGTCTTATGGCCTGCCCCCAGCTGCCCTCTTCAGGAAACAGTGTGGGAGGAGGGTTCAGAACAGATAAATTTTTCCGGTAAGAACAGCCCCCTCTCAGCCCTTCCAGTGGTACTGAAACACCTTGCCTTGCACATGAAGAGCTCAGGTCTGCTACCCAGAATAAGAGTGGCTGGGAGCAGCTTGCCTTCCTCAAGCACTTGAACTGATCCACAAAGCTTGTTTCTTTTCTCTGAGCTCTTCTTGAAATAAAAAGCAGCTGGGAACAGGCTACATGACTTGTTCTGAGGGCAACTTGGACCTGGCCAAGAACTTACCTGCAACAGTGATTAGTCAGGTTCCTTCAGAAAGCTGTGGGTTTGCAGCACATTTTCTGTATGTACATGTGAGTAAAACTTTCTGTGTGTGGAGTATGTTAATTGTAAAAGAGAGAGAAGAGCTCTTGTTACTCATGGCACTAGTGAAGGAAATGTCACCCACTAGGCTCTATCTATCTGATACCATTGCTTTAAATCAGCAGCATTGTGTGGAATGGCATGAACTGATTCTAGAAAAACACCACCAGCAAACCCAGCAAGAGCCATAAAATCTCAGGGGAAAAAAGAAAAAAAATCTTTCCATTATTCTCACACTCAAGCAAAAGTTAAAAAAATAGTCCAAAGTTGATGAAAGCTCAGAATGAAATTAGAGGGACACCTTTAACCACAGACAGAATATTAATCATTAGGAAAAGAATTTTCTTCAAAAATTTCTTAGAAACATTGAGAAATCCAGCTTGTTTACACTGACAAAGGAACATTACACAGTATTGACAGAATTGACAGAATTTTCCACTGATGATCTCAAGTCTTTCAAGCAGATTAATGCAAATACTGTAGCACTGTCATCCCCTCCCTGTGTACTATGTGTCAAGAAGTGTATTTGATGCATCAGACACCCCAAACAGAAAGCTCTGCCCCGGCTGCAATCTAGCTAGGATGACAATCTCATAAACTGGATGTCTGAAGGAAACTTAACACTGCATCTACACTGAGCAGCAGACTTGAACAATTGTAAGCCAGGTTAATTAGACCACACAAAATACTTACACAATGTGGTTACCACCTACAGCCCTGTCTGGGCAGGGTTACCCCACATTCAGTCTTGTGGAGGCACAGTAGCATTTCAAGCTTCCTGCTGAAGTGGACAATATAGCTGTTCCTTCAGACTCAGCTTATTCTATGATTCTATTCTGTTGATTCTATGAATGAAAGCTTCATTTGTCATTTAGGTACCTTGCTTTCCACTTGCTTTCTTCCTAAAAGCTGATCTAAATCCAAAAGCATGTAAGACAGAAGAAATCAGGCACTGAGCAGGGACTGGACATGCAGAGAAAGAACACGGAAGTGGAAAACCAAAAAGAATAGAAAAAGAGTCTCTTACAAAATATGGAAAGATGCTTTTGAGAAATATTCTAAGGGGCTAAAAAACTAAAATATAGTGCTATCAAGAATGCATTTTTCCTAACTTTCACACCTAATATAATTTTCATTACTGATTATGGACAGTAATATTAGGGAAGAAGAATATGGACAGATTATGACCATTCTTTTCCTTCCCCTCCTACTATGGAGGATGACAGCAGCACTTTTAATCTTCTGAAAGTCTAAACAATACTGAATTCTACACACTCAAGAGAGAATGAGCTTTTAGTTTCTAACCCTGAAAAATAAAGTCCAGAACATTCTTCAAATAAACATGGCATAACTACCTAATAAAAAAACAAACAGTAAAAAGGGATAAATTTTTCAAGTTTCCCCTTAGATCTTTCCTTTTCTCCTTTCCTTGCCCAAGTTTTACAACCTGTTCCACTTAGAAGTACCTATAAAAATACCTTCTAAGAGACAAAGTACATTTGAAAATACCTTTCTCCATGTAAAAATACATATTACTTATATCAAATTTTTCTAAAATTGCCGTGTTGGCTAAAATTTTTTAAATATCTGTTTTTCTCTGAAGCATAGTTTTACCCTGGAGAATCACACATATCCTTAAAAACTAACTCTTAATGATTTGGTGAAATACTGTCTGTGTCATTTTTATGTAATTGGAAGTTTAACACAAGAGCCATTTGCTCCAGCTGAGCTTGAGTCAGATGGCAGACTAAACAGAGACTCTGTGATCCAGAGCCATGTAATTACTGGAATAGGAAAATGTTTCACTCACCTTAATAGTATTTCTGAGCAGATGTTAATATCAACTCCTACAAAGCTGACACACTCTTCAACCACACTGTCCAGAGTTGCTTTGAGCAAAGTCTGTGATACATCATGCTGAGAAACAAAAATAGAGATATCTGGTTACTGAAGTATCGAAGTGTACATAAACAGGAACTCCATATAGCACTAACATCAATAAAATAGCTGCTGGAACTTAATAATATCTTAGGTGAAGGTACCAGTTAAAAATATGAATTGTAGAATATATTTTTTTTTTAAATGTCCCCAATATCTCTTTGAAACATCTTTGCCATGATACAAATCTCTATAACAAAGACACACTTCACATCCCGGTATTGCTCCTTAATAACCATTTCTCTGCATCTTGCAAAAACAAAACTTTATTAAAAACATGATTACTCAAAAAGAGTAATGCTTCTGGTCCATGCACCATGTCTTGTCTTTGATCTGACATACCTATAAAATCAGTTTATAAAATCAGTTTATTAAAAATAAAGTAGAGAAGAGATCACAAATGCTGTACTTTTGCACCAGTACACACAGATATTTGCAAAATAGTCCCATTTATGAGCATCATGCTACAGTAGAGTTATTATTTACTAAATGAAAAAGTCTCGCACTGTATGAAGGTGGGCAATACATAAGGTACTTATCAACCCCACGGCAACAAAATGTTTCAAATCTTGAACAGATATTTCTGGGAAGATTGGCAGGTCCTTGACCAAAGCATCACTAATGGAAATGTTCACAGTGTTTCCCCCTTTTCCCCCTAAAAAAAAATCAGTCACACTTGTCAAAGTTAAAAGTTCTCAAGCTCTAAGATTTCTTTTCCTCCCAAATGCAGGCATACTTCAGTCTGTAACTGCGAGTTCCCCACACAAGCCCATCAGTGCTTAGAAGTCTGACCTGGAGGGAGAAGCCTCTCTAAATGCAGGAGCTAATTCAATCACTATGTTGGCTTAGCTTCAGGGCTCTTCTGCATCACTCATGTAAATCTGGGTTGATCTGTTGTGGTTTCACGATGCATTCATTTAGGACATCAAGCTGGATCCAAGCCAAGGCATCAAACACTTCATCCATTACTTTGTTTTACGTTCTAAGCCATTCAGATCTTTTAAAGATTTCACAGTTAAATTTAACATGCCAATAGCATCAATCCCAATCTACTAACACTGGTAGTTCATTAAGCAGTGGTTAATAATTGGAGCAGTTGTAAAACTTCAGGCAATGCATTTCATAGCTCCCTATTTCAGGTGATGGTAATGGGATGCATTTTCATGATGTGATATATAATAAAGTTACTTACAAACACAGAGCTCGTATTTTGCCAATATGACTCTTCCTATATTCATGCAAAACACCATGTACATGCACAAGTACTGGCATTTACACACATCCTTCGTCTCATAACCACAAAGCTTCCTTGTACACTTGGCAGATCAAGCATCAGTTTCTACTTACTAATGCATTGCAACTGCAACATAATAGCCTATTTTTTGAATAAAAAGACAAACAATCCCACACCCTCAAAAGAAGTCTTATGTTTCCTTACATTTCATTTTTCTGACTTGCTGAAGATGTAGTTTCTCTTAATGAGGAATATATTCCCTCCTCTTCCCGGCATCAGCCACATAATATACTAGAGCTAGAGGCTTCCAGCTCACATGCACATTCATGCAAGAAATGCATTTATATAACACAGTACAAGAACCAAAATGAAATGTACGGAAACAACACCTACATCTTCTCTTCTTTGCCAAGTACAGCTGCCAAATACTGGGCTAGGTTTTTCACTAAATGCTTTATTTGAGGTTCACTGGAAGATAAAAATTCTAATTAATTTTTTTTTCATTATGATGAAGGAAGGCATAAGGAGAAAAAAAAATGCAGAAGACAACTTCCTTCTGCTCTTAGGGAAGGCTACTGAACCAAAAGTACTTGCAAGTTGATTATGATACAGTTTCACAAGTTACCTTAACAAATTCTATTTATCTGCAGCAGTTCTTGGCCTTCTTGAAAAAAACCATCTTGTTCTACACAACTGTTCTGAATATAGAGTCCATGGCAAAGGGAAATGTAGACTGCTGCTTCCTCAAGTTTCATATCCATTCCTTAAGATGATGATGATGATTCTTCATCATGATTCAAAACATGAATCAACATGATTCAAAACAGTCACTGCCTCCACAATGCCTCATAGCATAGGATTTAGCAAAGAAAGAAATCCATTAATCTGGTCTAACCTTTCTAAGGAGCTATTTGGAAGAGACTTGATTCAGCAGAAGCTTTATTTCCAGCCTACAGAAAGTGAACCTAGATAGGAATTCAGTCTACTATATTCCCCGAAAATCAAGGAAAGGATCTGTCACAATCAAAAGCTAAGCATCCTAAAATATCTCTGCTAATGGAAGAAATGCCAGTGCTCACAGAACCTAATTTTCAAATGCACCATTGGTACTTATCTAAAGACCTGAGTTTGTGATTCCAATAGTTTCTGTAAAATTCATGAATACAAAACACACATCTTGAAAAAAACTATAGTACTTAACTGTCTCTTTCTCTTGCCAAGAAGACAAGAAGTTCTCAGGTCTCTCAAAGATGATTTGCATCTTAACTTTATTTCTGTTTGACAGGCATCATTAAAAAACCAAAACAAGACATTCACGAGTTGTTTTTTATTGCTCCAACACGTAAGAGTCACCTGACATGGAATGGACATGACAGCACATACATGAAGGCACAGATAAAGTGAACAGGCAGATGTGACAGAACAGGATAAGCATAAAACAATCCCTAAAATCCCTAAGCTACCAGTACCTCACTGAAGTAAGGTACATTTAGTGAGTGAATGATGTTAAGTTGTAAAAGTCAGGAAAACCTTCCAGATGGCAAACCTGTCTCCCAAGATGCAGCTCCTGACCATCTTTCTTTGGCTATAACGAAGGAATTTTTACACCCCTCTATACACTAAAAGAAGGCACAGAAAAGTGTTACACATTTAGTTTCTAAAAGTAGTTAAAAACATTATTATCTCAATACCACTGCCAAGACTTCCTACTGCCCAAAGGTTACACTTCAGAAAGGTTTAAAGTACAGTGTGTTTTCCACTCCTCCAACAGTTTCACTGATCTTCTCAAATATCAGAGGTTAGATGATGCTATACACTTCTGTGCTCTATTTATATGCACTGGGGTGGTGGTATCAAGTGAGTCAGACACTAAAAGCACACACATACCCTGCTCCTCAGTCCCTACAGCAGGTTTGTAAAGACAGGAATGATGAACTGTTGCATCAGAATAAAACCTGCACAAGTCCAAGTCTAAAATGCCAGGCTACTTTCAAAGTGAGGTAATGCAGAACTTGATGTTGCACAGTCTCTGACAACACCTCCACACACCACTGATCATTACATCAGCTGATCACCTGCAAATCCTTCTAAATAAAACACTTTCATAATAGCACTGACTCTGAATACACCCCAATGAATGAGGGTGTCCCTGCTAAAACTCTTCAGTCTAGCCTTTTAGCTCAGAGCCAAGCTCACAAAGTGCTATCACAGCTATGTCTAACAACACTTCCTTCGGTGTGACATTCAAACATAATCTTGAAATTACCAGCCAAATATAAAGTTTTACTAAAAGGATACTCAGAAATGGCTGCCATTAAAATATTCAGTGTAATAGGAGATCTGAAGCAGAACACTTAATTTTATGTGATGATCTCCAAAAGGATTGATACTCCCAATTTATGGAAACTAAGGCCAGCAGAAGTAAAGGGCTTGCCACAAACCGTGGGATGTCCAGTGCAAAACTGCAAACTTTTGTTTATCATCACCCCCCAGAAAACAAAGCCACCTTGCTTCACAAATAGTATTAGCAAGAACTTACACATTTGTTTGGTTTGAGCTTTTTGTGTGGAGGACTAACCTGTCCTAAGAAGTGTCAGGAACTGTAACTGTATTTCAGTATTTGTTTTCTAAGGGGTTACCAAGTGAGCCATGGAAGAAGATGCAAAAAATTATTTGATTAATTGAAACCACTACAGTAAAGAACTGTCAGTCAGTAAATGAAATTCAAACATTACATTTCTCTAATATTTTTATAAAGAGTACCCCAAATATAACTTAAATTCACGAACATGGAAGAAAATCAAGGGCAGCTAGTTAGATCTCTGGTCACAATTACTGCTCAGGTTAGTCTATGGCAAACTTGTTAAAATTACCAGAAAAAAAAAAAAATCACACATTTCAAAGCAACCATTAGGCAAACCTATACTAAAAACCCTAACAATCAATATAACTTCATTGTATATAATTTCATCAATCGTGGCACAAAATGTTTACTCCTAAAGAATAGTGTTTAGGAACACCTGTCCATTATGCACACGATAGTTCTGTTCTATCACTATGTCCCAATACTTCAGCTATCTTTTCTTGCCATACAGTATGCAGCAAAGAACAAGGATTCTTGTTTCACTCAGTTTCAAGAGTTACAAACAAACACCCACTGGAAATGACATTACTAAAAACCTATCTGTTCCTTGAGATGGCACTCCCTCAGCTGTAACTAAAATCCTTTTTGCAGTTTCAAAAACCTGTTGATGTACACAAAAGGAAGGTAGTATTTTAAACAGCCTCTCAGCTCAGTTATTTCTAGCAGTGCACCAGTACACACACTGTAAAAATACATTTGTCATCAGCACAGCAAATTTATCACATCAAAGAGCCAGGGCTCACACAAAGCCTGGAGGCTGTACTTGGCCAATGTGCATGAGCATGGATGGTGGATCAGCACACTAACTTTGCCTCAACACTAGATTACCAGTGCTAGACTAGAATGGGCAGCTTTTACTTGCAAGTTAATTACAACTCCAAGCTCTTTATTTTTGGCAAGTCCAAAAAGCTCCACAATACTAAAGCTCCACACGACACTAAAAATCATACACATAATTAAAATGCATTTGGTAAGATTTATAAAATCATAATTTCACAAAGGATGGTATGATTGCATATGTGTCTGAAAGACAAATTCCAACAGCTTAAAATTCTATTGCAACACACAGCAATTCTGAAATAATTGTTTTCCATTTATAAACATTAGTAGACATCGACACAATCAGCCTGTGCCTCATTATTATTTTAAAACGCCCAAGAGCCATGCAAGGCACCTTCCAACACAGTCAAGCAGGAATTATTTGAACCCTGCAGAGCCTACCAATGTCGTGCAGACATGACCTAATGATGCTGGTTAGAAAGCAGTGGGGAGGGGATGAGTTCTCAAGTCTGGGCAGCAACCTGCAGGTTGTTGACCCAGGCTCAGAATTACAGTACTATAACAAGATCAATATTCAGTTTAAATAAGACTGAGCTGTGTGCCAGACAAACTATTTTGGGTTTTGATCAAGTTATACCTCACTTGTCCTTTGAATCCAAAAGTCGGCCTTCAATTAAGTAAACACAATTTAATCTTTTTTTTTCTGTCAGATTGAGTCCTGAAAGACTTCTAACACTTCATAAAACATTATTTTGTTGGTACCTACTATTAACTTCTGTATCCATGAATTTTAATATTGGCATGTGCAACCAGTCAACATGCCTCTTGAAAAACACTGGTTTTTTTCTTTAAAGAGTGGCATAACTGCACAAACTGAATGACTTTTACTGAAAGAGAAATTAGGTGGGACAACACATCCTAAGCAAAGTTCAAAAATATATTATTTTACAGAGATTCAATCCATGGCAATGATTTTAAAAATGGAGAAACATTACTAGTGCTGTAACTTATATACAATCAGCTTCATTTCAAATGCTTGTTAAACCACAAAAGTAAAATGCATTCATGACAAACCCTTAAATACAGCAGGACTAAAGTAACAGAAATGGTCTAAGGAGAAGCACCTTTTCATGTCCAGAAACAGAAAAAAAATTAACAATATACCTTACACATCAGGTGGTAAATTTGGAAAGTTCAGAATTGGGGTTTTCATCTCTAGTATCCTCTGGAAAATCCCTTCCAGTTAGAGTCTAAGAAAACAAGCTTATCCATCTGATGTTTAATAAAAGGATGTAACTTCTTTTGAATTTCTTTTGAAGATTATTTGTGGTTTCTCCAAATGTTATATTGTTATAGGATAAATTGTTATCCTATGTACTTAACTCTGATTCATTTCTTGTTTCAAAACTCCAAATGCTGTTTAACAGCATATTGCTATTACTGAAATATCCCAGGAAAAAGAAATAGATTGAGATTTTCAAAGAAAATATTAAAAACAAAACCAAAGTCTTTCAGCTCTAACATTTAAAAAAAGTAAGAAAACAAAAATGCTGGAATTAATCTTATATTTACTTGTGCTTGTGTCCTAAAAGAAGCCGTAATACTGCCAAGCTTGTTACACAAATTCAGTCTCATCACTGACACATCTTACTTCTAAATTAGCTTCTGTGACATGAACAAGTTAGCAGAAAATTATGCATACCCAAAAACACCTTCCCCTTTCCAGAGCATGTACAAGTTTTCTCCAATGCTTATTATTATGTGACTAAGGAGCAGCAATACAGATTTCAATTGTAATCAACTACATCGTTCCTGGAGATTTCAGAGGGACATTTTTGCCAATAAATAGCAAAGGCAAAAATCCAAATTACTACAGGTGAAAAGCCTTGCATTTCATTTTCAATCTAAATATGTATTTTGAGTCTCTCAAAGGTCTACAAATATAGGGGATATCCTGCAAAACTACAGAAAGATAAAGCAAGGACCATCAGGAGTGGAGCTTCATAGATCACACAGTTGAATTCAGTTAAAGATTTTCCTGAAGACTGCTGAAGGATAAGACAGGCTAAAAAAAGAAATATTGCACTAACAGAGGAAGAAGATAGAAGTTACAAAGCCCAGGTGAGTGTGGTCATATGTGGGAGCTTTGTTTAGTCTCAAGTCAGTGACCACGCATGGCCCTGCAGCAGATGGGTGAGGAACAGCAGCTTCTGGGTACAGCTCCCACCAGCCCTACTCAGAGCAAAGCGAGTCCCCAGAGGATGTGAGGAGCTTGGCAAGAGGCTACACAAATACACATGCTTCTTCCAGCTCTGCTGAAGACATGCTGGGGTCCCTCTCCACCATTCCTCTCTAATGAGGAACATGGCACTTGAAATATTATTAAAAACTACAACAAAACCCATAAATTAATTTAGGGGTATTTCCTATAAAGGGAAGATTAGTATAGCTGATGCATATTTTATTGTCTCATATAAGAAACTTCTTACTGCTTTTCTCAAATTTACTATGCACACTGTAGCAACTGCTACATCAGGTTACTCAGACCAGCAATGCACTGAGAATGTATTTAATACAATGACACAACCATCCCCTCATTAGGAAAAAATGTAGATGCCAAAAAATGACGTTTAGTAGTTTTTTTAGCCCCACATCCCACAGAATTAGTGACTATTTAGAAATAGTCAAGATACAATTAAGAAGGGGAAAAAAGTTTTTATTTAAGGTGACACTACTTTCTGAAAATGCTTGCTAAAAAAAGCTTTAAGGTAATTCAACTTTTTTCAACCTCTCACCCAGGTCCCCATCTTTTTTTAAGTAGATCAGCTCAAATTGAATATGCTTAAAGAACTCTTGCAAATCCTGCTATCTCTTTATCTTCTACTTGGCTCCTCCTTTACTTTGATCAGACACTCCTTCCTCCCTTGATTTTCAAGCTCTTTCATAGCCTAGCTAAAAGCAAAAATGAGCTAGGAATGAAACAGAATGCAAGACACTGCCCTGCAGAAGACAGCCAAACCCAAATAAAGCAAGCTTATTTTCTCTGCTTACTAAAAAGCAGAGAAAATAAGTGTGATTGACATATGGCAACTCAAAAAAGTCACTCTGAGTAGTGTTTACTGAATGACCCGTGGAAGACTGAAAGCTGACAGAAAACCAGGAAACATGTGGAAAAACAGAAGTTAGCTCAGTTAGCAGCAGTTATGGATTTGACAGGCAGAGTACATAAGCATCCATTGTGTCATTCACATCTTTGATAAATGAAAGCAATTTCAGCACCACTCATAACATATAACAGCAAGTTATGTTTAAAGAAAAAGAATAAGTAAGCAATTGGCAAAAAAATCACTATGATATAGTAAGCTTACCACTTTTCAGAAATGTGTTCTGCACTAAGCTTAGCAAAATTTGCATTAAAACATGTATTTAGCACTTTTGTATTACATATATAGCACTAACAAGTGTTTGCACATAGGAGGTTGAAAAGTTGACAGGTCTCAATATTGAATTAGTTGTGCTAATGTGTCAGCACTAAAATGTGCTTAATGACAATTCTAACAAGTGAACAAGAACACAAACATTTCTGTCATTCTCAAATCCAAGCAACATTTCAGAACCACCATCACCATTGACAGTGTATGATTGTTACTGCTAATGCAATTAGCATAATATAAAAATTGAGGAATCAAAATGGCACAAGCAAGAACACTACATGTATTACCCCCTACATGAAAATAGCAATTGAGTACTCTTGCAGTAGACACATTTTTATTCAAATAAGTAAGATCTCATCAGGTAGAGAGAAAAAAAAACCACAAAGAACACTTATTTTACCAGCACCCCTAACAGAAACTGTGATTTGTGCCCTTACAACATAGTCCTTACTTATATTCGGATCTGGAAATTCCTTCAGCAGCCTTCTTTAAAACATTAAAAAAAACCCCAGTATTTCCAAATATGTAAAATAATACATAAGTCTGTAGTGCAACTAATTTAGAAACAATGCTTGGAATAAAGTTTTTTTAGGTATACTCTAATGTAAAATCTGTAAATAATAATAGCATTACTATTACGAACTTATAAAGTTTACAAGATACTTACCAAGTAAGAGATTTTAACTATTGTGTATATGAATATATTAATTGCAAATCTGTTATCTGATCACAGCATCATTCATTTTAAAAACTGACTTCTATTTCCCTTGAAAAATCTTTTATTTTATAATTAATCTAAAACTTAAACTTTTAGGCAAGCTTGGCAAAACATAAGAATACAGTTAGAAATTAAGTACTCAAAAAATTAAGACCTAATACTTTAGAAACTCCAAAAAACAATTTTAAAAACAGGTATCATTATGAATTCTAATTATAAAAACTTTTTGTCCAAAAAGTAACTACTGGCTCAGTTTTAATAATACTTGTAAGTAGTAAGGGGAATAGAGTTCTCTATTTGTACAAACATTTACAACTTCAAGCTGGTATATCACTGAGCAAGAGAAGAACTAAAATCACCTCTGATTTTGCAGCATTTATGTCTGCCTCTCACCACCTGCAGATGACTTACAACTTCCAGTACCAAGGCTCCCTTGAAATCACTGGCTGATGTCCCTTTGCATTAATAAAGGGCAGAAGTCCAGTAGCAGTTTTATCTGTGCTTTATAGCACTGGGAGTTAAGAGATGAGGTAGCAGATGGATCAATCAAATATTAGACAGGATTGTTCAATGTGTGTCAGCTTCAGCAAATTATTAGTTACACTAAAATAATCCAGAATTTTTATATATTAAAAAATAAATTGTTATTGGGTGTTCTTTTTTTGGTAGAGAATTTGTATTTTAAGAACAGCAAGCGACAGTTGTTCTAAATAACCTAGATTAAGGCATCAAGCTTTTAATGAATCCTTACACAAGTTAGCAGTGGCTCTGATAGGAAATTAGGTAACTGAGACACCTTAGATCAGCTATGGCCAATCTTCCTCTTCTGGAACACACAAAGATTGGCAAAGAAGCTCAAGTGCAAGTCTTGTAGTTTCTAAAGCACCTGGCTGGGTAAGCTGGTGCAAAGAGTGGAGCTAATTCAAATACTGTTGTGATGGAGAAGACAGCTTGTCTGGAGACTTGTCATCACTAACTGGCCCAAGCAACATCACCCCTCCCCTGCAAAAGGAGGTTATATGGACAGCTAATGCCATTGCCAAACTGCAGATTTATCTCAAGACTGAGATATAACAGAGGATGCAAGTCTTGGCCACACAAAGATTTGGTGTGTACCACCCAAGGTACAAAGGCAATTCTTGCATTCAAAGGCAATCCCACATTTCTATGGTGGATACACCAGTAAACTTAGAATAGTAATTAGCTTTTTATATGATTGCAAAACCAAAGAAAAGTTCAAGGAAAACAAAAATATGAATGTCCATTAGAGGGAAAGTTTAAGAAAACCACTCTATTTTTACTCTTTAAAAACACAGGCAGTCAAGAAAGTGAAGAGGAAAATGTAGCTCCTAAGAGTCTAGAAAATCTGTATGTTAGAGTAGTGCATTCTCAAAAACTCTGAATCACTTAATAAAACATCAGAAGTACTCAACTTCTTCCAGATTTTCAGTGGCAGAAAAGGCATAGCTGGTACTGCAGAGATACAAAGTGGTGACTTTTGGTTTTGGTGTACTTTACTCAGACTACTTTGACCTGTAGGTGACAGAACTTCTGGGAGATATATGCTTACAGAAACAGTTTTGGTTTTGCTAGGCTATTCTAAAATTAGAATAGTAATAACCTCCCCTGCCACAGTCACACACATATTGCAGAACCTTTAAACTTCACACCACTTCCGTATAGGTACCTGAAAACAGTCCCAGTCTCACAGACAACAAATCAAACCCACAAGAACTTAGTGATTTCTCCTTAACTAAAAAAGAAGTAAATGAACCAGAAAGGATCACAATTCTTCATTTCCTGACTACAACTCAAGCATCATTACCCAGAAGCAAACAGGACATGTTTTGCTTCTCCAATATTTTATGATGTTCATGCATTGATTGCTGTGCTTGCTGATTGCTTGGACCAGGGACTGCTTACAAATGCTTTTGTATATTTGCTTTCAGTTGTCCACATATTAGTACAAAACAATTAAAACAGAGCTTTTAAAGTAAAGGATATTTTGAACTAATAACCATTTCTCATTGAACCATTGTCTTATTACAGCAGTAGTGAAAAAAGTGCTGTAACTGAACCCGTTATATCCTCTTCCAGAGGAAGTGATGACATCAGTTCATTGATAAAAATTAGTCTGCCCTCTTTCATCAGTATTTTTTCAAGTAGGAATGAAGATTTCGATGCAACTAGACTGTTCCCTCAGACTAGCAGATTTAAGGTCTAGACAAGAAGTTGGAAAATGAAACTATTTAATACTCAGTCAAATCCTAACAGTGGGAAAAGTGTCTTCAAAAACTCATTGCCAAGTTCTCCTGTTGCTCTTAACTTCTAGCAACATCAACCAGACCACCCCACATGTACAACGAAATAGGACAAGTGTCTCCAACATTGTTTCAGTCAAGTATTGTCTCAGTCAAGTATATTCCTAAGATACTGTCATTGTAAAACAAGGTATGTGAAATAATTAAAAATGGCTTGTACTTGGATTTGAGGGTTGGTGGGGTTTTTCGTTTCTGTCTGTTTCTGCTGTTTGGTTTTGGTTTCTTTCTTTCCTTTAAATTAGGTAGGATTTATGAGGAACACCTTTTTATTTTTTCATGTCTACATCTAAAAGAGAACTGGAAACAAACATCCAAGTGGTTCAAGTTATACACATAGCAAAGACCTCTAAGTGTAAGGGATGGAAGACTGGTCCAAAGTATATTGCAAAAACAGGTAAGTTAGGAAAATGAAAGAGAATTGCACATAGATGATGACACATCAAATGAGAGAAATAATCACTTCCTCTTGAAAATGTTTCTCAACAGAAGAGAAAATGCTTCTAGCTCCAGCAGCCATTTTGAAGTTTATACTTGGAACAAACAAGAAGCTACAACTGATGTTCTTTATAATGCCTTATGCACAGATATGTTCTTTACGTACTCTCAGTCTTCTCCATCATTCCATTCTAAAGCTTCAGAAAAGAAATGGATATCTCACCAGGTTTTCCAAGAAAGTTTAATTTTTTCCTTTTTCCACCTGCACATGCTGCACCTCATTGCGCTAAAATATGCATTTTTTTCATCTGGAATCTTATCTTTAAGTCACAGTCAGTGAAAGAGTTCTAGTTCCCTTGGAGAGCTGCAGCTTTAGAACATTTTCAATAGCTACTAACACAAAACAAGCACAAAAAAGTTTGCTTTGAAAAACTTATTACACAGCAAACTGAAATTTCAGGAACAAAATTCCCTTGTCACATACAAGAGTGTTACAACACAGTCCGGTTCCAGCCTACGGTCTCTTCAGATGCCAGACATAAATCCATGCTGCCATTTTCAGAAGACTATAGCATTTGCCTAGAATTTACTCTTATTTTCAGCTGGTTCAATGGTTTCAGAAAGCATTCATATCTTTAAAGAGTTTATATAATTATCTATTTTCTATTTGTCCTAGTTACGGGACAAGAAAAACAGGCAAAAAACACACTCATGGGAAAAAACCCACATTCTGAAAGGTATCTCACTCAGGATGCAGACACTCCAAGAAATAGAAGCCTTAGCAAACTTTTTCCCAAAGCCCTGAAAAACTAATCCCAACAATACATTAAGATATGCCATTTACTTGGGACACTAGCTTTTTAGAAAAGATTGTGGAAGAAGCATAATGCCTTCTTAAATAGAGCTGGGAAATTATATGGTACCTAGTAATAGCAATGCTGGATCAGATCTCAGGATGTGATAAAAGAGAAAGACACTCTAATGACATGCACACAGAGGGAAGGAATGCTATGAAAATAAAGAGCGTGGACATTCTATTTTGCACACAGTTCAAGCCAATAACTGCACCATTACCCTTCTTATTCACACTTGTAAGATCTTCCAGCAAAATGCATGGATTCTGTAACAACACTACTCTGAATTAAGTACTTAACTAAGAATTAATTAATTAATGGCCCTTCAGGTAAGCAAGGAAAAGCTATGGCAGGACCAGATTTACCTGAGATATCCCTCAGATATTCATTCATCATAACATATATACATAACATCCATCAGCACAGCTTTACTACAGCACAGTAGAGAGAAGCATTTGCAGAGGAAGAGGCCTTGACAGAAACTTACACTTTCTAAAAAGACAAGACTGAGAGCATGATCAGGAACATTGCTTTAGAACAGCCTTAATTAGGATTAAAAGTAGCCTTTATCTGTAATTTTGGAATAAATGGATTTGTCACTGACTTTTACCAAAGGGACAGAAATTTAAGAGGACATAAAAATAACATTTCCTTTACTTCCCTCCTCCAGCTCATTATATCCATCAGACAAATTAAAGCAAAATGATGGACAACTATACAGCAGGAATAAAGGCTGGAGAAAAAATACTCAAACAAAGGGAAAGCGGTTTAATATTTACAACGACTGTCCAGATGATCAACCCACCTACTCTGAGGTCTTGTGATGTCTAAATTTATGCTACTCTTAAGGGAGCAAACAGGTATGAAAATTTTCATTCACAGCATATTTCTACACAAGCTGAGGAAGAAAAATTGAAATGAAGTACCATCACTTAAAAACACTAATGAGAGGAAAAACAACAAAAAAACAACAAGGCTCCTTAATTCCTCTGCCCAGACATACATGTCAACCCTGGAAAAAGTCCAGGTTCACTGAAGAATTTTTATTTTGCTCTGTAATAATAACATAGAGTACTTAAGCCACTACAAATAAGAACAACACTTGTTCTTGTAAAACAAATGAGTTTGAAGACTCTAAATGCAAGCTTACCTGGCAGAAACTAATGTTTTTCATTAAAATTTTAACTTGCAAGCCAAGATTTCTGTGACTGCAAATCACTCGTTTTTCAATCCTTAATTTGATAAACATTCTGTCTTAACATATCTTTCTTAAAAAAAAAGTCACATGGAATGACCATACACATTACTGAAATTTTCCCACAGATTCCTACAGAAGGAATATCAGAAAAAGTTACCATTAAATTTGTAATTTTTAAAAAACTCAACCAATTTTAAATGTTAAATCCTATTGCTGAGGAGTTATAAAAAAATCCAAACTGTGCTACTATGCACAGGAAGAGCATGTTGGTTAGTCTTGCCCATTCTTTGTATTCTAATTATTTTTACATGAAAAATGTCTATTTGCAATCAGCAATACATGAAGAGAATGTATTTCTATAGCAAATGACATGGCAGACAGCAATCCCAAAGGGTAACCATGTTCCACTACATCCAACAATGGGACAGTAGCCATTTACCTGCAGCCCTGGTACTAGTAAGCAGAGTTCAAGGTCCCAGTACTTCCCTCTGCATTTTGCATTGTTTGGGTCCAACTTCACAACAGCTCAACTTTGAAGCACTGCCACATTGGGGCTGTTTAAGAATGAAATCTGCTTGCCTTTAGGGCTTGATTGAGTTAAAGGGCAAAATCCTGGCTCCATTTGAAGTCAGTGGGCAGTTCGCCATTTAATTCAATTCATCTACTATTTCACAGTGACCTTAAGGGTATACCAAAAAGCTTGTACCCATGTATCCCGCCTTTGCTTGCAGGAAAATATGGTGGCACACATTAGCTCTTAACAGTAATGGCTGGTGGCAACTAGAATGCTTTTACTTTGAACATTCACGTGAAGCTCACAAACATTCACAAAATATTACAGAACAAAACTGTAAACATTGGTTCATCAACAAAGTTTATCTTCTGGTTGGAGATCAAAAATTCATTTTAAAATTTAGAAACTACAGAACAGGCACCTGAGAAAACATTCACTTTCACTTAGTCTAGATTATTTCAAAGAAAAGGATGAAGCAAGTCATATTTTATTTCACCACAAGAAGTCACATGGTTTTTAATATTAACTAAAATGTGGCCGTCCCACTGCCAGAAAAAAAAGAAATAAGCAGGATATAGTTCACATTACCACCTCGGCACCCTGAACAAACTACAGCAGCATAGGGTTGGATGAATGTATCCATTTGTGTATCACCATGGGCAGGTGCAAATCTATAGGGAAGGTTTTATACAAGCAATTAAGCAGTTAAAAGAATAGTTGATCAGAAATTCTAACTGTGGTATATAGCTCAATAACTTACAATTACTTGCGATCAATGGCACTCTTACTCACGTCTTTAGAAAACAATATTTAAATGCTCCCGAATAAAATCATAGAAATTTACTCCTACAGGACTGTACCAATAACTTGTGGAAAACCCCAAATATTTTCTTGTGTTTTACTTCTCACACTCAAGTAAAGCCATCCATCCAGTGACAGATGCTGGGATGCTTGCAGCTCTAATTTTTTTTCGATTCCCTTACATAAATAGTAATCTCTTTCAAAGTTAAAAATACTCCTTTTCCTTCCCAGCTAATGTATATGGGTACTTTATATCCTTATTTAGAAGCTTGGCAAGAAACACATAGGGAAACTAATTTTGCATAATGTCTCTCTCTTTCCTGCTTTCAACATCCTGGCATAATATTAAAGATCAACTCAGTAAAGTCGACAGCAGAATATTTGTGTTATGCACTGCTTTCTCAGTTTTTGACTAAAAATTACATCAGTAATCAATGGTCAGAAAAATTGTTTCTACCATAAGCTTTTCGTCATACCCAAAATTTCAAAACAAAATAATAAAGGCTGCAGTTAGTAATTTTTATTTTAAGACAGGCACTGTAGTATTTGTACAGTCATTAAAAAACATTTTCCACTTATCTTCATCATGTAAAATGAAAATATATTCCATCACTGAAATTATAACACAACCTAGCTTCTGCTAGCTAGCCCAGGAGAGCGAGAAAGGGGAATGCCAATTAATCCAATTACTGACAGAGAAGTTATCAGGATGAGTACTTATCAGGTCAGGTTCAAAAACACATCAGAAGCAACAGTGTTAAAAAAACAGAAAAGAAAAATGAAAAAAGAAAAAAGCACACACTCCCTGTGCTGAGTAGCACTATTAAATTCAGATGCAGGGTTGTGTTTAGGTTGGACAGGCCCCAACAGTAGAACAAAGTCAGTCTGTCTTAGTACCATAACCAAATTCTACAAGTTAACAGCTTTTCATGAAAAGCTGCCATTTCAAAATGTCAATCAAACCTGAATATAAGTGGGAACTCCTGCAGAAATAACCAGCTGCAGGTTTGAAAAACATTTTTCACTGAAAGTGGAAACACAAAAGATGTTTGAATGAGATCTCTTTTCATTCCTGTAACAGTAGATGGTCATTTTCACAACATCAAGGACAAAAACACAAGACAAAATTGCAAATAATGTCTTGAAAGAACTATTTGCAGGGGTGATGAATGATTCAAGTTACAAATGACAGAATTATTGGCAAATGAAAACTCATTAATATGAAAAAGCTTCTCTTATAAGACTGCAGTTTATCTCCACTTTCTCTCATTGTATCTGAATGATTAGGTTGTATTAATTTCAATGCGTGTTTAATATTGGTTTTCTCACTTTGAGGCAGCAGCTCACACTAAGATCATCAGATTTGCAGTTTTGGGGGTTATGTGTTTAGTAAACAATTGAACTACTTTCAGGTAATAAAAATGCAGATTCTAACGGAGAAACTAAAACTTATGATCTACCCACAGAGAGAACACAAGTTTTCCAATTCAGTTCTGGACATACAAATATAAACAAGTCATATTTATTCAATAAACCAAGGGAAAAATATTATTAGTACAAGTGTACATAATGGAAAAGCAGCTTATCAAAATCACTTTGGTCACATTCTCCTTTCTAAAGAATATGGCATGAACAAAGCCATTTTCTCTACCATCTGAAAGATGCATAGCATATCTGAAAATGAATTTGCTGTCCAAATATAGGCTTCATCAATTTCTTATTCAACAACTGGACTGATATAGCAGTGTTTTGTTGCACAAATTTCCACATTCAATGTCATGAAACAAATTCAGTCAACAGGGAGATTGTGAAGAGTTAAAACCAGTATATAAGATTCCCCCCTCCAAAAGGTGACGCCTGTAGTAGTATCATTATCTATTTTGCTTATTATTAACAAATAATGAAAGTAATTTGCACAGTAGATGAACACCTCATCGTGTCTCAGAACATAGAGTATTAACATAGATATAGTGCCCTACGCATATTTATCTCCTTCCAGCATGACTATCACTATGATCATCACACAAATGAGAAAACGTTAACTCTTTTGAATGACAACAGCTTTATCTTAAGTTTCCACCAAACTGAAAGCACATTTACATAAAAATCAAAAATGAGGATTTGATGAAACAGCATAGTTATATTAAATGTAATTGAACACACTTAAGCTGTAAGACTTTGAAGAGCTGGAAATAACGTAATTCTTCAGCAGCATTCACTGAAAAATAAGTTGCTACACAACATAAACGGAAACTTGTCACTTATAACCTCACTGTACTGCAATATCAGTTACATCACCCAATTTCACACTACAGTACTATTTTCCATAGAAAACATTAATTTCTCATATCTTAATCTTCCTTAATATTACCCTGAATGCATACATATTACACTGTAATATGCATTTCTCTAGCTGCAGGCTGCAGCACACTACCAGTTACCTTGGAACTTTTCCTTACACTCAAAGTTCACTTCAGTAGAATCACAACAGAAATTTATCAATACTGCTCCCAACAAGAAGACAAAAAATACAGCAAGATTTTTTTTATCACTAAATCTTGTTCTTATCACTTGGTATCACCAACATTTGTTTTTAAGTAAGCTGGAGCATATATGCTCAGCTCTGAGGTTTAGGGGTGAATAACCCACAGTATGAAAAATAGCTGAAGCAAGATTAACTTGATCATAAAATGCTGCTACCATGCCATTTAAAAACTGAGAGAGAAAAAATAAAAGAAGCAAAGCAACAAACTGTGCCAAACCTAGTGCCTTAGCAAGCAGAATGTTTTTGAACATTCTTAAAAGCATTTACTATTTACTTCAGGAAACAGCTTACAAGTCAAAACACGCTGGAGATTTTTTCATTTTGTTTTGCTTCGAGCTGCCAATTGTTAGTCAAGATTACTATTCATTTTACAGGAGTGTTAAGAATGCAAATGGTTAACAGTAGTATAAACTATATACTTGGTTTAAGTTTGAATGTCTAAAACTATTACACACTGCATTCATCTGCATTCCCTGTTTATGGGAATGAAATATGTAGTCATTTGAAGTCCACAATATGTATACTGTGTTTGTAATAACTGCAGATTTTACAAGCACATTATTCTTTCCATTAGGATTAAAACCTCACCGAATAGCAATTTGTGAAAGAATTCTAGCAGGGCCCTGAGCCCAGAACTCTGACCTCTGATGAGATGCTTGGCAGCAACAAACTCTAGGTCTAAGCAAAACATCTGGTTTGAGTTAGACTTCCTGAAAAAAATAGCCCCTGTACTGGGGAAACTGGTATTCACTCAGCTTTGTCTACACTCTTTGACTGACTGCAACACTGTTGAGGGGGGGTGTGAGGAAGAGAAAAAAGGGCTTTGCCAGAATGCACGTCAATCACTGCAGACTTCTTGGTGGCCTCCGAAGAGCCAGGCACTCACGCTAGGAGACACTGTACGCGTTTGTTCAAGCTTCTTGGGATTTTTGCTATTGTACTCCATAGCTCAATGTTTTTCTCAGAATTAGTGCCAACTCTGAATTATCTAATCCAAAACTACAGTTGAGTTCAAAATATAAATTTTGCCTGAAGAAATAGTTTCTGCATATTTTCTAAACAATAATTCTTTTATCATAATTTTTCTTACAAATTTAGACAATCACTATCATCATAAAATGAATGAGGATATTCCCAACAAAAAAACAAACTCTTGCCGCCAAGAAATTTGTAAGAACAGCAACAGCTTTTGGTTGGCACTCAAGATTTTTCATAGGCAGCACGCAGTTGTTGCATGCAGTACCTAGAGATAAGAGTAGGACAGAAGGGTAACTAAGGAGAATGCTGATACAGTGGGGCAGGTGTCCTGTAATCAGCAAATGCTCCAGCAAGAAGGATAAGAAAAGGATAGAGCTGGTTCTTGCTTCTCACTTTCCTGAGATGGGAACTACACCCAAGCAGGGTAGGTGAAAGTGAAGAAATGCACAACAATTGCAGGCTTGGCATGAGTTGCACTTTGCTCAAGCTGGCAGCCCAGGTAAGGAGCACAAGAACAGCTTGGTGCAGTGGGTAGGACACAGCTTCGCTTATAGACACGACTGTCAAGAACTATGTGGACAAACTCAATTCACCAGATTTTTTTTTTTGCAGGACAATTTGTATTTTTAAGCATCATCGTGAAGTATTTTTAAAATAGTATAGCAATAATAATAATGAAAGAGCTAGCAGTAGTTACTGAGACCTGTTACATTAATAGATACACAATGCAGCATTACATATCTCATATAGGCTAGGGAAGCTCAAGATAATTGAATTTGAAAGCAACAGATAGAGAATTAAATGGAGATTTCTGTCAACACATGCATCAATGCTGCATATACACACGTGTATAAGAAATGTGTGATGAAATTTATCCATGCACAACTTTACTGTGTACAGAGAAATTTACCTTTAGGCACTATCAGTAGGCACTATTTATATTAGCTGAATAACTTTTCTGTACACTGTCTACTTAATAAAATGTGTTGTGGTAAAAAAAGCATCAGAAAAATTTTCATCTATCTACTCCTCTACTTTATACAAGTCTGTCATATGACTGTATATTGTTAATGTACTCATAGTTTATTTTCTTCCTGTGATTGCTAATGCAATAATATTTTTATGCCTGTTCTAACAGTAACTTTACACTGGAATTAAATGTCAATTTCTACTTTCCACCTCCAAAATTTTAAATTAAATGTCACTGATATCAACCCGTTGCATTCAGGCAAAATGCAGCCACCAGCTCACAAAGGGACATTTATAAAATAAGCCTTGCTTGTTTGAACTGCAACACTGCCATCATTGGAGTTTCAGCTGGGAGACTTAAATAAATAAAAATAAACCAAAGTAATAAACACCATGTTTTATGGAGCTGCACAGAATTAAAAAAAAAGAAAAAAAAGAAAAAATAAAAAAAAAGAAAAAAGGAAAATGAAAAGAGGTCCTCCTGGCAAGCTTGAAATATTAGACTGAAAAGCTGCCTCTCTCATTCCGGAAGACTTCTAGCCCCCACTACTCAAAGTCATTTATGAAGGGCAGTCAGCTGTGGGCAACAGGGCCACCCACACAAGTGCCCATTATGCCCTTTGGAGCTGCAAAGGGAAGCCCTTCTGTCCATGACTATATAGAAAACAAAACAACATTCCAAAGTAAGGCAACTTAGGAAATTTCTGAGCACAACATGAGTAACGAATCCTACAAACATCTCAAGCAACACAAGGCAGGTGGAAAAACAGAGCTTCTTAGCCCAAGGCTTTGTAATATATAGTTATGTTCTCCATGGAGCTAAATTTTTCTACTACTAATGAGATTCCAGTGGCCCTGTTATCCAAATGTATGCTATGAAACAGGTTTTTTTGCTTTTGGAGAAATAAATCACATATGTCCATAGACATCAGTCTTCTGGAAGACTGAATATAATTTTAGAATCATCACCATCAGCTGGTTGACAGCAATAAAGACAACATTCACTTTAAATAACCCTGAATTATATACAGTTGAGTAAATTAGAATTTGTTTTGCTTTAAGGTCTTCCAAAGTTGAAGCCAACATGCTGAACAAAAATATTAAACTATCTATAACCCTGTGTCAACATATGATGCTACTGGGAATGGTAAGTGAATTAATTTTCCAAGGAAAATTAATTACTTATGACTTACAGTTGTAAAAGCAAACAACGTAACTCTGGATTAGGGCACATTAATTTCTGTTTGGAGTAGCGATTAAATTAATTTCATATAATTCATGGTATGTAATGGAAAGCAGAACAAAGATGAAATCTTAGACAATGACTGACACAGAAAAAAGTGTATATTTATGTTCCTGATACAAAAATAAAGGTCACAGATATTAATCACTGTCTAGCGAAACACGATTTTAGTTTCTAAAATGATTTTTTCAAAACTGTTTGTTAGGATAAGTGTTATTAGCAAGATAAAAATCTAAAAAGCAACAAATTACAAAACATCAGAGAAATCTTGCATGATACACTGTCTCAGTGAAAAAAGACTACAGCTTTCAGTGATGTCTTTTGAATGACATAACTGTCACAAAATGATCATGAGGAACAGCAACACTAACTTAAATTCCTCCTGCATTAATTTAAGTTCATCTTACTTATTGTTATTCAAGATGGGAGAAAGGTTTGATCACAGGTCCAATATTAAAACAAATATGTACATTAACATATTGTATGAATTTTATCAGTTACTTACATTTTATAGTAAACAGCTAATGAGAAAAATTAATTCATAGCCTAAGTAAATATGTGAAAGAATTCTTTCAGCATTCCATAATTTGGTATTTGTTAAAACGACATTATTTTATGAATTTCATTGCAAAACATCAAGTTCTTACTTTATTTAATACCAACCAATGAAACCATATATATTAGCAAATCATTTGTGATTTTAAAGTATCATAAGAATTTTAATTGCCACTTCTGTTCTCCTACTGAAAGAGTACAAATTTATTGCTCACTTCAGTTTTTTGGGTATGAAATCAACAGCTGCTGTGCTACAAACTCACATGGAATCACTCAAAAACATGATAGTATTAGTATTTTTCCTTATGAGTCAAATGAATATACTGTTAATGCATGAAACCAAAACAACAGATGACCACTGCACAGCAAGCAGTGACTATGGAATTCCAACAACAAATAATATTTACATTTGCACTGTTTAAACTGGCCCCCCCACATACTCAAAGCAAGTGATTCACATCCCTACTGACACTTTTACCTGACTTCAAACATTAAAGAGATGTTTTTATTATGGTAATAGTTTGAACAATTTGATCATTATAATATTTATATTAAAATCTGAATACAATGTGTAATAAAACACCTTAGAAATTAATTTACTTCACATAAAAGATAACTGACCCTGAAACACAAATTGACAAACACAAACAGCTCATAATGGGTACAGGTAATGCCGTAAGTAATCTGCAGCTCTGTTTTTTACAGTAGTATTTTTAAGACTGTCTCAAAAATGTGAAGAACTTTAGTTATGAAAATTTAACAGAAACCCAGATGAAAGGAGCTGAACAATTCTTCAGTGCTAAACTTGTGTATTTTCACTTAAAGTTAATAAACACTTGAAATGTAAACAGGAAACCCAACAGCATCTCATACATTACAGAAGCTGTTCAATCAAAATGCTTTTACAAAGACAGATTTCATCATCATCTTTTCTGTTTCAGCTTTTGGTCAACCAAGTCAAAACAAGTTTTTCCAATCTAATGCACAGAGAAGCCATATCAAGCCAAGTTGCAGGATCCCAGCCTCACAATTCCCATTTTGCTCCTCTTGCCACTTGGCTCCCCCATCAGAACAGTCTTTCAAAAAGTTTAATATGCCTGGTGGATCTTCACTCAGGTGGCCTGCCTATGTTTGAATTAGCTCTGCCCAAGTACATTTATAAAACTGGGAAAAAAATCAAACTGAAATATTAAACAGGCTTGCAGACAGGGTACCCTACATCTGGGCAATCCTGCTCACAATTTTCTATGTGCTGCTTTTATGGAGGTCTGGGAGTAAACAATCTTTACACCTATTTTTCATGAACAATAACACATCCCACTTTAACCCGATTACAGAACAAATCACAAGTCTGTTGTCATATGGTGACAAAAAACTTCCTAACAAACTTCTGCCAAGAGAACTGGTAATTAAGCAATCAGAAACAAATTGACAGGGAGGGCAAATCTGTCCAGCAGCTGTTTCCTATTAACACCCTTAGATCATCCCACCTCAGTACACTAACACTTCTGGAGCTTCTCTACTTTTCCTATAGTCTCAGCAGCTCTGTAAAAGCCCACATATGCAGGTACAAACTTTCTAACAATAAATAGCAGCAGTGTGAGAGGGGGATTACTAGCAGTAATGTCAAAAATTTACCTGCAGTTCAAGTTGCTTACAAAGGCACATCTCTGACAAGTGTTCAAATGCTGTCCACAGTGCATTTTTGGTGACAGCAGCAAAAAGAGATGCAGTCCATGGGCAGCTTCATGAGTGACATGTGCAGATGGAGTGATACCACTGTGCTCTTGCACTCTTTGTAAATACTCATGCACACATTTTGCTTCATTTCCTTAAAGGGGCAGCATCTCACCTCATTGAGCTGGCATGTTTTCCTGGAGATGCCAGTGAATACAGTGTGCTAGCTAAAATAACTAATAACACAACAGTGATTTCTTTCTATATCCCTTTGTTTTGTTGCAAATGACTGCAATAGACTAGCAAAAGTTTATTGTGCTTTGCTGGCAGAACATTTGATTTCTCTTTGCCAGCCAGAGAATAGGTAGATGCAACCAGAGAGACTGCCAAGTTACAGGATACATAAACCACTCCTGGCAGTCAGCAGAGCTGCTGCTGAAGATTAAATTACCCAAACATGCCAGAGGTGCAATTTACTTGGAAAGCATTCCTAAGTTTTTTGCACCTACTTCAGTAGGATGAGGAAACATCCAAAACATTATGGGGTTATTACCTCTCCCTGACAATGCTGTCTGCAAAGACTTTGCTCCCATTGGATATCAGATGGCTTGGTTCACAGAGCTTTACTTTACAAAATGAAAAGCTCATAACTTACCCTAAAAATGATGTTGGGCAAAGAGCACATGTGATTTTTTTTGTTTGCTTTCCTCACAGAGCTAATATTTCATCACTACTACATGAAAATTAAGGATTTCATAACTTGTGCAGTGCTAAAAATTCTGAATTAAGTACAAGCCTATTCATCAGCCTATATATCCATTAAGTAAAGACATAAATACACCTTTTTCCTTACTGACAAGACACTGGATTTTTGGACTGCTCTTAATATTTTATAGGCACAGCCACCACACCCTGTCCCTCAAAAAGGTTTTGTAAACCTTAAAATCTTGAGTACTTCTCTCCCTCTTCCACAAATTTCAAGGCAAGCAATCACTTGCAGTATGCAGCAAAAACATTCAGCGACAATAATCTCTTTGCAGGAGACTACAGGTTCACAAGAGAGGTTTAAGTTTCCTTTATTGAAGAGCAGAGCTAAGAGCACAGTGAAATACTATCCTGTATGTCCCTGTCTTTAAAGTCCCAGTGAGTTTATTCAGAGATTCAATACAGAAGCAGCCCAGAATTTCTCCAGTTACTTTTTTTTTTTAAATTTACAATAATGGCAACATATCCTTTAGCCTATTTTTAAAATTTATGTAAGTATAGCTAGTTTCTTTCATTTCAGATTCCAGTCCACTAGCATATCTCCTTTTATTAGGTTTTTCAACTTAAGGTAGATCCATAACCAGCCAGCTGCCATATACTGCCAAAAAGGAATGATTTACATTTATTACTAAGTTGTTTGATTACCGCAAGATACACATAACTCAGTGTTGGTATTCTCACCCTTAGAGTTTGCTTTGTTTAAGCAAAGATTCTCTGTAGGCAACCACTTCAATTTAAGTATGAAAAACGATAAACAAGTTCATGAAATTCCAATGTTATCCAAGGAAGTTCAGTTCTTTGCTGAACTGTATGTGTATATTCAGTGTGGTAATAAAGAAGGGATGCTGAAGCCTTTTGTAGACAGGCTGTTCAGCTGAATGTTGAAACCTGCAACCTACAATTCTGACCAGCAAACAACATTCCTGCTGAACTGTATTTCCACAGGAGCTATGTGAATCACACAAAATAAAGCACTGCTCACCTAACAAGACATCCCATTTTCTTAATCAAAAAAATGTAAGTTGAGAATCCACACAAACTTGTTTTAGTAAGCTTAATACATCAAGCTCAAGTCTGTGGCTGTTTTGACAATCCCACCTCAGAGGTTTAAAAAAAGACACTTGCGCATCATGTCACCATATTCTCACATCATACATGAGTGATTCTCCTATGCTATCCAAGTAACACACCTAACTACTCATATACTCTATGGGTCAATCAAGAAAACCCCCCAAAATAAAGAAAGAAGTGGAATAAACTCCTTAAATATTCAGTGAAAAACACACTCTCCTGAAAAGCAATCAGTTCCAGTACTTTGCTTCACGCTATTAAATAAAGGTGTATTACATGAAGAAGATATACCCAAAATCAGATACCAAGAAGGATACAAAGTCTCATATATTTCACCATTTAAAACTGTGTATCTATTCTAAGGAAAAAAGAGGATAAAGGTTTTCCCAAACCAAACACTGATTCTTTGTGATGAACAGTGTTTGGATTCTGACAACTCCTTTGCAATCACTACTAGTAGTTACCCCACAGCTTTTTTTTTTTTTTTTGTTAGAAGCTTTGTACTTAAACACAAATTTTCAAGTTTTCATTACTAGAGAAACAATACAAGATTTGCTTTACCCAAAGAAAGCTACCGAGTTGTTTGCTGGGGTTTTGTGAGAAGAGGCAAACAAATAAATACCTGCAGTGCAAGGGACAAGCCAGATTCTGTTGCAGTAAAGACAGCAGAAATAATGCAGAGTTTTTCAGCCCACAGCTGAATCAGGCTGACCCAACTACACCTGGTCATACTCCTACACTTAGAGGCATCTCTGAGGTCTCCCCTTCTGATCTCTGTATTTCTGAAATGTTGCTATAGTTCAGCTCTCAGATATCTCCATTGCATCAAATATACAGTCAGATTGTCTCCAGCAAATAATATGCATGATGGGTGTTCACCAGAGAAATAGTTTTAAGTAGTACTACTGTCAAAAGCAAGGTTAATAATGCCCCTCACAACAGGAGGATTAACGGCCCTCCTGTTGCAGAGGGATCACCTGGAAGTCTCAGCAGTGATGATGCCATCCACAGACATCTTTTGAGGAAGGAAGACAACTAAAGAATGCAACAAACAAGAAGGGCTACAGGCAATTTCAGCCACATGCAGGAGAGGCCACTAACATCTCTCCATCACTGTCTACAGTTGCCCCCCACTGGCCCTGAGAGAGGGAAGGAAGGACCCAGGCAAGGATGGCCTGTGATAGCAGACAGCATTTTAGACGGAATTCTAGGAGAAAGAAAAAAGCTCCTTCCTTTCCAACTGAGACACAACCTCCAGTGAGATGCCTCACTATTAACTAGCTGGATGTGGATTTTAAAGTGGTTTAAATCTGGTCTAACTAAAGAGAAAGTGTATCTGATTAAAAGCATTCTCTAAAGTTGCACTGTCATTTACCAAAACATACCCATCTTCTTTGGGGGAAAAACTCAAGCCTAGAATGAAAATCAAATTGCAACTGAAGCAATAAAACTTCCTGCAGGTAATAATCAAATGCAAAGCAATGCTCTCCAATAACTAGAAGATCATGGAAAGGAACATGGATAGGAGGGACAAAAAGGACATTTCCAAATTCAGTTATAATCAGACACCCTGATTAGGCTTTATGAAATGCTCTTTGATCAGGACCTTCCAGCATTATCTAGAAAACAAACCAAGAATTAGCTCAATTTTTTTTTTCTTGAGAAAATGCTACTGAAGAATATTGTTGACACATTTCATTTATTTGATGCAAAATGTTCCAGGTACATCTGCAATCAAGTATTCAGACGTCACAGAACTACATATAATATCCCTTACATCCTTTTAGGATGTTAATTTTCCAAACATGTTCAACAGTGAAGATGTTATCACACCCAAAAATAGATTATGAACAGATTTTTGGACTCCTGGAATTATGAAGATCAAATAGGATGCTGCTTTTTCAAGATCAGACATAGTGCATATTTTTAAATATTACACAGAATTAGTCAAAAATTCTAAACCTGCAACAGAGATCACATATTTTGTTCATAGGCTACGGATGAGTTTGACTTCCATCTATCTCTTTCTCTAGAGGTTACTGGTTTTTTTAGGATCCAGGGATTTTGTACATCAAATGAACATCAAAGGACCAACCAAACTTAAATATTCCTTTAGCTGTATTTCTCATCTCTCTGCCTTTTAACACAGATTCAGGTTTTGATGTTTTAAAAGTATTTCAATTTAATTCCTCTCTTTACTATGATGAAATTTTATGCTTAGTGCTGCTTCGCTCACCTCTGAAAAGTTGGGTTTTTATTTGAGAGTAAAGATTTTTTTTTGTCTTCTTATAATTTTCTTTGCTCTGAAATTCAATTCCCTAACCACAATCTTTGTGAAGCAGCTTTGTTCTCAGCTCTTTTCTATATCTTCCAAGATCACCGCAATGGCAAAAACTGCCAAAATTCAGTGTACAGCATCATAAAGTCTAGAGCCACTAACTGCTTCTCCCAGAATAGAAATTTAGCTTTGAACTGGCATGAGGAGGTGACAAGGCAAATATATTCTGCATCAGGCAGAATCTGGGCATCATCTTCATGTTCAACTACAGAAGAAATCATACTAATATGGCCTGAAGGTGATAAATTAATTTTGGCCAGGTTCCTGTCTGGGAGGAAAGAACAATTTTCCTAATGAGATAAAGATGAAGGAAGACAAGGACCTTTAGGCAATTGGAATTTAGTCTGAGAGAGGCTCTAATAAATCAGGTTGTGCTTCTCTTTGTTTAAGGAAATACCTGTTAGGGGATCTGGGGCCTGTTTATTTTTCTCTGACAAAGCTGATTTTCTTGGCAGTGCACAAACTCAGAATCATAAATTGAAATGAGAATAAAAGCAGGTGGCCAAGTTCAAGTTTCAATTCTTTTTTTCATCTAAAATAAGTAAACAAATCCCAGCTGATGGGACTCAATTTACACAGATCTCCTGCTACTTGGAAACTTGCAATTCCATATCCAAAGAATCCACACCCAAATGAGCAGATTTGCTTGGAAAAGTTGCATTAGAAAAACAAGAGAACACCAATATTCTCACAAATGTGCACACTAAATACCAAGAGACCAGACGGGAGGGATCCAAAATCCCATGGAAGTAGCAATTGGAGAAGATGCAGCTCCTTCACTCAGTTCCCTTTGTGTGGCATACACTCCACAGACTTTGGGCAAGCTCATATTGTTAGCAGTGGATTTAGCACATGAGCACTTCACTTTTCTGTAGCACTGCTATCACTGCTGACAGCAGCAGAGCACCTCCTGCCCAAAGGGGTCACTCAGCTGAGCACACACAGTTCCTGTATCACAGTCTCATTACGAAAGCTACAGCCTTCATCAGGCAGATTCTGCTTCACCAGTCTCTCACTTCAACCTCTGAGAAAAGACAAGTTATTGTCTCTGCCACTGCCTTTCAAGCAGAGTAGTTTGGGACCTCTGGCTATCCTAAACTGACAGAGGCCATGTCCCAAGTCAGTGAGGCTGCTGTGAAGGGAGCTGCCCCAGCTCCACTCCCCTGCAAGCTGCGCACTGCTGCCCCTCAGGACATCACGTAGCCATTACAAACACCACAAAAAGATTGGGGCACTTGGCAGGAGTACCACAAAAAGCAGAACCATCCCCTCAGGGAGTTCACTCTTTGATCAACACACAGAGTGTGCAACCATCCCTGGAGAAACCATCATGTTCGCTTGTGCTATACAGCTTAAATGGTCATGGGCAGCAGCACAGTTTCAGCCTGACTCTGCCTAATTGCTGACAGACTAATCACTATCCTTTTTTCAGAACAAGAAGGCCAAAACCTGTACTTGTCAGATTTTAGATATCAATTTCAGGGCATTTAAGAAAGGAAAGGTCATATTTTAATGCTAGGTTTAAAGTTACAATAGGCTCAGAAAGCAATCACCTCTGTGAAAAGACTACTGTATTTCTGATCTAGACTGTGCACTGCATATTTCACCACAGAAATTAATAAAAAGCTGCAGCCACCATTTAGGTTATAAATTAAAATGTAATAAAACCTTTCAAGTTGCCTTGGATATTATAAAATTCTGTACCTGAAATACTCTTTATCTGAGGGATTCTATCAGCCATTACTCTGCGACTCCCTGCACAACAAAACAGCTTTTTCCATTCCTGTCCTCTGAGACACCAGCAAGTGGCTGTGTCTCTAAAAGACAAAATATAAAAGCTTAATTCCTCTTCTCCTCCCATTCTCTTCCTGTGCCACAAGAGAGCTGTCATGCCCAGAAGGCAGCAAACCTTCTGACTTTGTTTTCAAGAGTGCAAATTTGCTTTCAGAAATGTCACTAAGATCCAGCACTTGAGAAATTTATGTATCTTTGAACAAGCACACTATAGTTTCTGTGGTGATTCTTATGAATTGCAACAGGACGTGTATCTGCCTCATAGGTTTATTCAAACCATGACAAGAATTAAAAATGCATATAGCTGGGAATGACCAGTATTTGAGGTCTACCTCTATTATCCTAGGCTTCTGGAACTTATTTTGCTGAAACTTTTAATCTAATCAATTTGGACAATTACAAATAACACAGTTGGGCATTTACACACAACACACCTGTAGTGGATCAGGAAGCTTCTCTGGAAGGGCCAGGAACATGGTTCTGACCTTGCTCTCAATGAATGCAAAGTAAATGACACCAGCTTCAGTCCCTGCGACTGCAGTGAGCTGCCACAATATTATTCACTGCAACATTCATCTCAGTATAATGATCTCAAAACCATATGACCACCACCAATTCCATGTCTTTTTGCTTTAGATGGATGCTTGTACAATGTCCACATGGGTCACAGGAAATGGTATGCATTTAAATCAGTATCTCCTAGACATGCCAATGCAAGCTGCTAATACTTAAGAATTCACAGTATACTGCAAATAGTAAAATATTCCATCTTGGAACTATTGTTTAAAAAGATCAATCAACTTCTCTAAATGGTGACCCACCATTTCAAGGTTATTTTTTAAATACTTCATTCTTAAAGCAAGGATGAACAAAAATCTGTATCACTTCCCATTATTTTTGTTTCAACATATCATGCTACAGTTATAAATTAAAGCCCTGGGTCTCCACAAGTAGGGGAACCAATTACACTTCAGACTGAAGCTCATCTTTTTGACAGATGACCACACCCATATTTATAGCTGCCACCATTAAAGCACATTTTTACTGATATCTGGATACATACGTTAAAGAAATCTACAGTGTTTCAGCCCTTCAATACAATTTCCCTCAAAAAGTATGGTAGAATTGATAGCAAAAGATTATTTAAGTTAGGTTTACCAATAAGTTTGCAGTTAGCAAGCAACATTAATATGTTCTATCATCTGTGGTAATACAAGTAGGACTTAGAAAAGCAGTTCTGAATTCTACTTTAACCAACTAAAATGCTGACCCTCAGTTCTGTAAAAACAAAGCAGGCCATACATTTGTTGGAAGATTTTCTTAACATCTTCTCTTTGTCACACCACCTTTAGCAGTGGCAGCAAGGGGTTCTAGGCTGCTAATTGCATTCTATCCCATTAATGCTCAGAAGCTGAACTGAAAGAAACGATCCAGACAGTTCTATGCTTTCTGTCCTGAATTCTGCTGTAGTCACACAAATTTACTCCCACCCTATAGATTCAAAAATACAGAGAAAAAGCATCTGCCATATTTTCTGGGGGTTTTTTGTTTGTTTCTTTATCTGGTGGGACATCAGCACATGCATAAATGCTTTCCTGAATCTACGCCAATATGCTGTAAAATGACAATAACTTATGTACCACTTCCTAACATCACGCTCTTTGTAAAGAAACTTGGAAAGTAAAAGTTTCTTCTCAGAAATAACCTACAAAAATGTATAAAAATCACAATTATCAAACATTTTCCAATTCAGCTTTACTAAATGAAAAGCTTCAAAACAAACCCTTTTAGTACAAACTTCTAAAAAGGAATGCACCTAATAGTACAAATTAATGGCTTCTAAATGGAGGATCAATATCACATTGTATTTTACACAAAGAGCTAAAACCCCATTGCTGTAACAATACAGAAAAAGAGAAAGGTTTACAGATCAGGTTACCTGTCTGATTTGATGCTTTTAATAGACTATACATCTGGCTACAGCCATTTCAGAGTCTCAATCACAATCATTAAAAGTAGAGATTTAAAAAAAGGCAGTTTATGACTTCTAAGCATTTACTACCATTCCATCAAAACTGAAAACATCTTTTAAAGAAGACATAACCAGTTGACACTTATAAAGCAGCATTTTGGTGTTGCTCTATATCATGACAGATTACTTAGATTAAATGATACAGGTATTATCTTACCTGATACATTCCAACTCCTATGTGTTTGGGCTCGATTTTCACTAGCTCAGCTAATGGGTCTTGGACGCGTCTAGCTATGGAAACTGAAAAACAGAATTAGAAAATAGGTATCATTTTTCTCTGAAAAACCTGAATCAGGTAATTGCTTTTGCTAAGGTGTTTTGGGGTTTTTTACATCTTCTATGCATTTAATTTTTTTTAACCTGGAAATAGTCAACACTATAGCAGAATCCTTTTTCATTGTTAGACAAGGACATCACATTTACATTTATCAAACTTTTTTATTTGAGTCATTCCAGCGAAGACCTAGGGACATTTTAAATTGCGATCATGATATTTAAAAAGTTTTTCTGAGCCTCAGAGTTAATAAATAAAACTGTGTACACTCTATTTTTCCCTTTGTACCCCTATTAAATGCACATGTAACATTTAACATTAAACTCTGTAAGAACCTTTAACCTGAAATCACAGATACGAAGAAATAAACATTTTAAAAATAACAGTATCTGTTCACAGACTTATTTACCTAATACAGTATTTCCTAGGGAATGTATCAGATATTTATATATTCATCTAATTAAACCATAAAATTCAGTGCTCACTTTAAAAGTGGTTCTTGGATTTTACTAATCTAAGCTACACACCAAAACATATCATTTGCAATCTGTCACCTTTATAACCCGACTGAGAAAAACAAAAGCAATTTCCAACATTTCTGATGCCATTAAGAGCATATGGGAAGAACCTTTGGTCTTCTAAATCCAAATGTTGAATCAAGACTGCATTTTTGAAGGCAGTATTTATTGATAAACAGTTTGCTTACCAAAATCTGAGAGGAAAAAACGTACTTCCAAACATCAATTCATAAACTTAGTCTAATTCTGCAGATATTGTTTATATTCATTATTTGCAACTGTGCTCCCTCCCACATGTATAAAAATAGAGGAGTCCTATCTACCAATATTACATCTATAAACTTTTTTTCCTCTTGACTTAAGACAAAACAGGTTAGCTGGCTTAGCATCTCTTAGAACATTCATTCTACTTAGTGAAGTAAACACTAATGAAAAATAAAAGTGTTTAGAGGGATTCCAAAAATCTTTCCAAATAAGGACCAAAGATTCTAAAAAAACCCAAACAAACAAGTAAAACCCTTAACTCCATGAATCCCACAAAGAGAAAAACCCAAAAGAAAAAAACCCAACAAAACAAAAACATGCCAACTCAAAAATTCAAAACAAAACAAACCCCTCCAAAAATTAAAAAAAAAACCCAAACACAACAATGCCTGACTTGGTTGCCAAGGCTGTTTTTTCTACCACATGCACTTGTGAGATAAGTGCAATTATAAAAGTGGGACCAAAGAAAGCTAAGGGCCTTTAAAAGCTATGTCCACAATCAACCCCACAGCACACCAGTCATTTCAAGAGTGTTTTACATTTAAATACATTTTTAAGGAAATCAGGAGAGAGTTAGAGGAAGAACAGACAGGAGTCAGGAGTAAATATATACATGCACAGTGGTTTGGTCAGCAACACACATAATGCTAAAAAGAATACTTAAAGTATATCTGGTGTTCACCAGCTGATGTCACACATACACATATGTGTATGAAAACATGAACATGGTTTTAATTATCATATATATATAATAAGCCATAAGCCCCTTTACTGCATCACAGCAGCAATGTATTCATTCACAGAGGTGGTTAGGTTGGACATAGCTCTGGAGAACACCAGCTGCCTTCTCTAACAGTCCTGCTGAAACAGGGTTTGCTACAGCAGGTTGTCCCAGATCATGTCTGGCTGGATGGGGACTTCACAACCTGCCTGGTCAATCCATTTCAGTGCTGGGCCGCCCTAACAATAGATAAATGTTTTCTTGTGTCCAGATTGAATTTGCTGTGTTCCAATCTGTGCCCATTGCCTCTTGTCTTAACAGTGGGCTCTACTGAGAAGGGTCTGCTGGTCTCCTTCATTCCCACTCATCAGGTACTTAAAACCCTTTTCAAGATCCCCAAGCCTCCTCTAGGCAGAGCATTTCCAGGGTTTTTTTGTTTGTTTTTTCTTGTATGAAAGGTGCCCCAGTCCTTAACCATCCTTGCAGCTTATTTTAATTAGCAACCATCAGTACTGCAGGGTGTTAAAGGCTTCACAGCATTTCAGAAAAGGACTTAACTAAACATTTGTACTTGAAGCCAAAACAGTAGCCAGAGATATGCAGGCTCCTCAAACCACAACTGCAAAGTTTATCAATTAAATGCTGCACTAGAGACTCCACTTTTAAAGATTTGCACTGTTAAATGCACAGTTAACATGAAGTTCACTGCTCGGTCATGCAGGAGTTTTCATATCCTTTAATATCCATTTTAACATGCTGACAAAGGCAGTTTGCTAGCTAGGCTCAGAAAGCACTGTGCTGGTGACATCTGATATGCCTGCTTCTCTGATAGAGAAGTTCTGAATTCAAAGGCAATCACGTCTGCCTTCTTGTCAAAAAAAAAAAAACCCACAAAAAGTTAATCAGTGTAAGTACACCAGTTATAACTTACACGAGTACAGCTCACTGCCAAAATGCTTTCCTATAACAATAATTCATATTAATTGCTTTGAAATACTAGTCACCCACCACCTGACAGACAAAAGTGAAACAAAACACCAATGAAAGTAGTATTGATCCAAACCAGGAAACACTTACAATGATGTATTTCTTCTGAATGCACTGAATGCCTATGCATAGAGACTATATTTGTCCTTCAGCAACCGTCATTAAACTCAGCTTCTTTAATACCTATATAGTGTTTTAGAGAATTTTTTTTTTTTTACTTCTACCTAATGGCAAAATTATTTCAAAAGTTACATTTTAGATAAGCTGAGAGCAAATATCTTTCACTGTCCACATCTCCTTCTATTATATCTTTTAAAAACAGATATAATATATGGATAGGTTGATACAGGAATTTTCCAAGCATAGCTTTCTCTTGGGAACCTTCAATTAAAAAGTAAAATTTAGACTCTTTTTGTTATATTAGCTTCGTTGACAATGCTGTCATATTCCTAGGAGACTTTCCTAGGAGTGGAGGCGTAGGACCGGATCCAGCAAAGCACTTCAGCACAGATGCATGTCAGAATTCCCACCGGAACAAGCACAACTATTCACACGCCTAAAGTTACAGAAACATTTAAGTGCTTTCCTGGATCAGGCCTCATAGTTACAATATTGAAGCAGGAAGATCAACTAACAGCCAGTTCCACAATTAAGGATGCAGCTCCTATGGTCAATACCAGCAGGAGAGCTGACCTGCCTAACTCCCACTAAAACCATAATTTCACTCCAGAACTTTTCCAATTAATAAATAAAAGAGAGCACAGTGAGACAAAATGAAAGAGTTGTCCACATTCTCTCTAGGCAGAAATTCAGTCAAGATTAGCATGTACTGCCTCTTGTACAGGCAAACCTGTTTATTTTTTGCTGGAGTAGTTGCACACTGCAAAGACAGATCCTTTCTGGGGGCAATGAGGCTCCACTCTGGCCATGTGATCCAAGTGGCTGGACTCTCACAGAACAGGTACAGTACTACTGAAATCATGAGAAGTGTCAGGTCTACTACCATGGAGCAGAGACAGTAAAACCTGATGGTCTGGCATTTTCTTTTTAAAATATCAAGACTGCAAAATTTCTTTTTAATTTTCAACTATCTTACACTGGGTACATTTTAGAAACCATGCATTTTTAAAAGACTAACAATGAAATAGGTAATACATTCTTACTTCTGTAGATATTAAGGTATTCTTCACTTTTGCTCAAGAAAAAAAGATTAAATGATATTATGACATGCAGGGCAAAATGAGAAAACCAGATTTCTCAAAAGTTATCAGCAAGATAGGGAGATGTTTGAGAGATGCTTTTATTAAAATATGCTAGTCTAAGTAAAACTGAAAAAAAAAACGTAATCAATATTAAACCCCTAATCAATATTAAACCCCAGATACAGGGTATTAAATCAGGATGACATGACCCTCTATTAGAAAATCACCACAAGACTTGCACACCCCATAACTGCAAAGCTTGGAGTTGTGAATTAGGATAAAAATATTATTGCAACACTTGGAAAGGCAGTAACATACTGTGCTGCCTTTCAATAAATTTACGTAAAATTTTAACACTTGAAGGGACAGAAGGGTCAAGGTGGTCCTCTGACTTCAATGTAAATGTATTTCACATCGAAGTGCAATGAGAAATAAAGAAGATTACAGCAAGCATATTTACTGAAATCCTGTCTTGTCATTAGATAGGACATATTCTGCCATTTCATTAAAAAAGCACTTTAACTGCTTGGAAGCCTCAATTCACTCCATAATTTGGTTATTTGACGAGACAAACCCAGCAGACAGTGGTGTGTCAGTGATGAAGATGCCATTGTGATGGAAAAAAACATCCATAAGAGCCGCTTGCACAGCTCATGCCAATCTCTGTGTGTGATCTTCATAGAAAGTGAGGAATTGCATTAAAATGTTCTGTTTCCTAATGGCTAATAAGCAGATATGCCCCCATGAACTAACAAACATGTGCTAATTACATGGCTACTCCTGTCTTAAAGATCAAATCCCTAATTTCAAATGGACAAATTTAAAATGACGACTATCTTCTATCTGCTTCAAGCATATGTCACATAACTTTGTTTCTCTAGTAATTTCTACAGCAAGCAATAGCATTTTTCACACAAATCACAGGAGAGTTTTCACTAAGGAATAATGATAATAGTTTTCAGACTAAAGGAAGAAAAGACTTGCCACACTCAATAGTGAAGGGCCAAAACAACACATCAGCCTTACTATTTCTCTGCATGGTATCCATACACGGGCCATGTCAGCTGCCAGCCCTAAAAAACTAGAATTAGTGCTAACTTCTTTGGCTACCTGCCTCCCTTCAGTAACAGAGCAGGTCTAAAGCAATCATTAAGATCCAAATCAGAGATGCAGACTATTTAGGGTGCAAGGGCAGCTGGAAATCTTGTCAACTAGATGAAATTTATTATGTTTTCAAGTACTGTGCCCACTTTAGGGGCAGGCTGCCAAATTCTGTATTTAGACAACTACATATTGAAATGTTCTCTTTTTGCATTGATTTATGTAAGAGCCATACCATCAAGCAAGAGCTTTAAGGCTTAGATAAGGAAAGCATGAAAATGAAGAATGCTTATGAGTAGAAGAAAAAAAAATTCAATTTCTTTCAGTTACAGTGGCATTCAACTGTTGCCTAACACCGTAAGCAGAGAAACATTTTTGGCCAAAAGTCCAGGATGATGGCATTCCCCCTTTTAAGCACATCTTCACATAAGAATAAAAATACGTCTGAGTCAATAACTGCGACAGCTTAGCTACCCCACATGAGTGGGAGCATTTGTTTTGTGCTTTGAAAAGATGTGAAGCTTCCAGATGTGAAAGCAGTAGATAGTTTTATAAATGCTTTACAAATAAATATATGGCAAACACAAGCTATTAAGCTATGATGAGTTCAACTTCAATTTTGTCATAAATAAGAACATTCTGTATCTTTATTATGAAACCTCAGTATTTCATTCTTGCTGAGACATGCTACTCTAAAATCCAAGTAATTCATCCACCCTCTTATTTTAAATAACCTTCCCAACTCAAAAGTCTGGGTTGAAACTTCAATGTCAATGAAATTTAAAAAAATATCTTTAGGTAATCAGGGACTCACAAATGCATAAGTAATTACTGTCAATATATCATACCAGAGTAGATATGGAAACATTACAACTTTTTAAATCCTTTTATAAAGCCTATTATTGTGTTCAAGATCAATTACTCTCCATAAGTATCTGCAATAATGTTTACTCAGTGATCGATTGTTCAGGTTTCCTGAGTCCTGGAAGCCTTCTATCCTGTTGACCTGAATTTCACCCTCCTTGCAAAGGATACAGTGAAACGTACAGTAGTCTTTTCATTAAGCATTCTTTCTCAGTAGGTCAGGATTTGTGACACAGTTTTGAATCCTCATATATCTTCTTGGTGGGTTTAAAGTATGCAATTTATTTTAAGTAACTGTTCAACAGCTGCATTTCATCCAAAGCTCTTCTGTAGCAAGTGAGCAGGTTTTTGTTTTAAAAAGGTTACATTTTAGTTTACTTTTAACTCCATAAAATTGATAATCTGTTATTTGCATAAGATTAATGAAATAATGAATGACAATATTCTACCTATTTATTACCAAGAAAAAAATCTTTAAAAGAGATGGGTTGAATACAGTAAGAAAGTTAGAAATATGTTTGAAGAGAAAAACTTTGACAAGTGAATATTACAATGCAGCTTTTTAAAGTCATTATTTTTTTCTTAGAAACACTCTCAAAACACTTTTCTCAAGCATTAGTAATTTCTTTACCATAGAATAGTATCCATTTTATCCAAGATGAGACAGGGGACATATAAGCATGTAACGGAAGCCTCATGTAAACTTTCAGAAAAGATAAAAACTCCAAAAAAACTTTTCCCCATCTGTTCAGCCTAAAAGGTAGGTATCACCAATATCCTTTTCACATTCACACTGCTGATACTAACTGCATCACACTGCAATTGATTACTGTTACTCCTAAAAGTAAAAATTACTTGAAGTTCGAATCTTACAAGAGCTAGTCATCTGTATCTTAGAAGAATTAGTCATTTGTATCAACAGCAAATATTAACCTTTTGTAAGCGACCAGAATGTTCTTTCTTATGCCTGTAGTAAGAAAAGCAGCTTTGGCAAATAACACATCAAATCCCAGTATTAAAAGGAAACCAAAACTCCTTGAATTGAAGAGCATCCTGGTACTGGCCATTCCTCTAGCTCCACGCTTCAAGGAAGCAACAAAGCCTTCAAAAGGGAATACACAGACACAACACATGCACAGAGTTACACCAGAAGGGGGAAGTGAATGGTTCTCATAGCTGTTCTATGCTAAGGGAAAGCAGCTTGACCAAAGCATGTAAAACTTGCAGGCAGCAGGAGATCAAACTCCAGCCCACTCCTGAGCTCTACAGCTCCAGAGGAAATACAGTGCCAGTAAGCAGGATGTTAATGATTATACACCACCTCTCCCACATACCCTGAGGTTTACACAGGTTAGAAAACATTTGATTCTTGTCTAGAACAAGAAAAAACTACAAGACTACAAACATCTCTAACATCTATGTAAAGACCCATTCAGAACTGTGCCACTGGTTTGGGGTAATTCAAGCCCATTTTTCTATTTCTCAGTATCCTGGTGCAGGCACATGTTCATGCCCAGCTGTGAGAGATTTAGTAATTTCCAGACTAGCTGCAGTTAGGGACTGGTTTTTGATTTCCAATAGAACCCACAGATTCCCTATAATTTCTGTTTGAATTGTAGAGCTAGCCCATGCCTCGAGATGAGCTTCTGCTCAATAGTAGGAACTGGGTCCTGTGGTGAGACAAGTAACAAGATCCACTTGTTCCTTTTACTAATTACTTATATTACTATTATTAATTAAGAATTAATTATTGCTATTACTGTTATTTTAGTTTATTAATATTATTATCATTAACATGTTCTATCTTTAACATCTTACTGCTGTTCACCACCCTTTTTGCTTCTAACCACTGCATGTTCATCACCACAGTGTGGTTCTCTGTTCTCCATCCTTTCAAAAGTATAATTAAACTCATTTTAAATACTATAGAACAGATGAGAGATGAAATAGGATTTCATTTCACATTGCTCCAATTGCATGCCACCCAATTTAACATTGGGCTGACAAAATGTTTTGATGCATGAGAATTCAGTGCTTACTTTTCCTTCTGAAAGCTTGTTGAACTTTCAGCAATTCTCTCTAACTAGCTGTAGAAGAAACCTCCCTCTTAGACAGCAGTGTGAACGTTTTAACCGTAGGACTCAATAAAACAATAAAGTTTTTGAAAAATGACCTTCTCTCCTGAGTAGCCAAAGGGGAGCAGTGCTCTTTTAAGAAGATGAAGAAATTAGCTCAAGTAGACATCCAGGCACTATGTCCCACACATCTAATCATCAAATTGTTTTACTTTCCTTAAGATAAAGTCAAAAGAAATTACATTTTTTCCAATCTTTACCTTCTACTTGCTGGCCAGTATGACAGCTCTGAACTCTGTGTCTCTAACAGGACCCCAGGGAATGAAACCCTCTAGCATAACAGTCTGAAAGTCCTAACAAGCCCTCAGAGCCTACAAGGCTTTCTTTTGCAAGGAAAAGTGCAAGTGGTGTGCTGAACTTTGAGTGTACAATAATGCAATGTGTTCTGCCCTGTGGAGAGGAGACAAGCAGATGGGATTTGACAATGCTAAGGCAAGCTGTGCTGTGTGACCTTTGGCTCCCTCAGATTCTTCCTTATCCTCAGAAAACATCCCTTAGAAACAACACAGTTTCCATACTGGATCGTACCTGTGCATGCAGCATGACACATGCTTGGCCTGTTAGCTTTCCAAATCTTCAAAAAGAGTAGCTGTAGGGAAGATTTTATCTACCTTTGTTGCTTTTCCTAATTGGTGACACAACTATGTGGCCTTGACAAAGCCCTAGTCCTTCACATCAAAGAGGAAAATGCACATTTCTTAGAGCTGTTACATTAGACAAGCCCAGGGATGCTGCTCTTCTATTAGCATTTGAACACAGAATTACATATTAAATATCAAGTGTGTATGATTGCATAAGGTATGAAAATAAAGAGAGACGTAGCATGAGATCTCTTCTAACAAGTGGTTACACAAACATGGTGTCTGGAAAAACAGCCCCTTCCTCTCCCTTTTATTTTACTTTTTAAGTAGTGAAAGAAAGAAAAAATTGCTTATTTGTTAGAGCAGTCATCTCAAAAGGAAAGGTAATTCATAAATTTAATGAAATTAAGACATTTCTCATTTATATAATTGAGTGTGTATTGAAACTAGAGTAAAATCTCAGCATGACTCCTGCTTTATAGCAATTCTCTACCATCAGGCCACTGTTTCATTAGAATGCATCAGTTTCCTCTGATTCTTAGTTATTAAGCAACATTCATTTCATTATGGTATCCAAGAGGGGGAGAGGCAGCAGAAAAAAAAAAAAAAAAGAAAAAAAAGTTCTTTGTGAACACAAGCCAAACAATTGGTACATCCTTTTTCTTTCTTATACTATGGACCACAAAACCTCCACTAGCTGGCCATACCTTAAAAAGCTCCCAGGCATCCAGAAAATACATAAATTTCACATTTCTGTGTGCCAATCCTTCAACACAAGTTATATGTGCTTACACTTTCTATATACTTCATCTGTTCCTCCACAGTCTTCCCCTTTTGTCGGGCCAAACTTGCTCAAGACAACAAACATTTGCAACAAGGGGGTGTAGAAGTGGAGAAGCAGTAAGACAAGAAAAAAGAAAGCCTGGAAGATTGTACACGTTGACACCTGTACTGACATCCTGAATTTCTTATCCCATAAAACTTAATTGTATTAGGACAAAGTCTGCACAACAAAATAAAACCTTAGGCAAAACTATATGGAACAGGATGAAGTAAAGCAATGACATCAACCTTTGGAAAATCACTGAATTCCAGGATTCCCAGGCCCAGTGACAGCAACCAAACCCAGGCTGGCACACTGTCACAGAGCTCGTCCGTCTGAGGGAGGAATGCCTGTCACTACTGAGATAACTTTTTTCTTCTACAAACAATAACACACCAAGACATTCATCTCATGTGCTCTGGCAATGAAAGGTAACTCATGGCAAGTGAATTACTATTAAAGTTGCAAGGCTAAGTACCATGCCCAGTAAACTGCTTCTGAGGGAAACTTGCATCCAGGCTTTGCATTGAAAAAAGGCACAAATAAATCTCAATCACAGAGACCCAGAGCAATCCAGGAAATTTTACAGGCAAGTTCAAGTGCATAACTCCTACTTGAAGCTGTCATGAATAAAAACTAACCAAAGGCTAAACATGAAGCGGTGTACTGATGCTAGCTCAGGAAATAAATTTTTTTAAAAGAAGCAAAAATCCCAACAAATTAATGGAACAATCAAAAAAATACAAATTTGACAGCTTTATGAAAACTCCACCAAATGAAATATTTTAACTGCTGCTTCAAGAGGGTGGCCAGAGGACACATGCCAGGGCAGAAATAGAACAGCAGTCATCCACCCAGCCTCACAGCTCCCTCATTACAAACACCTCATTGCAGCCTCAGAGCTGGCAGTCACAGAGCCTTGCTAGAGCACATACTAATAAACTTCATAAGGGTGATCAACATTTCCAGCTTGCAAAGTACTCTTTCAATTGTCTCCATTATTCTCTACAAAACTTCCAACCGCAAATCTCAACTGTGTCCTTGGGCACAGCTTTTGAGAAGAAGAACTGAAGGAAGCCTTGCACTCCCTTGTCTGTCAGACTGCAATCCTACTGCAGGTTCATCCAAAACCCCCATTATTGAACTCCAGTGGCTTGCTCTCTAGGTAGAACCCTCCTAATCTGCTGCAGCTGAACTTCCTCAGCCTATCAAGTAGGAAATCCTTTTATTGCTCTGGTCTATAAGCCTCTTATCTCCTAATTCTGTGAGGCTGAGAAATAGCTGTTCTGCTCATTAATCTTACAATGACTGTCAGAAGGGGATATATACCTTCTCACTCTACTCAAACACAAGTAACTAGGTTTCATCAAGCTCTTTACTATCTACTTAGCTGAGTCCCACTCTACAAGATTTTATAGGAATTGCAGTAGCAGTACAGTAGCTTCTGCACTTACATGAAATATTCAGAACACTTCTAAAGTTGGAAAGACCCTATTTAATTTCCTGTACTGTAGGTAAAAGAAAACCTTTTTTAAAAAAGCTTTTTTTTTTTTTTAAGCAAGTGCAATTTTGGCTAAAAGTGCTATATGGATGTTTATAAAGACTCTCCTTTACAGTCTGTATATACAGCATTAAAAAGAGATTTTTCTCAATCATTTCTTACAAACTCATGTTATCCATGACCTTCAAAGACACCTCAAAGGGGAAAAAAAACCAGTTGAGACCTTGGATTAACTAATATCTTTAATTAGCACCTCGAAGAAATGATGAAGGTTGCTGGTTTTCCCCGTATATAGGGCACTCAGCCAAGGAGAAACAATTAAGTTAATTTTTTCCATCAGGATTGATAACTTCTATTTCTTCGTATAAAGCAAAAACTGTTGCTAAACACCACTGAAAATATTACAAATATGAGAAAGTCTTCATATAACACATATTATTTAATATTTTGCTTTTATGTACCCAACGGACAAACATAGGTCTATCTGTGTCATTCAAAAAACCTTCTATAAAGTTTTGTTGAGAAAAATGTTAAAGTGGCAAATAGTGTTAAGATCACAGATATCTCACGTCAGCTGTACCTTTTATTTTAACTATAAATGTCACACTTCATCATGCAGCTGTCAGCTTCCTTTAATGTACTAAATGCTATCATGTAAGCACAGAATTTGACATGATGTAAGACAACAATTAAAATAAAAAGCAAGTCAGCTTTGACACAATGTCATTTTTCTGTATGCTGCAAATTAAAGGAAAATTGAAACTATACAAGTAAGCTAGTCAAGAAAAAAGTCTGAAAAAGCCTGAAACATCAGTTAATGTTTCCCTCTAATATGTTATGTACCATTTTTACACTCAACTTCAAGAAAACATCCATAGCTTTAGCACAGCTAATTACAAATTGACACTAAAAGATGTCAGGAAGAAAGCCTGAAAATTCTAGAATACTTTGATAGTTCTAGCTGTCAGTTTGATAACGGCCATGGAACTAAGCAATTATTTTTCAATTTCTATCCTACCCTTTTTCAATTTCTATCCACTCTGTGGGACTGCTCTAGTATGGTAAAATTGCTGATGCTTTTAAAACCAGATGCAAGAGCACTTAAATTAAGGCTGAAGAAAATCCTAGTAATAATGGAGCAATTATGAACTCAAGGTAATTAATATTTGAATTGAGCATATATTAAAAATTTGATTTCACTTCACTCTATTTGATGCACAACACTAAATAAAAGTGTCTAGAATGTTGAAAAATTAATTTTCGAGAAAATGTGAAACATGTACACCTGGAAAGGCATAATGTTAATAATTAGATTTCCTCCTTTTCAGTGTTTTTTGTTCATTTACATCAACTTTAAACCTACATGTAACACATCAGCACCATAAAAAACTGTGACCCAAGGGAAAGCTAGTGCTATCTGTCACAAACACAAAAATGTCATACGCCTAATATTTGCTCTGGCCGTACCATGACACATTTAAAATCTCTGTGGCCCAGGGAAGAAATAGTCACAACAGAGTCTGTTTGCAGGCAGGGAAAAGGGAGTCAAGCAAAAAGAAGCTAGAGAACTCTCCTGCAAATGGAAGGGCTGATACAGACATTCCAAGAACATTCCTGTAAAAACATTCACTTCAAACATCAAGTTAACACTTTCCCCTTTGTGGAAATAAGAGGAAAGGGAAACATGGGGAATTCTATAAAGTTTTACCCCTGAATACCATGTCAGAATTCTTTTCTGCTGATCTATACCCTCCAAAGGATTTCCAGGCCAGTAGCCTACTAGAAAAACATTAAATCGAAGAATTTATAATTTTGACTGGAAAAGTTCTATGCACAAGTGCTGCTGCATTTTCTAGTATGCTATATTTGATTGAGTATGACAGCAAACAGCAGAAAAATTAGGAACAGAAAAACCCATAAGGTAGATAATAAAAAAATACAAAAATACACACAATTAAAAATACACAAGTGAAGTAATACAAAAATAACTTCAAACTTGTCTCTGAATAAAACAAATTCAGAGACAGCTGTCTCTGAATAAAACAAATCCATGAGTAGAATCTGGTCATGGATGGAGCTGCTAGGAAATTGATCTCTACAGACTACTCTTTAACCAAAAACTTAAAATTATCAAGGGGCAACACTTGTACATTTCCAAGTGCTGTGTCAGACCTCAGTGACATTTATGCTGAAGTAGATAACTTTTTAAACACAAAACCTAAACAATATTTCCTGAAAATTGTATTCAGCTACATGAAGACTCCAGTGATCACAACAAATGCACAACTTTAAATTATTTGCTCTAGTTTTATATTGTTTTTCCAGCCCTTGAACGATTTAATTATTGCTAGAGATATTTATGTACATACAGAGGAGAAGAGGGAAGGTCAAGCCCCTGTGAGCATGGACATGTGCAACTGTGAAAGCCCATGCAATTCACTGGTTCTATTCATCGCTATAAATTCTCCTGTATCAGCCTGTTGAAGGAATACATCCACAAGGAACTTTACATTACAGGCATTAGGAGAAGGTCATGTCATTCACTTGCATGCCTAGGACTTCAAATGTGAAATGACAGAATAATTACAGTTTAGAAAAAAAATATCCAGAACTTTTTTCTACTTTCGGTTATTATTTTCTTTAAGAATATAAACAAAACATGCTGAGAATTGAGACTTGAACTCCATGTTGAAATGTGATAAAATGAAATACTATTCATACCTGCACTTCTTAGGTTAGGGTCTAGGTCTGGCATTTCCTTGGATGCCTCTGGACTGACACTGTAGATGGACGCTCCCGCTTCACTGACAATGCTGAAAAATAAAATGGCAAATATGTAAAACAGCACACAGCTGAAAAACACACGTGAAAGACTTTGCAATGACTTAACTGAATATTTAGATTTTTTTTAAAGCCTCAGGTTTTGAATAAGCCAAATGCTTACAAAAGTAAGTAAGTAAAAAGGAAAATATCTCCATTTAAGCAAAACCACCCCTCCCTGACCTGCAACATTCATTCTTTATCAATTCTGGCCTTATTATAAACACACTGTGCAGGATCTCAGTCCCTGTCTCAATCTTTACAAAAGGAAAGAAAATGAATACAAGAAACAAGTGTTACCAGAAGTAAAGAGGCAAACCAGCTCCCATAAATAAAATTAAACCTACTTGACAATTTCATTAAAAACACCTACATTCTAAAGTCTAATGTATCACTTGAATCCAAGCCATGAGCAGGCACATACATTGCCGCAAGCCAGCTGCCCTGAAACACCCAAAAAGCCCCAACTTGATACAGATTGAGCCACAGAGCTGCAGCTCCCTTCCCCGCTCTCACTGTCATCCCCAAAGAAAAACAGACTGCTTGTCTTCAGGAATTTAAACTTCAGTTCATTTATATACCATACACCTCAAACTCATTCAGTAATGATGATAAACTCAGCAATTCAAATCAAACACATAATTAAAAACCCTTCAAGTGCTCTAGTTCCACTCAAGAGAAAACTGCAATCAAGTATTCACAGTCTAAGTTTATTTTCAGCTGTGAAATTCTGACACCACTGAATCAACAATATATTTCTTCAAATAACTTCAACAGAACTGGAATTTCAGGTTGATAATTATGGCATTATACAGCTACTGCTCTGGAGATTAATACTATCAGTTTCAGAACTATTTTTACTTTTACTGTTCCACTTTTAAAAGAACCTAATCTTGGCCATAAGGAGAGAAACCACAGACCTTAAGAAACAGACCTTTCAGCAAAAAATCCATAACTTTGCTTTATATTGTTTTAAAATTGGACTATAAATTTTCCTTTTAGGAACATTTATTGGGTCAAATTTTTACATAAAGAAACTGATACCTAGAAACCACTCCCTTTAGAAAAAGCTGGAGAACAGCTCAGAGATTAAATATATTCCCATTCAATGTTCCAAGCAGAGTAACAGTAAATATTGTAAAATGCAAATACAAAAGGTAAGAATTTCTTACTGGGTTTTTTTACAGATTCCCCGCTTCCCCAGTCAAAACTGGAATTTGGTGGAGTGCTGTACACACAAGTCAGATTTTAAAGTTACCCAAAAGTCTAAAGAACACTAGTACAAACAGACTGGATCTTTCAATAAATACAGAGAATAAAATACTGCTATCTTTAAGATTATTGTAACTCCAGATCCATTCAAACGGAGGGCAAAAAACCCTCAGACCAGGTGAACAGGGCAAATGAAAATGAAACTATTTCATGATCTTTCAAAAAGATTCAGTATTATGAGCACTCCTTCACTATAAATGACATTCATAAAACATTCCCATCACAGGGCTCAGAAGTAAGATCGTATCACAAAAACCTAACTGCTGAACATAAAGATGTTGACAGAAGACTCATAAAACTGATTTCTCTGATGAACAAGTAATTTAAAGAACAATGCAGCAGAACGTATTTCTTAACCTGTTCACACCTTATAAAGGCAGCATCTGGCAAGCGTTCCCTTTCTGGATATTGCTTCCAAAAAACCACACATAAGCACACACTTCTAACAGATTTTCACTAATCTCTCTTCAATCTTCGTACTCCAACACATCCCAAACCTTAGCCCACATGCAATCTTAAATTTAAATACACTGATAACATAATTAATAGAATTAATTATATATATTATAAGTTAATATATAAGCAATAGAATTTTAGTTTTTTTTAAAAATCAGTGTTTTGCAGTCATTTTTACAATGCTGTTCTATGAACTGTACTACTGAACACAGCCTATTGCTTGATCCCCTCCTGGTATTTTCTTCAGTGAACAAACTGATGTGAACTTGATGGGAATTTTAACACACTTGATATTTTACTGTTTCTCATTAATACTACACTGATGATTTGCAGAAGCAGGATTGCACCAACACTGCCATTCTATGGTAATTGGTAATATGTGACTTGTGCCAAATTTTAAGGTAGGCAGTACAAAAATTCCTTGCTAAAATGAGTAGATAAAATTAACACTCAGGATAGGAGACAAACATTTGAAAAAAAAAAACCTTATTTCCTTTCCTCAAGAGCAAAAACATTTATACACACGGCGAGGAGAAAGATGGAACGCAAGTAAAAAATTATCTCAAGAAAGAAAACAAGATATAAAAAGCACCTTCAGAAGCAGCATACACTGGATACTAGAGATCCACTCTGAGATGGTTTAGTACACACACACAGTTATTCTACGAAGTATTTGGTGTAGCAGATGTGGAAAAGGGGAGCAAGAATTTCCACTCACGTAGAACCTCACACTGCTCTGCCCAAGACAGCAAAACCCAGACGTTAAATAAATCTTTTACCCAGATTAAACACGTAAGGCCACACACTCCCAAGAAACCATCCTCTGGTTCATTCAACAACAGCCAACCAAACTTTTACATAACTATTAGGGGTTATCACATGGTTTGATATGGCTACAGGGAGGTGGCTACTAAGGTGGCAATGGTACACAAAATGCTAAAATATTTAGCTTGGTCAAAATACTAAGATTATAAGCTTTAGGGATTGTCAGCAGATGTTCTGGCTTTTACTTTTTGACTAGACAGGAGACAGTCACTTTGGTTCACTGACATTTCGTATGTTTCCGCATTCTCATCATTCTCTTGAAAAGGGGGATGGCTTTATAGACAATTTAAGCTAATTAAACATTGCTAAATGCTCTAAATCATGTATTTTAAATAATGTATATATATTTTATGTCAGGGCATATTAAGAGAAAACCAAACGTGCTCAAATGAGTAGGAAAGAAATTTACTCCAAACTACTGTGGTCCACACTGTTCTTCAATCTCCTCTTCCCATTTCTATAATGGATATAATTCTCAAAAGAGTCAAAAAAAACCCAACTTCATAAGAGCTGGAGAAATTGTATTAAAATCTTGTGCATCTTCAGAATTTGTTTCAATTTTGACTTTTCAAGTCACTTAGCAGACAAAACCAAAAGAATTGGCTCCATAATGAGACCCTCATTATTGTGCATTCCTTAGGAGGAAAGATTCTGACCAAATCAAAACATTTGAAACAATTTCAGTGAAAAATTATTTTGCTTTTTAAAGTCAGTATGTAGTAGGTAAATAAGCACATGGTTATGATATGATACAATAAGCTTCTAGGACATGAATGAACAAGTTGCATAAACTTCTCTTTGAATTAACAAAAAAGCAGGTAAAGGATCTGGAACTACACCTCCATACTGTGCTTCCCACATCCACCATCCCATGGGTAAGGGGTTTTTCCTCAGCATCTGTATTCAATTTTTAAAAATTAAAAGTGCCCAAATCACAAAGCTGCTACACAATATCCCACTGTATTCTTTTCAATTGTACAAACTGGCTTGTTGCATATGAACTAAGTTTTCCTGTACTGCACCCATCTCATTCACAGTTGTTAAGACACATTTTAAGTAGCTAAGGAAACATTAAATGTATTCCACCAGCACCACCTGGTGGGCCCTCAGCTTTATGCCACAGACCATGCCACCTATACTATAAATACTCTAAGGAGCCTTTTAATATTTACTAAAGCAAGTTGTTTTCTTACTCAGCTTAAGTAAGCATTACCTATTTGATCCGAAAAGATTATTCAGATTTTCCATCTTCCAATTTTTACAGGAAAAATAATCTTTCTTGTAAAACGTAAAATAAAAAAAAAGAACACTTACAATTTACTCTTTTTTAAATTCAAAGCTATTACGTCCCTACAAAATGCATAAAGATTACAAGTAACCAGCTAGTTAACAACAGTGGTTTAACTAAAATACAATTTTTAAAACTCATAGGTTTCTTAGGAAGTAAGTTCTCACTGTAAACATTTTCAAAGCTATGTAAAACATCTAATGTACGTATAATAAAGAAAAGATGTATCAGGCTACACATTTGTGGGTTTAAAGATGAATGCATCTTCCTCACATTTTCAGGAACCTTACCAACATTTCAGACTTCTATATTACATTGAGGTCATTTCCCCACAATCAAATGTAACACTGGATTAATAACCTACAGAGCAGCAAAAGGCAACTTTATCCAACTTTAGGTAACTTGCTGCTCCTACAAATTCCTGATCTACAACTTCAATCCTTTAAAATACCAGTACAAAGAAGAGTCTGGTGTTTATTACTTGGAAGAAAATCCTGGTCACTCTAAAAGCAAAGGGTATGCCAACCTCAGAATGGGCCAAGATTTTTGTATTTGGCCATGAAATGATGATCTGCCACCAAAACTCCCTTCACAATCATGATTTAGTAATTGTGGCTAATTTCTCTAACTGAATTGTTTACATATTTATTGATAAATATATTGTTCATAAACTTGTGACTACAAAAGCTGGAGGTTCCCATGAAGTACAACAGTAAAGAAGAGTCAAATGACTATTCAGTGTTATTTACTAAAATAATTGAGGTTTGAATCACCTGGGACAGAAAAATAAAATAAAATAATATAATGACAAATAAAATGACAAAGTAGTCTCTAGAAAAGAACGCTGCATTTAGACACTCAGTTGGAATGTATCAAGCTTTAATTACGTTGGCAGATGTTATGATTAAAACTAAGAAGGGGCAAGGAAGACTTAATTAAGCACATACTCAAAAGAAGATTGGGCTACTTCATGAATGAGAAATCTATTGGGCCTTACTGGAAACACAGATGTCACAAATAGTTCCTGAACAGCCTAACACCCAAAAGGGTTGAGTTACACTATAGAAATACGATGCCTGCATCTGTTGTTACATTTTTGCTGACTAATGAGAACCAGCTAGGGCAGGTTGAAAAAGCTCTTCACAGGAAACAGCAATAACCCCTCATTTGCATTTTGACTTGTCTTGCTCTTCCTGCTCCTGTCAAGCAGGACGTTGCACATGGCAGAAGCACCTGGAGCAGCCCCTTCAGCTCCTCACCATGACCACAGCTACCTGCCCCTCCCAGCAACTCATGCTGGGGCACACGAGCGCTCCAGCACCTCTGTACTGTGCACAGCACAATTCCTCCTGCTGTGGTGGTCACTGTGGCCAGCTGGAGCCTGCAGCACAGCACAGGCTGGGCTGGGATTTGTGCAGCCACACGTGCTTCGCCACAGGAACAACAGGACACCAGGACTGACAGACCCTGGCTCCGACACAGCTATGCCATTGCTCTTTTTCATATGAGAAACATAAATCATGGAAGCTCAAGATTAAAAGGTTTTGGTTTATACTGAATAACGTATTCAAAGAATAAAAAGGTCAAAGAGATTCTCAAAAGACTGTTCATTCTGATAGATGAGATAAGATTCATAATCTGGTGTTTCCCCACCACCAATAAAGTAGTGGTGCAGCAAAGGAAGATGTTAGGATCATGAAAAAGGATGATACTAGAAAGTCATCATTATTAAATAGAACCAAGGCAAAAAGCATACAATTAATCTGTGTTTTTAAAATAACATAAAGAATCAGCTTTAAATGTGAACAATATATAGAACCTAGGAGATATTTTCACTGCAAAATATATTTAATACTAAAAACACTTAGATGAGAAAGGAATGCTCCTCAAATTTCCATTGCTTCACTCAAAACCTTTCGTTACTACATGCCATAAAAGTGTTGCTTATATGACAGTCCATCTTTCAAAATCAGTTAAATCAGACAAAAGCTGTTACAGCCATCTTTAGCAAAAGTATTACCAAAAAAAGCTTATAGTGACTCACAGTTGCAGCTATTCAATTAGATGCAGGAGGGACACCATAAGCCTTAAAGTACAGCTCCTGCTTCAGAGCTCCCACACACAAAAATTTAACCCCACAAAGAGTCTTCAGAGAGCACACCAAATGATGAGCAGTGAAACAGATCCCACACAGTTGCTCAGCTGCATCCTGTAAGCTTCCATAGAAAATACTAGGTAAAATTCTGCTTACAACTAGCATTTTGAAGTCAGAAAAAAAATGGTCAGTATTTCTAGCCATGTGTGAATTTGTTCTGTATTTTATGAAGTTTACTAGAAACTATGCCATGCAAAGAAAGGAATTAGGTCTTGACCAACTTAATCCACTTAGTAAAGTAAAAACTACTACATTATTTCATACCAGAGACTGTTTTACAGCAGATTACAACAGAATAGCATCACCTCTTTCTGTTACAAGCCCTATATTTGAAACAGCTTGCTGACCCCACAGCAGGGACAATAAATAAGCACCTTATCAAGCAGCTGCTGAAGTGACAGAAGTTCAAGGTAATCATCCTTTCATTAGGAATTATTTCTGTCTTGTTCAGCCACAAATGATATTTAGCATCAGTTAAGCTGATGGTTTTCCTGGTAGACAGTATAGAGCTTTAGAACCCACTCAAGAGGAAAGAATTAGGCCGGTTTCAACCCATCTTTAGCAAGATACTCGAATCAGTGTTGGTGTTGTTCCTTCAGATCATTAAAAATGACTAATCTTAAAGTAACACTAAGTCTTACAATTATACTGTGCTTCCCAATTTTTCTAGTATGCCTATGCAAAACTAAACTTCCCTACAGAATCGAAGTACAGTCTTTCAGATGAAGAACAACATGCAAAATTTAATGGTTTGAAATACCAAACAATAGTCTTTCAAGAAAAGATAAAATGCAACACTTCCTCAATGTCTGTTTACAAAAAAACTCTATGAACTCCCAAATCAAGAACTAGTTACCATCTAAACTAATAAATCCAACTGTATAGTTCCAGTCTGGAATCCTTTATTCAGCTGTGTATGAACCATGCCCTCAGCACATCCCTGCAAAGGGAAGAATGATCAGATATCTGTCTTCATCTTGTCTGAAAACGATGACATTTTTCAGTAAGAAAAGGGTCCAAATGGCAGGTGTCAAAGAGCTTTAGCTTCACACGTGGTGCTAGGAGGCAGAAAAAACAACAGCAGCGTGTGGCCATGTCAGAGCTGCACAGAAGCTGCCGTACAAGCGCATATCTGAAAAGAGCAAACCTCAGAGCCTGTTAAATCAATCTAGTGCCAGATGCTGTTATCAGAACAAAACTGGTGCTGTGGATTCATCCCCAGAAGAAATACACATCCCATGTCTGCAGTGAAAAGTGAAAGACCTAGGGTGGCATGTCTCAAGACTGAAGGTGACAGTCACCTGTGACTGTCCCCACCACTTTCATTGACAGTTTTAGAAAACAAGCCCTGTCATTGCTCATAAAGCAGCTGGAGCTGAAGCTCCTTTCTGCCCTTGCACAGAGCTCTAAAATCTGAGCTTCAGGTCCAAAATCTACTTCCAAGTTAACTATCCAACTAAAAAGCAGTCAAGTAATTAATTTTTACTTAAAACAGCATAGTAGGAACTTCAGAGAAAATTTAGCTACTGCTCATCTCCTTGCTGCAGCAATGCCAAGGAAAAGAAATTGTGACAATATGGATGATGTAGAACAAACATTACCTTAATGCAAGAGGACAAGTTTAACTCAAAAAAAAAGCACATTTTATGTGATTACCATGCAATTCTAAGCAGTTTAAATGAAAAATGGTTGTATTCACATATGTTCAAAAGTTACCTATCAATCACCAATTACCATTAGAAGAAAGGAAAGTAAAAAGGCTTTAGGACTGACAAAGGAAATGAAAACCCTAGAGACCACTTCTAAACTATAATAGTCATGGAAATGGGTATGCTCTTTACAAATATACTTCATAATTTCAAGACCAATTGTGACAGTGCTCAGCAGTTTTGCATAACTAAATTATCTCAGTGAATTCAGGGGAACAAACTGTACATACAGCATTGAAAAAATGTAGTCCAACACTGACAGGATTTCACCCAACCTGTTTTGACCCAGGAGGGAAGCACAGGGAGACAAAGAAACACAATTTTGGTAGTTAGGCTTCAAAAAGAAGAAAAATACTAGGTGATGTTAAACACTCACATTTCATACCTTTATAGACAATCTTGAAATGAAATCACCTAGAAGAACATGAGAAACACGGCACAGTCCAAAAAGATGATGATGTCCAAAAAGCCTGTGAAAACTGTTCCCCACTGAAGGGCTCAATAAAGTCTTTTTTAGCTCCTGTCCCTCACAGTTCTCAAGTACTTGGTAAAGATGACAAGCTTGACTCAACACCATGAGACACAGTAGACCAAAGGAACCTGCAAGTTCCAGAGTAGAAGGCTGTCACCAACACTGCCCTGCCAGCAGCTTCTTCTCAGCTCAGCCAAGCAGAAACCCCTGCAGTGATAGCACATGGCAAAAGCTGGTGTTTAACCCAGCCCCTTTCCAGCCATGCAAGATCTTATAAGAGGTAAGATCTATCCGGGCTGTTCTTAGAAACAGCAGAGGCAAAGGGTAAAACCCTGAAACCAGGTAGTTCATGTTCATGTATAGTAACTCAAGCTGAAGCATTACCAAATCAAGGTTGTGGAAACAAACATGACTTTTTTTAAAAAAACAAGATTCCTGCCTATGAAGAAATACCTAGACCTTACTAGTACCACCTGTATTTGGCACTGTCACTGACAATTTATAAAACACAGGGGAAATGTAAAGCCTATTTTATTTTTAAGCCAAAACACTTTCCTATTGCATACTCTGCCTACATCACCCTTCTGTGAGACACAGGACATTCAAGAAAATAAATGCTCCACTGAGGAGAGTCCATCAGGTTCTTGAGTGAATAAAGATCTCTCAACCAATTTATTTGTCAGTGAACTTCATAGAGCATTCAGATTTAATCAAATGACATAGCATTAAGAATCAGATGTGAATAGTCAGTTTGAAAATACCTAGAAAGGCTACAGGAACAAGGCATTCCAGTGCTATAACGGCTCTAGTGACTCACTTTTATCTCTTAGAATGAGCAACACAGATGCAGGAACTGCTGTGCCTAAAATGCATTTAGTTAATCCAGACCAAGGGTTGGAGCTTGGAGTCACATGAACTCTCAGGGAGACTTTGTCCCCAGAGTGGAGCATAACTGGACAAGACCACAGCATATGGAGGAAAATGCCTCTTTGAGAACAGCACCTCCAGCAACTGTCATTTTCTTTAATGCTCACTCTGGGCCATTGGGAGGCAGCCTGGCCAGTGCTGCTGTGCTGCCACCACAGCCCTGATTCATGCAGAATTCTGACCTGTAGCTTTGGCCAGAGACAGGCTTTATTCTGTTTCCCCTCTGTGCTTTCCTACAATACCACTGATCTTGGTACACAGTCTCTCCTGGCTAGCCCAACCCTCTCCTCAGCACAGGTGCAGGAGGGAAAGGTGGAGTTGATCATACCCCTTCTACCAGGGTTGAGCAATGCAATGTAGAAAGACTTTGCATACAGGGAAGGAACCACAGATCCTCTGCTGCTGCCTCTCTCTGCTCCCTCCCCATCCCTCTTAACAGAGAGGCTGCATCCAAAGACTTCATATTAAATATTTTTAACCTACAGACACTTCTTGGCACAACTTACTGAACTCTGAAGTACCCAGGTTTTCCACACAGAGAAACTCAAAGTAAATTAAGAGTTCTGGAATCAGAATAAATGCTGGCAGGAAAAATTCTTTGAGGTATTAAATAAGAAAAAGTGTTCTTTCCACATCTTTCTAGCCATGTAGTTTCTTTTTAGTTTACTTTCATTTGGAATTCACCTAAAAAAAAAAACTGTTTTGGTTTACAGAAGATGCATTCACCCAATGAGTTTATTTTCCAGCTCAACATATTCAAGACAAATGCTACCTAAAGTAAAAGTGCTTCATGCAGACCCAATCAAAATTATATGCTTCTACTTTTCAAAAATCACTTCTACAAACTTAATCATGACAGCACACTTAGTATTTCTGAAGTACTCGTTTGCTGGGGTTTTCCTTTTAATTTTTTTTAAATAGGACAATACAGATCCTTTGATATTTTTCTGTGATCTAGTTTATAACTATTCAAAGCTGCCAATTATCAGGAAGTGTTCCATTCTGCCCATCAGGGAAAATATTTTTCTTCATTGGAAAAAAGGTTGTAAAACTGATGTACTAGTTTAGTGTTTCCAGCAAAATCTATTAATCTCCATGAAGGAACTGCACATTACAGTATAAAAAGGATTATAGCAACAGACAGGAAAAAAAAATCTAACAAGAAAGTTAAGAAAAAGAGTAGGCTACTCATTCTTCAGAAAAAGGTAACATTTTTCATGTGAAACTAAAACAAACCAAAAAAAAAAAAAATCAATTGAAGCTTACTTTACCCTAACAAGCACTTTTAATAGTCCAGTTACCTTTCTTAGACAGATTTAAAGGCAGGAAGATGTATTCAAATGTCTGTAGAGCAACAGAAGCAGATTCAGTGCCATGTTATTAAATTACCCATTCTTCTCTTTTTAGGCCTCTATGGCTCGTCCATGACTTCCCCAGTCTCCTCATTGTCATAGTTTTAAATACTACTATTTTACTTCTCTCTTACGTAACTGCTGGGAATCTACAGTAAGAGATCTGAATAAAATATCTCCAAATGAAAGTGAGCTAAACATTAGGTATACTATATTTTATCCTTTAACCATTTACAACAGTGGACACCCTCTCATTCATTTTGTTTTACAAACGAAAGTATGTATCAACCTCTGAAAAAAAACCCCCACAAATAAAAGTAATGACCAAATCCCCATAAACTTGAAATACATTAATGAATTGCATGTTTTTACAGACAACAAACTTCTTTCATAAGATTGGAACCAAAATGGGGGGGAAAGGGCAAAAATAGGTATCTGGGATTAGTGAAATAGAAGTTCAGTTAGGTAGCGCTATATTTGTTTTCCCCCCCTTCTCTTAAAAGGGAATAATTTGTTCCCTTAGGTTGTGACAGATCCACACAGGAGACTTTCCATGAGTAATATCCCTAGAACTGGCATAAACGTATGCTGAAAGACCACTTCATTTAAAAGACATTTTTCATTCAGTTACAAACACTTAAAAAAAAATCTGGACAGAAATTTCTCATGCTTCAATTCTAACCAATTACTTATAGATTTGAAAAGAAAATCCCAACTATAGTGTTTTTGTTTTATTAGTTATCCAAATATGTAAGCACAGGATAAGATGGCTTTCTAGTTTTTAAGAGATCCTTACACCTACTAAATCACAAAAATGCATCTTATTTTATGTCCTACTTTTTACACCACAATTTTCAAAATGATTCTCCAGCCATGGATATGCTATATAGCACTTAAATAATCAACTACAATTCTAGCAATATAATGCCTTACAATAGTGTGAAGATGAATTAACACATCTATGCAGCTAATTACTCATGAGGCCAGCAATGCATATTTTGCTGAAGAACATCTTGGAACATGGGGTTTTTTTCAAACCTTATTACCCCTCTTTTTCATTCCCACCATACCTTATAATGGGTAAGTCTCTTTGAAACATTTGAGAAGCTATAGGTCAGTTACATGATTTTAAACAAAGGCACCAACAAAACTAAAAAGGGCAATTCACCCTTTTCAAATATAACTATATTGTTTTCTCTCAGATGCCAAAGTCTGCACCAGGAGGTTCCTGCTCAGTTCTTCCACCCTGCCATGTGGGCAATGAGCATCTATCCTACATCTACTTCTCTGGATTGCTCATTATTCTTATGCCTAGATCCTGCAAGACAAGCCACCATTGAGTGAGGGTCTTGAAATGATTCATTCAGCTTTTGGAAACTGCTGAATGCCTCAGAACCACAATGGTTGAAACAGTCACAATCACCTGTGGAGACTGACTGGTCCAACACTCTCATTCAAAGCAGGGAGAATCAAAGCAACTTGCTCAGGGCTGTGTCCAGTCAGGTATCAAATATTTCCATGAGCAGGAAGATATTAACATATTAACAAGAACATTTGGATCCTCTGTAGCTAAGATGTGATGTTTTGATAGTATTAAGCTGAGGTTCCAAGTTTTTTTTAATGGCAGGTTAAAAATTTAGCACCAAATATACACTTAAGAAAAGCACATATTTGCCGTGGAACAGTGGGGCATAAATAAATGGAAATTTTAAGATTCAAAACTGTGTTTTCAAAAACAGTGCTGCACTGAGAACTCACTAAACAATCCCAGCTTCCTCAAATGCTGTAAGCAAAAAGAAAACATGAAATTGTTTGAAAATTAAATTAATGGAAATATGTGCCCTGCTGATTCCAGCAGGAACAGAGCAGGCCCACTTAATTTCCACTGTCTGATGTTAAACTGTTGAGACTATTCTTGCAGCTGATAATTAACAGCTGTTACTTTAAAGAAAATTAACAACAAAACAACAATTTGGAGATCAGGGAAATGGAAGAGACAGCACAATATTAAAACAATAATTGTCCAGATGAGAACCAGAGGTTATCTGAGAGAGACTCCATGGCAGCACAGCAGTGCAGGGCCTGGAGGGCTCTGGCTGATGCAGACAGCTCCTGCAGGGGGTTATGGAGAACATATGCCAGGGTGGGATACGCAGCACCCTTTAATAGGGCAGAGCATCTCCTGCCCCCAGGCTCCTGCTCAGCTCTGCTGGCTACTGCAGGAGGTGGCAGAGCCAAGCCTTGTCCTCAGCCTGCCCCTGGAAGCCAGGCCAGCAGTGCTGGGCTGTCAGCGTGCCCAGAGCCCTGAGCAAGGCTCGTGTCCGCACACCAGCAGCGCCACGTGCAGCATCACAGCCAGACCTGCATGGGCCCAGCTGGGGATCAGGCTGACAGCATCTCCTGCACCCTCTGCAGAGATGGGGTAACAGGCTCCTCCTCCAGGAAAACAACAAGGCACAAACATTATATACTCCCCTTGCCCCCACAAGGAAGGATAGGCTTCCCAGTCTAAGCACAAACAAAACATCAGCTAAATTCAGATCCATATTACATTAAGGAACTGCTGGTGGAGATTTCAATATGAATTTACTATGAATTTAATCCTGAAATGCCATGTAATTATTTGTAAACTATATATTTGAAACTATTTTATAAAATTAGCCACAGATGGGTATGTTCAGAATTCTGTCAAGATGCTGAAATACTTTCTTAAAATATATATAAATAATGCTTTAAGATTACTAATACAACAAACTGGCATGTCCTGGATTTGAGTTTAATCATACCCTGAGAACTAGAACAAACATTTCACAAGCTCCAAGTCTTGACTTCCTCAGAAGTTCACAGAAGCTCACAACATCACCATCAGTACATGCAAGATATGATTTATGCAATCTAATTATATTAAGTGTAACACACTAAAGAAGAACCCCCAAATGTATTCTGTCATTAAATCCAATGGAAACTAACCTACAAAAACTTTATAAACAAGGAATAGACATGAACTCAAACCATACATACTCCATTAAAATTCTGACAAGACCTGTTGTAATCACAAAGACCTCAACCTCCACTGAACACTAGAACTGGTATTTCAGATGACCCATATATAATTCACATAAAGAAAGCATCTCGCTCAAAGTCCATTGTACTAATTATAAATTTTAACACAACTTAATATGAACCCTAGACTAGCTTTGCTTCATAATGCTAATATTTACAGTGAACCAAAAATAATTAATTTTGCATTTTACATATCACATACTAAATAAAGTATATTGACACAAATCAACATTTAATCTGTATCTTTACTTTATAAAAACCTGGAAGAAATTTCCTACAGACCATAAAACTGAATAGAATCTGCTTTGAATTAGGTGCCACTTTTTTCTTCTCACGTAGCACCAGAACAACCCCAGGCTTAAAATCTTGTCTCAATCAGAAAACATTATTCCTGTTAGTGTAAGAAGTTCAGTAGCCTACAATCTACTGTAACTGCTTTACCAAAGAGAAGCCAGTAAGAGGAAAAAAAAATTTCTTCTAGCTCCATCTACTAATAATGAGCTCAGACTTTCCAGCGAGTGAGTGGTCTTCTCCAGAAGGGCCATGAGATCATCAACCAGCTCCCCCAAGGAGAAAGTTACAACCAGGGCAGCACCAAGCACCTGTGGACACTCAGGTACAAGCAGCAAGATGATGGCAGAGCCATTTCCCTACAGGAGCAGGGGTTAACGAGAGGAATAGTCAATAGGAGAGCCTTAAGCATTCCTTTAAAAGGAGTCAAATATTCCTTTAAAAGTCTTCTTACTGTTCTTGTTAACTAGAAAAACGGGATATATTAAAAAGATACCATATCATGATATCAAAATTATTTCATTTTAAAACATTCAAATTGACAATGTCTCTTCCTATTTACTCTTACAGCAGAAAATTAGAGTTAACATTTCCTTTTGCAGAGACAATCATTGAGAAGTAACACAGGAATATCCACTTTGATTTACTTAAAAATGACAAACTTCTAGAAAATAACTTTAATTAAAAAGAAAAAAGTAACTTGGAGCTGTAATTTTATACTATAAGGAAAAATAGACCAGGAACAAGCAATAAATGCATCACTGATTTTACTGAAAGCCCACTTACAAAGTATATTTACAGTACGACATCATAATGGTGACGAGAGAATCACCCATGGAGGATGCATGTTTCCCTGAAACATTTACATCAAATTCAAATGTCAAAATGTATTCTATCTAAATGTTAGTTCTAGTTCAACCCAATAAAAGAACTGAACAGGCAGTAGGCATGTTGCCTTGGCTGCCAAAGAAGTTTTAGAAAATATAAATTTAATTAGGTTTGAGAGAGAAGTTTTATGTGAAAAGCCAACTTATTATAAGGAATAACTATAACTGCTTATAGACAGACATCACTCCCACCTCCAGGCTTTTGATTTAGAAACATCCACAGACAGCTGAGCTGTTTGAATAATATTTGCTGCTATATAAAAAAAAAATCAGATTTAATTAGAAACTGATAATAGTTGCAATTGCAAATAGGATTAAAGCAAAAATGTTATTTCTATGTGAGCAACAAATTCACTTTCAGGAGCATTAGGTATTATAAGGAAAGGAAAATATCTTAACACGCAGAACTGTGCATGGAGTCACCCAAGCAACACCAATCTGTCCCCAAAACTGAAAAGAAGAAGCAAGCCAGCATCACTCTCTCCTCTCTGCCCTCTCCCCTTTGCTTGCCCATTGTTGTTGGGGAAGGGCTGGGTACTGCAGAAGATGCTTCATGCAGCTTGTGCATTTTGATGTCTCTGTTCAGGAGCAGTTTCTCGCCTCCATATCACTCACCATGACAAACAGATCATTTGTCCCTCTCTCCACTTACTCATCATTGACAAAACTGCTGGGACTCAGTTATAGAAAGGAATTATCCTCAGTAGGCACCTTCAGTTACAACCACATGACACTGCAGTCATCTAAGTCTAATCCCTTTTCAAGCTGAAATAACCTACTCAAAGTCCCTTTGAGACACACAGCATGTCTATATTCTCTGCCTCTCATGCCCTGAAAAAAGCAGAAGTGTGCAGAGTATCTCGTGTTGCTGTGGCTTCTTTCAGTGTCATTCATGAAGCTCTTAAGACTGCCATGCACTTTGTTGATAAGAAAAGTTAAATGAGTCCAGGCAAGCATAACTCCCAGTTTCAGCGTCACACAAAATTACTCCAAGGGAAAGTGCAACATGGGCAGCACTCACTCCTGCACTGCCAAAAGCCTCTAAGAGCCAATAGCCTGAAATCAGGATGAGAAATTGCAATTTCAGGTAAATGCAGAGGGAAAGAGCTCTTGCTTTACTGACAGACAAGTTGCATTTGCTTCTCAGTCCTGGAAGATTCTGGGCTATCAGACACTTAGAGATCATAAATGTTCAATATTCAAATCTTCCTAAAATCCAATGCATTTTGTGTTTTTTTGGGTTTAAAGCAAAGGTTGAACCAGTTGCTCTCCTAGCACTGGGGGAACTTGTTAGCAGTAGTACAGGAGATGATTTCCTGACGTTTACTGCTAAAAAAACCCTGAAAATATTTTTGGGTGAGACTTCTACCTAAAGTTAGCACTTTCGTTTTTGGCAGATCTCAACAGTATTGATATTTCAAAGAATAAAGAAACTTTTCCCCACTACTAAGAGCATTTATGACTTAGGATGAAAAATATCACCCATCTGACAGCTAGAAGATACTAAAATGAAGATATCTAATGTTTGGCAGCTGAATGTAATCTAAGTGCCCATTCTAAGCTTCTGCTATCAGCATCAAAGATAATAGCAGAGTAAGTTTAAACAAATAAGTAAATTCATATATCACATCTCACAACAATAAAGGATACCCAGTAAGAGCTAAAATGCAGAACAGCAAATGTGGTTTAACAAATGAATAGGTATGAAGTTTGGCAGAACCTCAGCTTAAGTAAAAACATATTACTGGCAAACTCACACAAATGGAAAAATGCTTACTTCTCCATTAGGTTCTTACAGAATGTCTACTTGAAGACAAAACACTATCCAAATATACAACCAGCTGTGACTATGCAATAAAACTCAGTACATTACAAATCATCTTGTATTTATATAATTTTAATCTGGATGCTCTCATTATTAATCACACTATATTTGTGTGCTTCCATTTAGATTAACTCCTGACAGGATTTCACAAATAACTCCTGTTAGAGCTTCTTTACATAGTAAGGAGCCTAAATGAAGTTTCTCAATCTTTACTAGTGAAAATTTACCAATTGCCAATTACCAATAGCTATTTCATGACACAGTCACTTAAAACACACATATGTGTTTCTGATGTCTCTTATGTATAAGAAGGATAATAGAGTAATATCCCAAATGCCACAAGCATCATTTATTTTAGAATTAATTTACATTCACTTCCAGTATCAAAGATTTTGTTGTTAGCATGGCAATACCATACTAGTGTGGAGCAATTCTATTTCACCTAGGCAATGGGTGAAGACCAGCAGCTTAAAAGGCATACATGGGTAACAAGAACCACACCCCAATTTCCCATAATTAATTCTCATAATTAAAGTTCTGCAAATACAAATGAGAAGGAGGATTTCATCTATCTAAAACAGTTTGTACTTTCTGTTATTTTCAGGTACAAACCCAATGGTTTTGAACCTGTGGTTCTGAGGCTACTTCCAAGACTTTAAAATAGGACATGAAAGCGCATAGCCCACTGCAAGTAGGCTGACAGTCTCTGGAGTGATTGTTTTTACACTGACATCAGTAAATTTCAATGATCTGCAAATCAAAAATACATCAAAGAATGATCATTATTCAGCTCAGTCACTTTCTCTCAATGCGTTCCATCAGGTAACATCCAAATTTGACTACATTCCATTTCCACTACAACAGAAACTATGGTTGACCACACATGTTACTTCAAAGAAAAAAAAGCCACCTGAAACTACAGAACCATGCATGCTCATTTGGAAGCTCTTAAAAAGCTGCAGCAGCAGCAGCTTACCTGAAAGCCTAAGCTTTTCTGTTTGGTATCAGTATCAATACCAAGTTTGGAACAATTAAGTCTTGGATTATTAAAGCTTCACTAATTTTCTTCATGTGGGACCTCACACTAATGGATCAAATTCCAACCTTCCATGCCTCCTGATGAATAGACAGCATTTTCCAACACACTCTGGAGATACATGAAACAAGGGTACTTTGCTTACTTCAGCTTAAAAAGGAATTAATAAACAAAGTATTGGGAAAAAACTCCAATGTGCAGCTATTAGAGGACTCTTCTCCAATGCTCAGTCTGAGAAGAAATATTAGGTCACATTTTTCAGCTCAAGTCCAAACCTCAATTTTAAGCTTGGACTGAACACCATCCATTCATGCTCACAAATGATCAGGGAACAGGAGTGGGAAATTTCTCTTGACATAACCTGCTGCACTGAACAGGCAAGGAGCACACAGCTCAAATGAGGACACAGCCACACAAAGTTCCCACAGGCTGCATGTCTGTCTAGAGGAAGCACCTTCAAGGTGCCATGCCCTTTATTCCCTGACTGCACTCATTCTTTCTGCACCACTTCCTCAAGCTTCTTGCACTCCTTGAGCCATCCCTTGACCCTGGCAACCACTCAGATACCTCTTAAGAAAAGGCTCCTTGGCTTCTCCTGCCAAGAAATACAAGATGGCACACAGTGCTGAGACCTGCACACAGTCTTTCACAGTGATTTTAAAGTTCCATCCTTTGGTATCTCTACTGATACTGCAAACATGGTAAGAGCATGTCAACAGCAATGAAGAGGGGTTTGGTAACTCTTGAGAGAAAAAAGGATGTTGACCAAATAAATACAGCAATTATGGGAGAAGCAGGCATTTTATATTATTGTCTTGTGTTATGTTTGTTCCACTAAATAAGAGCTTTCTTTCTATAATATTAAACTGGTAAGAACCTTGGAGTGTTGACCAAAGAGCACAGAAAAACTTCAAAAGTTGTAAGTACATTAAATAATAATCTAAATCACTTTAGTCTGAAATAAAAAGCTTGATTTTGTCCTGTTATGTAACTTGCCTCCTCAGCAATATCAAACACAGAAATTAACTCTTACTTTCACAGAATAAGCTGAGTTGATAGGAACCTGAAAGGATCATCAAGTCCTACTCCCAGCTCTGCACAGCACCATCCCCAAGAGTCACACCATGTACTTGAGAGTATTGTCCAAACACATCTCAAACTCTGTCAGGTTTGGTGCTGTGAGCACTTCCCTGGGGAGCCTGTTCCAGTGCCCAAGCACCCTCTGGATGAAGAGCCTTTTCCTAATAACCAACCTAAATCTCCCAACCCAGCTTCAGGCCACTTCCTCAGGTCCTGTCACTGGTCATGAGAGTGAAGACATCAGTGTCTGTCCTTCCTCTTCCCCCATGAGGAAACTGTAACTGCAATGAGGTCTCCCCTCAGTCTCTTCCAGGCTGAACAGACCAAGTGACCTCAGGCGTTCTCATATGGCTTCCCCTCAAGGCCCTTCACCATCCCTGTTGCTCTCCTTTGTTTGACTGGAGCAATCTAGGAAACTTGAGATGTAGTCATCTTCCTTAAATTTATTAAAACCTTTTTTATTTCTGGACTCTGGAAACAGCCTTGAACAAGAGAATTTAGGCCAGAGGAATTTGTTAGCACAGAGAGCCCTTAAGAAAGGAGACGGCATTGCAAACACCACCACAAAATGTGAAGTGATAATAGTTTTAAAGACTTCTACTAATGAAGTGAAACACGCCCAAAAGAAAATCCCCTACTCACAGCATAGTTTTACTAGTCTTGTGTTGTACATTCAGATTAAGACTAAATCTGATTTTGTCTTAAATGAGTTTTAGGAAAACTCCTAGTTTTGCTCTACAAGCATACTTCATGCAATACGCACATGCTAAAACTGCCCCCAGGGACCTGATGGGTACACTCCATGCAGAAATGGTAGCTCTTGCTCACTGCACCTTCTTTCTCTGGTGTTTCTCAATCATCTTTTACTTTTCCAATAACTCCTTGTTTTGTGTTTGCCAATATTTTTGGAAGGTTTTCCCTATTCACCTGACTTCTGTTGTACTGCAATACCAGATGAAGTCAAGCTGTTTATGTTAAAAAAGTTGTTTCATTAATCTGAAAATAACAAAGATCTATAAGAAAACAGTCTGTGTTCAAATTACTGCTCAGTGAGGCACACGAAATTGGAAACAGAGAATTCATTTTGAAATCCTAAATATAAATGGCTTCTCTGTGAGAAAACAAAGGAGGGAAAAAAATTTATCATGTTCAATTTCTCACTGTAATTATCTGATTTGCAGAAGTATATTTGAGATCAGTACATTTCTAACTGAAGAGAATGCATTACTGCCCTTAGTCATGTTGTCACACATTAAATGGCTTTTCATCCTAAAATCTTCCCTTTCTTCTACTTATTTAGTACCCCTTAAAGACTTGAAGAGATTTACATATTGAGATTGCATAACTTTTATAAACTCTTAAAAAGAAAACACAGAAGGGAAGTTACACAAAACTTTCCTCTCTCCCCACAGACTGTTTTACCACAGACTCCCTTGGACGCAAGTCAAACGACCTGTCCCAGTGTTCTGGAAAAATGGACATTTTTCCTGAAGATTTAGATCTCTTTCACTAGTAACATTTGCTTCCTGACCCCCTGCTTTCACATTGCTGAAATCTAGACACCATACGTAACTTACTCTTTTTCTGAACTTAAAGGAATTAATCTCTTTAACTACATTGAAGTACTTCTAATTAGTCCTCATTCTCATCCTGAAAACTATGAATTATTTCTCTAAAATATCAAAGACAGCTCCATAATTATTAAGTGTATAATTTATACAGTTTGCTTCATAAAGTTTCAAATCCATGCTATGCAAGCCAGAAGTTACCATCTCCTCTTTCACCTGCCCCACCACAACTTCACTGTTTACCCATTTCCTTCTCTCCCCTCAGAAAAACACAGCTAGGGATGGTACAGGTGGCTATAGTCAGGGCAGAGGTGAATCCTTGCTTTAAAGGCAAAGATCACCTCTGAATTTCCCATTTTGAATATAGTATGGGTCCAGCTCAACATAGATAGCAGTCTATGGATACACAAGGAACAAGCACTGGATCCTATTTTAAATGAAGTCACTTGTTCCAGTCCATGTTGTACTGAACAACAGATAAATTATTACCCAAGTTATGAACAACCAAGAGTAGTAGGAGGAAGTAATCTCTAGGCACACTGAGGTTCCAACTTACAGGAGACTGTCTCTAAATATAAGTACATGCAAAATGATTTTTCAGTTGAAGTATGCATGATCATTCAGCTGTGGTAAATAATCACAACAGAACATAACTTATAAGTAAGGGAGGAAAGACAGCTTCGCTAGAAGTCACTACATAATTTAGAACGTTTTCATTGACTATGTCTTCTTCACACACATTTTAAACCTCTTTGGTCCTCAAAGTAGTTCTTCACTGTTTAGGACTTCTCATGACTCCACTAGAGCTTGAAAGAGACTAAAGCAGAACAAAGGTTCTTCAGTGCACATTTCAGATGTGCGCATTGTTTCCGCTGAATATGTATTCCTTTAGCCAAAACTTTCCAAACTACTTTCCACCTTCTGGATCAGACAACTAATGACCTAAGGTGTGTAGGTGTGTGTACATAAATGTGTCATCAAGAGAGTTATATAGCTTAACAGACAAAAATAACAGCTTAAAGGAAACATAATCAAAAAGAAATAGGAATAAAGTTTCCCATATCCCTACCCCCTTCATACTCTCAACAGACTTGAAACAACTGCATTAATGCAGCAAGCAATAGCTTGTAAAAGGATGCAAACCAGCTGAAACATTTGACAGACAGTGTTAAATACCAGAGGATTCATATCAACCACTTTATTTGAAAAGGTGCTTTGAAGTTGGCTATCTTTCATGTACCTCTTTCATGGCACATTAATAAGGAAAACTGAGATGGGGTAAATTAAGTCCCAAGGTCATATCTAGAGTTACAGCGCTGTGGGTACCTGATGAAATACGGATTAATGCTGCATGAGCACTGAATAAATAAAACCACTTCTGTTAACCACTCAAACAAGTTTTACAAGTAGTTCTGAACTTTATTCAGCAACTAGACTTCAGACATCTTAATCCCCCCACACTGCTTTGAAACCTAATTATCATAATGTGAACCCGAATGTTAGGTCCCTTTCAAACTGCGAGTGCTATGAAGCAGAAAAGTAATGGGAATTAAGCTAGTGTAACATTAGAAATGTAGAGGCATGGAACTTGAAAGTGGCATTTGTTAAAGCTGAGAGAGCATAATGTAGATATTCAACAACATAAAACACACATTTAAATTGAAAAGGATATTTAAAGCATGTGCAGACACCTATAAAATACAAGCGGACCTAAAATCCCATAGAACAAACATTTCTAAATCAATTTCTTGCCACCAAGGTCCAACTTCAAAAGGTATTACAGCCCTATTCTACCTTAGCAGAACATTTCTAAGTATTCTAAAGCAGATAATTTAAACATTAAAGAAAACCCAATGAGAACTTTACAAGACATTACAGACTTTCCCCTATTCGTCACAGTACAGAAGTGTTTGAACTTAAACAGCAGTAAATTATTAATTACATTGCTTATAAAGTCTTGAGGGTAAGAAAGGATTTTGCTGTAAGTGGCAGAAAAGGATTTTGCATCAAGTTTAAAACCAAGCAGACAGAAATTAAACACCTACCCATTTAAACAGCAACAAAAAATACACTTGCCTGGCTGCATTCTATGCTGCATGTTGAAAACAATTAACAATTCCTGACACTTATCAAACTTGCTTTTAAATACAAGCTGAAATACTTTACTCTGAGTGTGTTTTAATGCAGCAAGCACATTAAGAGTCAGATCAGTAAGAATGTTTGTATTGCAACAACCATTGAGGCTGAAAGAGAAATTGTGATTTGATTTTGCCAAATACAAAGATTGAGCTGTTTGTTTTGTCCTGCTTTAGCATAGTTCACCTGTTATTCAGATAGCTTTCATTTCCAAGATGCCTCAAACTGACAGCAATCAAAGAAAAACAGATTCCTGAAATATTTTTTCAAGATTTTCATTTAATCCAAAAAGGCCAATGAAATCCTGAAAGTTCATCATCTGCCATGTTAATGCTGAACACAATGTTGTTTCATTTACATTTCTGGTCCTGTTAAAATAAATACACTTGTCTAAACTAGAACATCTGTTTTGGTTATAATACAATGTATCTTTGGCAAGAACTCACAATAGAACTAACATAAATAATCAAAAATATTTATTGAACCTTGTAACAAAAACTGATTTGTAACAAAAAACCCAAAGACTAGATATGACTGTCCCTGGCTCTAGTCCAATCCTAATCTAAGTCAATAAACACAGCTCTAAAAGGGAAACTACATTTAAAAAAAAGGAAAAGAAAGTCCTGTAGTTATTTAGGTTGGATGTAGCTATCTAAAAGCACGTTAGTTACAAAAAGAGTGAAAAATATTTGCTTTAAATCAAAAACTCTCAAACTGAGTCCAGACAGGTTTAAAAGCCACATGAAAAATCATGCCATATGCCTCATTTCCTACTACTGTCTTCACTGATTCATCTTCTCTTTGGGAAACTTCAGTAAAACTCTATGCAGTTTACATTTGCCATTGCTAAGTATTTTTTCTTTTAATCACTTGCTTTTAATATATTATATTTAGTCTTCATTATTTGTGCATGCATCAACTGCACACACCTTTCTGAAATTATAACTTCTATTATTGTCTCACTTCCCTGGAAATGCATGATTCCAAGCTCTATATGATGAACTGGACAGAAAAGTACGAACAGATTCTAATTTTTTTATAATCATTCCTGATCCTATTCTCCACTGCTAATATTTCCTAAGGAAGTTGAAGTCTGTAGTACCTCCCCTTTCTGAACAACAGCTTATGATGAGTGTCCAACCTCATCTGCCAAGCCCCTTTATTTGGACTCCTTTAAGGAAAAAAAGTTTCAACAGAACATACAACTAGTAATTCTCTAAAACTTGCATACAGCAATGAGCTGAGCTCTGTTTTTCTGGGCAAGGATTTCCACCTTGATGCAGCTCAGTGCATTCCTGTGAGAAGCTGAAAGCTTGGGAAATGGTATCATGTTAGATGCAACTGACTCATTCTGTTACAGTTCAAGTACTGGATGGGTTTTTTTTGTTCTAGGGGGTTTAGGTCATTTTGTTTTGTTTGGGGTTCTTTGTTGCTTTGTTTTCCCCACAGTTTAAAAACTATATTGATTAGCAAATCCATTCTTTATTCACAACTGCAACCTGCTGAAGCAGGCCTTAAGAATTAGCTGTTCCAACAATGGCTGAAATTATTTCTTATAGATTTTACGTGAAAAACAATTAATAAACATCACTTCATCCAAAAGCATACACAGGTTTGCACAGAACTGATGAGAGAGATGCATTTAGCCTATGTATAAACAAAGTCCTCACACTTTTAAAAAAAGCCTATCAGGAGAAAACAACCTAATCTAGGGAAGACTTTGAACATGGAAGCAGAAAAGTTGTTTGTGATCTGAAAGACATACTCTAGAGGACTTTACTATTTAAAAATAAGAGAATCAGCTGAGCATATTCTTCCAAGTCACCTTTCACAGTTCCCCTCAAAAGGTATAGCAGTTATCCCAATGTACACCTACACGTACCAATGTGTCCTCTATTGCTCAAACAGTAACACTGTGCTAATTGCTTGTCATTTAGCAAGTATCACATTTTTAACTCAGACTGAAATTCCAGGCATTTCACTGGATTATCACAAGTGGGGGTTGGATGGCTGGACCCATCATTCCTTTCTGTTACTAAGAAATACCAAGGAGATTAATGCTTTCTGGAGCTGGAAAGGAAAAAGTAGCTGCCTTGCAGGATTCAGCAGCATGGCTTGGAAACCCCAACACTGGATAAAGTAATGAGATGTACATGAAAGTAGTTTATCAGAAAGGGATATATGGGAACCCTGATCCTTACAAAACAACTCAGTACAGACTGACAAAATGTAAAGAAAGACAAGCACTGCAAATGCAGCCTGTCTGTAAACTCACATACATAAATTCACACAGACAGAAGCATATAAAGTTCAAGAGTCCCAGATGTAACCTATAGCATGAAGTACAAAAAAAAAAAAAAAAACCACTTTGCCTTTAACCTGAAGCACCTCAAGGCTCTGCACACAAATTCTGAAGTATGGACTAGCTCTGTCATATGAACCCAATATAAGAAAACCACTAACAACATAAATGTGTAAATTAAAAAAACATTTCTGATTATGTTAATTTTCAGGATATTACATGTCAAGTTAAACAACTGCAGTTACAGATTTTTGCTCCAAATAGCAGTTTTGGACAAAGTGAAAGGTTAAAAAATAATCGGTCACTACTAGAGAAAGCAACAAACTTGTTAACCTGACTTCTGCCATACAGCATTTATGCTAATTCCTATTACACAAGAGCTTTTATCAGTTCTAAGAACTTGGTAACTTAGTACTACTTGGAAAATTCTGCTATCTTGAACTATAAACAGGGAGAAAATATTAAATCAGAAGAGAGAAACAGTGAGAAAAACAACAATCACAGTATTATAAATAAATTTTTCTGTGTAAACTAGTATATGATAAATAAATAAACAAAACCACTATTTCAGATTAAATGCTTATTGGTATAATAATGGATTTTTAGGCTATATTAAGTGAACAATAGTGAAATTAAGCATTTGCCAATACCCACACAGTATGAAGTGTTTTGCACTCTCTACAGCTGTAAAACATTCACTGTTTTTGTGCTGGACTCAGTAAATAGGATACCTAATTTTTCAGAAGCTTGAATAACCAATCTGCAAACAATTACCATTGGAAAACCTTTACTACATCTCCTGGAATAAAAGAGTGATTTAAGAATGGAATCTTGCACAAATTTACTTGGGAATCTTAGAAATTAAGAACAAGTACAATCACACCTGATGTCAGTAGAAATAACATTTGTTAAACATATCTGTAAAGCCACTTCCTAATTTAGGAAAAAAAGGCACTTTTAAATGTATAGAATAGTTTGAACAGCAAAAAGCCATAACCTTCTTTAAAAATATAGACAACTAATTTCAGGATGCCAATTTCAGGATGCCAAGACAGAGAAAACTAAATACTGCTGTTAATTGTTGGCATAAAAGATAATCCAAGGTAAATCACAAGAAATGCTTTAGAAAAAAATAAGGGTGAGAATTATAAAAAAAGAGAGGAGTACTGCCTGGTAGAAAATAAGTTGATATAATAATACAGTTTCCATCCAAACCAGCAGAAGAATACTTTAGTTCAAATTCAACAAACTAATGGATAAAATTTGAAGTTTGAAAAGGATAAATATATTCATTACTCTCCACTTGGTATTAACACAGTATTTATTTCCAGATCATTTAATTCCCATAGGATTACCAAACATGCCATACTGCAGTCAGACAACAGAAGTTTTATCACGTGCAGTTAAACCTCATTCATCAAGAAATAAATACACAATGCCAAACGGGTCCTTAGCTGTTAGTGTTGCTATTCTTGCATACTTTGTTACAATGATAATAGCAAGAGAGTGAACCTCAGGAAGAAAAAATAAAATGCTTCAGTGAGTCTCGCTTACTGACTCAGGATAACTACTGTCATGCTTCAAAGAGCTACAGCTAGTTTTCTTTGGCTAGAACCTTGGGTCAAGCTTGACTCAAACACAGACAAGGCAACAAAAAGAAATACTTCAAAAAGTACATCTAAATTTACCTGTTAGGTTAAGATGTGCTGAACAAATGAATAATATCCCAGCAAAGGGATCTTACCAGTAAACAACATCCAGTGGTGCAAAATATTTCTTCATAATTAAGTCAGCAAAGTAAGCTTCTGTTTCTCTGCAGGCAGTGCCATTGCCAATCACAACAGTGCTGCAGCTTTGTGTGGGTTAAAAAAACCAAACAATTACTCTCAAATATTCTTTATACCTTTTCATGCACAGTATTCAATCCACCACTGTGATCAATACATCTAATTTTAGATAACACAAGGCCCAGATGTAATGAGAAAACATTCCTAGAACCATCATGTTGTGTTTAACAGTTTTTCAATGTGACAGGTCATGAGGTGAGTAAAAAATTTTCACTTATTTGTAATGGGATTGTACAGTGGTAATATAAGCAGAAAATCCAAAAATGATACTTCATATTAATAAATGGAATGTTATTTATAGTCCTCAAACACTTTCACCTCGTTTTTCCCTCATCTGGTATGAGTCATGAAAAAGAGCAGAAGCCAAAGCAATCAGCATCTTAATTCCTTAATGGGAATATCATAGTTTCCAACAGCTTGAGAGGTCGTTCCCTCTGACTGCCCACACCACATCCAGCCAGCCACCAAATCACCTTGTTTAAAGCCAATCTAATGCTTATAGACAAACTGGACTGTATGCTGTGGTAATTCAGCAGCTGACTCAGTAGACCAGATGTCTGTCCACAGACATAGTTGGACACAAACTTTTAATCATGCTGCCCCTGTTTGTAATTCCATCTGGAGAGCTACCTTTGCAGGATTTCCTTTGCTTGACAAAACTCTACCACAACTTAATGTGGCTTTTGGAACAGGGAAAGACTGATGAGCGATTTGGGGGTTGCAGGGGCTAGGAAGAGGAAGGCTGAAGTTATTTCTTAGCTGAATGCTAATTTCTATTCCCAAAAATAAACAGATTAACAGTTTTATGGGGATACATTGATAGCATGCAGCCTTACTCATAACCATGGCTTGATTTGATGTGCTTCTAACATATACGTACTGCAGAAGCACGAACACAAAAGAAAAAGCAAGCTCTGAACTAGACTAAAGAAAATAAGCCTCCAGTTAAATCAGTAGAATTCTTATTGCAATCAAAATCAAGTATTTCTATAGTGAAGATTTTCATTTTCTTTGGTAAGAAAGAGCAGTAAATAGAAGTTTCTTTAGCATACTTGTACTGTAGCAGAAGCCTCTTGATCTTCTCAGCTTCACGAAACCCTTGACCAGAATGCAAGTACACTACATCAGTATGGAGTATCTGACCTAGAACGAAAGGCAAAGCCATTTGATTAAATCCACAAAGGTCCAAAGGCTATACCCTGCAGAACTACTGAACTTAATTTGATGATTCACAAAGAAAGCTTCTTAGCTTTCTTTAGAAAGATCAGCCATCTTTCCCTATGACCTCTATACCCATTTAGAATGGTAAATGCTTTGGTAAAAGAAAAACAAGTTAATACATTTTGTAGTTCCTTGCAGACATATTCGCATATCAAGTAATGAACATCTAAAACTATCAGCAAATATAATGCATTATGTCACAGAGAAAAAAGAGCAATTTACTATAAAATATTTGTTGCTCCAGTGTAGTACAATTTAGGAACCCAGTAAAGAGTGATGAAAATTAAAAAGTCTAAGGACTTGCAGATACAAATTCTAGACTTCCAAAGCTCTTGTCATCATCCCATCTATCACATTTGGAAAGAACTGTATTAACCAGTACTGATAGCTAATGGTGCAATGAAAGCTCAATCATTTACTGCACCTTTATTGCCTTCTAAAGAACACACCTTTCTTTACATTCTTCTGGGGTGGATACAGTCTCAAGCAAAAAGCAACAACAAAATAAAAGGATAACAAATAGTTTTTGCATAAGACTAAAGAGGTGTGCATCCCCTCAATAGACCAGGATGAAGTGGAAAGGCTCTGTTCTATATGTGAACTAAGAAGTTTTGCAAAAACAATGTTTCTGACCTCTTACATTAAACACACACACTGCTAAACAAAAAGGGCTGAAAAAGTGTCCAGATGTCCAAGACACTAACCATGAAAAAAGCAATATTATAGAAAATATTTAAATTCAAATTCTTTGTTAAACAATAAGAATGCCAGATGTTCTCTTTGCTGACTACTGAGGGGCACAATCATTTCAACCTGTATTCAGGAAGGCAGAAGGCATTTTAAATACTATTTAAGAGACCAGTAATAACACCAAAGAAGTCACTGGAATCCAGGTGCCAGAAACTTAACCTTAAGCTAGCTGAAGAACGGAATTTATGCAACAGGATGTGTGGAAAGCACTAAAAGCTTTACCAAAAAAAAAAAAGATAAAAAGTAGGTTTTGAAACTCTTTACTCTGAATGAATGTATTTTTATCAGTCCTTCCAAAAATGTCTGGAATTGAAACTTACTGGTTGGTGAAATAATTGCCAACTTGCAGCCATGTTTGTAGCCAGGATCTACTCCCATCAAAGCACGGCCCCTCACAGGGCTGGTCAGAAGCAGCTGACGGAGATTTCTCCCAAACATCATCACAGACTCTTTCTCTGCATCAGATGTCAACTTGGATCTTAAAAGAATAGAAATAAAAGAAAAAAAAAAAAACCAAAATATTTTCATTTCAATTAACTTTCAAATACATGTATTAGTTGTTGCAAAGTTGTAAGGCTTTTCCAATCATGTTTCCATCATCTTTAATTAAATGTTACAATTCAAATCAAGTTGACAGCTTTTTCAATAGATCAGCTATATTTCATCTCATTCTTGTTCTAAAAAAGCCAGTCAATATAAAAAGTACAAGAGAAACACTTGTAAGAACATACACCCACCAACTACCATTCAAACATCAACTCAATTTTGAGCAAAGAACCGCTTCCTTTCAAAGCTGATACTAATTGTAAAGAAAAGTGGATTTGAAGGAGGCACGGATCAAATTCATCATAATTCCACAGTTCTAGAGAAAAATCACAATCCAGCAAAAAAATGGATGGTGGTTTACACTGAGAGGTACCAGAGAGAAACTGGAAGGGCCCTGCCAACTAATTGCTAAGACACCATGACTCCTGAGGCTTCTAATTTTGTCTTTGGATTGCTTTATTTAACAGACATCAAAGAAGTGTGAAGACTTGAACTTTTTCTAGAAGGGTATTCTGATTCCTCAGAACAAACTGTAAAGCTGCTGGGGCCACAGTGTTCCCTTTCTTTTCCAAGTTATGTTCTTCAACAGAAAGAAGTGAGGTAGTGCAGTAAGGATTTACTTAGATGACTTGAAGCACAAACACTTACTGCAGAGTGTCACAAGAAAAATATTCGTCTTGTTAAGTGAAGATATAAAAGATTCACAATGTCTTGTTTGTCAGATGTGGCCAGCAAGACACTGACTGACAAGTAGAAGTATTTTCACCATGGTATGGCACTTTTAAAAAAAAAAAACAGAAAACTGAAAGAGTAATAGATACAAAAATATTCATAATCTCTGATTTCTTTTTCTTTTGCAGGTACTCATTATCACTTGCCTACGCATTACATTGTCAGTAACTCTAATAATTGGGGAGTCAAAAGCAATCCAGTAAAGCTTTCATTTAAAGGTAGCCAGTGCCCTTATTCTCCTTTTCTTTTTACCTATCACTGAAAAAAAACTTGCTATCTTGGTTTATTTCGACAGAATGGAAAAAAAAACTGCATTACAGTTAACTAACCCTATCAGAATGGGACAGGGAAAATTGCTGAAGTTGTTTAGGTCGATCAATGCATGGCACAAGTACACTACAAGTAGTTCAAAGAGAACCCTCATAAGGGCTATTTGACATGATGGAGTATGAAGGTGTTCTGAGCAGTTTTTGGTTGTGGAAGAACTCAAACGCCTGACTTGAATTTGCCCAGGATCCAACCAGTCAACCAGTTCAGCCCTGTCTCATCCCACAGTGGTACAGAAAGAACAAATAAATCCTCATCATTTCTGATTTGTAAAGTAGTCCAGAGAGAGGTCTAAATCCTCTTTCACACAACTGGTGGAGCATTTCCTAGGGAAGCGTGCAACAGCAAAAGGCTCCCTTTTTTCCATGTGTTCTTTGTGTCTGTATCAGGTAAATGAGATTATCACAGACACAATTCAAAGAGAGATGGTGAAGGGCATACATGCATAACAAGGCTCCTTAGAAGTTCAAATGTGCCCTCAGCAAAGAGCAGACACTCTATTATCACCACCAAATGTGTGAATGGCTGCACCAGTTCAGCTAAATTGTACCTCTATTTCAGTATTCTGTCTCCAAGTCTGTCTCCAATCAATTGCCTAAGCAGCTCTAGCATTTGTCCCATAATCTTGTCCTAGCCTACAACTGCTTCCAGAGTATTTCCTAGGCTTGACATGACTTGTCTCTTTACCAGCTCATAATAGAGCTCTTGCTCAACTATCCAACCTCCTCCTGAAGATAGAACTTCTTTCATCCACAAAGTCTGTTGGCAGTGAGTTTTGCAGGTCCATCACAAACCGTGTAAATAGCTGCCACCTTTTGGTTGGAAACTGATGGTTTTATTATGCTCCCCTAAGGCTTATACTGGAGGAGCGTAAAAATTTATCCCTAGAAACCTTGTTCCACTCTTCACACATTATTTATCTCTAAGTCCTCCCTTTTCCAAGTTGAAGTCATAGTGTAGCCAATTTTCTTCTTTCCAGAGAAATTATTCATTCCTCATTCCCCTTCACTGGGCCTTTTCCAGTTCCAGTGAATTGTTTTCCTACTTCCTACCCCCTCCCCCCCCCACCCCATGTGAGTGGACCAAAATGGATAACAATATTCCAAATAAAAGCCAAATAAGGAATAAAGACAAAGAATCATTGACTTAACTAAACCTCATCTGAGCACTTAACATTCACAGGGAGCTACCTTCCACAGTGCCAAAGCGCCTCTCTTGTGGCAGGATAGCTCAGAGCTAAGAGATCTACTTATGAAAAGATAACTACTTCCCCTTGAAAGTATAATTTTACATTCATTTTCCACTGCATTTCAGTTGCCATTCCATTTCTTGATCATTCAGTCTTACAGCATCCTTCTGCCAGTTTCTCCTTCTCTAATTAAAAAAAAATAGGAAAAAAAACCTAAACCACAGAACAAGCTGCTTCTAGGGTGAGTCCAGAGACAGAACAATTAGGTACCACTTATAAGAGACCAGAGAAAACAAAAGCAAATACCTCAGCCTCACAGAAGTATAGATCTTCTAAATACACACATAACAGAGAATCAACCAATCACCCATGCATGCAAATGAAGGTTAAAAGTGGCTTGTACACAAGGGAATGGAATGCTCTTGAACCAAAGGTTTTGTACAAAGACATGCCAAGTTCCACCTTTCCACCTATCCCAAGGATACAGGTGTCACAAGGCCAAATCCTCCCACACTGCAAACTCCTGTCAGTCCAAGGGAGACTTGTGTAGGAATAAAATTGCCCCTAAACACGTGCTATTAGCTATGTCAGCCATATGGAAATCATGTTTAAAATTGGCATGGATATACAGCAACTTTTACAGCAACAGGAAATGTTACTGAAATTGCCAGGTGTGTAGGGGGAATGTCCTCTCTATTATGTAATATCCTGTGTTTTTAAATTTCAAATATAGACATCTCTTTTTTTCTTTGTCTCTTACTCAACACTTGTATCAATTACATGATCTACTGTCTGAAACAGTGGCCCTTAATTTCAAGCCTTCTCTAAGGCTCTAATGTTATAATCATTTGATCCTTTGGAAAAAAAACTCCATCAAGCTACCCAAAACAATATAATACCTTTCTCTTTTTCAGTGTGTTACTGGCTTCATCCAAATGGCAAGATGTCCAGCTTCATGCTTTTCCAATTTACAACAGTTCTTATTAATATGGCAGAGATAAAAGGCAGAGAGTAGTCTTCCTCTCTAAACACAAGCAAAATGGCTATTTTGGAAAAAAAGCCATTAAACCAATAAACCTCAGAAGTCTTCAGTTCCTACTTTATGAAATAAATACCAATTAGGTCAGGACTCCAAGCCCCTCCCTTAAAGTCTATGAAGCATTCAGACTGTATCACTAACAGGTGTACTGTAATAAAAAGAAATAACCTAATAATGATCTATTAATTTCTATATTCAGTGTTATAAGATTCAGTTTTTAAACTGAGATTTAAAATTCCACACTCTCAATTACATTTCTGTGAAAAAATATCTGCAAACTAGCTTCAGGTGTGAAACAAGATATACAGAGAAATGTTTGTGTCCCTGAAGACAGAGGAGAGAAAGCACTCCCTGCAAGAAGGCATGGAAAATTATGAACGGATTATCCATTAAAAATATGCCCATGCCACATCACCTGCATGGAATCATTCCATGTAGTACTGCAACAAGATAAAATGTATTTGAAAGAGCCAAAAGCAACAGTGGACATTATTATACCAGATACAAGAAATGATATCTGACAGAATGGAAGAAAGGAAATTAAACAATAAATAAGGTAATCGTCTTGCTGGCAAGTTTCATTCTTCTTCTGATCACTAGAAGCACCAGCAATTTCAAGACATTCTTGGAAACTTTCTGTTCCAACATTTAATGATAATAAAAAGAAAGAAGAACAGCAGGAGGTGGGTTGGAAATATTAATGCTAAAAGGAGGTACTGAATACTTTAGCAGCCCTTTGCAAGAGTCGGAAAAAACAGCTCCTGGTGTGTCCGGAAAGAAAATAGGAGGAGGATAAGGGTTAAGTGGTCAGGGACCAGAATACTGCCAGGTGCTTTGCGTTCCTCTCTATAGGAGAGGTTTCAGATTTTCCTATACAAACTCCACCAATCATGCAACATCATCATAAAGAGTAAAACCTAAGCAGACATCCTCTCAGGAACTGACAGCAAGCTCCATATTCTGATTACTCGTGAGCTACATCTAATAAGTGGTAGGGAAGGAAGCTTTCCCCCCCGCCCCCCACTTTTGATTAATAGAACAGTAAACATTCAGCAACCTACTGCTCCAGCAGTTACACACAACACAGGCCACAACAGTCCTGTGGTACAAACCACTGAATAAAAATACAAGAAAAGAGCCTTGAAGCATCCCTATATTTCAGACTGCTTAGTTCTCTTAAAACCAAACCTCACTAAAAAGTAGATATTTTTTTTCTTTATTTTTAAAGAGTTTGATTGTAGAGATGGCTAGGAATGACAACTATTTTTGCTCAACTGAACTCTCCACCAGGAGATGTTCACCATTTTGACCGCAAGAGACACAGTGCCTCCCCTAGAGTAGCTACATGTATTGTGGTCACAAAATAGTAAGTGTACTCAGTATTTTCAGAAATCTGTGAAATTCTAAGTAACAAAAAACCAGGCTCACTAATCAAAAGAGGTGAAGCAATCTTGCTTGCAAAGCAATAAGCAAACACAACATACTGTAGTGACGAAGCTCAAAAACCACCAAAAAGACATGCTGTTAAAATCTTGAGCTGACGGTTCTTTTCAGAGAGGTAGAACACAGATCATTCTTGCAATTATGTTCATGAAAAGATGTCCAAAAGCTCCAATTCAAACACAAAAGCACACCCAGGAAAGTACAGAAGAAACAGATCACAAATGTGGTTGCTGATTTTAGGTACTAGATAGTATATCATTTTGATACAAGTCATTTCAACATCTCTGGTCCAAGAAACAGGGTTTCTTTGTAAAGTTCATTTTGAACTACCTCAAAAAAAGCATTAACATTTAGGTCTCGTATCAGATAGCATGCTTCATTCTGGCAAGGTTATGTTTTGAGGAACTTCTCTGGTACTGAAGAATCACAGCATAAGTTCTGTTAGCCATTAGAAGACAACACTCTTGATGGACATGTTCAGTAATTTCCACTATCTGGTAAACTCCTATACTACTCCACAATATGCCCTATTTAAGTCATGCTAATTTGATACTAAGTCTTCAATTTCCTTTAAATGTGGAATAATATTACAGATCTTAACAAGGGACATGATATCCAATGACATCATTACTACAGTATCACCAGTAATAGGTTTACTGACTTCTCTAGAGACATCAGAATACTCACAAAATACCATCAGACTAACATTATAACTAATTCATTTGCCACAAAATGCAGCTGGGAAACACTTGGGGTGCTTCCAACCTTAACAATACTTTGCTGAGTTCTATCAGACAGGCAAAAGAGAGTGAGTCGGAACAGAGTCACTGACAATACTATTGCTGTGACATGAAAAGATGTTGGAAAAATTCAGCGACATCATGGTTTATGCTATTACAAGAATAAAGGTAAAACTATCATGACAATATAGTTCTAAATTGTGCTTTATTAGATAAATGTACAAGTATCTAGCATGTAAACATGTAAAAATGACTTCACAGAAAGATCATTTCTCTACTGTAGCCTAAACTGGATAGGGTCAGAAATAAAATCTATAGAACCAAGACTACATAGTTGATTTCTCCTGTAAGCACAGAGGATTAGAAACATGCTGATATTTTCAAATAGATAAATAATAGTCTAACAAAACATTGGGGAGGGAACTGTTAAAAAAAAAAAAAGCAGTAATATGAAAATACAAGTTTATTCAAGGCTTACCTGAATTCCCTACAGAGAAGAGGATATATAAGGCGTTTATATGCATCCTCTACAGAACTCCGCAGTAGCCTCATAAATTCTGGTTTTAAAAACTGTTTTGGTCTCCATCTGCAAAAGATTGGAAGAAAAATAAAAAATACTTTAAGAACACATGCAAACTAGATAAAAAAGGAATTTTCCAGAAAGGCTTCTACATTGTTAAATCCTATAAACTGCAGAATTACTACAATAACTAGCAACTAAATCCTGAGTCAAATATGAAAGTTTAGGGTTGCGTTGTTTGCTATTCCTCAATACATCAGAAAAAAATGACTAAACATCCTCTGTGATTGTCACTGCAGAATTACTGAAAAAAGGCAACTATGGACAGATGGAGATTAAGGAGCTAAACTAATGCCAATAAATGAAACCCAACTCAAATTTCATTTGGAATGCATTGAGTATCTCGATTCAACTCCTAAATGAATTCCTACAAATTTTGCAGCAGTTCTTAAACCACAAAAGCCAAAAAACTTAAAAACTGTTTTTCTATTTTACCTCAATATATTTGAAGTGTAAACACTAACATAGGAAAAAGGAAAATTAAAGAAACAATACCAAACAAAAACAAGACTATTCTCCAACTTCTTCTAAGTCAAACTCTTTGAAGCCTTGAACTCTTTTCTAGGTAGACTGCATGGTAACTATATAACAACAAGTACTTCAAATTTTGCTGTAAAATACACCTCACTCTTAAAGCTTCAGTTGATCTTTTTGTTGAGGGCAAAGTTCCACAAAGGAGGGTGTAGAGGATGCAGGTTGGTGTGTGTGTGTGTGTGTGTGTGTGTGTGAGTCCTTGAACAAGCAGAACTGACTTACTGAGATTGTCCACCCTGTGAGAAGGGATTGAGGTGAAGGAGAAGCAACCAGATATATTATACTCAAACAGAAACAAATACTATTGACATTTTCTATTAAAGTCCACCTGTTTTTTATTACTTTTAAAAAATATTGATAACACTGTTTTCCTCACTTATTGTATTATTTAATGTGCCTGGGTCCCAAACTGCAATGGGAGATACCCATACTTATTAAAAAAACCCCAAAAAACCTGCAAGTTTCCTAAGTTTTTTGTTTGGATGGCTTGTTTTCTTTAAATGAAGCATGCTAGAATTATGGTCATAATGTGTTCAGCTGCAGCAAAACCAGAATTGAATTTTACTTTTGATCTTGTTTGCTGGCAGCCACACATAAATACTGAGAATGCAAAATTGCTCCTACCCAGACAGCTTTTCAGTTGTCTAAGGGGATCTGCAACTTCCTGAAACAGCTTTTCTAAGTGTCTGTGCATATAATACCTGAGAAATGTGTGATGGAGTCAACCCTGCATTGAGCAGAGAGACACAGGAGCAGAATTAAGCTCACCATTCACTTTTACAACATTCAGGGTGGTAATTCAGTGCCTAGCCACATGACCTCATCACTTTGCCAACGGTTTTTGCAAATAGCTCTATCATACTTATTTGTAACTACAGACTCTTTCTATACCTATATAAAACTGAGAAAGGCTTTAAATCCTCTCATTGCCATCACATTCTATAAACATGAAGGTTTTGCAGGTGCAAGTATGACTAACATCCTCAGCACAAATAAGAATGAATTTGGAAACTGGGCAGCTGTTTCCCCCTCTCTTCCATCCATTAAAGCCAGTTAACAAGCTTTTCCTCTGTAAATAGGTTATCACAATAGATATTTTTATTACCTGCCTATACATAAGTAAAAATTTAGGCAACATTCTGTTAGAAGTTGCTACCAATGAGAAAACATTCAAACAGCAAGTTCAATCGTAGCAAATACGGTAGTTTAATAATTTCAATACTTCTTGAGAAAAGAGAAAAATCTACTTTGCTGCAAAAAGCAAAGCAAAATCATGTATGTATATTTTTAAAGACCATCACAGCCTAGTTAAGCCTCCCTCTAAGCACAGATTTTTCTTGATTATTTAATCAAGATCTAGCTTTTGAAGCCAAATTTTTAAAAAGCTCCATACAAATAGTATCATCTTACTCTGCTCATCAGCTCTCCACATCCTAGTGATCACAACAGGGACCACAACAAACATAAGTGGCTTAGACTACTGAGACACCAGAGGGTGGAACTACACATAAGCAGAATTAACAGAGCCCACGTTAAGAACCACCAGTACTGATTAATAACTGTTCCAGGAAGAGCCCAGTTAGGCTTTTAGACCTGAAGGACAAACAGCAGAGCTTTGTTTTCCTCCAAGACATTAAATAAAACATGTACCAAGTCTGTAACCACAGACAAAGCAAGCCTTTAAGGCCTGTACCATGGACTTTACACAGGATCTGAGGTATTTGACTGGAAACTGGAAAAACATCATCAAGCATCAAATTTCATTTGCAAGTCCACTTGGGAACAAACTCTCACCCCATCTCACTTGGGAACAATTCCATGTTGTTTCTACACTCAAAGCCAGCTAAGCAGCCCCTCTCTGGCTCTCTCATTGATCATTTTTCTGTGTTCAATTTCACAACAAAGTCTTTGGGACCAGTAGAGTTCTAGTGTTAATGGAAGTAGGTTCACTGTCAAACCACAGAGATGCCATTTTTTGGGAGAAAAAAACAATCCACAGGACCAGGCATAAGGATATTCCTGAATTTTCTACACAAACCCAAATTTCAAGGAAACAGATGCTTATACAGGTTAATAAACATTCTTAGACAACATCTACACAGCTCAATGCAATAAGGAACTCTAGTCTTCCAAACTCACTTCCTACTGCAGGAGCACTTAATGCTAAAAAAATTTGTCTCAGAAGAATACAAACAGTACAGACTATTTTCTGCTAATCCACTGGGCAGTAGGTGATGCTGTTTTCTGGCTAAAATACTGGCCAAATTCTGTAGCAAGCTGGCATTTCTGGTTCTGCAACTGATTGTGTATGTGATTTCTAGCAAATTAGTTAATACCTTTGCGAAGTTTTGAAACCATTGACTCTAAAAAATTATAACCTTCTGGCCTAACTAGCAAATCAATGCAATGAAAATATTGCAAATTCCAGCCCTGGACAACCATTTCAAAGCTTGCAGGGCAGATTACACATTTACTATTTGTTAGTTTGATAACAGTTGTCAATCTCAGGAGGACGATGAGAATCTGTCCTCGATGTTAATGCACAAAGATTAAAACCATTCCTTCAGAAGTTTTATAATGGTGAAAAAGTATCCTTAAATAGTAAAAAGCCATAAGCATATATAGCCTTATGAGTGCTAAATATTAATAAGTATTCACTTCCAAGGTCAATATTCTTCTTATCCCAGGATGACTCACAAAAGGGTAACCAACCAAAAATACCTCAATTTACATCCCACTTTTATTTGTGTAGCAGTGACAAGCTGTTCCATTATCTGTGGTCCACAGCGCTTCCAAATTCTGTCATAGATGCAGTAAAAGCAAGACTGACAGCTATGTTCTGCTTACAGAATATACAGCTTGAAGGGAGGACAGAAATAGGGAGGACAAATTCTGTTACAGGTACTAAAAGTAGAAAGAAACAGGTGTGTTTGTGACTCCTGATACTTTCCTGGAAACAAAGAAGGTTAGAACAATATGGTCTACGAGTAAGTATCTGGCCAAAAATACTTTAATACTTTCAGACCCCTATTCTTCCCTTTCAGAGGGAAACAGCCCTATTAAATTTTTACAGTGAAAAGGAACATTTTTACCATATCCATTTCCTTGACTTGTTGTGAAAAAGAAATACATGCTAAAGGAGTATCACTGAATTCAGTTTTATACATTAAAAGGTGCAATTCTTCCTATTTTTCTTCCCTCCTTTTGGTTATCCATTCCTAGGATGCAAATGAAGGAGTTTCTAAGACACCACCAGAACAATGCCCAATATTTTAAACTACTGAGAAAGAGAAAGTCATTTTTTATACTTGCAAGGAAGATGCACTGTTTGGATCATAATATTCTCCAGCAGAGGACACCAAGGTACAGTTTCCAAGAAAAAAACTGACAGATATTGCACAAAACACATGCAGTTTACCTAAACTTTTGCAAAAGACCTTGAAAATTATGCAACACTAAACACTTCACTTTAGGCTTAAAAATCCCGGACAACTTGTATGAACAAATCAGTAAGAAAAAAAATAATCTGGCTTTTACAGTCCAGTTTTCTAACTTAAAAAGAAATCAAAATGCAAGAGATGGTTCACACAATATGTGAGAGCTATGCACTGAAAGTAGTTATATTTATGTTTGTCTGTTAAATCCATTAAATTCTTTTTAAACATGTAATTCCTTACATTTGTGAAACTTGAAGTTATGTACTTCACAGACCCAAAATCTTACATAGCCCTATTTAATCATTGCAATTGGGCATATGAAGGTATTTTTTGAAGTTCGGAGTACACTTTATCGGATTCTACAAACACCTTTCAGTAAAGGCTACTGGATGTGATGCATATTACAATTTGAAAATACATTCACATTTCATCAGCCTTTGCATATGTTTAAAAAAAATTCAACTGCTTGAAGAATGGTGCCAGAACTTGCAAATAGAGCCCAAGGCATGATCTTTACAGCATAATGCTACAGCAGTTGGAACTACAGAGTAAGAATTATCCTCTTGCTAATTTCATCTAATCTAATAAATATTCGTTTAATTTGTTCTCTTAATGTAACAAGACATATGAAACACACTTCAGTATGCAGCTGTCTATAGAAAAAAAGATTTCTGTAAGAATATGTATCCATGCAGACCTTTCATTGACACACCACCAACAGAATTCATTCTTCACCCCGTCAGGAATGTTGACCTTCACTGTCAGGATCTTCAGATTTTCCCCTCGGTTAATGGCCAGAATCTGAGTGCAAACATAAATGGCAGAGACAGATGACACACAAAATATCCAAAAGATAAACTTATCAACATTTGTGTACGCACTTGCTTGACATTCTGTAGCAAATCAGGATGGTGGTACAGTAAATCAGTTCACAAAGTACTAGCATGTACAGATAACATCCACAATTTAAACACAGATTAAATCATGCCATGGCATAACAAATAACACATTTTTCCTGGAGTCTGCAATCATAGGATCCAGTTTAATCTTAAACACACTTATAATGCAAGACAGCATGAATTTTGGTGGTGGAATAATCTTATTTAATAACCCAAATTAAAGACTCAATAAATTAATTAAGAGTGATTCCAATCAGAAATATACCTCAGAAACAGAAAAAGTTATTTCCATGCTTCAGATTCCATCTTTCTTCCCATTATTAATCCAAATTTTAAATTAGTTATGAATCACACCTTGTGACACAAAGGTGCTCAGCTTAATTTGAAAAAGGATGAATTTAGTTATTCATGCCTAATTCACAAATAGCAGAAAAGGATGTAAACACTCTTTACATTAACACTCCTGCCTCGAACCATATGTGTGTACTTCTGACAGTCTTGTGTACTTAACTCCACAGTCATGATCTAAAGTTAAATTTGGTTGCATGCTACCTGTACACAGAGTTCAATTTCAAATGGAAGCCTATGACTCTACATTTAAAACCAGAATCACAACACAAGTGGTAGATCCTGGAGGATTCTGGTAGATAACTCCCAGTCTAATCTCAGTATGGAGACACTGAATATTCACCTTAATACTAAGAAAACTCACTGACCAGCAGATATTAGAAACAGAATAATACTCAGAAGCAAATAAAATGCACATCCTTAGATTTCATTTTTCCTTCTGAAATATTTTGAAGTAGAAAACTACCAAAAGAAAAGAAACCCACTCGAAGCTGACATTCCTGTATGACTACACATGTTGCTGTATGTAGCAGGCCCTAAGCACTGTCACAACAGAGCATTCTGTGTCAATCATGAACTTTAATTCAATCACTAGCTAACTCAGACATGTCACATATGTTAAATACAATGGTTTAAAATGACTCCAGGACATACTACCAATTTATATTCCTCAGCCTTACTGCTCCTGTGACATACCAGGCCTGACATATCATTGAACAACAAAGCTAATAATAAAGATTGCATGTGAAATATTATAGCATCTGGTACCTTGACTGCCAAACCAAATGTTTTCATATAGAAATTAGAAAGACACATTTTAACAAATCAAATGCTTTCATGTTTATTCTGACTTTAGTTTTTAAAAAGAGAGAAAGCTAAATGTCAAGTTAAAATGAAATCAAAGTGATGCTCACAACAGAGAATATATGTGATAGAATTATAATGTCATCATTCAGCATGCTGTCAGCAGGGTCAATATTTGCATCACATTTTGTTTCCTGGCACTGCATCTGCAGAATGTGTCAGTCACCTGAACTTAAACCAGCTGTTAATGCAGTCACTAACATTATTTATATTTTTTACTCTCAAAGAATTTGCCTATCCTGTTCTAAGTGATACATTCAGAGAAGAATAATCATCCAATAAATGCTCAGTTAAGAATGGAATTATTCAATTTTGCCCTCTAATATAATAAAGCTCTTTTTGTTTAGTTTGTTTTTTTAAGTAACAGGTTCAAATCTGGCTATTCTAGTCACAAAGCAGTCTTCACTTCTGGAAAAAGACTGTTTTTATATGAGATTGGAACAGATCCAGGGCAAAGGTTTTTAGAAACAGCATACATTTTTCAGAGAAAGCAAAAACAATATGATCCAGTCACAAGATTCATCAAACCTTATTCTGTTTATCCTAAAAACACAACATGCTTCATTTCGCACAACTCTCTTACATGTTGCATATTGACTTAAACTCACAGAATAAGTTCTGTATACTTTGCCAAGGACTTTGAATTCTAATTCCTTTTTAAGTATGAGATTGAAAATAGAGCATTTGCCCCAAATGTTACACTTAATTCATGAATTCTTTTCCTCCCACTATTTCAGTCATCTCCAAAGACAGGAGAGCAACCCCAAGGCATACACAAACACTAATCTGTTTACAATTAGTCAAAAACTCAAATAAACTCTTGAAAGATTTTTTTTCTTAGTTCTGACAGTGTTGGTATTGCTTCTCAGCCATGTCCTAAGAGAGTCCAGTCAGGTTCTCCTTGCTGCCAAAGGAAGAAGCTGTGACTGAACCTCCCACTAGCAAAACATTGCAGCTGAAAACACCCACAGGGTATCTGACCATGTCAAAATCTGAAGTCAGCTTTTAAAGCTAAGACAAAGTTTTTTTTCTCATTACAGTTTTAGTATTTTAACTTTTTCAAACAACCTGACTCCACACCAGTCCTGATTACTTCAGGACTCAAGACAAAATGACATGTCTCAGAAGAGAAAAAGACAGTGGCGCAGGAAGTAACCCAGACCTACAGCAGGATCAAGCTGCAGCACAGCTTACTGCATAGCACTTCAACTCACTGCAACACATGCTGCAAGGCACACTCACAGCTGCCAGGGCTTTGGTCACAAAGGCACAGCTTGTTTTCCTACAGGTGACATGACAGGCTACTGTGCACCCCCTATACTGACATCAGAGTTAGGGTTGTACCAGGTTTTTAGGATCACTTGCACTTCCATACTCAGGTGATGACAAGTTTCAGTGCAGTATTTTATGGAATCTTGTGTTTGCAACTCTGAAAAGAGGTGATGTAAAGCTGACTTCTGCCTCTGCCTAAAGGCATTCAGAATACTTCTCTGCATGCAACCAGGATAGCAGTTGAGAAGATCTTCAAAGCAGTAAGTTTTACAATTGTTCCTCAAACACACCTATTTAACCCAAAGTCCTTGGGGATTACTAAATTATATAAATCACTCTGGGGTTCAGGCTTTCCTATAACTTTTTCAGGTATAAGCTTCTTTTAATAATCTTGAGACAAACCAGAGAACTTCTCTTGAAGACATCTTGAACTCTATTCTTAAAGAATATATTTTTGCCAGTTTTTAAATGCACAAAGGAACTATCTCTTCATAGTCTTAGGTGAAGGAAAAAGTAACGACTTATGTATTGAAAAGGACGGTCATAACCCAAGAAAATAAAAACATTAAAAAATGGCAATTTGCATCAGTAGGGGAATAAGGTCAAGTAACAAAGAAAATTAAGATTATGAGAAAGACTTTCAAAAGTACAATACCAGGGTTTAAGCTTAATGAAGAAATGGCAGATAAACAGGAAAGAAACCCCAACTTTCTCCTTACTTCATTATCAAAATACAAAAGGGAGAAAGACAAACGGAGAGAAGAACAAAGAACCCAAAAACAGACATGAAAAGTTACAGTGTATTTACAATGCAGCAAATTTTACATGTCAAACTGTCATAAAATGTATCTTTTGTTCAACCAGTACAGAGAGCCCTGTCACACCTTGAGCATTGAAACCCCACTGAAGCACAAGCAACTCAGACTTCTACAATTCACAGTACAGAAATATTCAATGTATTAGGATAGCTGATAGCAGAAATATACAGATAAAAGGCAGCACCTAAGTGTGCAAAACCATCCCATAATTACAGGATTGCCAGCTGCAAAATCAGTGCATATTATTTCTCTGAAGAGCCAGAATGGGTAAAGAAAGAGGTATTCAGATTAGCAGCAGGCACAGGAAAGAATAAACCAAAGCAGATTGAGCTAATCATAACATCAAACAGACAAACTAAGGGCACATCCTGGATAAAAAACAGCACAGCGACATAATCAAAGTGCTGACCAGGTTTGGGAAACACAGTTTTTAGCCCTCACTGTAGCTAAGCAACAGTTTTCCTCAAGTAAAAAAAAAGGCAGCCTTGAACAAGAACTAAATCATACCATCATCCCAGGAAACACTTATGCAACATGTATTGAGTGAACATTGTGGTATTCACCACTGTGAGAGCAGGTAAAACCTAACAACTCTTTCCCAGCTCAAGAATTCCTTCAACAAAAAAGGACAAAAAAGAATCCATACATCATAACATGATGAATCCACCAATCTCTGTCAATGTCACCACAGTAGCCAATAGGTTGCTCTATTAACTTTTCCCAGCCCTCTAGAAGCAACTTTTCACCAGGTAACTACCAATATAAGTACAGTAAATGTTCATAGTTATTACAAAAAGAAAAACCGCAGGTACCTCTTTAAACAGCTATGCAAGAACAGCCTATTGAAATCAACAGTAGCTATTTAGTCTTTCATCTAATACCTTTCATAATGGAAAGGGGAAAAACAGCTTAAAAATTAGCCTGTCCATGTAATGAAATTTTTTGGTAATAAATTAATCCTTTATTAATTCAAAATACACTGGTTTAAAACAGAAAGCACAGGAAAAAAATGAGAGCACATCAGAGTCTTCTAAAGAAAAATAACATTTCTAGCTAGAAGTATCTAAGTGATCTGTCATCTATGATATATGGTTTGTTTTGGGTTTGGGATTATCATTTGTTTTTATTTAATTGGTTTTTGTTGGGTTTGTTTTGTTTGGTTTTTTTCTTAAGCTAGGTGATTGTAAATAAAACAAGAGACAATTCACTTGGTGATTAGTTATGAATTAGTGCTGAGGTCTTGACAGTTGCATTGAGTGCATCATAATTCTGCCTTTGAACTTCAGTAACAGGGGTAGCCTGGCTGTCAAGGCATCAGCTTCTCATCAACTATTAAGTTGGCTTCAGCTCTCCTTTCTTTATCTAGTTATATAAGTCTAAACTTGGGGCTTGGGATAACCAAATATACTCCACAAAAAAAAAAAAAAATTATGCCTTGCAAAACAAACCAGTTTTTGGGGTACTAAGTAGCAGTGCTTTGCTCTGTTTCTTAAAACAAATCAAGAGCATATTTCTACATTTTAAGAATTTGAAAGCCTCTAATACCTCTGATAACTGAAGAAAAAGAAAGTATCTTTAGAATTAGTTTTAAGCAACACAATTCAAAAACAAAGCAACAGTTACTACAGTTAAAATTCTAAGAAAAAAAACATTAAAATTTCACGTTTTACCTGATGATGCTGAATATTCTTTATATTACAAGAAAACTCATGGTACAGTTGGAATTTATTGATATCTTTTTCATTTCCATTTTTGGATGACACTTTCGCCAATGTCGACTGGATGGAAATGTACCTTTGTTGGCATCTGAATAGAAGAAAATCAGATAGCTATATCTACATCAATATTTCTATTTTATGTTATTATATATGTATTTATTTACATTTGCATGTTTATTTATATTTTAGCATGAAACTTGTAACAAGTCATTACTGCATAGATCAAATAAAAACGAAACTTGGAGTCTGCTCAATTACAAATGATGTTAACTCTAATTACCTGCAGAACTGGATGACATAACTTCATGCTGAGGTGACAATGTGTACTGACTATAATACACCAAGAGAAGACATTCAAGCAGAAAAAGCTGCTCACAGCCCTTCTCCTCAAGGGAATGCAAACTCAAAAGCCATCACCTGCACTTCAGTTATGGGTTAAACTTCACATAAATTTTGGGAAGATGTAAAAAAAATAGCAGTCGATCCTGAATGCTCTTCATGATTATCATACATACAACACACTTCAGATGAACAGGATTCATCTGTAGAGCACTGAGTATTCAACTAAGCAATTTCCAGTGGTCAAAATAATGAACGTGACAGTCAGGTAGTGACAGCACATCCCTTACAAAACAACCCCCCATCACTGAAATTATCACACTGCTGATTCAAAGCAACTCAGCATGTTCCTAAGCTGGTGCATGTTCTCTGATAACACTCTTATCTGCCCCAGATGGCACACAGCAGACAAAATGAAATAACAAGTGACTATTGCCCTGTCACACCAATTCCCCAGACATGACAACACCAAAGTCAGGTAATGTAAGAAAACTTAAATTCAGCTAACACAATTAAAGGATCAGTAAATCCTGCTTTAAAAACAGACATATTTGTTTGGCTGCCAATGCCAAAATCAACCATGACTGCACACTAGTTACACTGACTGGTGTCAGGTCAGCTATTGGAGCAAGAGCTTAAGCAGATTCACTTCTGAAGAGTTATAGCTTGAAGAAAGCACAAAGAGGGAAAACTCCCTCATGGGTCACTAATTGCAAGGGAGATCTGCTATACACAGGGCAGAGCACAGAGTTTTTCATTCTTTGGGAGTTACAGCACCACGTCATGCCCACAGCAGACCTCTACTGCATTGACAGCCAGAAGGGCTAATGAACACACACAGGAATAGCCCTAAATCCATCTCACGGGAACACTGTTTTCACATCATTAACAAGAAGTCATGTATCTGCCACTAGGAGACTGCATTTTACCATGTAAGCAAGAAAGTTTAGAAAGAATAAAACTTACAATTTCCTGATGAAATCCAGTGTATCTTTATCTTTAGCAAATATGTCTGCTAAAATATGTTGCACTCCAGCCTCTACTTCCTGGATATTTGCAAGCCCTTAGAAGAAAATTATAGAATACACAGTCACTATAATATACAGTTAATAATTACAGAAAAAACTAATAAAATTATTTTACACAACTGCACAAGTATTAAGAAAATATATGCAAGCTAAAAGGAAACTGATTAAAGGTATCTGACTGACTTGCAAAGATTTCAAAGAATTCTAATTCATTAAAATTGTTATCACTTAAAGCTTCCTTTCCAAAACATCTGAAACAATATTTTTAATGAGCATGAAGTGCCCAATTCATTATTCTATGTCAAAATTATATTAAAATTAGAAAATTTTTTTTTACTTGGATGCTAACACATCTTGACATTCAGGACGTAAATAGTGCAATAGTAAAATTGGATATTTATATATAATTTTTGAAAAAATTAAATATAATTTTTGAGTTTTTAATAAAATTAGCAACTGCAGAACAGCCTACATATTTTGCTACTGGCATGAAAACTGCCTAAATTCTTTGCAGGTAATCCTGTCTTTTCTCTGTGGAATAGTTTTATATTTCCACTGTATTGTAGCAGAAGTTTGCACAACAATACTTTTGAGGTCAGGGTACCATCAACTCTCCTGTGAAACAATGGAGTTATAAAATGTCTTCAAAGACATGGAGTTATAAATCTCTGGAAAGATAACAATTATTCAGTTAACTTCCAACACACAGAACCCACTCTTTCCTTCAAATGGCCAAAAGAAGAAGCACATAATTCTCCTTAGCAAAGGGACTGAATTAGACCAGAAGCCAAGATAATGAAATAAAACAGACATCTTGTATTTTAATTTGATATATCTAGCTCTGCTTCTAGCAAGTCAGTAATGAATGCCTCAGACCAAACAGCAAGAATCCTAGAGCTGGCAGATGCAACATTAACTGTCTCTGTCTCTGCAACACATGCTGCTGTTTACTCTTCTGCCTAATGGACAGCTTTATTTACACCATTTTAACAGCTTGCACTGCTTTACCTATTCATTGAACCCAGAACCCTGCTTCTGATTAGGCTATAAAGTTAGTTACACACTATAAAAAAATTTATCTTGCCCCTTTTTAAGATGAGAAAGCTAAACTTACCTGCCAGGAAAAAAAAAAAAGTGAGAATAAGAACACATTATTAAATGCCTAAACTTATCAGAAATTTTAAATTTTGGATCTGTGCATCTATGTGTTACTATTTCTTATGGGAGAAGTGATGTCAAAATACAAAGCTAAGGGTATCTGAAGACACACATCATACTGAACACAGACTGAGGCACTCAGGTAGAGTGGCCTTCTGGCTGTCAAACAAGTCAAATTTGAGAAATAATCAGAAAGTTCCCATTCAACAAGCACCACTCACACAGGTGCTTTACTGTGTCCACCAGCACATGCTTGTTTAATTTGAGAAATTTTTGACCATGAATACAACTAAAAAGAAGAACAAAGTTTTCTGGTTAGCCTGCTTCTTGAACTTTCCAATGTCAGACCTTGAAACATGAACTGCTGTTTTTATTTTAGTTTATTTTTAGGATAAGTTGAAAACACTGAGAATTTAAAAGAACCAAAATATTAAGATTTTGTGAAAACTTTTCTGTACTGCAAATGGCTCATTCCTTACCAAAAAAAAAAAACCAAAACACTCTGATCTCAAGTTGTCTATAAGCCGTCAAACTGGCTCCCAAAGTGATAAAAGTGACCCAGTTCATAGATGTATATAACTTCTGATGTCTTTCAAAGGCAGACCATTATATAACCCTAAGCAGCATTATTTTTAGCACAGAACTGAAAATAGTTGTACTGGTTTCCAAAAACTAATGTTTATGGTGCAACAAACAGCACTTCCTTTTGAAAACAGTCTAAATAATTTATCTGAAGTTTCAGAGAGAAGATTTTTTTTTTGGCTCTTTAGACTGCCAAAAATAGTCAGATATATGGCTGCAATACACTGCTGTATGAAGTAATGACGTATGCTGAAATGCAGTAATTTCATAACCAGAATAGTTGGTAACTGATTTTCATTGCAAAATCAGCAGAATTTTATAAGTAATACTTAAATAAACTGAAGTGGGAAAAGTAAGAGCCAGCCTTACCAAGGCAGTTCAGTATCTTTTTGCTGAAATTCAAAAAGTACGTGTTGGGGCAGGGAAGAATAGCAGTACATCTCTATTTTAACATCATACAGAAGGCTGCAGCAATCCTCACATTTTATTGTCAGAGATTGCCCCCTACAGATCCACCCATAACTGCATTCACAAAGACACACAATTCTGCAATCTATACATGACAATCATGCCGTTGAAAGTTCTTGCTCCAATTACAGAAATTAAATCTTCTCCAATCCCTACTGTCATTCAGACACAAACTCTCCTGCTCACTCCCAAACCCCTAGGCCAGTTTTCATTAAGATATGCTTTGCTGGGTGACATTTCCTTCTGTACAGACTATGAGCACAAACCTCTCTTGTACAATCAGCATTGAATCTTCAGGATACACGTAGAGCAATGGAAGGGTCTCAGGTGTGTGCTGTGGTTCCCTCTCTTACCAGTAAATACAGATGTCAACTATAAGGTCTCCAGATTTATGTCATTTCTTTACCATAGTCATTACTATTTGCAATACAAAGAGAAAAAAGCCTGAAGAAGAGACATCAAATGTGTTAACATGTTATCACATGTTGCTAAAAGCACTGCTGAATTTCAAGTAGTTGCCTAACTTCCAGCAACATCAGAACTATTAAAGTAATTTCCCTCAACATATTTTCAGACATTTAGAACATTACTGGACAAAGAAGCACAGCACTTACCTTTGGTATTGGGTCTAATGTAAGAAAAGAGATTGAGTTCCACAGGATTCTGCAGGAGGGAGAGAGCAGCAGGTTCTAATCCCAACTGCTTGGCCCGCTGGGCTTTGGTGCCTTTACTCCCAGTTTTATAAGGTGCAGACTTATAACAAAAAGAACAAACAAAACAAACCTAGTCATTAAAAAGCAGCAAAGTATTTCAGTCATGCTATGCACTTGACATTATGCACTATTCAGTAATGCATTTAAACTAAGGTTGATCTGAAAAGTACTGACCACATGATCTAATTCTTCCAAAGTTCTACAATTTAGCAATCCTTTTAAAAGGCAACTGGATAACTTTCCTTCTTTCTTCAACTTCTGTATCATTGTATGTGTCTTCTTTGCAACAGTACTAAAATGCAAGAGATTATTGTTAACAGTTACATTTCACAGTGACCTCATCTACTACACGGCTGAAACTCTGAAACCCCTGAAAATTGTATCTCATGTTAACCATCAACAAACCAAGTTGATAATTTAAAAGTTCCTAACCACTTTTCTCTCTCTTCAGGTCGTTCAAAACCGCATCAAAATATCCGGTGGTAGTTCTAAGAAAAATCATCAAGTAACACTGATAGTAATGACTGCTCCACACACTTCTGTAATACTACTACCCTGGAAGCCAAATAAAAAGGCCCTAGAATAAATCCACACTGATGATACAAGGTACAGATAGAATTCATATCAAAACAGTTCTGCAGTATCAAGTAGAGGCTACCAGATTTAAACTCCTAGGTCTTCAGCAAGGTACATAGGAGTAACCACAAGCAGTGGAGGTATTTGGTTATTATTTAATTACTTGTTAAGACAAGAACTGTCTCAGGCCACCTTCCCTCCTTGGAAAGGATCTCTTGGTAGGGGTTAGGAGGGAGTATGAGGAGGACAACACCAAGTTGACAGAACAGCTGGCCAGTCTGTTCCCCTGCCATCTCAAGAACACAGGGTCACTCAAAACAAAGATGGAATGAAAGCAGTCTCATCCATTGCCACAAGCTTTGCTGATCATTTCTTTCCTGCAGTGATCTGGGATAGTTTAACCTCATCTCCTGGTACACTCCCATCTAAGAAGGGCTCTTCACTAGAAGCTTCCCTGATCCAAGCAGGCTGCCAAGGGCTCTTAGTGATTCTATTTCTATGAGTGGAGCTTCCATCTCATCATGCTACATATTTCCAGCAACTATTAACTACTCTTTAAGTACAAGTTTTCCTGTGCAGTTCTAATAAACTGCAAAGAAATTAAGATGTTCGTTTTTCTTTGGCAATTAATAATTCTAAATTTCTTGTTACTTAGAGAAAAAAGCAAAAACAAAGACCCAACCTCCCAAAAAACCTAACAAAACCCCAGACAGGTATCAAGCCATTTTAAACTATTTCCTTTATTAGTTCCTTTAGCGTTGAAGTGTGCACAAGGAGGTAGAACAAGGGACAGAGGAGCAGCAGGCAGTTGGTACTCCCCTCTCACCCAGATCCCTTCCTGTGCTGTTGCCTCACTTACCGTAGCTCCTCCAAGGCGTGCTGCACTTCCCGCAAGGCGTCGGCCTCCAGGTTATTGATGAGCTCCTTTCGGTACCGAGCAATGAAAGGAATCGTGTTTTCCTCTTGAAAGAGCCAAATCAAGTTTGCACACACCCATGGTTCAACGTTTGTTATCTCTGACAAGGCCTGTCAAAGGAGAGAAAAAAACCCAAACACAACAACCAAACACATTTAAGAGAGATAGTAGATTGCTTTAAAGAGCCTCTCATTCAACATTCAAAACCACTCCCAGAACATTGCACTGGCCAGCAGACACTACTGTCCTCCCCAAGACACGATGTCAGGCTCATCATGCATCCAGCCACCACACCCAGCATTTCAGCAAAAAATGTAGCAACCCATGTTTCCAGAAACTTGTAACCACAGTGAAAAAATGCAGGAAGCAGTACGTCTTGGGAAGAAAAAGAAAAAAAAATAAAACAAAGGAAAAAAATTATCAAACCAAAATTATAAAACAAAGCAGAAACAGCAGTTTATGCTGTTATGCGTCTGTCCACAACAACTCAGAAAACTTGGAAATTTTTTAAAGCCAACGCTGACATACCTCATGGTTCAGCTAAACAAACAAAACCCACAAAGCCAGAGTTGATCCAAATCCCACTCAACCAGTAACAACAAACTAGCAATACTACTGAGAGTGTCAAGACAAACCAAGCCTTGCAAAGTTAAACATGATTTTGTACAAATTGAGCTTTCTAAAGTTATAGGTATCAATATGGAATCACTGACACCCTATGCAAGTAGCTTATCTGAGTAACATTTTAACCATCATGATCTGTTTGCGCTTCACCACAGTAGATATCGTAGAGGGCTGATACAAAAGCACCTCAAAAGTTTCCTTCTGAAGCCTAAAATTATCACACCTGCGCAATCATATTCACTCCTTTTAGAGCACACATAAGGATCAAATTCTCCATATGTATTTCCAGGAATATGTGAGAAAACCCACAAAATTTTACAGCTTTCCTAAGCAGACTGTACTAAGGATGATGAATACAATATGTCCTATCTGTTCCCATTTTATTCATATTGAAATCTTCCACAATCACACCCAGGCTTCCAGCACAAGAGCTGTGCTAAAACTGCCTCCACCCGAATGGCTTCAAAGTTAAAATCCTACCAAAAAAAAGATGATATCTCCCTTGTTGTCACTGTTGTGTGAGGAATGCAAATCTCCTTCCTTGATAGAACCATAAATTGATAAACACTCTCAGATGGGTCTCTGCAATTAAATGATCCACACTGACTAAATACTACATTGTCAAACTGCACACAAACATCCCAAATCTGTCAGCATACCTTCCTGTTGGAGTTTCAGTTGTGTACATCCACCAAAAACCCCATGTGCTCATAGAGGAGAACCACGCAAACTGTTACAGCTAAGATTTATTCTAAGGACACTCAAAGTCACAGATATTAGAATGATGTAAAAGTTACCAACCAACCAATGTCTATATTTATACACATTTTATGACATCCTAAGCAGAGGTTAAACGACAACTTCAGAGGACTGAAATTGTAAGTTAAGATTGTAAGCGCTAATTATGCAGGACATAATTTCATTGGTACTTCAGGAAAGGAAAAAGTCTCATACCTGTACAATATCCCAGTTCATTTCAAATTCTTCTTTTATTTTCTTGCCTCCCATATTTTTAACTGGCTTTCCTTCAGGACATGCATTCAGCTTAATCTTTTTAGAGGGTGGTTCATCAAAAGCAAACTCTTCCTCACATTTCTCTTGTTTCACTACAGGAACACTTGTTGAGGGTTTTTCATCACTCACTAAACTGCTTTGGTTTCTCCCTTGGAATGAATTTATTTCCATTTTCTTAGGCACTTCTGGCGTTCGATTTAAACTTTTTGGTTTAGTGCCTGCATTTTCTTCCTTAGGTTTTAGAAGATGCATTTTATTATCTTCTACAGGTGCAATAGGCAAGGATACATCCTGCCAAAAAGACATTAGAATCATATTAAGCACTGACTGTTACAAAGTGGTTCAACATTTCATTTAAACTCTAAAAAGACTTGCTACCAGATATCATTTTGCCAAGTAATGTCTCTGTCAGCAAAACACCAAGCCAGAAATCAGGTAACATGAAATGTATCTTGCATGAAGGAAACAATACAAACACAGCAGACCTCTGATTAAGTTCAAATAAAATTATCCTGCAAAGAATCTAATAGGACCTTCCTTCAGAAACCACTGACCTACAATCTTTGCCTCCATTCATGTCAACAAAACAGGAAGCAGCAGGGCAGGGAAGCACTTCTGAGGTGTTAGGTTCCCAGCATGGGAACTGGAACTGAGATCTGGTCTGCCAGGATTATAGTTTAACCTTGGACAAGCCACATCTTCTTTACTGACTTTCTGCAGAGATCATCCTCAGAAGTCAGAAGGACTGGCTTCTGTCATGATGTGATACAGAAGTATCTAATTTTCAATATAACTCTGTTCTATATTAATAATAATAAATCTGCAATCCTTACTGGGTTCAACAGCCATGCAAGGAAATGTAAGAAGAGGCTGCTTGTTCTTGTGACACCCAAACAGTGAAAAGGTAGAAGACAACAAAGGTGCAATACCAAAACCAGAGGGAACAGAGGCATTTTTTATTTACATTGTTGAAAGAGATCCAGGGAAAACCACATCCTATTATCATTGGCCAAAATTTTCAAGGAGGAGTTTTCGATCATGGACACTTCAATGCAAAACAAAGCCCCGCTCATCCAACACACTGAACATTCAAAGGAACAGTGGAATTTTATCAGCTGATGAGACTCAGGCAACCAACTGAACCAGAGTCAGAAAATCTGCTCATGCTACTTCCCAAGAGCAGTAATTAGATGTCTCTTGCTTATAGATACTCACCATTTCCTCTTTTATTGCTACCTTCTTGACCATTTTCCTGGCCACGGTTGATCGTGGAGCAGCAGCTTTTTTAGTTTTTGCCTCAGTTTTCATTGGCAAACGAGGTCTCCTGGCAATTTTACTTTTTGGCTCCCATTCCTCCTCTTCCTCCTCCGATTCAGAGCTCCTGAAAAACAAATGAATCAACAATATTGCTTATGAGAAGATTAAAAAAAATACATAAGTGAGCTAGTCTTGAGGTTTTTTTGGCATGAAAGAAAGTGAACAGGAAAAATTAACAGAAAGGTAGAGAGATTCCACACTGCTGCAGAGGTAATGGCTTAAACAACCTACCAACTTTCATGATGTATACACACATCGTACACATGACTCTTTGGACAACCGGCAATTCACTTTCATCCTATCTTCATTATGAGCATGAAGAACCCTAAGTAATCTGCATTTTATAACTGAAGTTTTGTGCATGAAAACTTTTTAATCAACTTCCCAGAAACTGATTATTGTTTTTATGCAATTGCTCATGCTTAGCATAAACCTTTAAAAAAATCCTAAGGGAAAAAATGATCTTACGAATTAAGAAATGAAGGTAGTTCTTCTGATGTAGGGGCTTTGGCTACACATTTCACCCTCCTTGGTAGAGATGACATCTGAAACAGAGGAAAGAAGAGAGAAATACAACATTTGGTTGAAGCTGCATTCTCAGCTCACTGTCAAATGTGTCCTAATAACGTCTTCAGCAATCACAAAAGTTTCCTCTAGAGCAAGTTTGGTCTTCTCAGTAACCTAGAATTTAGGCCACACCAGCACACATTCAACAATCTCTTCAACTAAGTAAACAAACCAGCAGCATAACCTCTCCAACTACTTTTCTCTTCACATGGAGGTAATTACTCGGCTTGTATATAAAGCTGTTCTAGCAAAAAGTTTACTGGTTCTCTCACTTCATTGGGTGTCACATACAGTATGCCAGTCTTTCCTCAATCCATTTAAAAAGCATAGCAACTCAAAATCTAGTAAAGTGAGCTCACGTGTGGTTTTGATGGGACAGAACAAGGCAATTGACCATTTTCAGCTAGATTTTTACGTTTAAAGACTATCTGTTGCTTGTATGCACAATGAGAGCTATTTTGAATGAGCTGCACCGTGGAGTACAGAAAGTGGATAAAACAATGACCAAAAGTAAAAAGGGGAGGCACACGCTTTCCCCTGACCCTAGATTCATACCTACAATAGCTGTATTTCAGTTAAACAGTTACAGAGTTGATTGGGCCCATGAATTTAAATAATCATATTTAGCAGTCTTAGTTAAAGAATATTAAGTATCCTCAAAATTTTATCTAACAGAAAATCAAAATTTAAAAATCATAAAAAGCAAAAAAAATCTTTTAATTTATCTCAATAACTACAAAATTCAGAAGCATATTTTACCTATATCTGGGACAATTCCATCGTTCTTCATATTTTCATACCTTGACCTTTGATCCAGCCTTACCACTGCAATGGGAACCTTAAAGTCCCATGTTTGCACAATACATACCAGATAAGCATTTTCCGAAGTGCCATTTAACTCAAGGGCAAAATGCCCTTTAATCCAACTTTATTCTGGCCTCTGTTCGAGCACTAGAGCACACTTGTTATTAATGGCTTTCAGAAGTTTTCCTTGTAAAGCAGCACAAAAATTTAGATGACAATTTTCAACACTGCACTCGAAGCAGTATGGAGGGTCACATCAAAAAGCACCATTGGCTCACTTGCAAAGCACCATCTTGAGCTACAATCTTGGTCAGGTCAGCTTTTCTGTGCTGTTCCATAATGTGACTGGCTGGAACACACATCTAGCACAGAAAAGCAAAAATCTCCAAAGAACATGACAAATATTACTCACCTTATCAGCTTCCCAGGTGCCTTTTCACTGTCAGTTCTGAGACACCCCCAAATTCATCAAGCCACTCTGCTTCTCTGTGTTCCTCTGCTCTTAATACCTGAACAGACATAATCACAGTTCTGAATTAATTACTTATTTACTCACATTACTTCAGAGGCATGAAAAGAATGTTTCCATTTTTATATCATACTTCAATGTGTGAATGAGATATACAAAAAAAATTTAAACACCAATATTTCCAAAGTTAGGTAACATTCAAGCCAGATGGATCCCTAATCCACTCTTTTGTAGATGCTGGAACACTTCATGCTTCTTTTCAGCTAATACAACTATCTGAGTATTCTAGGAAAATGATCAGTTTTTAAACACTCTAACCAGCTTAAATCACTAGCCATTAAATCACTGCAAGTAAGAAGGAAAAGACCAATATACATGGTCTTTCACCTCAGGTCAGCATTGCCCCTATTAAACAGCACCACCCTAAACATCTCTGTCAGTTTGGAACACTCAGCATGGGGTGTGAAAGTTCTGGAGCCTACCCAGAAGCCCAGGTAGAAGGAAAACCTCATCTGGAAGGTCCTTTTTTCTGCTAGTGTTTCCCTCCTCACCTCAAGTGGCTGAGGATCTCAAAACACCTCAACATTTGTGCCATTACATTAAGTAAGATTATGGCAAGAGTAAGGCTCATTTTTTTAAGTTAATTGCACTTCCTGATATCCAGTACTGGCAACCTATCTAACTCTCCTTATCTGCAGAAGAACAGGAGATGAGTGCCTCAGTAATTCTCCATGAACAGCCAAGCCATGGTCAGAAGTCAAAATGGAGTTCTACAGCTAAAAATAAAAGCCAACACCAAAAAAGCATATGTAAGATAAATATCAACCATGGGGTATCGCAAGGGAAAAAAACCCAAAAAGTCATATTTCCACTGCAAGGTGGGGCTAAATTATAACCACCTCCCTTTCTCATAATGAATACAACAAACTAACTGTGCTTCCTATTTGTAGAAAAGAATCTTACAGCTACTACATATAGACTTTTTGTTTACAAAAAAAAAAAATAAATTAACTGGAACCCACAAAAGTATTATTTCTTGTTTAATTTCAAATTGCCAGACAGCTGTCTGCTAAATTTTCCTCCTGATATGCCTGTGCTGGGGTGTGCAAACACCTACATTTAATGACTAAGAAAAACAGACCTTCTGTGATTCACTGTGGAGGAGGAGGCAGGGAAGAGGATGAAAAAGAAACAAGCCTAAATGCCACTGATGATGACAGATAACGAATACAGAAAGCAAGCCTGGAGACAGTCCCTGAAGTAAAGCAGGAAGATTCAAGAAACAGGCAAAGGCAAACACCGTTAAGTCCACATGGGGCATCTACAACAAACACTGACTGCTGCACTGACAGTAACCTACTGCCAGCTCCATGCTCCACCTCTGTGGGGATACAGTCCCCCACATCCCCTACTTCAAGTGTTGAGGGAACTGGGAACAGCTCTATGCACCCTCTCACAGCATGCTGGGATCAAGCCAGTGTGAAGTTGGCCACTTATCTCCTATTACATTTTCCAGATAGACCGGTCTCAGTGAGAAAACTGCCTTTAACACTTTCTTCTCTGTCAGCCCCAGTTAATCGTATTCCATTCCAGTATTCCATATTCCAGTGAGAGTTGGTTTCCACCCAGAGGAAGGAAATGATAGTCCCTTCCAAACCCAGAAGAATCCCACAGCTGTAGAAGAGCCAATTACCAAACTGAAAAATTAAGAATAACCCATTTACATCAGTCAGGTCATTTTCCCTTCCTGTTTAGTTTTGCTGTACCTTGTCACAGATGTATCAGAGATGTTCCCAGTACTTGGTGTTTCCTTATCTGCTGGGGGAAGTAAACACACAGTATCCAGAACTGTGCACAGTATCCAGCCACTCTGGTTAGTATTTCCCCAGCTTGCCAATTGTCATATTCAACTTCAAAATGCTCTGCTCTAGCAGCTCTTCTCACACCCGAGGCCAGTAAACCTCTGGCCAGTAACCATCAGCTAACACACCTTTTCTTATTTTATGTACACTGTCAGTGACCTTTTAATTTCTGACAATGCTGGTCTTCAAGAAAAACAGTTCTTACTCATCTCACCAATAATTTTTTACTTCCATGAGCAAGCAACATGAGCTAGGCCCTGGAAACTTTGGCCTTGCACACATACTTAAGTTCCCAACTGCTGTTTCATTTTAAATCTGCATACAGATTTGCAGATGTTTTGCTTCTCTAGGATAGGCTGAAACCTTAATGCTGAACCTTCACACTAGACCCTTGATCCTCTGTTCAAGGGAATCAAAACTCACCTGCTTGTCCGTGTCCCAAATGACAGCATGAAGCATCACTGCTTGAAACACACCCTCCACAAAACTCAGCAGTTATAGCATGTTCTTTGAAAGTACTTTCCAGGTAAAAATTAAAGAAATTCACAGAGCTATAATCCTATCCAGTGAAGAAGAGCTGAAACTATTTAAATCATTGCTATTGTAGATAAATATATCTGCTAGGTTCACTCTCCAAATGGTTTGGCATCAGTTTTGTTGCCAGTTATTTTGTTCCCACCACTTCTATGCTTTGCATCCAATGCAGAGCTCCACATCACAATTTGGATGGCTGCAACACTTCTCCCTGCTTGTCAGCTACTCATTAAAATAAGGCTACTGTAGTTTGGGGTCAGGCTACACAAAGAATAAAGACTGGCCAAGTAGCTCTCATCCTTTACTGTACAGAATCTTAATATGGGTATGCCCAAAACACACAGCAAGGAAATAATCACTTTTCTGGTTTCTCTCCTCAAATAGGTCTAGGCTGCACACAGAATATAAGTAGATTGAGGTTTTAAAGACCTTATTATGTTAAGGAGCAATCCAAATCTCATTTAGAGACTGTTATTCTCTTCAATCTTCCTATTCATGCAAAAGCACAACCCATTAAAAATAATTTTCTTCTTATGTGAATCCAAGTGGCATAAGCAACCGTTTGCCAAAAGAGAAGTTTAGTAACAGTTTAAAAGTAATTAGTTAAAAAAATTCTCACTCCCTACCACCATTTGCCCAACTCCCCCAAAAAATCCCTGCACTAGCACACACCTCTTAAAATTTAGAGCAGAAGAGCAATGGTTTTCAGATTCAAAAATAGCCCTAATAGATTCTCCTACCTGAAGGCACAGGATTAAAAAAAAAACAACAAAAAAAACCCAAAACACAACAACAAAAACCCAACAAACAAACAACTCAAAACACCACTACAATCACAAATAGACTTGGAAATTAATTTCATTTCAGTAACTGCAACAAGTCCTGTCCAGCTGAAAAGCACTTAGAAACTTCTGAATTCCTTTTCCAGTTAATCCAAAGCAACACATTCCTTACAAAACAGGGATCCCTCTATGCAGGAAGCTCCTCAAACTTTGCTCTATAGCCCTTGCTTTCCTTTCACAAATAAACCAGCAAGAATAATAGAATTTTGCAGTTTAGCTTCTTAAGTCTAACAATACTAGCCAAATCAGCATTTATAGCATGAAGCACCTGGAGCAGGACAAAAAGAGCACTATACAAGTTCTATATGACAAGGGAATTTTGGACCATTCTAAGTAGAAGCAGAATGGCCACTTCAATAATTATAAGGAGAGTCTCAACAATCTTATCATTTTAAGATACCTTCACTGCAATAACATTCTAAGGAAAAGAAATATCAAAAGGTGAACATACAGTCAGCAACAATAGGAAAAGATGCTATGCAGACCAATGGCAGGGACTTGTATGGAAATCTTTCTGTCTCTCCAAGTTTTTATCCTGCAGAGATAAGTCAGCTGAGTTGTACTTCCAAATATAAATCCAACTTACTGTAATCCTCTTGAGGTTAAAACCTTGGAGAACTCCCCAACACTTTTGCTCAGAGAAGCTAGTGCAGATTTCCAAGGACTTTTCCTGTACAAAGCCGGTCAGGCCTGCCTGAGGAAGGAGTTGCAGACACAGTTTAGGATCCTCCAGCACTAACTGGAAAATTACAACCACAAAGAAAGAGAGAGACGTACAGAGTACACACATATACCAAAACACTTCTCAAAGCTAATCAGAGAGGAAAAGGTGTAAGAAACAGTAAGAACACCACCTTCTGTTTTTACTTACAGAAGTACCATCAAAAAGACAAAGCACAAAGATTGCGCCCCCAGAAGGTGCATTCTATCCCATGCCTGTTCCTATAACTAATGGTACCACCGAGGAAAAGGAACAACCCATGTTACGCAGCACCCTGAAATGAATCAGAAGAGGTCTGCCCAAGAAAGGAAGGACACAAACACTCTTCATGCACTTTCCTCAATCCACTGCTCTCAAACCACCCATGAAGGCATTATCCAAAATCAAGGGATACTGCTTCTGATGCGGCAACAGGTGACTACATCATCTGCAGTCATTCCTTTTCTCCAGTCCACCGAACCAGCCCCACAGAAACACATCCATCCCGGTTCATTTAACGGGATGTCTTCACTCCCAAAGGGATATGGAAAACACATATCTCTTCTGCATGGCTACAACCCAGCAGAGTTTATCACACCAGAACACTCATTTTGGAGGCTTGGAGGTAGAAGGAGTTGAGAGACAAGCATTGTTTGTTGCTCGGTGACTCACTACCACCCCAAATCACTGCTTCTCGGCCCAGAAACGCGACTGAGATGAAAATACACTTTACATACTCCGAAGCCTTATTCTCTCCCTGGCGACACCGATTTCTTCAGATATGCTGACAGCGCTCAAGAGAAAGGGCTAACAGAGCCACATGCCACCCTCGCCGCCTGGGAAGGGCATCAGCTCCGTGGGAGAACCACGGGAATGTGCCACCTCTCAATCGCTCTCCTGTCCCTTCCAGCTGTTCCGTCCCAGCCTAGCCAGGGGTGCCCGCCCGCATCCACAGTCCCGCTCACCCCCTCGCAGGGGTCGGGCAGTTCTCTCCCTCCCCGGGCAGAGGGGCTGGGAATGGAGGGAGAACAGGCTCGTTTCGTCCTAACAACCAAGACAAGAACGAACCCCTCGTTTGCCAGGCGCGGCGGCGTGGCACGGAGGGCGACGGGGCCAACACGGGGCCAACACGGCGCCGCTGCCCGCCCTGCTTCACCCCCAGCCCGGTCCCAGCGAGGGGCGGGCGGCTCCCCCGTCGTTACCCCCCTGCTGCCGCCGGCTGCCGCGTTTGAAAGGGCCGCCGGCGCGGCAATGGCGGACGCGCCGCGGGGCGGAGCAGGAAGCGGCGGCCGCGCCGCGCCGCAGGAAGCGCGGCGGGGCCGGAGCGGGGCCGGTGCTGCCACCGCCCCTCCCACCGCCTCCCGCACCGCCTCCAGCACCGCCCTTCGTACCGCCCTTCGTACCGCCCCTGGCACTGCCCCCCGCTGCCCCTCTCGCTGTCCCTCGCCCCGCCCCTCGCACCGCTCCTCACACCGCTCACACCGCCCCCGCCGCCCCTCACACCGCCCCCGCTGCCCCTCGCACCGCTCCTCACACCGCCCCCGCCGCCCCAGGAGCGGCCCCGAGAGCTGTGAGGGGTGAGGGTCGAGGGCCAGCGACCTCGAGGCGCCCATGGCGAGAGCATCAGCCGCCTTTCACTTAAACCAAAGACAAAGGGTGGCGATGCAGGAATGACCCGGTTCGGTTCTGGGCGAATGGGAGATCGAAAGGTGTTAGGCCAGGAGCGGGGTTTTTCACGGGGGTCTAGGGAAGCAGAAGTCGTCGTTGTATGAAGCTGAGATACAGCGTCAAAGGTGACTGCAGAAGACACAGAAATAAATACACGACCTTTCAGCCCCCGGACTAGATTGGAACCTGTAGATCCCAATATACATACCATACTCATGTTCTTTACCCATGCCCACTAAAATTTGCATTGTTTTTCCTTAGAAGTATTTGCACACTAGTGCTGCGAAAAGTATACAAGGGTTAGGTGCCTGCCTTAAAATTCCATCTGAAGTTATGTTTCTCTATCTATTCCTTTATCATCCATATCTTCTAAGTTGGTGTTCAGCAAGGATCCTGTGAAGTCCGTATCTCGTGTAAAAAATTTAATGGGTGCTGGCTTCTGGAACCATCACCAGAAGCATGGAGCAAGCACACTGCTACATTAGAGCCGCCTTTCGAGCTTCCATTACCCTAAAAGGTCTTCTGCTTTGTATCATAAATATTTGTAACTTGTGGTCATAACTACGAGCCAGCTGTCCTCCAGCCTCGGAACAGCAATATCTTAAATGTAACTAAGGTGCTATAAACTTAAATAATTCATAATTTTTCATCTTGACTTTATAATAAATGTGTGTTTAACAGTCTGGAATGGTTTTAAACACAATAACGTTCAATGCAGTGTGACTGCTCTCTTTGTATGGAGTTTACCTGACCTCTAGCTTTCAGAGGCCTGGAGAGAGAGATGTATGCACATACTTGTCTTTATGCATTGGGTTGTACCTCTGGTGCCACATCTTCAGCTGATATAAACTGTCACAGCTCTGTTGATTAAAATAGGGCCTGTGATTTACACGAGTTGAGGATCTGACTCACAACCTTCAATAGGACTGTTCACATATTTAAAGGTATATCAAGTGTGCAAGTGTTGGCAGGCTCAGAGCTGATTCGCCTGGAGTTTTGTACTACTCACAGCTGAGCAAAGGGTAGTTTAGTGTAATACTAGGGAGCATGAAATCATGTTAGATCATCAGGCTTTCAGATGAAACATTGTCACTTAGAAAAGGTTCTGATTCTTTTTACTTCAGATGAGATTCTACTCTTATGCCAAAACAACTTTTAAATAAGTGTAGGAACTCAGTGCACTATGTTACTAAGGACAAGAGATTGCTACTATAAATACCTTAAAAGTAATATTTAAAGACTTGGTCTGATTAAGTTTTGTAATACTTAGAGTGAAACTTTGTGCAGAATATAAAAATACTGCCTGTGTCATCTGACTCCTTTGATGCACTGCATTAAAATTCCTGTGTCTAAGTACATATCATGCAGGCAACTTTACTTCTCTTCTATTAATAGTTTGAAATTAGGTCACTGTTCTTGTAAGGATAGGCTAAGCCTGTACAACTGATTTTAAAGAAATTACCTATATATAAATGTTTGGGTTTCTTTCTCTTGCTCGTCTACAATGACACCATTCCTTATCTATAATCAGTAATTTTTCTGTCTGTTCTGGCATATTGTATTCTATGCTGGCAGGTTTTTGTAGATTTGTTTATAGTGACCCCTGCTGCAAAAGATTAAGACTGACGTTTCTCTAAGCCTTTAAAAAGACATTTACCCAATTATTTCTGAGTTCAGCACAAAAGAACCAACCAGATGTAAATCCAAGTATAGAACATTTGAAACTCCCTAATCTGGATAATTTTCAGTAAAATTAGTTGAATCATACAACTGCTTTTCCTCTCTCACATGCATAGGATTTACTTTCTAATGCAATGCAATATAGTTGCAAAGTAGAGTAGCTTCTCATTTCCTAGAGGTAAGGCTTGTTCTTTGCGTTATTGTTCTTTGATAAGGGCTAGACTTGACACCAATAAATCAATGTCTCAACTGCTACATGTAAATGTTTTCAGAGTTCCACTCAGGAAAGCATGAGCTTATGTTTATCTCTGTTCAGGATAGCAAACTACTAAAAAAGCAGATTAAAGCATAGGACTAAGTTTAAACACAGATTACCTCTCTTGTTTCAGAAGGACTTAAGTATCAGCCTATTCCAGTATTGCCCTCAATAAAATGTTTTCTCAAGCTTGGCTTTAAAAGCTTCAGCAAGAGGTGTGTATATGGGTTCATCTACAAGAAAAAGGCCCATGTGTGCTCTGTGCTGGGCAAAAGCTGTGCTGCCATAGCTAGCGAAGCACTTAACCTCAAAACTAACAGGCCCTGTTAGCAGAGCTGCAGCTTCAAGCTCTTCAGCTTCCTAGCACTCTGCAAGCTGCACAAAATAAGCATCTACTTGCTTGCAAAGGACACTTGAGGTATAGCCATAGTAAAACCCCACATCCATATGTATTCATGTAAATGTTACTGTACAAATACATGTGCTTGATATGTTTTTTTAAAGCTGTGTTTAAAGAGCATTATTTAGGCTGCAAAACTAAGCAAAAAGCCATATTTAGAACTCCCTGTGTAATCTTTATACTGCTCTTTGTGCAAATATTTACTGATTAATGGAGACATCCCACAGAAAACTGTAGAGTAAAATAACCACAAGGAGGCAGAATAAAAATCTGAAGTCTCTTTCCCCACTGAGTCCTTCACATTGCATTCTCAGCAGCATTCTCATATTACTGAGTGCAACTTTCTACATCTGATAGACAAGTAAAAGATTGAGTTATCCCATATCTATATTACCAGTGAGGAAAAGTGTGTCTTTTCCACAGTAGCCACATTTCAACGTAAAATCAGTCAAACTTGTCATTTTAATGTAGAATGATGGATTATGGGTCCTAGTGATTGGGGGAAGAAACTTAGCATAACTGCATCTTATTCTCTTTTTCTGGGATTTGGAAAATTGACACTGCCTGAAATGTCAGGAAGGGAGGGAGATGAACCAGTGGGGAAATCTGCTGGGTCTCACTCTCTCCTCCTTGAGAATTGGAGAAAATCCAGTCCTTCACAGTGTTCCCAAAAACTTGCCATTGGGGGCAGATGCTGGATTACTTATGCTGTGAGAGTGCAGTCTGGTTCTTGGCCATGTTGCAGTAACATGCTGAGGGTCATATGGTCTGAACTCAGGTTTCATACAGAATGTAATCCATACTTCTGTTTCCTACCTCAGTGCTTTGGCAGCCTGTGAGTTAGCTGCTTCTGCAGCCATTACTGCTGCTTTGGTGGTGGTGGTGTGAGCTGAACCATGAGATCCTCGTGTGTTTTTATCATCTTGGCAGGCTGACAAAAGTTTCCTTAGGAGTGCGACTGGGAGAAGAGAGTCAGTGATTTTTAGCAGTCCATTTCTCAACAAAAAGTGACAGGGTGTAATGACATAAAGGTATATGTACATAGAGGAGGCTAGAGAGGCAGGAGAACCCTGCCAGTGCACTTAGCTTGTCAGACACCGGAAGGCCCCAGTCCAGAAGCAAGATAACTGCATGAACCTAAGCTAATGAGCACTGCCGAGAGGCAGAGTGTGTTATTTTGGGCATGGTGCCACATTAGCATGACTCTACATCTTCCAGACAGAGGTTGCAAAGTCTGGGCAGCTCAGAGTGCGAGCAGAGTTTGCTTGTGTCTGTCTGCACCTGTCTGCATGGCCTTGCAGAAGAAAAAGCAGCAATTTCCCAATTAATTAGGAAAGACTTTTTGCAAACCATACAGATATGAATAGCCACCAAAATGAAAAAAAACCAACCAAACAAAACAAACACCTTTGCTTCAACAGCTCCTCAATTTCTTTTTTCTACCAGGCCCAGAAGAAAGGATGATTATTGTTAGAGTGTGTTTGAAGAGTTTCTGAATGGCTTCAGAAAGCCCTGGTATTTATTTACTTTGTTGTTTCCCTGTTGTGAAGGACAAAAGCACAGACAAATTACATGCCTTGTGCAAACATAGAGAACTCTACCAGCACCTTCAATTGGTATTCCTACATGAATAGTTAAATATACAGATGCAGGAAGGAAGATAGTGTAGTCCTTCTTCCAAATGATCCAGCAACCTTTTGCTGAATTACTCCTGAAGTTCTGTTCCATGCTCATGTGTCCATTATATATACATAAGAGAATGAAAAAAGAATTAAGTCTTGGAAGGAAGCTAATGGGTGCAAAGGATGTTTGGACTGAAGTCTAGGCTATTGTTCCTGGCTTTCTGCAGGCATTTATTTTAAAGACAAGGTCTCTTCAGAATCAAAAGCAAACATGGTGTAGGGACTGCCAGACGGAATTCTACTTCTGTAGAGATCAGTTCTGATTTTTGTAAATAAGCATGCTCAGGATGATAGTAAATGCCTTTTGGACTGCAAGAGTTTTCCAGGAAAAGTCACATTTGGGAGAATCAGAAGTAAAATCCTTCACTCAAAGTTAGACCACTGAACTATCAAAACCCATTATTCCAGTACTATTATCCATATAAAAGGATTTATTGACTTTATTTTACCCCATATATATATATATGCCTATCAGTTTTCTTTGTGTGAGACTAGGATACCTCAAAGGCAATTCAGAGTGTCCAGTTTCTCTGCTGACTCTGCAGAAGCACACTGGTCAAGACCTTCAGTAGTCACAAGCCCACATGTCTTGTTACAGAAGGACTGAATCCATCACTTTTGAATGAGGAGATGATGTTGGCAAGTGGAGGAGCCTCAAAATGTGTCCATTATTCCTGTCTGTTCAAATAGCAACTTAAGTGCTTACAAATTGATCATATGCTTTCTACGAAACTACAAAAAGGGCTTAATTCTAGGGAACATAAATCTGAATGTCAGACTCAATCCTCCTCTGCTACAGATGTCCTGTGTGACTCTTTTTTGTGCCTCATTATTAAAATGGGCTACTAATAACACTTCCTAAAATGATGTGTGAGAATAAACAATGACTATGATATGCCCAGGCACTTGCACATAAAGGAGATGGATAAGGATGTCACATTTTACAGAGAAATTTCTGCCAGAAAAATTTTGATGAGTTTCAGTCAGTGCAGGGACACTAACAGTGTCTGCTGTTTGCCCTCTTCACTGCAGGTCTGTTACTGGTGTGCCAGTTTATACAGGCATACATAAACATTTCTAACCAAGCAACCTGTGAGTAATTTTGAATCAAGAAAATTTATATGCAGTCAAAATGTAGTTATAGTACTAAATATCCTGATACAGATCATCATTTGGAGAACTTCTTTCATTCTCAATCACCATTTCCTCTCTTTTCCCATCCTTGAAAGCCAGCTGATTCTTTAAAATCCAAAAGAGGGCTTTTAAGTGTGTGGTCAAATCCACACAACCATAAAGATGAAAATAAGAGTCACTTAAGGCCTTTATCACCTGCCTGAAATTCCACTGTCTTCAGCAGAGCTGCAGCTGGAGATGGATTAGTCTGACCCTAAATGAGAAAAAGATGCAGGTCCTGCCTGCAGGGAGATATGTGTTTTTAGATCCAGCCGTTCTGCCTTCCCCAGGAGAAGTTAGAGCTTGCTTTTGGTATTTTCACTAGCATGGCAGCCTGCAGTTTTGTTAAAAATACTTGGAAAATGGCTCTATTAACAATCCTAGGGACCATTCTTTTAAACAACTGCCATTAGTCTTCCAGACTTAGTCTCAATACATTCTCAGTTCAAAGAGTCCACAGTGTTTTGTAATGGAGCCAACATTTTGGAAGCAACATAAACATATTTAATGTGTCAATTTTGCTAAATTTAAACCGATGCTGTTAGGTTCAACAAACTGTGACATGGCAACCTCAGCTTTAATAGTACTAGAAGGCCTAGAAATTTGTTGCTTGTATTTGTCTCAGTTATCCTGCAGCATTGCAGGTCATTCATTCTCTGACAAGAAGTTCCAAAAATTCCACTGAATGGAGAATGTTGACACATAAAACTCGGTTGCTATTTCCGTAAAATAACTATTACAGTAGCTAACTATATATAGCCAGAAGTAATTGCTTATGTAAATAAAATACCAGTGAACACATTACAAGATTAAAGAGAAAACTTTGAGCTTCCAACACAGTTATTTGCCGACTCCCACCCTTATACACAGGATGACTTTGCAGTCATAGCTCTGCTATGCCACAAGATTTAATTTAGGATATGTGTGGCATATTATACTTCCTCACATTCCTAAATAAAGTGCTTTTCCATTAGCTGCTTAGTTCTCTTTTTAGCTGGCCACTTCACCCTTCATTAGTGAAGAAAAGTACAGTCATTTCACCAAATATACTGCCATGCAATCATTTGCTAATCTTATGTTATAGTTAGGATTTATACAGGTATAATAAAGGCTTCAGGTTCTCCTGGGCATTTGGATGAATTTTTAGACAATATTAATTTGAAACTCTCACTCTTTAAAAATAGTCTCTTTCAAATGGCACTTATAGGTAGTAAAAGTGAGATAAATTGATGGAAGATCAGATCAGAAGTAATGTATCTTAATAAAAGTGTCATCCATCTTTGAGAGGGAAGGTGATATTACATAGCTTAAATACCATGCTGCTTTAGGAAAAGGCACTGGTTAAATACTTTGAAGGTAGGTTTACAGTGATCTCTGACATTCACTGAAGAGTTATTGCCCATAAACTGTGGGAGTTTTGCTTACTACAGCTGGTAAAATTAGAAAGCCTGCCGCTCATCCTTTATACCTTTTTTGGTAGGCATTTAACAATTTCACAAGTGAGAAGTATAGAGGGCACCTATATAAGAGTTTCAAAGTCCCTTATTTTTTTGTTCCTTACTCTATCATGATTCAGCTGAAGCTGGTTTTATGCTATCAGCTGGTTTTGGACCTCTCAGAAGAACAGTATTCCATTGCTATGAAATACCTTTTGCTGTTTTGGTCCTTATTGTTGTTTCTATACTGTCACAAGAACTGGAAGCTGCTGTGAGGGAGCAAGGATCCTATATAGCAAGCTATAGATAGGAGTAAAAACAGACGGGTACTGTGTGTGTTTGTAGGTGCCACAGTAAAGGAGAGCTTGGAGCATGAAGCCCAGTGGACAGATGGACAGGTCCCTTCAGGGAGCTATTAGGCATATGGATAACATAGGAAAAACCCTTCTGTACTTGAATTAAAACACAAGAAAGGAGTTCTTCTGCTTCTAGGAGTCAGCCATCAGAGAAAGGTGTTGACATCTTGTTAGGAAGAAGCCATTGCAGGCGGTGTGGGGATGGGCTGCGTAGGAACCTGAAAGTGAAAATCAACAGCATGAATTTATGCAAACAGGGATAAATGAGAGTAACCAGTATGTTGTTTCAGGCAAAAACCTACACAAATCCTTACAAGATTCTGAATGAATAGGAGCAGCACCAGAATATATCTGTCACAACTGAAAAAGCAGGCTGATCCTCCATTGTATCTTGGACAGGCTGTGATTGAAGATTTCACTGCCAAAAAGATCCACAAGACAAACTCTGAAGATAATTCAGAGTAGAAGTTGACACCTACATTATTACACCTGACAGTAGTGTGACAAGAAAGCAGGTAACAAGAATCATTATGGGAAACAAAATTGTATTAACTTGTTTGTTTTGTCTGTCTGTATTTTAATATGTTTGCAGCAATTCAACATCAGGTCCTCCAAAAATGCAGATATCTGTGTTCTCAACTTGTTGTCAAACAAAATGACATCAATACTTCAGCAGTGCTGCTCCTGTAACAACAGAAATAAATGTTGCTGCTGGGCAATAACCCAGTGTCACTAAGTATCCCAGTGGTAAGTACACATGATACCAAAGAGCACTCCCATTATTCCCCCTTGGTATACCTAGATGGATCTCTTCTACCCAGTTTGAGAAACACTTTCCTGTAAGGTGTCTTTGTGGGGAAAAAAAAAAAAAATTAACTGGAAAGTTAAAAGAAACAGAAAGATGCAGGTCCCAGTGCTTGGCCCATTAAAGGAGGCATTGCGTGAGTTTCATGTGGAGTTTGGAAGGACCTTCCATAGAATTAAATAAATTTTTATTCGCCCTTCTAAGAAAGCTTTGGAATGCTGTCTTGTAAAGCAGGATAAGCAGGTATGTTGAACAGCTGTTTGAAGGACAGACCTAGAGAACATTCCTACCCAGGACAATTCCCAGGAACATTTACTTTAATCATGCAGTGTAAATGAATCCAGTATTTCCCATCTAATGAGGATGGAGCATTTGTGCTTTTCAACTGCCTTTCAATTGCATCCTTCCAGCACAGTAACTTGCTGCTGTTTAGTCTGTCCTACCTTCAGCTGAAGCTCCCTAAACTCACTTATGTCAAATGGAGATCCAGTTCAGAAAAGGTTGTATGCACAACATGTCCTTTCTTAATCCAAAGCACTTTGGTGCAGTTACAGACAAAATTTTAACCTGCCCATATGCTTCACTACAAAGTTTCATGTCTTCTGAACAGCTGTGATAGCACTACAAGTTGCCTCCTGAGATAAATAAGCACTCACCTGCAAAGCTAGGAAAAAAAATCCCCATAAAGAGTATTTCAGACAGCTTGCAATAAATATGTTATCATCTACTTCATGCAATCCATGAATAATCGGGAAAGAGAAGAAAAGCATCCACATTTTATTTTCTATGTGGTGATGCACTGTCCTTATGGGAAGAGGCGAGTGGCAACATGTCACAGCTTGCCAACTTCAAACACCTTTGTGAATGCTGTCTCTCATCAGTGGACTTGTATTCCCTAAGCACAGAGTATTAGGTTTCAGTGAAAGACCTGAACTGCTCCATTAATGACCTGATGGATGAGGTAAGATTCAGTGGGTTTTACCCAAAGCCAGACTCGGAGTATTTGAACTCCCCCTCATTTCTGCTTGTCTGTTTTCATGATAGATATTCATGTGGATCCAATCATCAGATAAGTTTATGAATCAGCAGAAGACATCTGAGATCTTTACAAAAATACAAAATAGAGATCACTTAAAATTTAGTTTTTTGAATCCATTATACCTCAGTACAATGCTAGACCTTTCCAGAGTGCTAAGTACGATGGGAGCTTTGCCTCATGATCTTGGCATCATCATCCTTGGACACCAGAACTGTAATATTTAGATATCTTAGTGCATCTGAAACTGTCAGTTTCTGTCCTTTTAGAGAGAGATGTTAAATAAACCTAGATAAGGATTTCTTGAGGAAAATATCTCCTTTTAAACTCAAAACTTTGAAACAACTATACTCATTTTTCCAGGCTTGGCATTTTTTTGATCACACCAAACTAAAAAGAAAAATCACCCCAAAACAAACTAGGTATGATGTTTCTTTCCTTTGCCATTATTGAAATATTTAGGCATAAAATATGCTACTGAAATGTCTGAATAAGGTTATGTTATTAATACATAAATAACTTCGAAATATTTGGAACTATATTACTCAAGCTTTTACATTAAAATACATTAAGAAAAACAACAAGTTTCAGTCCAAATGAAGTATATTGTAAAATTACAAATACATTGGCACAATAAATTTTCTTGGGAAATTTTTCTTGGAAAAAGACATTAGAATTATAGGTTAGATTACTTTGATTATACTGGATAATAGCTGTTTCTGTGACAATAAATAATTGCTAATTATAAGACCTTATTAGAGTTTCTAACCTAATTGCTAATCCCTCTTTCCTTCCTCTCTCCCTTATGACTCCTTGCTGCCGATCACAGCTTTCTCTATTTTGCAGCAAGTATGAGCTACTGCCATATGTTGGAGGAAGAGGTACATAAAAGAACCACCCATTTCATTTGTAAATATGTGTTTTTCCTAATAAAAAAGTGGCAACAGCCTAAACTTAATATAAAAAAAAATCAAATGCAAACTGAAGCATAAAGTCACAAACCAGATATCTCATTAGTTTGAAAAGGAGACAAAGATATGTTAATTTCAGTATAAAGAAAGAGAACCAGAAAACAATGGCAGAAAATAAAACTGAGGCAATGATGCGAATAAAAAAATATATTGTATATAAATATAATAAAAAAGTAATGTAATATACAATATAAATAAAAGAAATACTTTTATTAATTTATTTTATGAAGAATGAAGGCGTGGGGACTGTAATATCTACAGAATTAGTAGTTATTAATAAGCAGGAACATTGTTTTTTTCCTCCATGCTGCTTTTTAAAGCGTCATATCTAGACCTCTAGATCCAACAAATTCCTTTTGCTTTGCATTAGAATGGGTGAATAATACTGGATTCCCTACACTGAGAGAATGTTAAAACCATGGATATTGAAGACCTCCCAAGGGACTCCTTCAGTTATATTAATATTAGAGAAGGGAAACAGTTTTCATGAAAAATACTTCAAAAAATGCAGTGTCTTTATAATTATGACATATCTCTTCACCAAACTACTTTGACAGTTATAATCAAAACAAACAAAAAACCCTGCAATGGTTTTATTAATATTTAATGTATTTTCAAAGAAACACTGTAACTAATCTAATTTAAACTTTTTAATTAACTACCTGGGAAAAAAACCCTCAGTTATAACTTGTCCTATCTGGGATTAGCTAAGAGTCTGCAGCCCTACATTTGATTCCTTTGGATCAGTTACCTATCTGACTTTAAAAGAGCAGCATTAGGCCAAGTAGTCTCCTGCTAGTTCATTTAAATTCACATCAGAAACAACTGACACATTCATTGAGATTCAGATGAAGGCAATTAATTCTCGCCCATTTCTTTGGGAGTGCTTGCTTTCCTTAAGAAAACCCCAATAAAACAAAACCAAACAACAATGAACCAAACTGGCTATCATATTAAAACTTTAAATTTCATGACAGATTATTTTCAGTTGAGACCTAGATTGATTTCAGATACTGGAAATTTGTAGTCTGTGGTACTTTCTTTTTGCCCCCAAATACCTGGTATGTCCAAAAGGAGAAATATTTATGAGAGAGGATATATTTTAAAAGTTGTTTTCTTTGCCTTCATAAAATAGCTAACATATCCCAAAATGAAAATATTAAAGTGAAGAGGATGGAGGAGGACAGACATGTGGATGTTTTGTAGATACCTATGAGGTTACAGAGGTATAATTACTAATTAGGTAGCACTAACTCAGACACCTAGTGCTTTGCTCAGACTCAGTAATTCCCTACTACCTGTATGTAATGGGAGTGCATCATGTCCTGGCTTGTTACAAGCATTCTGCTATGGATCACATCTTTTGCTTTCTGTCCCTCTTGTGCTGTTACAGCAAAGTGAGATTACACTGAAGGAAGACATTCTTTGGCTTATTAAGAACTTCTAAAATCCAGAACAGAAAACACTGAGAAAAAGAGATGAAGCTCTTAGCTGGACATATAGTTTGGTGGGTATGTTTGGAGCATGTAAATGCAGAAGAAAAATGGAGTGTGACAGAATTAAAACCCCACCCACAAAGATAAAAAGGAAAAATGAAAAGTAAAATAAACTGTTGAGGAGTAATTATGACCTGCTAATCCTTTGTGTCTTTATTCTGTTTGTGAACTCCAAAGTCATGAGTCATGTCAGTTTAGCGGTCAACTGTTTTCTATTCTGTGTTTGCCAGTAGAGGCCCATTAAACATCATATTTTCATGGGAAATGCCATCTCTGTCAGTCCACACCTCAAAGGTCTCGCCCAGCACTGAAAATCCTCCTCTGCTTATGAGAAATATGTAAGAGCAACAACCATTTCTGGACTGTCCATGACCTTTTAAAGTTGAAACCGCCACCTGTACTTGAAAATGAAACTAGGTTTTAGCAACTTCAAAGATATAAATATAAATACTTGTGAACCTATGTACTACATTTTAGTTCTCCAAAGACATATTCTTCAGGAATAAATCTCCTGAAGAGTCGTGAATCCTGATGATTCAGATTGTATATTCTTATGCACATACATATAGGTCTTTTTAGATTTTGGCCATCATTGTAGCATATTAATGAAGCCAGTAAAAATTACAGCTCAGCATATCCTACATGTCCTGAGTGACAGCACTCCAATACTGTAAATCATTACATCACATCTTTATTCTACCTTTATTTATCAATTTTACAAAGTTTCCCTTGAACACTACCATGGGGAAAAGCTGGAGGAAAGCTATGAGAATAACATACTGGTTTTATTAGTGACTCTTTTAATGACTTCATATGCGAGTTTAAGAGGTGATTAGGACTAAATTCTGAAAATTGTCCATTTAACTTGAGATACCGAAAATATCTCTAGTCAGATATTTTACAATTAGCACTAAATTTTACAATTAAGCACTGAAAATTCAGAGGTACTTCCAAAACACAGCTGTTTACTCATTCTCTTTCTCACTCTTCTGTGTTGTAAAGCAATGATACTATATTGTTTTGAAAAGCCTATTCTTTTTACATTTTATTTATATTACTGAACCAACAATGTGCATAATCTAAAATCATCAAGAAAATTAACAGAAGCTGGTAACAATAGTTACACCTTGGGCACCTTGGGCCCTGCAACTCATCAACTGTGGAAGGAGTTTGCTTTGGAGTGCCACACATATTAGAGACAGATGCTCCAAATCCTGCACAGGGTTCAGGGTAAGACAGTAGGATGAATGCTAGCAATGCTTCAATAAAGTACACATACACTGCCACTATTCTCTGGAAACATTACTATGTCTGCTGATGGCTAGGCATGTAAATATCAAGCTTCCAGGACCTGGAGCTTCTCTTATATTTTCAAATTTCTTCTGGTGTACTCGAACCAAATAGATCAGCAGAAGAGTAAAACCCTCTAGCCTGGCATGCTGTATCCTGCCATGCATTATGTGGCTTCCACTCTCCTGCAGTGTACCAGAAAGCAGAGAACCAATTCTATTTCCTGGAGGTAAACACGCTCAGCTCTCTTCACAGTTTCTTTTGGGGAAGTCCACCTCAAATTAAGAGCAGTTTTTAGAAGCAACAATACTTTGGTACAATATGGAAGAAATAAAACCAGCAAAAGCCAAGAGAACTATGGGTAATTGACAGCTAAACCCAATATACATTGGGTGTCCAGCCTCAGGGGGCTGTAACAACCCTTTGGCCAGCTTTTCTATCATGAAAGGAGTCACATTCAGCACTAGACTGTCTTTGCTGAAATCAGCAAACTGTGTTGCCTGAAACTGTGTAGCTGGTAGAGAAGAAAGGAAGGAAACAGACAGGTCCTTTTCTCTACATACTGTGCATGGTTGGTTTGGTTTGTTTTTTTCAGTACAAAATCATTAATTCAAGCAGCATATACACTATGGTTTTGTTTTTTGGTTTGTTTTTTTTTTTTTTTTTCTGTTTGCTGCTCAAGAAAGCAACAGCCTGAAAAGGGAAGACTGACCTTCATGTTCTTTTCCTCTTCTAGTCTTAATGCAGAGAGTGAACTGTACTCTTAGAAAAAATATCTTGCAAGGCTCACCCCCTGTGTGTGGAGAGGCTGATCTAGGGCAAGGGGTTGTCTCTTGAATCCTGATCCATTCCAGAATTCTTTCCTTGTCACTCTGTACCAAAACTTCTTCCAACAACGACAATCTAATCACCAAGTCTGAATACCAACAGACTCCTATTATAGTCCTGAGCAATGCCAGGTAACTCCAAGTTTCCCTGCCCCAGAAACATGGTGTAAATTCTCAAAATGAGGGCTGATAAATCAGGAACAGACTAGAGCTCGGTTTTACCCTTCAGAAGTTTTTCCAGCAATTCCTTGTATAGAATAGTAACAATCCTGCAAACGGCAAACCCATAGTAAATGCTGTCAGCAGACTCATGTGAAGGTTGAGAGAAGACATGTAGGTAGTGAAATAGAAGCCTATTTTTATATTTGGGGTACATATAGAAGTATAGAAGTTCCATTATATTTTACCAGAAAGATGTACAAAACTTTTTATATCAATTTAAGAAATGAACATCCCCAAGCAATAAAATAATAACACCCACTCCCACAATGGTGAGAGTCCCTGGCACAGCTGTGTTTGTCTGAGATCATACTGCTCTACAGCCCTGTCTGAGCCAGAAATCTCTAGCCTAGAAGTGACCTAAGCATATGTTCTGCAACTGGAGAGGTATGTTTGTGTAGCACGTGCAGATATGCTTAGACTGGCTGTGATCTATCTAGCTGAGATAAGAACTGCTGGGAAGGTATGACATCACGGGGTTCAGTCTTGGCTAGCAAACCAGGTGCATACCTGAGAACAGGCTGGCTGGTAGACACTGTGCTGAAGTCACCATGTCACCGTGCCCGCCAGCACCACGTACCTTAAAGCTGCAAATCCACACAGATGCACTCTCGGAGATTTATTCCCAGTGAAAGCTAACACACTCAGCTAGTGTTTAGTATGTTCTTTTGAAAGAGGTTGGGAAGACTACCAAAAGTATAATTACACTAGAGAGAGAGTTGGAGACCTAATTAATCACACATTGACAAGATCCCTTATGCTGAGACATTTCACAGGGAGCATTGGGAGTGCCTTAAGTAACTTCCTCAGGTACATACTTTGGGAATGAAGAATAAATTAGTAGGAAATTGGCTGGACACAAAGGAAACCTTGGAATGGAGTAGGAGGCAGGACCAACCTCACTGAGACTGGTCTTTTTCTTCATTTTTAGAAAACACGGATTCGCTATTGGTATACCTGAAAGATCATTTGCATCATGACAGGAGTGAAAATGCTCTTGAGGACACTTTTTTCATAACTGTGCCTCCAAAATTAGCTACTAAATAATAATTTGACTTTCAAAGATAGTCAGCATTTGACAGCAATCTTTGATTTCTTGCCAGGAAGGGACTGATTCCACTAACATCCAACTATTGCACTTGCATAAGCATGGCCCATTAAGTTCAAAGGAATTCAGTGGATATATTCATACTGGTGAATATCTTCATATTCTTGGAATATATTCTTGTCCATAGTGGATTCAAAGTTCCTCAGTTTTCACAGGGCCTATAATGAGGGGTCTGCCTTTCATTTCATTCTTTCCATAAAGGTGTTTCCAAAAATCTCTCCTGCATTCAAACCTGGTTTTATTCCTTGTCTATCGGTTTAGTATAATTTTAAGAAATTATGCTCTTTTTAAAAATAAAACAACACAAAATCTCCTCTCCTTTCATATTGCTGAACTTGGAAAAGCCTGAAAATTTGCTGACTTTTCTCCAATGTTTGAACAGTTTTTTTAGGAATAATGGGACTATAAAAAAGAAATCCTCTTGAAAATGCAGTTAAACTATCTTTCAATCTGGAGCAACAACACCTCAAACCCAGTTTCAGCTGTGGCTGCAACAACAGAATTAAGCCTAACGCGACTCCTGGCAGGACTTTACATCCTCTCTCCACCAGATAGTGCTGTTTCTCCACAGAGCTATGGAGGATGCACAGGCCAGGGAAAGGTCAGGGGCTGTCTGAGATTACAGGCTGCCTGCAGCTTGTTCGTCCCTCCTTGCCGCTGCCACCGCCACTACCTGACACAGGGCAGGCGCAGCCTAAAAGGGATTTGCGGGAGTAAAACCATGCCTTGGGAGGCCGCTGTCTGCAGGTGACTGCGTGCTGGTGCTGCCAGTGCTGCTATCCCTTATCAGTTTGATGTAGCCCCTTTCCTAAAGTAAGGATGAAAATAGAAACTGATGCAATTAGCCTGTGTTTTTATGATCTCTTGGGGGTCTTTCCCTTTTCCAGTTGAACAGCATACAGCAAGAGCAGCCCTGACAAAAAGGCTGTTTGCTCCCAGAGTGCTGAACAAAGGGGCTTCTACCAGCAAAAGTTACTTCTGGGGAGTATGCAGACCACCTTAACCAGTCCTGAGTCTAGATACCCCATAGACCCTCTGTGTATTAAAAAAAAAAACCCAAACAACATAGCTGGGAAAAATAGCTAAAATGTAATAAAATGTAATGTAATTAATAAAATGTAATAAAACTTCAGGCCGTGGTTTACTGTGCTGCTGCAGCCTTTGTAAGGGGAACAGAAATGCATTTGGAATACTTCTTACTGCCCTTCTGCAGGGGAAATACTGCAAGTGCTGCATCTTCCTCTCCAGACCTCCCTGTGCACAATAGAATAGCTTTTGCTCTTCAGCTCTTAGAGAACCAAATCCTTCCATATGCACAGAAAGCAAGCAGAAAAATATTTAAATACTTTTATTTAGAGAAAATATTAAAAAACTTTTCAAGTGGAAAATGGTACTTGGAATGTTCTTTGCTTCTATTAACTCAGAGTTTTTGCAACCACTGAGCCAAGTTTTTAGATGAACTTCCAAGAAGCATTGTAATGTTGCTCCATGTACCTGAGTTACTGAATTTTAAGAATACTGTTCCAGGGTACATTGGTTATGAACTGCTTAGTGATAAAAGTTCAGTCTTGACATAGACATGCTTTTCTGAACTATAATTAAAAAACCCAAACAAACAAAAAACCCCACCCAAATCTAAAACCAAATTAAAACTATGCAAGATATTTATATTTTTCTAAGTAGTGTAAGGCTGGAGCTGTCTGATCCTAAGCAAGCTTGTAAATCCCCAGACATTTATTCTTAGAAGAAATAATTTGTGAAACCAAACTTTAGCTTGCCTCAGTGTATGGAAAAGTGCAGATGGCTCGAATAGGGATCAGGGCCTAGCTAGGTATGCAGTAGACTGTATATGTAATTAGCCAAATATAAGGTCTATTTATTATTTTGTATGCTGTGTTAATAATGTCTGTATTTATTCAGACTTTCGTAATATGCATGTGTAATCTCAGAGAGATACTAGGTCATTAAACTCACCATGGAGACTCTGTTTACCTACCTTGGGCAAACAGAATACATACAGTTGTAGTTCTCTAAAAATAACCAGAAAAAAAAATTAAACAGTGTATCAGTTTGGCTTTCATGTTTTCCAATAAGTATGTAAGGAAATGGAGCATAGTATTTACATTGCCCTTATTGAGAAAGACCACAAAAATATCCAGACAAAAGATTTAATTATAGCGTTCTCACACACTAAATGTAAGACCATATAGCTTAATATAAAGTACTATATGCATCAGGTAGTGAATGGGGCTGGGAGGAAAGGAGCAGGTCCTTCTTGTACTTCTGGTGGGGCCTGCGAGTATGATCTTTTACAAAAATAACTTGATAGATATATCACGGCTGCTGTGAGCCCAGGAAAGGCTGAATTGCAAAGGAAGACCTTTCCCATAATTGGCTCCATACCACAGCTTTGTATCAAACGATTCTGCTTGGAGATTGTCAAGATGATAATGAACATTGAGATTTTACTGTACTTCTATTTTGACTAGTAGACTAAGTGGCAACAGGCACCAGAAAGTCTGTCTTCCATTAACGTGAATGCTCTCATGACCCATTGGCTTCATTAGTACCCTATCTCCTATCTGGAAACTGCTCTGGAAGCACAGATACTGGAGTTGTTTCATTAGCTCCAAATATAACACCTGCCTCCTGAGCCATTATCTGCAGAAATCCATAATTATCTGTTCTTTCCTCTCCAGTCAGGAATATCAGGTCTGGATCAAGGACTGGGTGCTCATCTTTTATGTCCTTATTCAACAGGATCTAGGCAATCCAGCTTCTTTCTACTTTGTCTGATTCTTCGAAGCACCCCAGCTGCTCTCCTGAGTGCCAGGACTGATGCATTTTCTCTTGTGATATTGCGAACTGAAATCCCGTCAAAGGGCAAAGTCCATCCATTTCCTGGTGACTTTCTCACACAAGCACACACACACAAAGGCAAAATCAGTGGGTAAAAATAATTAAGGCAGCAATAATTTTCACCATGGGAAACCATCCAGATCCCGAGAACGTTTGTTCTGAGGAGGACAATGTCAGGCTGCACGCAGCCTCACGGGTACTTCATAGGCTATTTGATACCACAGTGATGAAAAATTACTGAAATCTTTCATGACGTGCAGATAACGTTCAAGAACACAGTACGCACACCCTTTTACCCTTTCAGAAGGTTTTGGGGTTTTTCCCCCCTTTTCAGTGCGCTTGCAGGGCAGTGGCGACAGGCGGCCTGCGGTCTCCCTCTCCGCGCCAACTCGGGGCAGCGGGGAGGCGCCGCGGGTTGAGGTGGGGCAGGCACGGGCCAGGTGATCGTGGCAGACAAAGGGGCTGGCAGTGCCCCACCGCCGCGGGGCGTCGGGCGGCCAACAGGCGGCTTCTGCCCCAGCCCAGGTAGCGCCTCCCGGCCGGGCCGGGCCGGGCCGGGCCGGGCGGGGCGGGCCCCGGGAGGCCGCTTCCCCTGGCGGCGCTCGGCACTTCCCGGCGCTCGCACACCGCGGGGAAACTCTTCCTCCGGCCCGGCCCGGCCCCCGCTGACGTAGCGCTGTCTGTGGCGCTGCCGCGGTGGGCGGGGGTGGCGGAGACGCGGGCCGGGGCTCGGCGCTGTCAGGCGGCGGGGCAGGGCGGGGGCGGCGGAGTTCGCTGCCCGTCAGGCTCGGGCAGAGGAGTCCCGGGGATCGCGGGGAGAAGGGCGAGGGGCGGGAAGCCCTGCGGGAAGGGGCGTCCGCCGGCACCGCGGCGCCAGAAGCGCCCGGCGCGGTGTGAGTGGTGGTCCCGGTCCGCGCGGGACCTTGGTGGTCAAGCACGTTAATAAAGGCGGTCAGGGAGGAAGGCGTCCGGGGGTGCTTTATCCACGTTTGGTTCATCACTTTATCCTGTGAGGAGGAGGAGGAGGAGGAGGCGGAGGAGGCGTGGGGCTGGGGCGGGCAGCGTCCCCGGCGGAAAGCCGCCGGGCGGGTGTGGAGGAGCGGCAAGCCCAGCCCGGGGAGCGCGACCCCCGCTGCGGTTCCCGACTGGTGACGGCCGCGCTGCTCCCCCAACAGGCAAAACTTTCTACACTCAAACACACACAGAGACACACGCACGGCCGGGGCTGCCGCCGCCGCCGCTCACTCGCCCCACACACACACACTGACGTCTTTTGCGCATTTCCTGCGCTGGAGCGAGCGGCGGAGCGGCACCGGCAGCGGGCGGGGGCTGCGCGGAGGGAGGCGGCCGGCGGCGGCCGAGGGGAGGCGGCGGGCGGGAGGCGGGCGGGGGGCGGCCGGCGGGAGGGAGGCGGGAGGGAGGCGGCGGCGGCGGCTCTGCCCATCGCCAGGGCGGCGGCCGCCCAGCCGGAGCCCGCCGAGACCCGCGCGGGCCGCTCCGCTGCCGGCGCCCCCCATGCGCGGGGGGTCGCTCCGCTGGGTCCTCGGCCTTGGCGGCGGCGGAGCAGGAGGCGGCGGCGCAGGACGGGCGGCTGCGGGCGGCGGCGCGGATGGAAGGTCCCCGGGTGGATGTTTGCTGAGCGGAGGCTGTGCAGTAGGCAGGGCTGGTGGGTCGGCCGGTGTTTCTGATCCGTGTGTGTGTGTGCGTGTGTGTGTGTGTATGCGTGTGTGTGTATTGTTGTGCGGCGCACGGGCAGGACTGGCGTGTGCGGGAGCCCGGGATCGCGGCTCTGCTTCCTCTGCGAGGACTGATCCAGGATTATGGTCAGGGTGAAGGGAGAAGGCTCTTGCTTACCCCTGGATTGATTATGCTCGGGTTTTGATAGCATTCGGGGGTTCCTGCAGCCGCGGCCGCCTCCCCCTCCGTGGCGGCCCCCCTCCCTTGTTTTCCGTTAGAAACACGGGCAAGAAAATAAATGTATTCACTGGGTGTCGCAAGAGCAAAGGCTAAATAATCAAAGGTAACAGCAGCAGCCAGGCGAAGAGACCCGCACCGTACCCTGCTCCCCCACCTCCCAGACCTGCCCTCCTATTTATTGGCGAGACCTCCCTCCCTCCCTCTCGGTGCGAGTGCGTTGAGCGAGTGTTTGATCCCGGGAAAAGTGCAGCTATCCAGCCATGGTGGTTTTCAATGGCTTGCTGAAAATCAAGATCTGCGAGGCGGTGAATCTGAAACCCACGGCGTGGTCTCTGAGGCATGCAGTGGGTCCCAGGCCACAGACCTTTTTGCTGGACCCTTACATCGCCCTCAATGTGGATGACTCCAGGATCGGGCAGACCTCGACCAAGCAAAAGACCAACAGTCCTGCTTGGAACGATGAATTTGTCACCGACGTTTGTAATGGCAGGAAGATAGAGATGGCTGTTTTCCATGATGCCCCCATCGGGTACGACGATTTTGTAGCTAACTGCACTATACAGTTTGAGGACTTGCTGCAGAACGGGAGCCGTCACTTCGAGGACTGGGTAAGTGCTCACGCTGTAGATACATACATGTACATGTGATTTTCAGTGGCATGGCTCTGGATGCAACATCTGTCTTGCAGAGCTAGGTTACCAAGGGCATGTAATGCCTCTGAAGGCTTTTCATTATTTCCACACTTTGTTTTACTGAGATAGTCATGGTTACTATATAACTAATGCATGTTATCTACAGGCGAGGCAGGAAAGAAAAATATGCTGAATCTAAGTAAGAGGTATGTAGTTACCTCACAAGTTTCTGAAATTATGTGACATAAATACAAATCTAGTTGTCTTACTGAGTCTGAAGAACCTGAACCAAATGCATCCACACCAAACATTATCACAAAACACAGATCCAGCGCTTAGATGAGTTTCATCATTACAGGGTGAATACTCTTGGTTAGCCTGGCAATGATGAACCTTAAAAATCCAGACCTGACCTCTGATGCGAGACACCTCAGGGTCTTCCTGTCACTTGAGAGTTTACTGCATCAATACTGATGCTCCTCCTTCCTTCCTTCAGATGATCGACACCTCTCTGCGTAGATCTAACGCAATGCTTCTTCAAATGCTCAAGACTGATGAAAGGGTCCTAGTGGAATATGGGCCCAACTAGAGAAATTCTGTTGTCTGTACACACGACGTGTCTTAGCAGCTTTCACAGTGTCTTTAAGACTCAGAGGCTAACGTGCCTCAGTGGGAGTACAAAAAAGCTGGAAAATCCTTGCTCTGACATCCTCAGGTAGTGTGATTTAACAGGGAGAAACCAATCAAACAATGAAGAAACAGGAAACGTGAATATGCACATTTCACATTTCTGCAGTTAAACTGTTAAATGGTGGATATCCTTTAAATGAGATGTATAATAAAACAATAGTAGCTATCATCTCATTTTCAGTGTGCCGTGCTCAACCAGCCATCTGAAATTATATATGCTCATCTTTTTATGTACTTACTTTTCATGGTCAAGGATACTAGCTAGTAGTTTTTTGGCAAACACACAAAGGACCCAGGAGCAAAGAAAAAATAGCTAGGGATAATAGGTCTGAGGTTTATGTATTCTTTGCGTCTTCTTTATTTAATGCAGTTGTGTAGAGATGGGGAAATGATGAAAGGGCATGAAAGAATTAGACTCTATTTATGCTGATTAGGAGCTGATCAACTTTGCTGTCAAAACTTTTATGTTTACAGCTTTAAAATATTTTTCGTTTTTGCTGCCTATGTGTTGCATTGTGATAATCAGGGTCTAGACTATTCTGATGCTCCATAAAAGCTACACATTAGTAAGCTGAAATGGTAAAAGTGGGTGATAGAAGGAGGAAAAATCGCTATAACAGGAAAAGACAAATGCAGCAGTATTGCAGATGTCTTTTACCTGTATTGAATGATAATCAAGTTGGGACTCTCCTGAAATCAAGTGAGGTTTCATCTTTGAGACTAGTGGGATGAGAAGATCTGCACAGAATTTTAGTGAAAGAATAATAATTTTGTATGTTCTTTTTGTGCATGGTGCATGTTGTGAGTTTGTCACCAAATCTGGAAGAACCTTGCAGATTTCAAATGCCAAGTTTGAACTTTGGTGGGACTGCGGTGCATCCTGGCTCTGATATTTGAGGTGAACTCAAATGCCTGAACAGATTCCCTAGATAAGTAGTGGAATTTAACAGGTTGAGATCCATTGTAAACAGGATCTGTGAGGAACTAGATAGCTGAATCAGATAAATGCTGGCTTTTATTGTATCAGGATTCATTGCTGTCCAGCATTCAGTGGGTGGGAGGAGACAAGGGAGTGGCTTCGCTTGTTGTCTGTTGATGTGACAGAATCGAGGAGATGGCAGTGGATCATAACTGGTCAGCTCAATATAATGCAGCTTCTGAAACATCACTTACCTTGTTTTGTACTGTAAATCCTTGCCATTAGGATTGTGTTCATGTACTACAAAGACAGCATACACCTCCCCCCTGTATCACAGTTAGAAGGGGGGGAGGTGGTAAGTATTAATAGGATTGTTCTTTACCCTTTCCAAAATCTTCCTTTTTGCTGAGTGTGTCACTGTAATTCTAATACTGAGTGTGTTTATTGGATTAATAGATAGGGACTTCGAAGAACTGGCTCTTACAAAATCACACCAGTTTTGGGTCTTTTTTCTTTGAGTTACAAGAAGACCTGTGGCCAGGACATCTCTATAGAGAGTCCATACTGAAGTAAATCGATTTATTGGTATCTTCATCAGTGTCTGGAGTCTGTATTAAAACCTGAAAAAGAAGTTGTCTGCACAGTGAATCAATTTCACACTACAGGGAAAATGCACATGGCCTAAACCAACATTAGGCTAAGATCTGCTGGTATGATACAGTCAGTTTTTTCTGTTTAATAAGAGGGCTAATTCCTTCATTTCACTCTTGGCATTTAAGGCAGATATTTTTGTAGTACTCTTTCTGAACTCTGTAACAAGCAAATTAAAACCAGCAATCACAGTAACCCATTCTTCTTTACTGCCTGAAATATCAAATAAATGCAGGCTACACACTTGAAACACACTTGAAGACCATCAAGTCTTTTTATGCCATTCTGAGAGTTTCACTTTAAGCAGTCCTGAAAGTTGGAACTGGGTACCAAGTACTTGCTGAGTGGGATTGGAGCAATTACGCTGCTGCCCCTCCTTACCTTTAGCATGATGCAACAATTATTGCTGGACTGTACAATCACTGTTAAAAGAGGGTTGAGAAAATGTCTTGTAAAGGTCTTGTAAACATATTAAGCTTTCATGCTTTTGATCTCATATAGTACTGCATGGGGTTTTTTTAAAGAAATTTCAGAATTTGTTTTATAAAATCTGCACTAGGGTCAAGGTTATCTAGGTTTCTAGGTTCTTGTCAGAAGTCCAAAATGCAAAAAAGATTCACAAAAATAAAATAAAAAAAAGTTTTGGGGTTTTTTTTCCCCCCTCAGAGGAAACTGTTTCTCATTTTAGCCAGCTCACCAAATTTGATTGACTTTTGCCATTGTTCAAATCCTTGTATTTTTTCTCAGATGGATTTTTTAGGAAAATACTGGATATTTTTCTCACTCTCAGGCCTGTGCTATATACGGATGCCATGGTTACAGTGGAAACACTTATGATAAACAAGTACAAAGCTTGAAATCACGATAATGTCTACTGTATTAATACAAGTCAGTAGATATGCAAAATCCTGGTTCCTTTCATCTACAGAGTGTTCAGGAGTTGCGTTTAACTTTATGGTACATATACTCCCTGAAAATATATATATATTTTTTTAATTATTCAAAGTTGTGGTATGAAACAGTAATTCAGCGTTTACTGGATGAAAGCATTTAAACAAAAGATATAGTTTTGTGGGGTTTTGGTAAGATCAATAGAAAACACTTGTTTAGGTTTCTAAAATAAGTATAGTGACAATTAAAAAGATGGCTGCTTTTCCAGTAGTTCATCAATACAGACATAGCGCAGTAAAAGTGTCAGTTTTGCAGATTTTTAAGTCATGGTTACACTGCAGTTTTAGAGAGCTTTGGATTTATGGCATTTCAGGCTTTTTGTAAGCACAGAAAATGTCATACCGAATGGCACTGAGTATTCAAGAGGATGCTGGTGAAGTTACTCTTTGAAAAACAAAAAATACAGAACAATAAACAACTTGCAAGTTCTGATTGAAAAACAAACTAGCAACTTTACAGCTCTGGCTATATATTTTTTTTTTAGGTAATTCAGGTAATAATAAAGTATGTTTTTATCTAGCTTTCTTACATGTGGCATATGTAAATGATTCACTTGAGTTGGCATTGCAGCTACATTTTAATCAGTGGAATTGAGATCAGGAAGGAAAATTCCATTGATATTTAGCCGTGTGGTTCCACTCCTGCAAATTATCATGATCAATGTTTATGTGTGTGGATGATTGGTAGTATGGGTTCTGAGTTCAAGTCCACTTTCCAGAGCTGATGACAGATGAAATCAGCCTGATTGGACCTATGCCAAAGACTCCATCTAAGGGTCTTAGCCATTAGCCTGGCAGTACATGAGGAAACCTATTGAGCTGTCCTAAGAAATCCTTTTGCTGGCTGAGGAGCAGAACTCACTAAATCATTGAGAACATTGGAACATTTAACAAGAAAAGCCTCTATTTCCACTGAAAATAATTTACAGCTATATTTAGGTTAATGAAAGAGATTTAATTTTCTGCTGTCTTCAAAAAAACCCCTTATGCTGTCAGGAAAAAAAAATAAAACATAGATTTTAGTGAGCTTTTCTTTGCTAAAATATCTTCCATACTATTTTTCTTCTTTCAGTGCAGCTTCTTCAGATCTAAATTTAAAACATTATACTTCTTTAAAAGCATCCTTTCATATTTCTGTTTTGCCAATGTGAAGTTAGTTGTGCAACTGTGCCACCATTGTATAAAGCAAGTTTATTATGAATTAATCTAATATCTCAGTAGCAAGTGGATGATGAGTTATAGGAAATGGCATGGGGAAGAAGTTGCAGTCTATACAGTTAAACACCTAGGTTATCTGAGCTCTGAATGTCACCCGAAAGGCAGCAGCAGGGGAGGAATTAAAGCTCTTCGGAATCCTTGGTTCTGTGAGCTGTCCAAGGATGTGAGAAGTAGAACTGTCTCTTTCCAGTGCCTCTAATCTGAATGAAATGGAAAGACTACTTAGGTGCTTTTTTTTTTTTTTTTTTCCCCTTCTTTAATGCCATTTCTGTTGTTGGAATGGGAACTCCTTTCAGCCAGCAGGTGATCTGCTGTAGCTGGCAGACAGAGAATGGAATTGTCATCATTGTAGTGCAGGTCACCCTGTGCGTTCACCTCTGCTTGTGCCGTGCACTGCTGAGGGCTGGCTCTGGGCTGGCAGAAAGTGACTGTAGCGTATTTTCATTTTTATTTTCATCTGCTGACTGAATTTATGTGTGCTGGTGGTGTTGAAAGGCCTAGGATTTCACTTGCAAAAACTTCAGATCTCAGCTAAACTGTGGTTCATGGGCTGCTGAAAAGCTGTTATCGTAATCATATTTGTGGAGATGAAAGGGAAATTGCTGGGGTCTTGTTTGAGAGGTTTCTGCATGGCAAGGAGGTTATGGAGCGAGATCTGTCAGGCTTGTGGGGCAAGGCTGAGAACTACAGGGGCTCAGCAGGGTTTCACTCTCTCATTCTGAGGGTAAGTGATTGTCAAGAGGAGCTGAGAGATTTTGGAGAGAACTTTGTACAGATAGGGGTCTTCCTTTGCCTTCTCCCACAGTCTGTCTCCCTCCTGTTCCTTCTCTTTTCCCTCTGTGCTGGGGATGTGGTACAGTCACACACAGCTCACCCACTGTCTTGTATCAATCCCCTTCTACAGCTGCATAAATCTACTCCTACTCCCTGTTGGAAATGTTCTCTCCTAACAGCTCCTGCTTACCTGCAGTTCTTCCCAGTCTGCTGGAAGCAATAGAGGGGGAAAATGCAGCCTCTGCTGTTGTTACTGCAGGGAGAGAGAAAGGGCAAAGTGGGGAAAGGAAGAGATGAGGCATGGGGAGAAACCTGGAGGAGGGTAATGAGTAGTTGCTGCCGCAGCGCGCGCTCCGGCTGCCCTTTTGGCAGCAGCAGAAAGCTGCACGTGTAGGAGACAGGGCTGAGCTGGCATAGGCAAATCGGCTGGGTGGAGGCCGTATGGTGATCACGGACCCACTTTGGGGGTTTTTTGGCCTGCTTTGCTGAGTATATAGCTTTTGAAGTCTCACTTCAGATGTGAAAAAAATATTGCTCAGGGCATGAAAAGTGTGTAGCGGAGCATGCATTTCACTTAACACTGAATTATCATACCTGTAGACAAGAAGTTGATCCCGCCACTGATCAGAATCTCATCTTATTGTTGCTAATACCAAATACCGATACAAAGTTCCACATAGTGAAACTAACTCTACTGAACTCTGTAGAAAGTATTTGTATGAAAAAAGTTACAGTAGCAGAGTCCAGTTTATAGGTACGAGTTCAAATCTTGACTTTTACGAAATGTCCACGTGGAGTGAAAACAATTCCTGCATGTCCTTCTTGTACCAGTTTTAAGACAGTGCATGTCATTATTCTAGCTTAGGTGGTTCCATAGATACTGCGCAGAACTTCATGGCTCTGAGTAAACTGCTGATCCCACTGGGTTCACTGGACATCATCCAGGCCAGTTTAAATCATTCCCTCAATAGGGGCCTGGGCTCCAAAGGAAAGCCAAGAATAAATAGCAGCTAACAACATCCTTTACTTGTAATTTTTTCTTACTGATTTATTCTTCTTCTGCAAATCTTGCATATGTAAGTCTGTTTTCTGCTCTCTAGCATCAAACTGAATTTCTGTCCTCCATGTCCAGAATTCTTTAAATATTACCAAGATGAGGATTTGATTTAAGTTGGAATTGTAGAACTTGGCAACTAAATGTAATTTGTTTTCACTCTGTAGATAACTTTCATTTAAATGAACTTTTTGGTGGTTTTCGGGTTTTGAAGGGAGACTGTGAATGCAGTTTTAAAACATTGGAGACAGGAGCTTTTTGGCTTGGAATTGGCTGGTTGAATTCTGCTTTACCCAATACTATCTTAATCTCCTTTTCCCCCACCCCAACTATTATCTTGTAAGAGAAAGACATCTGCAGTTCATGGTAAGAGAGGGTTTGGGAACAATAGAGCATGCAAGTAATGGGATATTTGTGGTCAGAGAGGACTGAGAAGAGACTTTTCCTCCATCCACATGGAAAGGTAAGGCTGGAAGTATTTGGATATGGAATAAGATTAGAAGTCCATAGACAGCTTGGAAAACTGACAGTTCGGGCTGGGGAGGATTGAACAAACCTTTTTGCCAAGCTGGCCAGAGCAAGGCCTGAAGAATGGGGTATTTTGTGTGCCCTTTTGGGTCATGCAAATTGTAGAAGGTACAGGGGTTTCAAACATTTAGGGGGAAAGTGGTTGGTACAGAAGTATATTCAGTAATATTAATATGAAACTGCAACTGTAAAGCTAATAAGCCATTCTAGAGATTGGGTAACTTTCATGGCAGTTCTGTACTTTGCACTACATTTTAGTAAAGAAAATGGAAATGAATATGGTGCAAGAATATCTGCAGAATTCTTATCTACTCTGATCATTATTCAGTTAGTAGCTTGAATTTCTAGTAAAGTTGATTTCTGAGTGTCCTCTCACTTGCAGTCCTCCAAGAGTTAAAAATGTCAATGATATTAAAGTATAATTGCTGTAATTTAACAGAAGTTACAGAAGCCAGGTTTTCACATATTTCTGAATAGCACAGCTAAGAAACGTAGAGATATTGGTATGTTCCCGTTAAATATAACAGGAGTTTTAATGTTTGTTTTATTGGAAGCTGTGTTAGAGAAATGCTACACAGTTCTAAGAGAATTTTTTCCCCTCTGAACTCTTTAGGGCTTGAATTGTTGAGGAACAGAAATAATGTCAGACCATAGCTTTTAAAATTAAAAAAAGCAAAGTTTGATTCTATTGGAGGCTTGCAGGCAGCCATTTCTGCCTTATATCGGCTAACTTGAGCTGATTTGATTGTTCCAGACAATAGAATCATTTTGCTTGTTTCTGGTGTCCTGCTGGGCAATTTCATCACAGGCAGGAACAAAAAAGCATGAATAATGGCTAGATATTACCAAATAAATTTCATGTCTGCATTGTTTGAACAGCAAGCCCCCTTGGTATCTCTGTATCTTACATGAGGACTAGGGAAATGTACTACTTAATGTTTCCCGCTTAGTATCTTTCAGTACTTGAGGGTATAAATAAGTTACAGGCCTCTTATTATGGGGGACCAGGATTTCTTATGCATTTAGAACTCTCCATTCTTCAGCACATTGGCCTTTTTTTATATCATTAAAAGATAGATGGCTTTGACAATGTTAATATTTATAAGTATATTTAGAGAGTGATGTGGCAGCAATGCAGCAGATAAATTAGTGGTGGAAAGATGAAGGGAAGACTGATGCATCCTCTGCATAGGTGATGAGGAAATGGCTGGAATTGCTTTGCTTTGTTTCACAGATTAACAGCCAGCAAGACAGTAGTGTCCTTCCTTGTTTTCCTTCAGTTTCCTTTTTATCATCTGTTCTGTCTTTATGCTGCCAATTCTCTGTCTTTCTTTATCTGTTCTGGCTTTAAAATGGCCAAGAATAGTGCATAAGGTTTTGATGTTGGCAATGCTAGCAGGCTACGTGAATGAAATGTCCTGCTATAGATCTCTACAGAGATCTATTCCAAGTACAGTTTTCTTGCTGGGACCATATTTACTCATTGCATAAGTCTTTCTGGCATCTGTCAACTTCCCTTTATTTCAAGGTGAGATTGATCCATGGCCTTAGAAAGTGATGTCTGAGAATGTATTGGAAAAGGAAAGGCTTGAAGTCATTCATGCTGCATTCAGTTTTCCCTCTCACGTGGTTCCTTTTGGAGTTACTGAAGAATCTTTTTGCTTTTCTTTTCCTCGGAGTTTCATTGTCTTTTCCTTCCTTGTGACCCCATAGTGCCTTGGCACCTTTTGAACCTTTGGCCCACTTTTCTCCTTAATCCACCACTATCACCTTGCCCTCAAGTCCCAGCTGCCGTAACTTTCCCTTCGTTTTCCATGTCATTACTTCTCTTATATCCATACTGCCATTATTCCCAGCAGTTCAACTCCTTCCCCTTTTTTGTCGCTCTGGTGGACCAGTAAGATCCTCGTGTCAGTAGGACTCAGAAGGATCCCAGTGTCTGAGGCTCTGTGGCATTTGCCCAGCTGCTGTCATCCAGAGCACAGCCCCGCTGTGCTGCTCAGCAAGCAGCAGGGAACTGATCATACTCCTGGCTGTTGGAGTGGCTGTTTTCACTCAGGAAGGAGTGATGCTCTGAGTTTCCAGTTAGTTATACTACTGAAGTAGGAATAAATGCAATATGTATGTTTGAACTTCAGGCGAAAATGCTCCAGTTTTAGCAAACTCAGTGGGGTGTGGTCAGAACATGATCTATCCCTGAAAATTGGACTTTCCCAATCAGTGGGAACACCATTAAAATATTTTAGTTGATACTGACTGTTGGGATTTTCAGGGACTCCTAATCACAGAAAGTACCTATGAATGTTTGGTAATTTTTTTTTCAATTTAATGTGAAATGGTGGTTTCTGTCTTCAAAAAATTCCAGTCCAAGCATAAGTCAAAAAGGCAGACTGGGGAAGCCAAGAGAAACATTAGGAAAACACTTACCAGTGTGAAAGGCTGCAGTGATAGCTGAGAAGCAGCCTATCAGCTCAGCTTTGCTTGGTGTCCCTCACTCAAAATATCAAGGGGAGAGGCAATAGTGGAAATTTTGCCAGGGATATTTGGAATTCCTGATGCTTTGCAAAATGTGGTGTTTCTCTTTGAGGAGTTGATGTGCTTAGATGGACAGTCCACATGATCTAGTCCATGATTCCCAAACTTGTAGTTGTTTCTTAGTGTCCCAGATAGCTTCAAAAATGTTTCTACTGCCCAGTTTGAGGGAACTACAGGATTTTTCTGCATCATTCAATGAAAGCTGGTATAGTATTATTACATTAGAGTTTTCTTTTGTAGTGATAGGTGCGTTAGACCACTAAGAGTACAATACTGAAATTTGGATATGATATATAGGGGTAATAGTATGTACTAATGTCACTGGGCTGAGATAAGCTATGTTAAGTTTTATCACACCCCTTTACTCTTCCTGCTAGCAATTTCTCAGAGCCATGCCAAGCCTCTGGAAGGAAGAAAAAACAAAGAATTAACACCTCATGCCTATTTTTTAGAAGTGTTATCCATTGAATCAGAAGCAAGTGGCAGGGCTTTTCACCTAAAAAGCAGAACCTTGGGCTTCTTTCTGATGACCCTTTGGCAATACTTTATATATATGTGTGTGTGTGTATTTATATATTTGTAGATATATAGATACATTATATAACTGTATTATAAGTTATATATCTATATCTACATATAACTTTAAATACAATATTAGTTTAGTAGTTGTATTTGGGAGGTAACTTTGCATATACATTTTTATAAGGCTGGGTGAAAGGTTTTAAAATTCAGGTTCAGCTAAACTTTGAACAATTCTGAGGAGCAGCTCAGACACTACGACCTAGACAAGCTCCTGTAATCTCTTTAGGTGCTCTTTTCTTGTCAGTCCATGCTCATTCTTGTCTGCTTTGCCCATTACTTGTAAGAGACCTTGGGGATAATGTTACCTTATAGGATATATCATTTAGCAGAAATGTGGGGTCATGATTCTCTTTTGAAGGGTATTCACTTTACTACAGTATTATGGAAACAAATATAGATGAGGAGCAATTGACCTATGTTCATCACAGCCCAGAAAAGTGCAAAAACCCCAGAAACTTTGCTGTCTTGGTTTTGTTGATAAGTAGATGTGTGAGTAAGCAAAATCAATATACCTTAAACAAACATACAAAAATTGGAAGTTTGTAGTGAGTGCTGTGCATTAATGACTGGAGGACAGACAGAGATAAGTTGTCTTGCAGACAGATTCAAAGCTGATGTTCCTATATTGATTTTAATGGGTAGCTCTTTGAGTGGTATTCTCTGTTGCTGAAACTATTGAGAGCATGTGTATCATTTAGTTGTGTACATACTGATTCCTCTGTGCTCCCAGCTGGTTACATCACCATCAATTGAATTCCTTCTGTGTTTAATATTGAACTTTATGTATTTCTCTGAATTGAAACCTACTGCAAATTTTTCAGCAACGTGGAAATCACATGAAGAATTTAGGCTCCTGATTCAGCAGCCTTTTGAAAGTGTTATCTAGCTGTCTTTTCATGAGTGGCTGTATCTGTTGTCATAGAATCACAGAATCTGCTGAGTTGGAAGGGACCCGTCAGGATAACTGAGTTCAGCTCCTGGCCCTGCACAGGTCACCCAAGAATCACCATGTGCCAGAGAGCCTTGGTGCTGTGACCACTCTCTGGGGAGCCTGTTCCAATTCCCAACCACCCTCTGAGTAAAAAGCCCAGTCAACACAGTTTCTAAACTGTGTGCAAATGAGTTTGTGAGTACATTGTGAACTGCTTGTAAACGTGTTTGGTCAGAAGTGTCAGTTCTGACCATCAAGCCTTCTCTTCAGTTTGGTAATAGGTGTTGTTTTGGAAGTGGTTTTGTTCAAGGCATTTTTAAACTAAAAAAAAACCCAAAACCCTTAACATTTTTGTTTTTGTTTTGGCTGACACTCAATTAAAAAAACTACAATAAATCTCCAGATATTTGAACAAATTAAACGAAATTGATCTCTAGCCTTGTTTGAATGTACTCTGGACATCAAACTGACAATCATGTTACAAACCTGTAACAAACATGCTACATTTGGTTTAAAATATGTGTCCTCTCTAGCCAAGAACTGTTTTGCTGAAACAGTGTTATTAATACCATAGTATTAATAGTATTAATTAGTATTCTAAAGTTTACACTTTTTAAAAATCAAGTTTAAAATCAGATGGGAAGTGTGAGAATGTAATTTTGTCTTTCAGGCTGTTCCTGGTACACTGAGGTTAAAAAAACCATTTGACTGAAAAGGAAGAGAGGCAGAGTGAGAAGTGGGGGCACCTCTGGTGAAGCCTTTTCTCCCTGCAGCAGTCCCTTTGCTGTACTATGTGGGTTTCTCCTCTGTGGGACCTGGACATAATTGTGGCAGTGATCAGTAAGACAAATTACAGGCCAAACGTTTTGTAGAATTGCCAAAAAGTTTGCAGCTCTTCCAGCAACTGTAAATCAGCCCTGCACCCTCTTTGTAGACTCGCAAGCAAAATCTGCTTCCCAGCAGCAGTGTGCTGCTCTGCAGAACCCTTCCATTGTGAGATTTATGCACAGTTAATGAACTTTGCGATGCAAAAAATGTGAAGTCTTGGAGACATGTTATGCAGCTATGAAAATGTACTTGATGCTAGTGCTATCCCACTGAGACAGGAGTGAAGTGCTGAGACCTTGTCAGAGCATGGATGTGTACATGCTGGCAGCGTGGCAGTTTTGAGTGGAGGAGTTATTAGTTTCTCTTTGATAACATGAGGTTGTGCAGAATCAGAAAGTTCAGTTTCTTCTTTCAGGAGTTTATGATGTAAAATAAGAAAAACAATTGCACGTTAGGAGTGCAATAACCTGTGTATCAAGCTGGATGTGGCTTGCAAAAGCCATGGAAAATGTGTAGCAAAATAAAAACCTAAACTTTACAGGACAGAAGTATGCAAAAGAAATAAATTGTGTTATGGTAACTTTTAAAAAATGTATTTGATGGCCCTTGGGGAAGCAATAGTTGTCTAGCTGAGGAGTTAAGGGAGAGTGTTTTTATTCACATGAGTCAGCAGACAGAGAGGCTGAAGCTAGTGTGCCAGACCAAGGAACATGTAAATATGACAGATGGTCAACAAAGTGAAGCCACTTTGTAATAGAGCAGTTCGTGCAAATAAGGGAGATCTTTTTTGCAGCAGGCTTTATTTAACTAAAAGATTCAAAATATCAAAACAGATCAACAAAAAATAGACATCATCAGTATTGCTTGGTTTTCCTTAGTGTTTCTGGTAACAGGTGGGGTTGGTGAATTAATTTTTACACAAGCCATTTCTGATCCTGATTACATTATATTCTGAAATTTGCGCGAGCTGTGAGATAATGTGTAATAACTTCATTATAATCTTGCATTTGTGAACTGGTCATGCAAGTTTTTGCATACTTAGTTGTCCTGCGTCTACTTGTGATATAGCATGTTATCCCCTCTTTCTTCTGTAATTATTGCCTTTATTTCCATTCACATAATTTCTTCAAACAAATGAGCATGGGAGTAATAGAATTTATGGGACAAACATTCAGTCATAATTGAGGTATAAAATCTTCTTATAAAATGAATTTAGCCTTTTACATCAGTGGTTCCAGAAGAGGCCTTTGTCTGCTACGTAGATCTGTCTGTCTCAGGTTGTAATGAAACTCATTAGCAAAATAATCTGAGTCTGGAGAATCTTGAGTATAGTCATCTTCACAGCATTCCTGAGAGGAAGTGTAATGGATGAAGATTTCTCCATGTTGCCCAGAAGTATGGCACAAGCATTGTGGTTTAATCTCACTATTTTGCAGTGGACGTATCAGTTTAATTTTTACAGTGGGGAGACAGGGTCTGAGATCTAGACTAGTGAAATAAGGTTTCTGCCTGATACCTTCTAGAGATACCTCTTTCTGTCCTAAAGCTTCTCCTTCATCTGTCAGTCTCTCCTTTTACTTTTGTAAAAGAAGGATTCTCACCATTACATTTCTATTTCCTTCTTGTAGCTTACCTTTTGTAGGCTAATGGATTTATGATTTGATTGGAAGGGTTTTTTTTTTCCGTTTCAATTCTCCAACCACTTTATTATGAGGATGCTTTCCTTCAGTTCTAGTAAACAAACAGAAACGCATGGCCTCTGTTTTGCTGCCTTCTTGATGCTATTACTTTTTCTCTAGAGGTGTGGATCTATAAAACCAGGCTTCTAGACTGTCAAAGCAGAGACAGTAGTTGGAAGCTGAGCTGCTCCTCTGGGTGGCTACTTGAGGGCAGCACCAGCTTTACTGTTTCAGTGAAAAAAAATCAGCACTGAGGGTTATCCCATGTGCATGTACTCAGAAAGTCCCTGGTATTGAGCCTACCTGTCTATGAATATGTATAAGCTGTCAAAGGGCTGGAAGAGTTGGATGTGCAAATCCCTCTGAAATGTAGAACAGATTGTTTTGAAAAGTTTGAAACTTTGAAAGTTGCTGTCCTAACTTTTAATTTTGTATATTCTTATAGCCCTATAATTGCAGTTAATATGGTAGAAGATAAGGTCAAAATGTAAAGTCAAAGTTTTTGTTGTTTGGATTGTTCATGCACTAAATTTGGAGGAAAGGGGACTTCAATTTGAGTCAATCATCTGAAGGAAACAGAACATTTAATTTTACATTTTTAGGGTCTTGTCTCTGTTACTAAGAGTGGAAAGGCTTAGGATCCTCCAGCTGGAGTGGTGTGAAGAGGGAGTAAGTACAGCTGGTGTGTGCTGTGGAGCAGCTGTGCAGTGCAGCAAAGCCTGATAGCCCAACACCTGAGTGTGTTTATAAAACAGATGCAGAGAGATTATATTGGTGTTGCTGCCTGGCAGACTGCTAGCCTGTGGTTTACACAAGGCTGTCCCTGGTTTGGAAAAAGCCACATATTCACTGCACTGGATGTGTTGACATGGCTTGGGGTTAACATGTTGCGCTTCAGGACTGACCCCAGTTGGGAAAAATTTGGAGCAGATTATAGCAACTAGGGCTTCATGAATTTTAGGAAGAGAGATTCTGGGGAAATTATAAGGGGGTGTTCATTTAGCTGCTCGTTGGTTTGCAAAATTCTTCATTATTTAGTGTGTTTGGAGCTCAAATGAAGCGGGAGAAGGACACAACATACCCATTACCATCCTTTCACAGTGAAGAAGAGGCTTTCTCTTTGGTTTCCTGATACTGTGTATAGTATTGCCCTGCCTGATCAGTATAAATTGAACATCTAGAGTTGTAAGTGTAGTAAAGCTTTTTAGTTATGTTTCTTTCATCCAAAAGGTACTGTGCAGATGCTACAGAAAATGTGTTGAAAGGTGGATTGCTAAGGTCCATCATCCTAAAAGTAGTCAGGGATGGGAATATCAATTATGTGATATTACATGAAACTGAAGGCATTGATGGGCAAAGGTGTTGAATTTAAGGCTTCAGTTACTTACAGTTTTCATCTGTTTAGGAGAATGTACTTTTACTTACAACTTACACATGTCTGTATGGCTATCCAAAATGTAATATTGACTTTGCAGTACACTGCTCAGTGATTTACAGGGAAAAACCAGTGCCCTTAAAATATTCTGGATTTGCTTCGTCTTTCAAATGTATGTGGCTCATGAACATCAATTTGAATAGCAGCTTAAGGGAATATGTTAATGCTCTATTTCATGCTGGAGGCTTATAATACTGGGACACCTTTTACCTCAGAGAAGCTATGATTTTCTTTCTTTAGGCAAATATGAAAAGACATGGTGCCTAAATACAACAAATTATCTTCAAGTTCTCCTGGTGTCACAGGTTTACCTTCCTGGATAAGTAACATTATTTAAGTATAAACTTTGCTATGACAGAATGTTTTGAATATATCCTGGGACTGAATGAATACTGGATGAATACAAAATTGTTTATTAATATTGTTGGCAGGTCTACTGTACAATGTGAGACCCTATCAGTCATCACCACTTCAGTATGAAGTTAATGTTTGTGTCCTCACTTCTTAAAATATGAATCTATTATGTTAGATGTTCATCTCAAGGCTGCAGCACAGCACAAAACAGAGCATATGGGAGGGGTACCCAGCTGTCCTGGAAGTATCCCTGCTTACAAATTGGATTCCTGGTAAGAGCTGTAATCAAAGAACTCAGCTAGGTGATTCCTTTGTGTCTCAAAATGTATCTGCCCTGAAGCTCAGAGCTCATGTCCCACGGCTTGCATTTTCAAACCCACAGGCTCAGTCTTCTTTTAACCCTGTTATTCTAAGGAATACTACTTTTCCAGTTCCACTTCCCTCTTGTACCCTCTTCTAGCAGTGGTACTTGTAATCCCTGATTCATTGGTTGCTGATAGCAGCTCCTCAGTTGAGAAGTACCTCACTTCTGCTATTAGCAGAATTAAAAAATTGTGGCGACAGGCTGCATTTGCCAAATCTCCTATCTGGAATAAAAAAAATGGTTTTGGCTAAGAATAACTGGCATAAATGGAGGTGCAAAGGATGAAATAATTTATATTTATTTATTTGGGTGTATATGTCCAACTCATTTGGTGGGTTTTTTTCCAGTTAGGAATCCAGGAAAGAAGATGCCATTCTCTAACACTTGTGTATTCACTTGTTCCCTTTTTTCCCCTGGAGAAAGTGAGACTAGTAGCAGCTTTAGTTACAGTTAACATATTTAATCATTGGAAAGCTTAATTTGAAGACCTACTTTGTTACACTGTGTTTCCCAGTGGCTCCATCCACTTGTGAGACAGAAATAATGGCTAAAACACATTAAGGCAGTGAATATGTGTCATAGGAAGAGGTTAAGTTGGTTGGAAGTTGTTGGGCAGCCTCCATATAGGGTTGTTTGAAACATAATTGTGTGACAGCAGATGCAGGAACAAAATATGTTACTGAGAAAGAACAAAAGCAAATTCGGTCAGGTATTTCAAGGCCAAGGAAACTCGGTTGAGTTATTACTGGCTCCTATCAACATGCCTGAAAAAAAATAATGTTCTTTGCTTCAGCTGGGTGGCCCTCAGAAAGGGGAGAGATTCTTTCCTGCCTTTTGAAATCATCAAAGAATATGAGAGTAATCATTTCCAAAGTTATCTCTATGTCGGAAAACCTCACTGTTCAGGATAAGCCAGGGTAAACAAAGGAGAAATAGGAAGTGACTTTCAAAAAGTATGGATTTGAACCTGTGAGGTGCTGAGTGTCTTCAGTGAAATGCTGAGCTTGCCTGATTTCCAGTAAGTTTATGGCTCTTGGTTCCTGACAGGATCAGGTCCTAAGATTAGATCTACCCTCTGAAGTAAAATTAGGTTACTGCTGTCAGCTTTTTTTGACTGCCAATATTGCTTGCAGTGCCTATCATCAGTGCTCTGTATGTACACAGACATGTACAGCACTTCATCTGCAGGGTCTGTATCACTTTCACATTTTCGTTGTTTGTCTGCTGTACTAATTAGAACTCTGATATGAAAATGAGGCATCAAGAGGATGAAGCAAGATACCAGATGCTTACTGACAAAAGGAAGCTCCTTCTTCAATTTTACTGTCATGCTTAGGAGCATTTTTACACGTTTTTTCCCTTATGTAGAGTAAAATAACACCAAATTTGTGTAGTACTTTTCATCAGTAGATTCCTAAGTGGATATCAATTTGATGAATGTATTGAATACGCAATCAAGACCTTTGGGTAAAGAAGCATGTACTGGTGTTATTCTTCACTTTCACATGAATTGCAAAACCCTTCACATTTAGCTTTTTTGACTTTCATTGGAGCCATTCATGTTGTATGGGCATCTCAGTACACCATGTTGTGCATGGAGACTGAGAGGTTGTAAAGGATGTTTGGATTAGATTCTTGCTCTCCCACTGGTGCATACTTTATTGTCCCTATGAGGTTAATGTGCTGCCAATGACTGCAGTCATTGCTGGCATTATTTGAACTAAGGGTGGGTATAATGAGACTTCACTGCTAGTCATGCTTAAGGGGAAAACTATTTCTTCACAGTCGTTTTTAGAAGTTACACAAGGAAATCTATATGCCCTAAGCATGAACTGAGAAATGTATATACAGTAGTCAGACTGATTCAGTCCTCTCATAATTTGTTGCTGTTATGCTTAGAAAATGGCTAAAATTTTTGCATCTGGTTATTGCAGCATGTAGAAATAAAAATCTTATCTGAAATAATACTGAAGTTTTTAACAGTATGACAGATATGAGGGATGGTTTGGATTCTTTTTTGTTCTGAAACTAAATCTATGCATATATAGAAGGCTTGGACCACCTTTATTCAAAGAGATATTGATTACATTATATCTTTCCCAGGGTTTGTTTCTTACTCTGTTTTCTGTGTCTTGAATAGACCTTGTGTGTTCATTGACCCAGCCAGTATATGAGTTGTAAACAGAGTGGAGGCAAAGGGGAGGAAAAAGAAACAGTGTTTAATTCTACCATAACTCCTGCCTCAGGCTTCAGTGCTCAAAGTTTCATCAAACAGGTTCTTCTACCTCTGTTTCCTCATTCCTCCTGAGGAGAGTCAAGCTGACCACGCTTAATTAATCACGAGGCTTCAGAGCCTTCCTTGTGCTGCAGAGGAGCAGTGCCTCCTTTCCCCAGGACCAGCAGTGCCCAGGAACCAGCTAGGGTACAGATCCTGAGCTGTGATCCTTTGGGCTGGGAGGCTGTTTGCTGGGGTATTTTTTTTTTGCTTGGTGCATGGTGACATCTTCTGAGAGGCCACAGGGAGACGAACCCAAATTTAGTGAGCGAGAAAAGTTACTCCTGTGTAGGGAGAGGCAGTCTCCTGTCAAGCCTGGGGAGCCTTGTTTCCCATTTTTCAATGATGCAAATTACCTAGGAAGTTATGCAAGGGAAAAGCCTGGGCAATACAGCATATTCTTTAATATACTGTAATCTTTGAAGGATAATATTACATAATCATGACATCACCATGTGGGATAAGATAGTATTTTGTAGCCAGTGTTTTTCCACTTACCTAAAGGATGATCTTAATACTGCAAAGCAATGCTGAAAAGGGAGCTGTGCTGGTACTTGCATATTTAACCTCTTTTAGGTTATAGACTTCACGTGACATCTTCTTGATCCCAAACATGTAGTGTACAGGACTTCCCTAAAGACTACTGATAAGGGTAACTTCCTCTGAAACATTTGGAGACTGTGCTTTGAATCTCTGCGTTCTCAGTAAAAATACATGTGCCTCAGGCTGCCTACTGAGAAAAGACCTGACAAAATCTTCCTCTTCACTGCAGAGATCATGCAGAAATTTGTCGAATATTAGTAATTAATTTTGAAACAGAAGATAAAACCACCTTTTCTGCAGCAGGCCTGTATGGATCAAAAGCTGGGAAAGATCTGTTTTGTTTGAGTAACTGTGTGATATTTTTGACCTGCAGACTCTGCTTCAAAAGGGCAATCCAGATACCTGTAGAGTTTTAAAAGTACCTTGTGCTGGTTTTGAATGTAAGAGCTAAATGCTCCTTTTGTCCCTCTCCCCTCTCCTCCCCCTGCTTCCTCCCCTTCCCTGCACTGGGTTTGAAAGAACTAAGAGAGCCAGGTGAATATCCTCCTTTTCCATAGCACCTTTGGAATAAAAGATGGGTGAAGAAGTGCACTCTCCTGTTTTAGCTCATGAAGAGAACTACTAAATAGTGATCAGTTGGTTAGTTTGGATTGGGTCACTCTATTGGCTGTGAAACCCCTCTCTGTGAGACAGTTAAAAGCCTGGTGGGAAAGCCCTGCCTGGGGGAAAATTTCCTTCAAGGTAGTATGGAGCACGAGCATGGACTGTTGTTTGGAGAGTTTTTGAAACCCGAGATCTTACTGGGAGCTGAGTGCTTCTCTTAAATGAAGATGGTGAAGCTCAGAGCCTCACCCCCTTGTTTTCTGCTGGAGAGTGTGATTCAGAGCTGTCTGGGCTGCTGGTCCTGCTAGGTAATATTGCCTGAGCAGGAAGGGGAGGAAGAAAAAAACTGGGATCATAATTGCAGAAAAACCCACATAGTGTCTGAAATGCCTGAATATTACCCCAGAGAAGTGTGTGTCACTGATAAATGAGCCTTGATATTACTATCAAAATGCTAGTGAGAAGCTTATCATCACAGGCCATGCACAGTCCAGTGGGGTCCTGTGAACCAATCTGAGTGTAGTGTGATCCCATTACCTGGCAACAAAAGTATGCTCACAAGATGGACTCAAAGGTTATTAGGTTGTACCAAACTTATTCCACACTGGATGGTTTATAAAATTTGCTTATCTAGAGGACTGTGTCTTTGACACCAAGGCCTTGTTACATTAATTACAAAATGGTGTAGGCTCTTCTGATACCTCCAGCCCCAACTGATACCTTATCCTCAGGTGATGATGCATCCAAATATGAGCCAAATAGGTGCTGAGGAGGATTAGGTCCTGCTGTGTCCTTGCTGCTCTGGTCACTCAGTAGCTGCCCACTAAGAGTTTTCTTGCTCCTTGGCTCAGTGCTTTTTGTGGGGGTTAGTGGAAGATTTCCTCACTCTGCAGACCTCTGAGAGGAGCATGGCAGTTCCTGTTTTCCATCCGAGGCTGCCAGAGGTAGTAGTTATGAGTACAGTATGGATAGAAAACTATTTTTTTTCCCAGCTGGTGTGTGTGATCATCAACTGCTTTGATTAACCAGTTCTGGGGCTTTAAGTGAGACATTGTTTTTTCCATTCTTTGTAGTGTTTTTGGCAAGGGGTGGAGAAAATATAGTCATAGCTCTCTTTTCTCTCCGAGTTTGTTTTGTTTTCTGCTCTTTGTGTTCAAGCACAAAAATGAAATGGTTTGAAAATAAAATAAATATTATAACTAAAAAGTACTTTATATTCCCTCCTCACAGAAGTGTGTCTGAAGATAAATAGGAACAGATCATATTGGGAAAATATTACTTTCCCCCCGCTCCTTAAAATAAAGCAACTCCTCTGTTATTGAAGTTTTCTGCAAGTAAACCGCAAGCAGACATACTAAGTGCAGCCAGCTACAGGATGATAGCCTTGTTTTTGTTGTTGTTGGGCTTTGGGGGTTTTAAACTGCAGATTTAGCTATTGCAAATTGAACCACTAAAAACACATCAGTGTTATTTTGAAAATTCACAGCAGATTCAGCTCAGACCAGGAAGTGAGGTGTTGTCCTTTTAAAGCCTGATATACTGAAAAGGGTATTTCTGACGCATGACCTTCAGTGAACAGGAATTCCTCTACTCAAAATCTCATCCTTACCATGAACTTCACTGCCACAATTCATCCTCTCACAGCTGTGTGGAAAGTGACATATTGTGGAAAAAAAAGCCCCAACTATAGTAGATTTTCTCATATTTTCTAAAATAAATAGCAAGGACTTGCAAAATATAGAGCATGACTTTTTGCTGAAATGTTTTGTGTGCAAAGAAATGTGATTTTAAGTTGCAAGAGGGCTTTTTTTTTAGTGGAGTTCATTAGTCTTTAACTAAATAACTGATTAGATTGTTAAAATCTGTTTAACTATCAAATCATTAAGCATCACAATAGAAACCACTGGGGCATAAGTTCTTGAAAATCTGGTTTGAATTTTGAGTGGTGAATATTTGAAACTCCACAGTGAAGAAAATCTGGCTCTGCATACACTTTTTGTATATGTTTGCTTTCACTCTTTTTTTCCCCACTTTCTTTTGTGTGCTCTCTCTCTCTGTCCCTGCCTTCAATTTAAAGGCAGTGAAAAGCACCTAGGAACTGGCTGGTTTGAGAACTGGGCAAAAGCGGTTTGTGAGCAGGGCAGGTATGATGCCATGCTCAGCCATGCTGGATGTAACAATTTTGTGCAGACACTGAATATTACTGCAGTTAAATGCGTGCAGAAATCCAGCCTTCTTGCCAGAGATGCAGGCTGTGGAAGACATTGAATTGAAGCCTCTTTGGAGTAGGAGAGGGAAGTATCTGGCAGGCGTCTTTTTTAGGACTCTGCACTTGGAGAATTTGCCAGTTCCTGCTGTTTAACAGCCCAGATTTGCTAACCTCCGGGACATACGGCAGGGCCTACTTTTTTCTTCTAGTTCTTTGTGGAAGTGGGTGTTGGCTAGAGCTAGATAAGGATGAAAATGGGATATGTTGCCGAGATTGCTCTGTTTTTGCTTTTGCTTTTGTTTTATTTGCTGGATTATTTTATTTAACCTAAGGCAATTTATTTCTAGTGTTTAATTTTAAAAGCATCCCAGTGACAGAGAGATCACTGAGCAACATTCCATTGTTTGAGCAAGAAAAGGAATAAATAATAGTTTTGCAACTCAAATTTCCTATAAAAGTATTTTAGCTGCTAATTATGTAAAACCTGTGTTATTTTTATCTATAGGATGTGCTAAATATATAACATTTTTTCTTCTAAAGAAGGTTGTTTCCCAAAAACAAGTGAATGCAGTGGATTCAAATAAATATAACTGATAAGCCCTAATGAGCAAAAAATCCTGTGGGATTTCAGGTAGATTGGGAGAAGAGAGTGGGGCGGCATAGGTGCCATAGTAGAGGCTGACACTTGCATGCAGTAACAGTGCATATCCATCAATAGAGATCTTTGTTCATAAGCCAGTTTTTACCTTCATTCATAGACTGGAGATGAAATAGAAATCAAAGAAAGGGCTTGGACAATCTTATACTTGGAGAGACACTACTGTGCCCTATGTGAGGGACATGTAAAAGCATAGTGCCCAATAGAACTTTTTTTCAGTTGCTAAAAAGAATCACTCATATTTGAGTTCAATATTATGTCATTGTAGTTAATAAATTTCTGACAGCTAGTTTTACCCAAAATGTTTTTAAAAGTAATTAAAACTAATCGGTTGAGGAACAGCGCTAGATAGTATTTTACAATGTTGGAAAAATAAAGTTTATGATGTCTCAATACCAAAATTTATGAATAGATATAAACCTTACTTTAAAAAGTCTACATAATATGACTTTGCAGAAAATGTTCTAGCTTAATTATAGTAATGTGCTTCGAATTTTCCAATGGGGTCATTTATTTTGAGTATATGTCTCGTCTCCTATTACTGTAACTACGAATAAGCCTGTTGTTGGATATGTGTTGTCTAAACGTTGCACGTAACTTTCCTGGAATTTGTAAAGCTATTTTGTTTGACATTAGTTGGCATACCTTGTTTGCAACCCTTGTAATCCAAAAATAAAATATTTATGTGTCTCTAGTAGCAAAGTACGAAGTGCCATATTAAGAATATCCATATACGGGCCTGGCTCTGTAAGATGCTGACTGTTCGATTCCCCCTTGCTCAGCAGTTGCCTTTACATGTGTCTCAAAAGCTGGTGGGACTGCTCTGAAGCTACAGCTTTGAAACCAGAATCTCCATCTGGCTTGGCTGTACAAGGCAGACAGAGACTTAACTTGGTTTAGATGCCCTTGCAGTTGAGGCGCCACTGTTGTGAGCACATGCAGACAGAGATGTTGGTCTGGCGGGTGGGAAGAGGGGCTGCCATTTGATCACCAGAGTGAATGGAGCTATTGGAAGGAAGCTGGAACTTGGAGAAGAATTTGTACTGTCCCTTTCTCATAAAGGACACTACCTTCTGGCCATGCCCAGGGCCTTGGGGGAGTTGCTTGGCAGGCTGGAGGAGGAGGCACTGGCCAGGCACCCAGAGGTTTACTCACAGCAGGAGAGTGTGATCCTCCAGGTTCCTGCCTGTAGGAGAGCTGTGCTGACTGACAGGCACCCAAGTTACAAATACTGCACTTTCTCTGTGTTTTATTTGCTTTATTTTGATGCCCAATTGAATACTTGTTTTTATGCCTAGCTGACGATTATATATTTTTTTTCTATGAGTCTTTCTTTTGTTGTGGGAGAGGAAAGGGAAGGAGGCATGGTGATGGCTGGTGGGCTTTCAACCTGTCTAAGGCTTCTGTGGTATGTTGAGGATTTTCTTCCAAGAAGAATACTGTGCCAGCCATATGGTCTGTCAAATAGTATTGTATTCATTAGTGCAGTGAGATTTGGTTGCATATATCTTTTCCCATCCTACCTTTTTTTTTCCCCTCTGATTTAAATAATTTCGTTGTGGGATAACAGTTATAAAAAATCCTCAAAAAATGATGCCAGCTTCATGCCTCAGGGTTAGCAAATCAGGTGTGCAGAGGGAGCAGGGGAATCTAAAATGCCTCTCAATGCTACTCATCCATAGCCAGAGATTTAGGTGGAATAAAGCATAGCTGGATTGGAGTTAGTTGTGCCCTTTCATCTTGCTTTATAATTTTTAGCATGGAAAGGCTGAATACACATAGAAGAGAAATAAGATGAGCGCTGCTTGTGTTTTTGTGTCATGGTGAATTCACCCCTTGATATTCCATCATGGCACAAAAAAAGAGTACATTTCTCACTGAACATTGAGCTGTTCTGCGACACGTGTTTCGCTTAGAGACAGTCAGCCATTTATCTTATTTTTTGTTTAGTATCTTTACATGGGAATTAGTTGCCAGTTGGTGGAAAATAGGGAATCATGTTAATGCTGTATGAAAATGGGGTTAATGGCTACATTGACTCAAAACAAAGCTAGTTGAGGCTTTGAAGGTGCAACCAGAGTGCTGCCAAACAGACTCTTCCTCTGACTGCACCAGGATATCTGCCTTTATAAGGGCTTAGAGGAACTCTGAGAGGAAGTCTTGCCGTGGTAGGGGCTGCTGAAGCCGTCCCATAGGAAACCAGTGAGAGGAAACACAGGGGTGGCTGCCGTCAGGAGTGCTCTTGCTGCAAGTCACAAGTGGGAACTAATGCAGTGGGAGGCACAGCCAGCATCTCTCATGGTCACTGGGAGGACACAATGCCATTATCTGGCAGGGGGGGAGCTGATACTGAACCTATCCCTTGTTCCCTTTGTGGCTGTGGGGAGCAAAATGATGGGGGAAAATGGGAAAGGGAGAGGCCATTTCAGGACATACAGCCTGCAGAGCCTTCAGGAACTTGTTATGTTTATGAGCATTTTAATATTAGGCTCCAACTTCATGCTAGTTGTTGAGGAACTATACAGCCTGTCCTCCCTCCTTCCTGACTGATTGTCCTTGTGAGAGCACCTATTTGTGGGGATGTGTGATTTCTTGAAGATTAACCTTTTTCCACTTATCTTTCCAAATTTGCTTTCAATGGAGATGATGAGTTTTGAGTATCATTTGCACTTTTGTTCAAAGCATTCCTGGAACAGCTCTTTGCAATGGCCACTTGCACTATTTTAAACCTTGCTTTTTCAATAAGTGAAGGCAAATGAAAAACAAGCCTTATAGAATTGTATTCTTCTGTTCTTTGGTAAATAAGGACTGATTTTTGTAAAAAAAAAACCCTACAGATAGAATTTGAGCAAGATATTAGCAAACATATTTATATTTGTCATTGTAAAGGCTACTGCATCACTGTTAATTTCAGAATTTCTTAAAGTCTTACAAACTAGAAGAAGGGTACTGACTAGTACACTTTTTTAAAATGAAAATGTTTAATCTCTGATAAGCAAAAATATGTCTTTTATATGTATAGCAAATTTCAAAGCCAAATAGCACACGCTATAGAATTTTATGTATTGTGTGGCTTTGAATGATTCACGTGAATGCTAATTCTCTGCTTCTTTCCACTGCTTCATTTCTGCCAAGAACTGTTTTAGCTTTTTAAGCCTTCCAGCAATATAAAACTGGAAGGAGAAGATTCTCTGCTTTGCAAGGCCCAAATAGCAAAGTATTGGTGTATATTATGCTTTTCTTAATACATGTATCTATATATTATTAGTTCATGTTTTGCTTGGGTTGAGAAATATTGCATAATATAGCACTATAATATAGATACTGTTTTGGAAGAGTAACAATTTTAGTTGACTCCTGTATTTGTTCCTTTTAAGGTAGCCATCCCAAAATTGTGCCTAGAAAACCTTATACCACATTGCAGCATATCATATTATCAATGTAACCACTGTTCAGTGAGCCCAAGCAATGTGACCAAGCTGGGTGATAAATGTTTATGCTGTATGGGTCCAGTTGTCTTTAAAAGATGACGTTATATACCGTGTATGCTATTTTAACTAAAATATACGAGCAGCATCTAACCAGATTGAGTATTTCCATGCATGGGATTATATTTTCCTTACTTTTTTTTTCTTTAGCTGAAGAGTAGAGAGACACAAAACTTCTCTGGTTTAGGTGGTTCAGCAGTTGGGGCTAGATGTGTAGAATGCCTGTGTTGTCAGTAGCCTAGAGAAGTGCAGGAATCCTTGCCAGTTTTTCCTGACACGCTTTGCTTCATGTAGAAAATGTCATGGTGATAGCTGGTCAAACGCTTGTGGGTGCTGGTGTGTGTGTGTAAGATGAATTTTACCTTGAAGATAGCTTGATAAATCATTAGTGTCTTTTCCACTGTCCATGGAACGAAGCTATAAATTCCTTGGCAGTCAGGGTTACCTGGAGACTAATATAAAGGTTGCTAGTATAAAGGTAGCTTGCTTTGTTGCTTTGTTACTTCAGATCTGCGAGTGTGCCAAAAAGCAAGGCTAATGGTTTGCATTCCCAAGTTCAGGAGAAAGCCAGATCAGCAAACTGGAGACCTCTAGTCTATCCTATTTATTCCATCTGGTCAGGACTTTCTTCTTAATCCAATTCTTATTTTGGAAATACTGATCTGTTGCAGTTTTTTTTCAGTAGAGCGCAGCCATTTTCACGTAATTTACACAGGAGAAGTATTTATGAGGTCCTGGGTGGAATTACCATTCCCAGCCAGGAGCCTGTGATGGGAGTGGTTCAGTGGCATGCAGGAGAGCACTTTTAAGGCTGGGTTTCTTTGCTGGCTGTGGGGTTCTGTGTCACATCTGAGTAGTCTGACCATGTTACTGTTTGGGGGCAAAATGCTCTTCTCCTCCCCAAGACAGTTGGTTTCACTTTAATGCACAATAAAATAAAGCATTGTTGTAATAGGCATTTCACAGAAAGAAGTGAATGACAATACCCCATTTTGGGGCGGTTTTTGTTAATGATTTTACTTTAAAGGGAGTGGAAAGAGAGATTAATTTACAAAAGCTGAGTAGTACCCTGGTCTCATGCATCTTTAATCACTGTTATCTGCTCCAAGCACATATTAGCAAAGAAAAAGAGCTGGTCTGTTTCATCCCATCAGATGATGCTAATACAATCTGGGCTTTCTCAATGATGTAAAGTAGATGGACATCTCTGACACTGAGATATGCAAAAGACAAGAGGTGAAAAAAAAAAAACAAACATGGAGGCAGGTGGAGTAACTAGAAAGAAGAAGGAAGATGGATTGTTTCCCTTCAGAGCTAAGTCTCATGGAAATATCAAAAATCATCTTTAAGTTGTGCATGTCACTAATGTGGTGCTTTTAGTCTTATGAACTTGAATGTCTAGTTGGTGCCTATGTGAGGTTTATTCATCCCTAGCAATTTAAGGAAGGGAGGCACTATTGATTGCCAAGATGTCGAATATTGCAATTTTTGTGGTAACATGCATATGTGATGTTACTTCCTAGGTACAAAAATCTATTATCTTAGTGCAATACAGAGTAACTAGCTAGAATTCTTGCTTAAATGATTCTACTGCCTGTGATGGACACAGCAGATGTCTAGAACAGCAGGTTCAGATGAGTTTTGAGATAGATTTAGCTTTTTGCACAGAAGTCAGATGTCTACATGAGAGATAGAGGTCAGAGGCTTACATCAGACAATCAAATAATACAGTCACTGGCAAGTTTTTCATTGGGTGCTGGAGGCAAATCTTTGTTCTCCTGGATTACAAATCAATGCAATTAATGTTTACACATCTCCTTTAATTTAGTCTGTTTGAATTTACTTATTGCAAGTGTGTGGCCATGATGACTGAGCATGATTTTACCACACACTGTAACTTGTGAAGTCTTTTCTTTTAAGCACTTGAAACTCTAGTTGTGCTCTTGGAAGGACCCATTTCCAAGTCTTGTACAGCTTTGACTTGTTGGTTGCAAAACTTGCATAAAAGAAGGAAGAAGACTTATTTCTTTGATAAAGCTGAGTTACTTGTGCAGCAGTTCAATGCTTCTTTGTGTAGACATGCTATAACCAAACTGGGAAAAATAATTTAAAATTTCCAGCAGCACAGTCAGATATCTGAACTTTTCTTTTTCTTGTGAAGATCATAACATAAACATATTTCACCCAATCAGGGCTGTTTCTTTAGAGGTTCTAGTTAAGACTTTGAGTTTTGAATATTCTTGCTAAGAGGTGTTTCTACAGAAAAATAGTGGTCAGTGGTTGTAGGCATAGTGTCTGCTGGATAGGGATGTCTTATAAATAATCTTGTGTATTTCTGCTCTAGTTCAGCTAATCAAATCTTCTTTTAAAATAGTGCCGAGAGCAGAGGTGAGCCCCAGTAATGAAACAGCTGGAAAAAGCTATTTGTCCTCTGATTTAAGCTTCTAAATGTAACCCTGCCTAATTTTGAATTTAACCTAGAAATAATTATTTTTAATTAAAGAGTCTTTTAATTTTGCGAGAGTCTCATACTTGTGTGCCAAAAGTAGATACTTTTAGAAAACAGTGACCTCTAGGAGTTTGCTGCATCCTTAAATAATTTAAAATTCTCAATAATTTTGAGGCTGCCAGTACCTTCTACAATTGTGACTCAACACCTTGATACATTTTTTTTTCTTTTTTTAGAAGCCAATTACCATCTTTTAAGACAGTGTTGTTCACACTAGAGCTTGGGTTAATTTCTTCTTCAATTTGCATCTTTTAACAAGGGAAGGGAATCTCCAGCACTGTTGCTGGCATGTGAAAGGATAACTCCATCTGTTCACCTTGAGAATCTGAATTGTAGTGCTTGATGTCCAGCCTGTAATTTTGACTTCTTTCTTGGTTTCATTTAAAAGTCTACGTGATAATTCTGATGTCCACACATACTAGGATTTTGTAATTAAGCAGCTGTGTGTAATGATAATAACAATTATAAATGCATAAGTAACTTTCATAAGATAGACTGGTTTCAAATTCCACTGATAATAATGATTAATGTGCCTAAGGTTCCTCACTGCACATGTATAGCAGCTTAGAGTTCAGTTGACTCATATGATAATCTTGTCCATGGAAGGCAGCTCCTAAGGACACAGCAACCAGATACAGACAGTATTTCTTCAAAGGGAACTTATTTACTTGCTAGGGACACTGCATAGAGCATGTGCTGCTCCCTGTGCTCCTGGTCCACTGTTGGTGTTTGTCTCCTGTCCTGTTTCATTCTATCCTTGGTCCAAGTGTATTGCTTGTAAGCTGCTTCTTTTGTTTCATATTCACCTCTTCTTCCCTGTTTCACTGTGTTCCAGCAAAACCTCTGTTGCTGCATTCAAAAACTATCCTAAAATAATTTTTCTTTTTTCAAGGTCTTTTGTGAAGTTAGCTTGTGAGGAACAGAGCTTGCAGAAATGGGTATACTGCAAGAGATAGTCTATAGAATATGTTATGTGGGATACATCCATGCAAAATTGTGTTAAACCCTTAGGACTGTAAAGCTGTAAATGAGGGTTCCAAATTCCTGGTGAGGTAGGAATTGAAAATTACTATTGTTTTATTCTGAACTATTTTGACAGAAACTTCCTATATAAATACAGCTTTACGGACACCCTATTAATTTGAATTTAACTTTTTTTAAAAAGAAAACTATTGAGTGAAATTCTGTTTTCAATGAAATGAGTAGCAAAGTTTCATGAGTTATTTTATTAGCGCCAGGTTTGCCTGAACCTTGGTGGAATCAGGATTTCACTTTTCATTTTTACCAGTTTTCATATGGAAGGATTATACGATGTTTCTTTAGGTATGCTGAGATATTGGTGAGATACATTTTTTTTTATTTTTTTATTCTAGAAGGTATAACAGTCCCTCATAAATATATAGAATAATTAAAAAAATATTCTTCTTTTCCTGTCTTGAAAATTGTGTGAGATTCTTTAAACAGAGTTTTTCAGCTATTTCCCCTTTATATCAAAGAACAGCATCCAAGTCCTGCCAACACAAACAAATGAGAACTTTAATTATTTGACTTCTTATTCTTCTGAAAAGTAACATCTGCAGTAGAATGGTAGACAGTGATTTTGATGTGTAATTTCCACTGAGTTATTAGGAATTTCAGGATTTCATACAAAAAGGTACAAAAGGTGTAAACATTAAATAATGGATCTTGAAGCTGGAAACAAAAATTGTCTGTTACAAATTGCTTCTGCTGTCTCTGTGCTTTAACTCAGCAGAGCAGAAAGAAAACAATTTTGGGGTTTGTGCTTTTGGTGAAGTGTCCCTGGATTCCTTTCATTCGTCTGAATTCATGGTTCTTTGGGAAGCAAACACAGCTGAAAGCTGCTGTTATAGCAGTCCTTTGTGTTGCTCTTTCAAGAATGTTTCTGTCAACTCTTTCTACTCTATGCCCAAAATCAGGTTCGGCTGGTGTGGCTTAGCACCCTTACCATCATTTCACATACCAGTCTTTCTTATTTAAAATGTAGCTGGGTCTAAATATTTTTGTTAGGAAGCTTCATAGCTGTAGTGGTTTGCCTGCACACCTATGGCTGAAAGTGGTCAATTTGCAGAAATGTGGAGAGAACTGTGCACTCAGCATCACTGAGCTAATAAATAAGATGCATTGGCAGGTAGCTTGTTGTTTTGTCCCTGATGTCCTTCTCAAAGCAGAAGGGCCATGTCAATAATTTATTTAAATAAATCTTAATTAATAAGTTAAAGTGATTTAATACTTTCCATGTCAAATTGTATTGAGTAGAATGAACCTGTGGACATATTCCTACTGACTTTAGTAGAGATACAGGATTCACCCTTCAAGAAATTAACTATGACAATTCAAATCAATAACAAGTTTTGCTTAACTTACTTGGAAAAGAGCTGTGCTGCCTATCTTAAGAGAAGGCTGACAACTGAAGTGAGAGGAATCAGAGTAGGAGTCCACAACTTGGTGCCAAAAAATAGTGGAGTGTTTACACAGACTCGCTTGCAGTGGAGACCTTGGGTTTATACCAACGCAGCAGATTACATTCAGTTCTAGTTGTAATGTCACTAAAATAGTTCTCTGAACTGAGAGTTTTAATGGTTTTGTTTCCCCGACACATTCAGTGCACACAGAGCCTTGTGTTTGCAGCCAGGGAGGCTGAAGGCAGGCAGTGCCTGCAGCGTGGTCAGCACACACACACAGACTGAAGGTGTTCCTGCTTTCTGCGGGCAGCCAGAGAGAGCAGGGGAACCACTTTTGTTCCCTTGTAATCCTCCGGCGACTGCAGAGCTGCCGCCACAGGCACATGACTTGTTCCTTCTTCACTGTTACAAGTCTGAGTGCTGCAGCTCCCTCGCCTAAGATCATGCTTACCCAAGTAACAGCTGCACGACTTTGTAACTGCTTTAAACCAACAAGCAGACGAAGTGTGCAAACTCCTGCTTGAAATTTCTTTTTGAGTGTGCCAGGTCGGTAGGTAGTAAATGAGGTATCTCACTATAATAATTTTTACACTTATTTTCTGGCACCTAGGGACACTTTTGGTGTACTCTGTAGAACGTTGGATTGAAAATATATTCATAGAACTATGCAGTGTGTTAACATTTCCTCTTTTTGATCTTTTTAGTATCTGATTTAAATAAAACAATACAGTAACAGTTATTTGCATAAACAGAAATGATAATAAATATTGGTATGGAATTGTTGTATTCTTTTGGAGTCCAGATACATGGTTCATACAATTTGCCTTGGTAAATTGTAACAGTTACATAACAATCACTGTCCCGAAAGAAATGTAGTGTGGAAGCTATTTACCCTATAATACAGATTCTGGAAGCACTTTCCTGGGTTTATCTCAGTGTAATAATACAATTGGTAACTTAATTAAATTATTAATTTTCTTTGAAAGTTTCCAAGCATTTATATCCAAAGTACTTACATGCAGCATGGTATGCCAAAGACATTTTTATTACTGCTGGCATGTAATATAAGAGAGTGTGATTGGTTAATATCTTAATTTTCTTAGGAATAACAATATAGGTCATAATACTAGTTTTTTTGGGCTCCATCTATGTGGCTTGCTGACTTCTGATGAGTTGTTGAATTAAGGTAAGAGAATAATATTTGTAATACTCTGAAAATATGTGGGATTCAATTAGTGTCATGCTGCAGTAGTGTCCAATTGTATATTAACACAATGGGGAAGAAGTACTTGGAGCAGACATTGCTGGTGTGTTGCACTGTCACATTTGTACCTTGTCATCATTATGTTTATTGTACATATTTGCATGCAAAATCAAACATTGGTAAGTCCAGTAACAATATCCTCATTGGCTTCAGTGGTGCAGATTCAGAGCAAGGTGCAGAATGCAAAAGCTGCTGTGGACTGAAATGTAGGGAGAGGGAATATTGTGTGAGTAGTGGTAATGCAGTAGCTCTCATGGCAAGTCTACTACTATGAAATTATTTCACTAAAAGCTTAGTTTTTAATAGATGACATGTAAAAATAAGATGTCCTTTGGAAGGTTATACAACAATATGTAGGATGCTTCTTTGTCATATAAAGTGGTTGCTGTTGAAGCTTGTGATGTTTTCAGTAGCAGCTTAATGATTACTATATATGCCATCTTTTTTCATGACAATTATGAGAGACAACTGTACTATTCTTAAAACACATTTCTAGGATATCTTCAATATGAAAAACCAAGCTGAACAGTAGATCTTAAAATTGATGATTGCCATCTCCTTCAAAGGCCACTCTACTGCCTTAGAGAATTTGAGGTGGTCACAATATATCATAACACATTATAGAAAGGGCTTTCAACCTTTTGGCACTTTTGCTACTTCTGGACCAGAAGCTGTTTTTTGGATATTTTCCATTTCACACACAACTGCGTTCATGAAGCTCCAAACCGTGTCTTCTATCTGGAGGGAAAATATTCAAGGCTTTTTGCCTTAGCAGGAAAAGTGCTTTGTTGGCTTGAGAGAACACAGTTTAAAGACAATTTCAAGCTAGAATAATTATTATTCTGTCTAGATAAGAAAATAACCCCCAAACATTTTTGAATATTTATGCAATTTTATTGCCTTGACCTTGAAATTATTTAAAAATCTTTTTTTCTTGAAATAAAAATTCAGCGCATTTTTCTTTTAGATAAGAACATTGTTTTAACAAAAGTTATTTAAATATTTAACATACAAAATTTCATGAAGTAGTATACATTTTGGAAAATACAACTTCAACTGAAACAATATAAATGAGATCCATATTCATAAAAAGAGTCTGATATGATGAGTCTGTGTCTTTGGTAATTAAGCTGCCTGTTTGAAACTTTTTACCGGACTCTTCTACTGAAAAAATTGGCAGTCCTGAAGGAGTTGTCTTTGGCTTCTACTTTTTAAGGTGTTTGCTAATATCCAGAGTAATGAGTTCAAGCTCTTTCTGAATCTGCACCAAAGCTCACTGCCAGTCAAACCAGTTTTGTACTGGTCAGTGCAATACGAGTGGTGCTGACAGGGAGTAAATCACACTTCCCTGGATAACTACATTCAACATGCCTGAAATAATGTTAGTCATACAGCCACCTTGGCTACCAAAGAAAGATTATAATGTTAACACCAGCAAGTTTATAAGTAAGAATAATACTGAACATTAGAAAGAAGCTTCCAGACACATAGGTAAAGTTGAGGCAGTATTCTTGACCTGATGGTGTGCCAAGATAGAAAGCTTGTTTTGGGAATGGAAAGTGATAGATTTATTCAACCAAGATAGGGTTGAAAATTGAGTTTATTGTATTTTTAGCTATTTGACATATTGGGATAGAATATATAGGGTATATTCTAGGGTATATTTCTAAGATATAGGAAAGTGAGTTTATTGTATTTTTAGCTATTTGACATATTGGTATCTTTCTGTAATTGAAAGAGGACACTGTTCTTTGTTTCTGTCCTTGCCTAATAATATTAATCACATGTTGTTTGGTTTTTGATCACCTCTAAAAGCTGGAACAAAAATTGTTTTTATCTTTGAAACATGTTTTTGCTTCTGGTTTTTGGGGTTTTTTTTTGGTTTGTTTTTAGCCTCTCTTAAAATTTGACAAATGTCACAGTTATAAACACAATGTACCCAGACTATAGTCATGGTGTTGAAGTCATTCAGACTATTTAGTGTGCCATACATGTATGCTGCCTGTTAAGCTGACTGATTTTTCTGGGGTTAGGGAGTGTTTTTAGACCTGATTGTAATGGTAGGGCTATGATCTAGTCCATGGCCTCCCAGCATGGGAGATCTGGATTGGTGTTGGTTTTGGTTTTTATTTAACCTGTCTAGTCACAGATATTCAGGCTATCTTTGATTGCTTCCATCTCTCTGAAATCTGTCTTGGTACTTTAGAGGTATTGGTTTTACAAAATTTCAATCTCTTTTTTTCTTTGTTTATCACCTTTCTGAAAACACTTTATCCTAGAAATTTCTGTCATGAAAGAGTGGTTGTTCAGACCACTTTTCTTTGTTTATCACTTTTCTGAAAACACTTTATCCTAGAAATTTCTATCATGAAAGAGTGGTTGTTCAGACAGGTAGGCAAAGTACCATGTGTTTTGTCTGAAAAGGATTGGAGTGATCCCAATTTAAAGGTAAACTGTCTCATCTCTGCTGCTACATAGGTGTGTGTCAGTACTTTTCTGCTCAGCTCTTGAATTAATTTCAATCTGCTGGGATCATACCCTTCACTAGGAGGCACCCAAAGTCCTTTCTTTTGCATTTTTATCTAATTTTTGGAGACTTGTGACTTGTGTTTTCACAGTCACTCCACACCTGCAGGTCCCACAGGTGGGTGTTAGTCAAGCTCTGCATATTGTGGTGTAGCCCTTTAGCACAAGGACCCACAGCTTCTCCCAGGTGTGATTAACCAGCCAGCCAGCAACCTGTGCTGTGATGTGACAGTCCCAGGAGCTGGAAGGCTCCCCCTGAGGAGAGGTTTGAGAGGGCAGTGCTGAGACAGGAGATACAGCCCTGAGATGTGGTGGTGGAAAGATAATGGGGAGGGACAGCCAGGTCTGCCAGGAAGGAAGTATGCAATAGGAAAAGAGAATTGTTGTCTGCTTACCAGGATGTATCTAGGCCAAGATCCCAAGGAGGAGAGGCAGAAGCAGACTTGCAGTGGTGGGCAGGAGGGCAATTCTGCCAGACCCGGCTGTGGTGGATGACAAGGTTTCTCTGTCTGCACATAAAAATAATCCAACCTGATGCAAATGTAGTGTACCACTTGTGGTGGTAATTTAATTGTTAAATGCTAAAAAAATTAATTGATGTAATAGTTGATGATAAATGGTATTTTGAACTGTGGATTCTTACAACAGGAATTCTGTTTTTGTTAGGTCAATTATCATTATGTTGTTACAAGCATTTAGTCACAGGTATTTTTCCCCCAGTTTTTCTTTTTAATTTGATGCCCATATTGCATGAAATTCAGTTGATGCTTTAGTCAGCTCTTTGTGTGTGTAGAGATATGAGTGGATATAAAGTTCAGTTCAAAACTACATAAGACTGGAGCCAAAAAATTGTGTTTCATCTGCAAAATGCCATTTAAAAAGAGTGATTTCACAGTATGCCACAGATGCTGTTGGTGTGTGTATCTGACAAGACCAATGAATTTCATGCAGAGAGACATGTTTTTTTCTGTTCACTGTTAGGATTCCTACTTGAAACATGTCCTTAATATTTAACAGATTTTACTACTTTTTTTTTTTTTTCAGTGTGTTTCAAAATTCAGGCATAGCTGTGCCACGATCTTTGCTTTCACCAGAGCTTCCCTTAGTTTCCTTAGCCATTCTGTATTGTGAACACCATGTTCATTTGCATTTAGTATTCCTCAAGTCTGGGATTTCAGCTTGCTGCTACTCTAGCTTGGATCAGTTAACATAATGTGGAGACCATGGTCTTGTTTCCATTTCACTATGCTAAGAATTTTCCATATTCATAAATTGAGAATTGTTCTTGAAAAGCAATCTCTCATAATGTGTGTTTTTCCCATGTACCATGTTTGTTAACAGATTGCAAGAAACAGTGCCAGACATAAAAAGCCCTAAGAAATACATTTCTTGTGAATACCAATTCCTTGGAGCTGGTGCTTTGATGTATATTCAGAGCTCTGTCAGCTCTCTTTTTCTGCAGTAGCTAGTGAGCCTTTCATCTCTGCCTTTACATTTTATGCCCACTTGCAGAGTGGGGAGGACAGCGACTTTTGTATTGTATTGTCTTTTCATTATAGCTGCAGCAGCACAGTCTCACTGGCAGCCAGGAGTCCATGGAGTTCGTCTTCATGTCACCTTTCACTTAGTTTTTGGTGTTTTCCTATCTTTTAGAGAAATGCAGTGAACTTCTTTCACAACAGTGCTTTCATGTAAGTGAGAAGGAGAAAGGGCCTTTCTGCAATGTGTATGGTCTCCACAGTGTTGCCATGAAAATCGTGTATAACTTGTTGGCAACTGTGTCCTGGAGACCAGGTTCAGCAGACTTCAAAGTAGGCATCATGCCATCTGAGCAGATGGGTATTAATGTAAGCATTGGATATAAATGTTACAGACATGATTCCTGGTTCCAAATGTTACAAAATGTTGTCCTGAACTTCTACCTCTGGATGTAAAGGATTTGTTGCAAATCCAGCTCAGGGAAGAGTTGGCTTTACAGTATTAGAAATTTAAATCTTGGATCAACTGTGTCATTTGCAATGTTGGAAAAGGGTGTGAAGTTGCTCAGAGGAACTTGCTTGTATTTTTGGAGGAGTTCCCGTAAGTAACAGATGAAAATAAGCATCTATGTTGTTTACATTTTCATATGAATAAATTGTATTGTGAAGCCACTGTGGAAAAAAGAATTATTTTTCTGTGCCTGCAAGTAGGGATGGCAATTCATTGGGAATCCAGTGAACTTAATTCAGCTCACCAGACTTATTTGCTCCCTTATGTAACATGATGGTTATTTAGAGCAAAAAGTTTTTTTTTTTCATTTCTCTGCCCTTTGTGTCCTGTATTTTTCTTACATGCCTATCTGGTGGAGGTGATAGATTCTTTCCTAGTCCTTGCTGACAACAGATGTGGTTTTGCTTATCAGGGTCTAGGCAAGTCTCTGGGTTCTTCCAAGGCTTCTTCCAGGTCCCACCAAACGGAATTTCATCTGTCCCACCAGAGTTTGCATAAGCCCTGAGTGTTTAAGCACTGCGCTCTGGAGCTTTTTCCACCCTGTGTCCTAAGCTGAGGTGGAACAAGGCATAGCCTGGGTGATCTGAGCAGAGGTGCCCAGTGATGAGCATTGTTCAGAATCCTGGAACAACGAGGTGTCCATGGGAGGAGCGGTGGCATCGCCACTCTTACGCTGGGACTCAGGGAAAAGCCTGGAGATGTGAAGTGACTGTGGGCCCATTTACATGAGGAGAGTGTTGGAAATCAGAGGCAGGGCCTATCTCTTCAATGGTCTCTACAGTGTGGAGGATATGACCTAAATCCTATTAGTTTTCTCCTTTTATAACACAGATATTTGAATATATATTTATACTGGATGTCATCTCCTTTTCCACATGATCAGATTATTTATCTTTTACATCCTGCCAAAAGTGAACAGAATGCAATTTGTTTGTTTATTTGGCATTTCTAAACTATCTATGAAAATAATTTCTTTTGGGAAGAAACATCCTCCAAATTGTTAGTTTTCTTACAGCATGTCTAGTCCAGATAATTTCAACAAAAAGTTGATGTTAGCAGGATCATCCACTGAGGTCTTGGCTCTTATTCAGTCTGTACAGATGTTCTTTTAGACTCTTATCCTGTCTAGATAATAGGAAGCATGCCTAGTAAGCAACTGTGGAGCATGTTAGCATAATTCACGTAATTCCCAGTACCTCAGCATTCAGCCTGGGGCTGCAGACTCTAAAAATAGAACAACAGATTCTGCACAGCTTAATCCTACCTGCTTGTTAGCCATTATCTTCTTAATAAGAAACGAGCAGCTACCTTTTGTTTGGTGAGAATCTTCCACTCAAATGATTTTGCCTTTCATTTGGGAGTGAGACCCAGGCTCTGGCCATCTTCTTTGGTGAAGGGTTGTGGATGTATGTGCTGATACTAAAACAGTTGTAGTTAGATGCAGTTTTTAGAATTTCTCTTTCAGTTTGGGTAAACTCAAAACAAAGAAGAGCAGATGTTGCTTAGTAAGAGAGCAATAAATTAAGTAGGTGATATGCTGTGGTTGTTTTGTTTAAATTTTTGGTTCTATTTTTCCTTGGGCAATTGTATTCAATAAGGGTGAGATGGTCTTCTCTCTTTTGGGAGAAGCAGGGTCCACTCAGAGTCCACATACCATGTCATTATTATGCTGAGGGATTTTGCTAAGACAAAAGAGATTAATGCGTGTGTAAGTGAAAATAATACATGAGAATGGTAATCAAAAGTATTTATGGTAAGAAGTTGAAAAACCAGCAACTTTAGTTTAATTTCTGCAACTTCCAGAGATAACTTTTATGATTTCTCAAATGCACCTTTCCTGTTTAATTCTGTAAGGTTTTTGTAGGGTTTTGGGCCTGATTTCTGTGACACTGAGAGGTTATGGTTTCCTTTGCCTCTTTCTAAACTGTATAGAAACACTTACACAGTCTAATGAAGCTCTCAGACTTTGGTTTGAGCCTTGGTTTGAGGCAAGTAGTAATACAAATATCCTGCTAATGAAAGGATAAGAAATGGAGGAAAACCATTACATAGCATTTTTGGAAACTGCAGCAAGGCTGAGCAGACAACAAAATTTTTTTAGGATAATTGTGGGTGAGATCTGCAAGAGCAGTTCATCATCTACACTTACATATGTCCTCTTCATTTTAGTTGTTCCTTTTTACAGGTAAGACTGAGGCATTAAATCACTTAAGCTAATTCTCAAAAATTTAATTGCTTAATAAATATGGATCAATATACTAGCAGCATAGCAGCTGGAGTTATGCAGTGCAACAGAAGAAAGTGAAATTTGTACTATTAAATGTCAAGATAAGTTTATTACATGTGCTAATGTTATATAAAAATTAAAGACCGATTTATTGACTGAAATAAGGATGAAGATGACCAATGGATGAAATGTTTACATGGTTTCTGAAATTTATGTGACTGAAATTCTGGATTTGGGAAATGCTGTGATTTAACCTGAGACATAAATGAGAGCTTACTGGAAAATACCAGTTATGAGGGTTTCTTGGCTGGGATTCCCAATGTAGCTAATGTTAGTTCATCTGCTTTTAAAAATTCACACAGGCATCTTGCTAGGGACTTTGAGTCTTCTGAAACCACTGAGAGAAAGGAAAAAGAAAAATCTCTTGTCTGAACATTCTTCTGGATATGTGTATTTAAGATGTGCTTTACAAAGGTGAGAGTGGTATGGATTATCTAGCTGCTCCTAAGCTACAGGAATTCGTGGCTGGTAGACCAAAGCTTGGCTGACATATTGGGACATCTTTCAGGATGTTGTAAATGTTCATTTTCTGGAAATCAAGCCTATTTCAGTTCTTCCTGTAGGTTGCTACTATATGAGCCATCCCAAACCAATAGCTGCTTTTGAAAAGCCTTCCCTGCTTGCCTGAGTATAGTAGGATTTTAAATGGCACATAAACTTTCTGGCTTGCTGTTTCTTGCTCTTAGTACACTGTTACAAGTTAGAATTTGACCATTAGGCCCTTGCTGTGTTTTCCTCATTTTGTGTATTGTGCTGGCAGTGCCAGAGCATCACAGCTTTGACCTGCCTCCAGTTTAAGGTTAGGAAATGTCTGGTTGTGTACAAGCAGGAAGCACAAATACTGTCTTTTCATATAGCAGCATCTACACACTAACAGGCTTTAATATGATCTTGTTAATTTTGAGCATAGCTGTCTGGTCTTTGCATCAGTCAGCAAAATTAAAGATGTCAGCAACAAAACCCAGTATTTTAAGGTAAAACTTCTGTGAGAGTTACAGATTGCATTTACTTTCACAGAATCATATTACATATCGGTGAAGTTAAATTTTACACAAGAAGGTATGGTTCAATGATAACTATTTGAATGTCAAAAAAAAAATTCATGCACAGATAAGTTATATTTAAGGCATACTTTATGATGCAATTAGTCCCTAAATATATGAAAACAATCACCGGATAAACTTTATGTGCTGGAATCTTCTTGTACTTGGCACATTTTTGATTTAAAGCCTGGCTCACATTCCCATGAAAATTGGAATTTCTTTTACTCCACTATTTTTCTTCATGGTAAGTTACCAGGTCATGGTATCCTTTATTGCTGAAAGTTCTTCCACAAATTATGTTCTAAAATTTCTAAAATCTTGAACACACCCATAATTCATAATGAACTTAACTCATATGCAAAAATTATTGCTGCTGTTATTCCAAGTCAGAATAACACCCTTGGAAGGTTGGCTTTTAACATTACACTATTGTTTCCTGTTGTGTGGCTGCATGTGATGAGAGCCGTTCGAAAATGAGAAGCTGTCACCAAACAAAACAATTGCATAGAACTATGATCTCTTATGCATTTCTAGAGTCCCCAAGTGGAAAAAAAAAATCTGGATTCTGGGGCATTTAAAGCTTATTTTCTTATGAAGGTGTCTCGAGGGCTTCCTACACCAATCCCCCTGGCACTAGGGAGCAGCATGGCCAAAGGGAATCTGAGCTGGGGCTGGCTGCTGCCCCTGGGCTGCTGCTCAGAAGCAACCCAAGCACTTGACAGGGATGCAATTACTGGAAAGGTGTTGCAGTTTGCTCTTGTAGTTTGGCATTTTGGTTCTGATGAGTTTCGTTGGTTGGGCCCTGGGACTGTGCCTCAGAGCAGCCAGATTCTGTGCTTCATTGTGGCAAATCGGGACATGACAGGCAGGGACATGCTGTGCTTTCCAAAATATAATATTTGTATTTTCTGAATGCTCCAAATGGTTTGAATACCTACCAATTATGAAATAACTCAAAGGTTTTTTTTTCCTTTGGAGCTTTGAAAATTTTAACTTTCACCATTTTCTTGTCGTTGCATAATCTGGGGATTTCTGAAAATAGCTGCAGAATCAGTTTTACTCTGCTTGAAGAGCAGTGTTACTGTAGAGCAGGTAAATGCTAAGGGTGGTCACCTTGTTTATGGGCTGAGAAATGCCTATTTCTGTGTTGGTAGAAGAGGACATCTTGGCCTTTTAAGACCTTCAGAGAAAAAAGGTTGCAAATACTAGTTAGCAATGTCCTCCAGGAAATGAAAACTGCTGAAGAAATCACATTGTTTTCACTCAACCTGCATTCCCAGTGGAGTCATTAGTGAGTCTGGGCTGAAGAGAAGCCTCTAGGATTTGACCCATCAAATATTTAATCATTGTAGTGTTTTTAAATTATTTATCATGCCACATCCTAGTTTAATCTCTAAAGTTTTTCAAATGATCCCAGGCCAAAACCTTATTTGTCTGGCTTTCTAGAATAACCTGATCCTCTGTAAAAGTAATAGTATCATTATTATGGGAGACTGTGTTTTGGGTTTTGTTGTGCAACACTGGTCACCTCCACTAAATAACAATTTCCCAAGGAATGATGGGCAGCTTGGTCACTTGTTAGCAGGACTCCAGTGACAGTACAGCTCTCAAACTCAGTTCTAGACAGTCATGCATCCTTCTGTCTGATGTCTGTCGGATCTAGGCGTGCACTGGTTCTTGCAATGGGTTATAACTGATAAAGTGATAATTTTCTTGACAGCAAGTAGTTGAATTGCACCGAGAGCAACAGTGCACTGCCACTGTATTAATTATGGGTTCTGCAGAAGCAGTAAAATTAGAGACTTGAACTACTTTTCTTTCCCCTTGAGTGCTGTTGGTTGGTGGAAGCGCACCCATCTTAGCTGTTCTTTGTGCAAGTGGAAAACATGAGCCATGAACCTGACTGGCACAAGCACAGAAGTCACATCTGTAGAGCTTTAAAGCAGAGTCTGGAGTGCAGTTTCCATTTCTGACAGCCAGCCTGGTCCATCACCCTGTTCTGCTGTGAGGCACAACTTCTAATTCTCAGCTCCTCTCTTATTCACTTGAAGCAAAATCTTTGTTGCTCGTTGGGCTTTTTAATCTGTGCTAATATTTTTGATGCATCTTTAGTCCTAAAATTGTTCTGCTCAGAAAGTTGACATATAGGGAATTGAATAAAATGGTTTTCTTTACACATCTTTAAGTTCTGCTGCCAAAAGCCAGCAAATCCCTTTTTACATCTTGGTGCACAAATTGTTTCTAATATGCAACACGTTTTTAATTTAGCCCTCACATCCGCATTATTACTATTTAAATGCCATAGCCTATCTGTGGCACTGTTTGATGTATTCTGGATAGGAAGGGAGTTCTGCTCGAGCTGTATCAGATGTAACTCCATATGGCATTGTTGTGTGCAGCTGAGATGCTTGCCAGTTCCAATTTGGAACATGACATTCAATGCAAATATATCATGATACAACTGCATTGCAAGGATTTGAGCTGATTGCTGTGCTCTGCTGGTTGTAGGAATATATGGTTACAGTGTTCTGGAGTGTGCTTTTGCCTTCAATGCTTAACAAGTTAGAGGTGCTCTTTATACTCAGCTATAACTTTTTGTAATTTCTTTGTCTTGTGAGTGTGCAGCGCACTGACCATTGTTTGAACTGGCTAATGTGGGGTTTGTTGGCAAGGTATAACCAAAAGAGAACATTTAATGATGTAATATTGTACACACCTCTTCTGAGGCAAAAAAATAAAAGGAAAAATAGGTTGGGTTTCTGAGTTACCCGAGTCCCTGCTACCAGACTTAGGACCTAAAGATCCAGCCAAAGGCAGAGGTATTTCTGAAAGGGTAGGTAAGGAGATTTGTGTGTTTGGGAATTTTGAATTTAAGGGTGTCTTTCAAAATATTGGCACCAGATGTTTCAGAGGGAACAGGTGGTTGGTGGGTTGTTACCTTCCTCCTCTTTGGTACCAGCTAGCGAGCCTGAGTGACACAGGGGACATGATGCTGTACTTTGGAAGGCTGGCCATGCCTGGGGTGATGTGCAGAGCAGTGCCTTTTCCTGCCCCTGCTTCGAGGCAGGCTCTGGCCTGCTGTCTTTTCCTGCGTGTTTGCAGTGATAGTGTGTGCTGGACCCTTGTAAATGCCATGTAGGATTTGCCTTTCCTGCATCTGTTGGCATGTCATCACACGTGTTCTTTCATTGTGTTTTCCTGAGTTTGTTCCTCCTACATCCTGCATGTCATCATCTTCATGGCTTCTTGGAAACACTGTCTTGTGTGTTTTGTCTTCAGCACGCATAGTTCATCCTGGAATCACAATCCATATCAAAGATTATCTTAGGCTTTAAGTAAAGAAAAAGAAATCCCATCAATTTCATATAATGTGCCATTAATTTTGACCAAGTGTTTAGATGAGCTAGAAATACAAATGTGTCCAGAGTTGCTTGTAATAGCAATTGTAGTAGCATGCTATACATACAGCAGAGCTTCTCCTGAAAAAGGAGGGTAAAAATAAAGGGTCAGAAGTAAAACAAGCATTTGCCCTGTTGTTTGTAGCACCAAGTGAAGTAATATATCAGTGATTTAGAACTCACTGAGACAATTTCAGTGTATTACTTCTGAAAATAACTACATTTTTGCCTGTTATATTAGAATTCTTGATATTATTTTGCAAGTGAAAAAAAATCATGGTAAAAAGAATCATGGCAACACACAGGCATAGCAAGAACAGATGCTGATTAGGTCATCTTGTTAGTGACTTAAAAACACCACTGCAGATGGGTACAGAACTGACAGCCCATGCTGTATCACTGGTAAGTTGCACAAGCTGCTAGGGAACAAGAAGTGTGGACATTGAGAGATAAATCTGGGATCCTGGAAACTCTTAAAGCAGGCTGAAACACTGTTCTGTTGTCAGTAACAGTCCAGGATGCCTGATATAAAATCAATTTTTCATAACTTGTTGGCAAGAGATTTTGAAAGAAGTATCTGACATGTTTTCAAGATGTGTGCAAATCAAAAGGAATATTACTCTGAAATCCACGTGACCAAATGTTCAGTTCATGTGATAAAATATAATAAACCCTTCTTAAGGGGATTCAGCTAGTTAGCAGATGCTGCTTGACAGTTAAAATTGCAGCAGCAGAGGTGCAAACTTGGTGCCTTGTCTGCTGACAGCTGTGTAGCTAAGTTGGGAGTAAACCAATATTGGACATGACTTGTAATATATTTAAGTTCCTAATAATTTACCACCTACAGGGTATGAGATGGCTCAACTATTTTGTGTATTGAGCTATTTACAGAGATCCTGAGCTGGCATGCAAAACATCATGTGAGAGACTTTGTCTTAGAGTGTAGCAATAATACTGGATTTGAATGACTGGAAAAAGAAAGTTTTCCATATAAAGGAGGGTGATGGCACCAGAGGCTCCTGCAGCTCTTGAGTTTTCAGTAATTTGCAGTGACAGTTCTTTTCCCTTGTGGCCTATTTTTCTACTTTTGCTTATTCCAGCCGCCTGTTTGTTCAGGTGAAATGTGAAGAAGGAGGTTTAGCTTTTTTTGTCTACTGAAGGCCATGTGCATGGCTGCTGGATGAATGTTGTGACACCAAGGAGGGAAATTTTGCTTGCGCTGTTTGGCATTGTGTTAATCACTGCTAATGTTAACATTGCTTCTAGTCTGTGTTCTCAGATTTTACGTCAAGACTGCAAAGAACGTGTGATGACACTAAAGATTGTAAGTTTTAAGTAATTAGGAGAGTTTTTATCTTTTAGTTTGTAAGACTTCTGTTTCTTTTATTTTCAAACTTAGGTCTTCCTGGCAGGAGCTTGTAGGGCAGAAACTTAAAAAAAAAATACAGCTGAAAGCTGAAGCTTCCATGTCTCTGTCTGGACCAAAGCATTTAAAAAAAAAATGCCACAAATGAAGCAATGCTGAATTGATCTTTGAACTTTCTCCCAAGTAACTACAGTTGATTTGTCTGCATGGTGCTTTTTGTGCTTGTGTTATAACTGTGTCACTTTAAAGGCAGATGTTTGATGAATTACATGTTGCTTGCTTTGCTGGTCCTATAAAATGCTCATGAAAGTTACCAACAGGACCAACCTCCAGCAGTTTGGGAGAAAGAAATGATTCACAGAGTATAATCCACGATGGTTCAACCACCATAATTTTCTGAACACTTTGTATTTCTGTTTCATTATTGCTTGCAAAGATTAATATGACCTGATCCCATTTTATTTTACTTTTACATACAATTTTCTCATTTTTTCTGTTACCCCTTTCTTTCTTTATTTCATCTTTGCATATGTGGGGAAAAAGCTTTTTATTACATTAACTGTTAATTCACAAAACTCACCTTTGTGAAGATTTGCATCTATGCAGTCATTATGACTAAAATTTCCTGTCTGAAATGAGAAATTTGCATTTCAGTTAAAGAAAACAGAATCTGTTTTGGTATTTTCTGTTTTTACCATCACCGTGGTATCTTAGTACATGGTAATTTTTTCAGACAGAAAAAGAGCAAACCAAGTTTAATAAGAAAATAGAGACATATCACATATTTACTTGATAATGCAGTAGAGTTTAAGAACCCCCACATGGTTGACTTTTGATTAAAATGTGTATAAATTCATTAACCTTGAGCTTATGTAGGTGCAAGTAAAAGATACTCACTCACCTACAATCTTAGTCTCTGATAAGTTTTCCTGACAGAGGTGATGTCTGGCATGCTGCACACCCAGTTAGCAGTGGAAATCAGTGTAACTTTGAATTGTGGTCATCCTGTAAATAATTACATGGATAAGCCTCCTGCAGTTATTCCCTGTTGGAAGTCCTCTCCCACATTTTCATCAAAGAGCAGCCATAAGTCAGTTAGGAGCAGGTATGCCATAAAGGTTGCTGTCATATGAGCAGAACCCCTTGAGTCAGGGTTTCCTGACACTTCTCTCCCATCCTCTCTTCTCTGGGAAGGGACAGTGCCTATGGAGAGAGCAGTTATTATAAAATGATCACAAAATCTGATTGATCAGAGTGTTTTGGGAAGTATGTGTGCTGAATACAAAAGACAAGGAGTTGAGTTTCTTGGTTAAAAAGAAAGTTGACAGGTGGAAAAGGACATGCTTTAAAACCAAACCTTGATGTGCGAGATGGTTCATTCTTCTCCTTTTGCCTTTGTCTAAATCTGTGTGATTTGTCCTCTTACTCACTGCCCTCATGGGTCATTCACAAAGACTTTTAGTATTTTTAGGGTCTACTTAAAATCAAAGAATCAGAGAACAGTCTGTGTTGAAAGGGACTAGAAGGATTGAGTCCCACTCTTTAGCTAATGGTCCATACAAGGATCAAATCCATGACCTTGGCATTACCAGCACCATGCTCCAACCAACACAGCCACTGGAATCATGTGAACACCAAAGTGCACAAACCCTAGCATCACTTTTCTGCTCTGAGTTTGCCTAAGACTGATGTTCTTTTTCCATTGCTTTGTCACTGTCTTAACTCCTGCTTTGAAGTGACAAAGTTGTAGATTGGGATGAGTAGATTGGCCAGGTGTATAATAATTTTTCTGTAAAGGATTATGAAAAAATTAAGTAGGTAGGAATGACAGAAATAAAACAGAGATTGAAGATGACGGGTCATAAAAGATGCATTTCCAACAGTTAGTCTGATTTTAAAAAGGATTTGGTATAGAAACAGGAACTGTGGTAAAATAAGGAAAAGCATAATCTAACTTGAATATTTAAAGTTGAATAAAACTTCTAACATCTAGATTAATTATGAAACAATGCTTGGAAATATACGGGAGTACAGACACTTTGAATGGAAAAAAATCATCATTGTTGTGTTTACTAGAATGTCAACCTCGGGGCTGTTGGCAGACTGCTTTAACTAATTTATGCTTTTGTATTTCAGACTGATAATAATCCTTGCTTCAGAACTTTCTGCAGTATTTGTAGCCATCCTTTCCCAGATTCCCCGATCTCTTAAGTAACCTAGATTGTTATGTAAACAGGGATTCTATTCTATTCTACAGTGACAGCTCTATTTCAGTGTGGATATGCTGGGACTATGTTTTTCTACTATAGAAAACATTTAGTTTTGGCTGTCTGTATTATGGAAGGTAAATTTAGATGATGCTCTGAACAGCACAGGCTGAAAAACTTTTTTTGCAACAAATTCTGGAAAGTGGGTCTTAGTTTTCTCTAGGGACATTTGCAAATTCGTGTGACATCTGTAATACCGTTTATGCAAGTCTCATCCCTAGAGCAAAGAGGATTTATATTGTAGTTATGATTTGTTATGAGATTTAAAATATCAACAGTCTCAGTGAAACTGGATCAGATTGGATGGCTTAGAGGAAGCTCACTCTCTGCATGATGATTTACTTCAGTGGTGAGTCTTCAACTGTTCCGAGAAAAACTGGTGTTGGCAAGTGGAAAAATGGTGGCTTTTGCATTGGTAATTTCTAGGCCTTGGCACTGCACTAAAAGGCAGAGGAAGGGAACCTGGGAAGCTGGTACTCTGGAGGGTGAAAGTTAGAGAATAGGTGAGAGATTGCCTCTCTAGCATGTGCAATGCTGCTAGTCCTTCTTTGGTGTAGGAATCCCTCTAATTTGCCAATATCCAGATTGGGAGGTGAGATGTTTGTGGTGTGCTGCTGCAGACTTTGATCTGAAAATGAGAACTTTATGAGGTGAAGTGCAACTTACAAGCTGAAATGCAGTGTGAGGTTTCACAACATTAAGCAAGTCAGCTTAGGGATTGCTGTAATACAGGTAGCAAAGTAATAAACATAGCTGATCAAAATAGCTCCTAGAAATTAGCAGAACATAGCTTTAATTCACTGGCTTTCCCCACTAACTCAAGTGTGGCTTAGCTATGCCACAGGAAGCTGAACTGTTTATGTCTCTGATTTAATACAATATTCAGGTGCCATGAAGGTGAACACACATAAAAGAATATATAGATTAACAAGGGGCATTAAACTTTGTGGAGCAGAACAGAAAAAGATTGTCTAAGCATTGAGCATTTAAAAAAAAATGTACTAGCTTCATTCTGTGTGACTTTTTTTATTGCAAGGCCTAAATAAAATAATGGAGCTTATGTTTTATCCTTTGGGATGATGGAGCTGAAGTATAGATAACAAAAAAATTTCTATTATCCTATCAAAAGAACTTGGACCTTGACTAAAAGAAAAGATGAGACTTTTCATGTGAGCCTTATCTGTAGGTCTCTTTATCTGCTTCATCAGTTGGGATAACTTCTGAATAAGACAAATGGGAAACATTTTTACTCATGCTAGGCAGGTAATGCATCTCTTGGCTTTTGAAGAAGTGGTAATATAAAGGAAGTTAAATTTGAAGGATGAAGGAGGTTTTGTCAAGTTTGTTCCCCGTCTACAGCCTGAGCCTCTCTTTGAGTTTCTACGTGAGTTTCTCTTGAGTTTCTTCTTTGTTGCCAAGGAAAAGATTAAAACTAAAATTTTAGAACTGAAGGAAGAAGTATGTTCAGCAAGGTAATGTAATTATGAGAATTGTTCTCTTCAAGTTGCAATTGTTAAAAAAAGGTTCAGCCCCTTGTAAACTGCACTGACTTCAGAAGAAGACCAGCTACAATATTAGAGGTGGTAATGCAGGTATTCAGCCAGGAGATGTATTCAGATTTTCTTTGTTAAGGGGTTGAACTGAGGAGCTAAACTGGGATACAAGGTTTCCCATGGAGCCAGTAAATCAGAGGGTGCCTTTGCAGAACAACTCAGAGAAGAGGTGCGTATCTCTATACCAGTCTCATAGAGAAAGTAGGTGCCTAACACAGACAACCAAATTTAGATGTCTAAAAAAGACTGTGTGAATACTATCCTAGAGTGTATGTTGCCATAGACACAAGGAAGACAATCTGCATCCCGTGAAGTATTTCTGCCTCATACTGATTTCATTGAATAACTGTTGTAGTGCTTGATCTTCAGTGAAAACAGGATTATCAGTCCAGTCAGGGCACTGGCAATTTCTGTATATGGGAATATGATGGGATTTTTTGGTAACAGAGCCAATGAAAAATATATATACTAAAGCCTCTTTCAGTGAAGTGCTGCCTAATTTCACCCACCTTGACACTCAAAAACTGGGAGTGAGAGAGTACTCATGTAGGCTTCTAATGGGCCTTTTTCATGAAACGCCTTTTACACCACCTTTGTTATCCTTTATTTGTACTGCAGCCATATTGCATCTCTTTTCCTGCACTGTGCAGATGTTTGATGTTCAGTCCCTCTCTGCATATTTTTTATTTAATGGAAAAGGGAAAACTTCCCCCCTACCCTGTTCTTCATGAAATGGGAATGCTAATTAATATAAATTCATTGCCAAGGGCTTGGTGTCAGGAGGAATTTACACCTCTTCCAGTAAGGTTATATTGTGATTGTTCCTAACAAAGATACCTCACTTCTTTAGAAAAGCAGTTGTTACTGGCAACAGCCTGGGTATAATATGAAATAGACCACCAGTCTGCTTAATGTACCATGTTAAGTGACTGCTGTGTGATATTTACAGCCACATCTCTTGTATCATATGAAAGCAGTTTTTAATTAGAAAATTTAGGGCCTGTTTGCTATCGCTATGTTGGCTTTGACAGAATTACCTTTGGCACCTTGTTTACATGGAGAGGTCAGTGAATTGCTGAACCTGCTGTCTGGTCAGATGGGAATCACAGCCCTCCCTCAGCAGCACAGGAGCCCTTGGTGTTCTCTGGATGCTGAGCAGCCTTTCTAATGACATCTTCATTAAATCTATTTGTGTAAAACTATTGCAAGTGGTGTTTGCAGAATTAAATCAACATAAAATTTATCTATGGCTTAGCGAGGTCACTGACCAACCAGCTTGTGTGTAGTGATTATGTTTTACTTTCTAAAGGCTTACTAAAAGATGAAATTTATATTTTGTCTTCAGTAAATGATTTTGGATCTCAAAATTTAAGCTCTTCAAGCCAAGCTGGGAGGCCTTATCACAGCTGTATATATTGCATAACTCCCCAGAGTGCGGGTTCTGTAGTTTATGCAGAAATCCTTGGGAAGTAGGATATAGTCTCTAGCTGACAGTTGTGTTACAGTCAAAACACAACTTGCATCTTCGTAGCAGACCTGACCAAATTTCTTGTCTGCAGGGTTTTTACTTTCCAGTTAAGTAAGATGGTTTAACTAGAGATGATGCCAAATATTTTTTTAATGTACTGACGGGTCCCTTGTGGCCTCATTCAATTCCACTGTTGTCCACATTGCACTTGGTTGTGGGCAGACAACAGCTTTCCCTCTCCAGAAAGGAGGCATACCTTCCTTTTCCAAAGCGTACAGTACTGAGCAGGAATGGGAGAAGAGGAGGCAGAGAAGCAGGTGACTGTGAATGCAGGTTCAAAATATTTGTCTGACTTTGAATTAGGGATTAGAACAGAGATTATTAAATTGTTTCTCTGGTGCTGCTCCATACTGCTGAGTATTGACAAGAAAATATAAGCCTTTTTTTTTCTCATAACAAATGAGACCAATGGTACATTACAGCTGGACTTGCTAGAGGCAAAAGGCACAACACTCTGCTTTTGTAATTCGATATTGTACAAACCTCACAGTATATCAACACTGTGTATAGATCAACCAGTTGCACAAGAGAAACAAAGAAATGTTGCATTTCTGAAGTTTCACAAGCCTTATAATAAATTAATTTAAAACATACAATAAATAAGGTGCAAGTCTTATAGCTTGACTGTCACTTCAGTTTAATGGAAGCCTCTTTTGAACAAACTAAATTACCATGTGGCTGCTACCAAGCACCAGTAATTTCATGCCCAGCACCCATGTGAAAACTCTTGTCATTGGTTGTGTTTTCCTTTTGACCACCAGAAACCTCAGCACTATTGTGTTTGCTGCGGCTACATGTGCAGCAACCACAGAAAGTTGTTTCAAACCACCGGTCAAAATTCTGTTTCTGCTGGTCATGGCTTTAACATGATTTTTTGTTTGTGCTCTTGTGTTCGCTTTGGCTTTCAGAATACCATGAGATAAAGTTATGTTTTTGAGAAAGGATTTTTTCAATTTCAAACACTAGTAGGAATGGATGACTCTTTCCTTAGCTCTGAATTTGGACAGTGAGGCTAGAGCAACAGATATCATTAATAATTGCTGGGTTTGATATACTGTAGGACTCCAGGTACTGTAGCAGCCTGAAGATATTAACACAGTAAAAGTGACTAAAGAAAATTCCATTTGGACATGAAGGGTTACCCTCTGTTAAGACAGCTGTGTCTCACCCTGTCTGAATGCCCCTTGAAATCTTGCTTTGCTATAACAGGATGTTCTGTCATATGCACATTGGGAGGGTTTGGGAGTTCACCTCACTGTGTCTCTGCTACCACCTTCAGTGTCTCCTTTTCCCAATCAAATTCTGAACAAGGTGCAGAGAACAGATACTCCTGAAAACCCACTCTTACCAAAGAAAAGGTTATACTGCGAGGTGGGACAGAGAAACGAGCATGAAGACACTTCATAATATCTGTCAAGTTATGTTATGAGGCTGGGAATGAAGCCTTGCTTAGCATAGTGAAAAAACACCTTTGCAGTAATTACTGCCAGTTGCAGCCAGTACTGTGACTACCCTGAGAGGCTGCTCTCATAAATCTGCCCTCTCTAAAAACTGCTTGGTTGAGTATGGGTTGCCTTTGTGGGGGATCTGAATTAGTGCTGGAAAACGCAACATCCACTACCAGAGAAAATGCTGAACTGGACTTCAGCAATTTGTTGTGCCATTTTCCTAACCTCTTGAGGTCCAGAGGAAATATATCTTCTCCTCACTTTACCTTTGCTTTCTTAACCTTGAGCTGTGTTGTATAGTCTCTGATGGACACATGCAGAGCTGCAGATGAGATTCTGAGTGTAATCTCTCTAGGTTTAACAGATTTTTTCTTTCACTGTTAGAAGATGGTAATGCTAAAAAATCATCTCTGTAGTTTAATACCCATAAGCTGTGGTTGTCTGGATCTTGAAGGTAGAGTTTAGCTGTTAACACCTGCTAACTAATGAGGCAGTTAACAATGTTTTGTGTTACCCCATCATTATACTCTTACTCTGTCCAGTGGGAAGCTTGCTCCTCATCCACTCCTGGGATAGCCCAGCTGGGCTCCTGTTGTCTGCCTTCGGGAGCTCCCAACCTTGTTTGCTGTGCCTTATGTGTGGAGCAGATATGAAGTGGTTGCCTGAGGGTGTGGGATCATCCTGGAGCAAATCCTTGTCTCACCTCGTTTCCTACTGTGGGACCTTATCCTACCCCCGGGACTGAGGTGGCTCAAACAGCAAACTTGAGCAACACAGGTGCAATTTGACTGCTGGAAGGCAAGTTGGAATAATTTGAGGTGCAGGTCCGCATAAAAGATAATGGTTTTTTTAAGAAAACAGTGGGCCTCCAAGTTGGAAGATGGCTGGACAACAGGCAGGTTTTACTGTAAGTGGGCTCTTAGTTTGGAAAAGAAGTTAACTGACTGTGATGTTGTTTGGTGAGTGTTTCTGTTTTAAGGGGAGACATGCAAGATAGAGATATTGGCAGAGATATGCACACTAAATTTATTTATTGCTAGATGAACATAATCATTCTTCAAGAGCAAAAGGCAGTGCAGATACTATATCAGCCCCTTGTGGGATGGGGGTGGTTGCCTCACAACCAAGGACATAGACAGGGCAGAGGTGTTTAATGCTTTCTTTGCCTCTATCTTCAACACTGATGATGGGCTGAGAGAGTCCCAGAGACCTGAGCTGGAAGACCAGGACTGCAAGAATATTCAAATCCCAGCTGACCCTGAAATTGTGAGGGATCTGCTGCTCCAGCTGTATCCCTGTAAATCTGTGGGGCCTGATGGGATTCATTTGAGAATACTTAAAAGAGCTGCCTGATGTCATTGCAAAACCTCTATCAATTGTTTTTGAACAGTCCTGGGAATCTGAAGGGGTCCCAGTTCACTGGAAGCTGGTGAACGTTGTTCCCATTTTCAAGAAGGGCAAGAAGGAGAGCCCTGGAAACTACAGGCCCATCAGTCTCACTTCAGTGCCTGTTAAGGTTATGAAGAAGATTATTCTGGGAAGTATTGAAAATACCTGAAGGACAATGCTATTACTGGCCACAGCCAGCACAGCTTCATGAGGGGAAAGTCCGGTTTGTCAAATCTGATTTTCTTTTATGACAAGGTGACACACCTGGTGGATCAAGGGAGGACAATAGATGTAATCTTTCTGAATTTCAGGAAAGCTTTTGATACTATTTCTTAAAGGATCCTTTTGGACAAAATGTCCAGCATTCAGCTGCGTGAACAAACATATGTGATGGGTGAGCAACTGGTTCATGGGTTGGGTACAGAGGGTTCCAGTGAATGGGGTGACATCAGACTGGCAACCTGTCACTGTTGGGGTTCCACAGGGCTCCAACTCCAGCCTCATGTTCTTCAACATCTCCATAAACAATTTTGATGGGGCTTGAAGGGATTTTAAGGAAGTTTGCAGATGATGCAGAACTGGGAGGAGCTGTTGACTCACTCAAAGGCAGAGGCCTTGCAAAGAGACCTCAGCAAATTAGAGGGCTGGGCAATCACCAACTGAATGAAGTTAAAAAAAGGGAAAGTGCTGGATTCTACACGTGGGACAAGGCAACTGTGGATGTACAGACAGACTAGGGAATGAGATGCTGGAAACAGTGCCAGGGAAAGGGACGAGAGGTCCTGGTCAGTGACAAGGTGAATCTGAGCCAGCAGTGCCCTGGCAGCCAGGAAGGGCAGACACATCCTGGGGGGCATCAGGCACAGCATCACAGCTGGGCAAGGGAGGGGATTGTCCTGCTCTGCTCTGAGCTGGGGCAGCCTCACCTCCAGTGCTGGGGGCAGTTCTGGGATGGCAGTTTGGCATAGCCTGGTGCCAAACCAATGCAGGAGGGCAACAAGGACAGTGGAAGCCCTTGAGGGGAAGTCCTATGAGGAACAGTTGAGGTCACTTGGTCTGTTCAGCCTGGAGAAGAGGAGCATGGGGACAGACCTCATTCCAGTTACAACTTCCTGATGAGGGAAAGAGAAGGGGCAAACACTGATGGTGACTCTGTGGTGACCTGTGACAGGACCTGAGGGAATGGCCTGAAGTTGTGTCAGGGGGGGTTTGGGTTGGATATTAGGGAAATGTTCTTCACCCAGAGGGTGGCTGAGCACTGGAACAGGCTCCCCAGGGAAGTGCTCACAAGCACCAAGCCTGCCAGATTTCAGGAGCCTTTCGACAATGCTCTCAGACACACATGGTGTGATTCTTAGGGTCGCCTGTGCACGGCCAGGAGTTAGACTCAATGAGCCTTATAGGACCCTTTCAATTCAGCGTATTCTGTGATTCTGCTCTCCTTTCTGTCTTTGTAGGTGATCTGTCAGGGACTCTTTTACATAGACCCAAAACAAGACAAACCAAGCCCAAGTGCTGGGCCAACAAGCTCATAGTCACACTCCATTTTGCTCTGCAACCTTGCCTTGTGCCCCTTTCTTCTAAGGGTGTTTTCTAATTTTTCCTGTTTCTTTCTCAGTTCCATATCCTTTGCCTTCTAACACTTCTCCAGATTTAAGAAAAATAGCCTCAGTTTATTTTAATAGTCCATATTTCTGTCTGTTAATGTTGCATCTGTTTTTGTACAAACTGTTCCAGTTCAAAGGGGAACAGTTCTCAAAGAGGTTGTTCTCCACTTCTGGATGCTGATGTTTTGTCTGCTGAAAAACTGACTTTTCTGGTCACTGGTAAAATACATTTGGGAAGATATGGAGCATCTGTTTATAACTTGTCAAGCCGATGGAGCCAAATAAGTGAAAAAGCATTTTTATGCCCATAGCCCCTTTAAAGCATTGCCTTCCAGCTGCTTCTTTCTTTAGAAAGGGTGTCTTGCAGATGATATACTGAGTTAACTGGAGTTTCATTTGGTAAGTCCAAATGCCTGTAATCAGATGATGAATTAACTACAATACTAAGTCTAGATGTAATAATCTGAATAATTTTCTATAATGCCTAAGCAGACTTAATTTAATGAGTCAGATCACTGTATTTTGTGCTGAGAAAACTGAGTTTTCCAGTTGAATGAAGTGCCTTGGATATGCCCCTGAAGTAGTGAGTGAACAGGATAATAGAATTTAGACATTTAGAAAAGTTTTGACAGAGTTCCTGACAGAAGGCATTAATGTAATGGGATAAGTACTTATAGGGCAAAAGGCAGTGGTGCATAATTATTTGGCAACTGGCTGAAAGATGCAAGTAGGAATTTCTGTTAGGAATTTTCACAGTGGTTCAAATGTTGCAGCATATTTGTTCCTGATGATTTGTTTAAACACTTTGCCTGTGTAGATGAAATTAAGTCTGACCATAAAGGTAAAAACCATGGATCTTATTGCCACTTAATAGGATTGTTTATGTAAAGGAGGAGTAAATGAGGTATTTAGAATATTGAAATATTTCTTCTCCTGAAGTCAGTGATAGCCAACTAAATTGAGAGGCAATACATTTTGCAAAATAATAAGTAAGCCTCTACATAAAATCAAACTACCTGCAGTTAACAGAGGCTGTGAAAGAAGACCAAGTTTCAGCATGCAGGAATATTTGCCTTCACTTACTTTGGTAAAGGGATTCCTTTAAGTCTCACAGGCTGTTGCTGGTTGTGCAGCATTCAGAGCAGCCCTGCCTGCTGACACTGGGAGCGCATTGCACGGCGTGGAGTGGAAGGCAGTGCAGGCCAACAGCTACTTCACCCTCAGGGAAGGTTCTCCTCTCTGCAGATCCCTTCCCAGGTGTTCCTCTTCTGCAGCAGGGCAGCTGTCTCACAGCACTGCTAGCCTGGAGAAGGGTTGGAGTCTGACATAGAAGATTTGGGCTTGGTGTTTGAGCATGCCTTTGAGGATGGGCACGTTCAGGTGGTCTTTGTGGCTAGGTCAGTTCTGTGCTAATGCTCACTTGCCTGGTTTTGGGAGAGAACACACCCAAAATCAGTCTCTTAAAAAGCAGAGGTGCTGTCAAATGAAGCTAGGAGAAACTTTCTTACGTTTTTGTATTCTTGTAGTAAGCTGAATTTGTGTACTTGCAAAAGCAGAAGTCTCTTTGTCTTTCTTATTTTATCTACCACTGCTGCATACAGCAAATGCTCTTTCTGCCTTGCTGGTGGTTGCACACTTTCTCCCTCTGCCCTCCTGCCAGCAACCCCAGCTTTACATGCAAGTTGTATGAAGGAGAATTTTGTTTTTCATCTTCTAAAAATCCAACTTTCCTCTCTATTCACCTACCTTTGAATATAAATGTAGTGTATATAAAATGATTACAGACAGGCAACCAACTATTCTTCTGAGTCAGGAAAATAAGGAATTTAAAAGTCTTCTATGTAAAATTTGGGCCATGACTCAAAATTTCCTTTGTCTACCATTCTTCTTTTCCTTCTTAAATCCTCAGCTTTGCCATCTGCACTCTCACTAGGGGCTGGGATTTGACTATGTGTGAAGTAGGGTAAGACAGCTGAAAAATTGTTCTAGGAAAAATTGCTACTAAAGGTGTTCTGCATTTGAGTAGTAAGTGCTGAAAAGGAAGCCCTTCCCTCACTGACTGTATCATGACTGCTGCTGCTATTTGCCTGTACTTTGTTTACCTTCAGGTAGATTCTGCTAGTACTAGAGAAATATTTCCACTTCAAGCATTTACATTTATAAATCAAATATCTTTCCTTTTCATATGTTAAGAAACTCCTTAATAGTCACTGTTGAGTAAACTGGGCTCAGCCTTTTAAACATTCTCTGTCCTGCCTTTTTAGCCTGGGTTTGAAGAAGTGTGTGTATGGGCTTTTTCTTCCCCATGAGGACAATGTGAGCCAAGCTATTCTGTAGCCGAATTCCATTCTCTCCTTTTTGGCAATTGCACAGAATGGCTTATGCTATGTGGAGTTTGGTGCAATTCCACTGGAATTTTCTAGATTTGCACTGATTTATACCTGGTGTGAATCTCATCTTTCCAAAATATTACTGATGCAACAGAAATGCAGAGCTGAAAATTCCTCAACTAAGAAGCAAAGTGAGCTTCCTTTTGTTTTACTGTAAGTTAATAGATTATTATTATCCCTGAATCTTTATCACTAACTTCAGTTTTCATTATCAGCTGGAAGCAGTTGAAGTACTGTCAAGAGTATCAAAATAAGATAATTATTCAGTAGTTTCTGGTAGAGTGGAAACCCTAAAACCTTGTTATGACTATTATAGAAGCCACCAGAGCACCTGTCTCAAATTGATATGCTGCAAAGCTAAACTTTCCAGATACTGGGATAGATGTTAGTATTCCTGTGAGCAACTTCCCTGTGTTGCTTCCAGTGGCAGTTTTTCAGCAGGGGCTCAGAAGGGTGGTAGTTCGAAGTATTCTCTTCTGACTGGAACATAAATGGGAAGAGCCTTGGGAATTTTTTGGGGTTGTTTTGTTGGGGTTGTTTTGTTGGGAGTTTTTTTCTGGTCATGTCACTCAGGCCTTGTTTTACCTAACAGAAACATTAATTTTATATTGTTTTCAGAGTATGAATCTCCCCATTTTGAGATGGTGCATCTCTTTTCCCTGCAAGCATCCAGGGAGTCCACAGTGTTGGACTAGAAGGATACTCATGACTAAGAAAAAAGAAAAATCAGTTACCGAGTAACAAACTTTTCATTTCATTCTTACTTGATCTCATTCACTTCCTTCTTCAAATCTTAGTTCTGAATTTTCACACCTAAAGGCTGTTTTTCTGCAGCAGTTGGGCTAATTCCTGTACATATTAGGCCTTGCAGTCAAAGAACTGCAACAGAGAAAATACCATGTGTACTAGGCATTTGTAATTGTACCCAGAATGAACATTACTACATTCTAAGGGTGCTTTTGCCTTTACAAGATTGTGTGCCTTGTAAAGAGCCTGGATTTTTTTTATATATGATGGGGAGAGAAAGCAAAGTGAGGGACTGTGAAGGTAGTGGGGAAATCTGTTGGAGAGACACATCTGTAGAAGAGCCAATATCGTTTATGGCAACAGATTCAGGTCTTGAAGGTTAGTGGGATACCTTCCTCAGAGCCTGGCAATCAGCCTGTTGTATTACAATGTGCTGTGTAGTCCTAAAAGCAAAGATCCACTTTATTTTCATGCAACTGTTTTCTTATCAGCAGCTAAATAAATTAAATCTAGATGTGTGGCTTCTAGGATTCTGTGTGTTGTGAGTTAAATTTGCTGCTGCAGCCAGTGTAGTTCATTGTAAGTTCAGTATGTTACTGAATATTTATGAATGAATATTTTTTTGTGTTTTACAATGACATTTAGCAATACATTACAGCTAGAGCCAAATAAAATAAAACCTCTTACAGAAAGAGCAGACTTGGGGGAATATATCTCATCAGATTCTTGCTTTTCCTTGACAGATAGTTTGGGGACCTGTTCTGGAGTTTTATAAATTACTTGTTTGTGAATCTGGCATAAAATCCTGGCCTTGCTGAAGTTAAGGAGTGTTTTACTGCTGAGTCTAGCAGTGGTAACACTGGAATTCTTGCTTCTGCCCTCCTGTCCTTCTCTGTTCCTGATGTGTGGGAGGTGCAGGGATGCAGACAGTGAGAAGACAGGTCTCTTCCCTTCAGCTCAAGAAGTGACTGCATGGAAGGATCGTTGGAGCTGGGATATCTGTAGACAATAAACTTTATTCCATATCCTCTGCTCCCAATTCTGTTTCCATAACTCTCCCTCCCACCTCCCATGCATTCTATCTCTCTGAGATTTTCTGTGGAGAGCAGGGAGAGAAAACCTTGGAGGAAAGATTGCTGGCTATTAGCTGAAGCAGGTTCTGCCTTAAATGTTTACATTTGCTGAAGGAAGGAAGGAAGACTGTTTAGATTTGCCTGTGCTTTAAGGCTCTGGACAATCTTTGCATTTACTTTTCTGTATCAATACAGTAAAACCTGACAAAGAGGTTTTAAACTTGACCCTCATGCAGTGTTCTTTCCTAGCACTGACCAGTCTGTTTTAGCTCTGTATGGTAAGATTGTTTTCTTTGCTGCTTTGCTTAGATCAGTTTTCAAGCTGATCCAAGGGACTTACTCACCTACATTCTTGGAAGCTCTTGTTTTGGGCTTGGAATACTTTCGATAATTTTTTTTTCTGATGAATTCTCTAAAGTCAAGCTTACTGACTTTCTTTGACCTCACAGGTTCTGTCTTGCCCTTCTCCATTGGTGCAATAAATTGTTTTAGTTTGCTGGAAAATGTTTTTACTGAGATCTTTATATTTATAATGGCTCTTTTCAGGCTAAGGTAGAAATGAATAGCATATGGCTATTGTGAGAATAAAATATTAATTTTGGCAAATTTAGTCAATTCACCGTGGGTGTTCTTAGCCTTTAAAACAAAATTATCACATATTTGGCACAACTATCAAGTGCCTGGGTTTTGACTCTAAGCCTTAATCACCAAATGAAGAGAGCAATGTATTATTAACATGTTAGGAAGAGCCAGTAGCTATGACTCTGTGAGCTGAGGGTGGGTGTTCTACATGGCTGCTACATGGTAGGAAAGAGGACAGATTGCAGTTGGGGCAGTCTGCAGCAATTAATGCACTCAGAACGGGCTGGTCTCCATGGTATGTTTGAATTGAGCATGCCAGAACAATGAATTTGGATTCTAAACCAAAAAAATTTGCAGGTGATGTTTAATGTCATCCTGAGCATTCCAGTGTATCTTGGTCCATTGTTACCATCAACTCTCAAGAGATTTATGCATTGAAAAGCAGCAGAGGAGTATCAATTGGTTCATTAGAGACCCACTGATCATAAATACCTGCATAACACAGCATCTAATGGGCAATGCTGTGTGACAGCAGCATAGGCAGTATCACTTACAGCTTCATTGTGCAGAGTGCTGACAGCTCCTGCAGAATCCTCTCCTTGGAAATGAGGAAAGTCAGTGTTACATAGGAGGGCATTCGAGCTTTTTTTGATCTGCATGGATACATTCGAGTCACCTTCATTCATTTCTGAGTACTTCACCCCTCGTCTGACTGCAGTCCAGAGTGGCATTTGCATTTCAAATGGCATATTGTGACCCAGTGGTGTTATTGATGATGAATCTCATTTTCATGAGCATTAACAAAGCAGGGCTTCATAAAGTATGTCAGTGCCTCTGTGCTTCACTGGAGCATGATCTTCTGTAGCACCACCAGCTGATGGAAAATACAGGGCTGGAGACAAAGCCATTTCCCTTTTGTTTTATACAATATGGTCTTTAAGTTATGTCCGCTCTAAGATACTGCATGTCCTTATGAAGGGACTGGTGACTCTATTGAAGGAGACCCCAAAACTGGGACAGATCTCTGTGACACCCTCACTGTTAGGGAGCTGACTGGTGCTGTCGATTATGGATTAATGAACTGCCTTTGGCATTAGTGTTTAAAAGCTGTGGAGCCAGCCTTGTAGGATTTGGATGTCTTTTGCAGATAATGGGGAATTTGCGAGGGAGAACTAAATGAAAACTTCCTCAAATAGTAACATTTTTCATTCACATAAAACCTAGTTTCTAGAAAAAATTTAATACTTTCTAAGAATACTTGGGAAGCTGTACAATATTCTTGAGTTCTACTGTTAACATAGTAAATTAGATGCATGTATTTGCAAGGAGGTCTGTGCAGACAGACATTGGGTGGGAGTCAGATTGCCCAAAGGGAGAGCAAGTCTCAGTTACCCTGCATGTAATTTCTGCTCCCTGTCTGGACTCCTATTTGGAAGTGGTGTGACTGTATGTACTGGCTCCTAGAGGAAAACATTGTCTTCTGTTGTCTCCCATATGCTAAGCAAATATAAACCACAGGAGAGAAGAGGAGAGGAAAAAAGATGGGGAAGGGAAGAGGAAAAGTCCATTTCTTAAACAAGATTTTCACCATAGATTAGTTTTTTTCTGGAAACGAGTGTACCACTACCAGAACATATGTTAAGTTGTAACTTGAAGATATTTTGATAATGTGCAAAATGCCTTCCAAAACCTTTGAATAAGGCATTTTGAGATTGAACCAGTTAACTACTACCAAACATTTCTTATTGGTTTTTGGCACTGTTCAAAGGATCCATGAGGTTTTCACTTTTTTTTTTGAAGGCCTTGTTCAAGACTGGGAATACTGGAAAGTATCTGGAAAGTGACTCGAAGCAATGGTTTTGTATCAAGCTTTGTTCAATTGTGTGAAAGTTGTGTAATGAGATTACTGGCAAAGCAGAATAATAAATTATGAATAGAACTTAAATGACTGTCTGTCTCATGTTCTGAAATAGCTTCAGTCCAGGAGTCAGGACTGATATGGGATTGTGAGCCGGTGTTTTTGTTTGTAACAAGAGCATAAGCTTCCTGCAGGTGATTAAACTGCAGGCAGCATCTTGCTGTGCCAGAAATGGGTCTCTTGACCGAAGTGCCGTACGACAGGGGTTGGTATTTTGATATATCTATAGATATAGCTATTTAGATGTATAGATATATATTTTGGTATATCCCCTGCTGTAGTGTCTGATTGACTCATCGAGCATTTACTCTTCCAAGCTTAGTCCTCCAGTCTGTAAGTAGGGGCCATTGATTAGCACAGGAATGTGAGTGTATGTAACCTTGAACTTGACTTCTCCAGCTCCAGGGTTTGCAGTCCCCAGAGCCCCCTTCACCCGGAGTGCTGCCGTGTCTGCCTCGCTGGCCCCGCTGCCGCCCCTCTGCACCCTGCGGGCTGTGTCCCTGCCCTGCTCCTTCAGCCAGGGCTGCAGGGCAGAGTTAAACACAGGGATTAACATGATGACTGGCATCTGGCTGCTTCTTTAGAACAGTTCACAATGGAAAATTCATTTTCTTTTTTAAGCTGTAGCATTTTATGAAAGAACATGGGGTGATATTTTTTTTTTCTTTTTTTTTGCTTGGGTGATGATTTCACTAGGTTTCTATGTTAGCTCTGCTGTTACATGAATATTTTTAAGGCTAACACAAAAACTTTTTAAAGTGCTGTTTGTAGAACAGCTTGAAAAATTTAGAAACGTCTTCATGCATTTTGGTTCATGTGTATGCATGCAGACATTTGGTTTCTTTCAAAAACTGGAAGATTTGACTTCTTTTCTTTTTTCCCCCTTATTTTCTCTTTTTTCCTCTTTTTTCTCTTTTTTTTTTTCTTTTTTTTCTTTTTTGAAAGTAATCAGGATGCTCTTTTCTAGACCTGGTGTCAGTAACTCTCCCTCTGATCATGACAGCTAGAATTGGAGCCCTCTTTAATTTGGAGTGTTTTTAATACTGCTCTAAGCTCCTGATTAATGTTACAGGAGGTTGGTTGAGAGTAAATTGAGATGCTCTCTCCTGCAGGATTTAAATGTGCTGTTTCCATTGCCACATCCTGCTGATATAGTGGCTAAGGATTAAATTGAAGATCTAATTTGATGTGGGGTCTAATTATAAGCCTAGGAGCCTTAAAAGCATATATTGCATTTATTATTCATTCAGTGTGTTCTTGAGGTACTGCAGTCTTTATTTACGGTTTAATGCATATGTTGGCTGACTTGGATGTATTATAATCTCCTTTTCCCCTACCCTACTCCTGTGATCAATAAAGCCTGGTTTGGATTATTATTTTTTTTAACAGAAAATGCAACTTTAGAAACCGTGAAAAATACTGCAGTTTCCTTTCGATGGGAGCCTATTCTGCGCTTGCAAAAGAACCAATATTGCCATCTAGTGGGAGTGAAGATTTTGACCTGTCATGCTCCTCCCTCTAGATCCCTGTTATCTAGCAGCTCTCTTGGAGGCATCACGTTTGTTTCTAATGAAGGTGCAGGAGTTCTCTTTCCCCAAACTATGGAGAAAGTCTCGCTGTTTTATTGCTGAAGTTACTCTTGCATGTACTGCTGGAAAATCAGAAATATTTTGCAGGTGTATAGATCCAAATGTGGTTATTTCCAAGCTGCTTTCTAAAGTATACTGTCAAAGGAAGCACAAGGTAGTGTTTCTGTGCTGTGGTCTGTCTGCGTAATGTTTCTTTTTCAGTGCCTCTGCAACATGTAATTGAATTTAATCCTTTGAACGGGCCAATTTTCTAACACCCATAAAGACTATCAGAAAAATAGATCTTTTCAAAGCCTTTGTGCAAAACATACACGGAAAGTGTTCTAGTATATACGTGCAAAATCATATTGAAAATGTTCAGTGAAACAGAGCAGGAGGTAGGATTTGGCTGAAGCTTTGGGATAAAGTGATTTGCAGAATGGTTTTTTTCCTCCCTTTTCCCCCCCTTCATGTCAGATCAAGGCCCTCTAGGGGCTTCTAGAGATGGAGCTAGGATGACACCTCATTAAATTAAATTTTCTGTTCCTTTGTAACACTATAGTCAGCTTTTGTTGCCTTGTTACACTTTTTCTTCTGAAACTGCAGCTGGCTAGAATCGGCTAAGTAGCAGGTTTTTTTCGTGGATTTAATCATAACGTTTAATTAATCTCCCTGCTTTAGTCATTGGTCTGCAGCTTAGCAATGCAGGGTCCTAAGAACCTAAGCAGTAGTTCTAACTGCATTTTAGTGATGGTTTTAGTTAATTCTCGTGCTCAATCTCTGTGGTTTTGAATCCAAGTGCTAAAAGAGAAATCATTAACACAGCTCTACCTCATTCTGCTTGTAAAGCACAGAACCATTTAGCAGAGTGTTAGTTATGACAGTGTCACTGTTACAACTCTTTCTTCTCTTTCCATTTTCCCCAGTCCTCCAGCAATGAACTGAATTCAGTCTAGAGTGGTTTACATATCTCTTGTCAAGCAAATTGCTACCTGCCTTTCAGAAAAGAGGCCAATGCATGTGTTTTCATCATGCTCAATGCTCTTGACTCTTAATAATCTTTCTTAGCTTGAGGATATCAGTCTGTGTTTCATCAATGGCAATTGGTATTGAAAAGCTGGTATTGCATTCAGTGCTGCATCATTGCTGATGCCCTTACTGTTTGTAATTGGGTGAGGCATGTATTGCATAGTTTGGGAAGGCCAGGGTTGTGGATGGACAGAATTTGTAAGTTCTAAGTATTGAGTTGCCTTGGGATCAATGTCTGGGGTCCAACCTGCTCATAGAAAGCGCTGTGTGATGTTTGCTTCTTTTATTTGGAACAAGGTTTTGAAGAAATTGGAAGATATTTATTGTAGGTCCATGTTTGTTTTTATGATGGTACTGTTCACATTTTACTTGTACTGTGCAGAAGGTAAAACTAAGAGAAAATTTGGACTAGGATCTGGTATCCATAATCAGTGCAAGAGAGGACTAATAAGGGGAAGGCCGGCATACAAGTGGAGACGTAGACAGAGAAAGTAAATGACTGCCTCAGTACTGGATACTGGTGAAAACTGTGTGGTCATCACCTTTGGTTTAATCTGTTTAGGTAGCATTCATGTGTCCATCACTTTCCATTTGTTTCTCTAGCCCCACAGAATCAGGCTGTCCTGTAGCTGGGAATGAAACTCCTGGCTCAGCAAAGCACTCCCCTCCTCCACATAAAGTCCCCCTTGCACCTTCAAAATCTCTGGTTAGACTCTGTAACCTTAAGCCTTCTCACAGGCTTTGTGGCTTTGCATAATGACCCCAGACCCTTTGTATTGTTTCTTTGGGTAACTTTCCCCAGTGTGTCCTGTCATTTTATTTCTTGTAGACTGTAACTTCTGCTGGACAAAACCAGTGAAGGCTGTATCTTGTTTACTGCCGACTGTCATCCAGGCTTGATTGATGATGATGTGCTTTACTCTGGCTGATCACATTGGTTTATATTTCAGAAGTAATACTACTGCTGGAAACAGATTTTTCTTCTCAGAGCAATGTTTCTGTAGTATTTTCAGAAACCATCACCTCCTCATCTTTCTGTGTCTCTCCTAGTACAAATATTTAAATGTTAAAATAATGTATTTAATTTTAATTCTCTGCAACCAAGAGAAGAAAAGAACAAAGCTGATAAGGAGTGTGAAAAAATTAGCCAGCAGCCAATGGTCTTTGTTAAAGTAAATAATCTTTAAGAAGATAAAAGGTAATTAGAATTAATAGGCAAGAGTTGATACATTATTATGACAGAGAACTGACAGAAATACTTGCAATTTTCAGATTATATTTAATTTGGAAAATAAGATTCAAAGTGTTTTGAATTTTTTCAGAATTTCTTTTATTTATATTATCTGATTCCTCCTGCTTTTCTATGTAAAAAATATTTTGATTGCATTTCCATAAGTATGCTTTTGTTTACTTTGCCATATTTTTCTTTGTTATTATCTTGTAAAAAGACTTTTTTTTTTTTAATTAGAAGTGTATGAAAGAGAAGAAATGGCTTGATAAAAGGAGTAGTTCTTCAATCCCTATTTCAAATCCTTCTGAATTTCTAAGGAGCTATTCCCCCCAGAAACTGGCAAACATTTATGAATAGGTTGCATTGCAGCAACAATAATTTCTGTCTGCCCTCCTTGCTCTACTTGCTCAAAGATGATACAGGTATCCTGACGTTACTACCTTGTTATTCTATAGCCTGGAAAAGAACATTATTTAGAGAGAACAAAATATAGCTGAGACCATCTGCCCAACTTTTCCTTTTAATCTTCTTGCAGTTTTTCCAATTCATCCTACACTCTCTGCTTTTAGAGCTATATTGCTAATGCTACTTGAGCTTGGTTGGCTTTTTTTTTTAAAGAGAATTTGCATATGCAAAAAAATATGCTTGAAGATATTTTAATGGATATGTTATATTGTTGTTATTGCTATTCTCAATAAGCCTCAGAATAGCATGGTACTAGGGTGTTTTTCCTATTCATACCCTCTTTCCCAGCGTGAATGTTGCATTGTCAAGAACTGAGGGACATCTGTAACTCAAATAGTTTCATTTCCTCTTATCTGCTACTAAAATTTGAGGTGGGGAACATTTCTTTCTGTTTGTTGATGGTGTGGTTTTGCTTTATCCCAAAGTATCATATTTTGATTCAAGGGCAAAATAGGATTGCGTTGCCCCTTTAATTACCTTACTTTATGGCTTGAAAAATCAAGACCTTGATTTCTGAGCACGTATTTCCAGGTATATTAGCTATTTAAAAATCCTCCCTCCCTCTTGCTTTTTGAAATTTGTCTTCCCTGATTATTGCTCCATAGCTCATTACTATTCATATAGAGTTATCCTCTTGCTGCTCCTTGTATGTCTGCAAGGACACACATTACATAGTTAAGACAGCAACCGAATGATCTGAATAACAATGTGAAATGCAAGATCTAGAAATAAATCATATGAACGGGGAAAATTACTGCAGCTTTGGAATGGCTAATTACATTGCACTTGGTGAATTTTATGGTACATCCTATTTGATATCTAATTATAAGTACATTTCCTATGCAATGTTAATTTCTCAGGACCTTGTTCTGTCACCCGTACTCCACTGAATAGTTCCTTTAAATGGTACCCAGTGGCTGCTGTCTGGGGCAGAAGGGAGCACCACTCAGCTGAATTGTCAGCCGTGTTATGTACGAGTGAATCTGGCCTGGGTGATACCCACAGCCTTTACCAACATCTATCACCTTGCTTGCTTGTGCTTGCTGACACTGGAATGTTCGATTTCAGAAGGAAATGCGGGAGGCATTGAACTCCTCTGGCTTTCACTGTAATTTCTGTACGAGTTCAGCAAGGCACTGGTGCTCCTGATGCGGCATGTGTCACATTGCCCATATATTTTCTTTTGGGAAGGTCCATTGGTTGAACACTTTAGGCTATCACAGGGGCTACCTGCTCCTTGTCATGTAAGTGGATTTTCACTGAGAAACCTAAAAGTGAGACATAAAAATCTAAATTAAAACATGTTCTGATCTATTGTGATCATCTTTGTAAAGGAGCTAGAGAGCCATGCTGTGTGCCAAGGATTGGCTCCAGCAGAACACCTGGGATGCAGAAATAGTACAACAGAGAACACTACTCTTTTATTACAGGAGAGGAACTTTTAAGGATGGCTGAAAATTTATCTCTTGGCAATAATTAGTGAACCATAGAGAAGTCTGTACTTAGATTCCTGCATGGAGATGTAATTGTAATACATCTACCAGGAAATTCTGCAGTACTGGCTTTTGATCCAGACAGTTTTGTAGGCTGCAGGATAGCTGTTGAAACTGGGAGAAAGAAAAATTATCTCAGGTCAGTGCTGAATTGTTCTGGAAAACAACAGGAATCAGGTTATGCAACTTAAAACCTGGTATTTACTGTACATTTGTGTCTTTCTTCTATTTGTGTATTCTCTTTTTATGCTGTTTAGTAAAATATGATGCATTTGAAGTTTCCTTCCACATTTCTTAGATTGTGTGTTGCCAAGTTAGCCTATTGCCCACAAAATTTTTGTTCCACTGAAATACAGGGAAAAGAAATTGTATAATAGGGAACATTTTTTGCTATGAGTAGATTCCACTATGACATTAAATTTTGGAATTACAAAGATCTGTGTATTAGAGCTAGCATGAGAGAAATATATAAATAATTGCCTTCTGAAATAATAATAGTAATCCTGTTCCTCTTCCATTTCCTTTTAGTGAAAATGTATGAGCTCACACTTCTCTATTATTTGTGAGCTGCTCACAAATTTTCTGAGATTGCCCAGGGATAATTAAATTTAAGCAACATTATCTCTATACTGTAGCTAGTATGATATTTCCCTCTTAATGATTATTCCTTTTCACTTTGTAATTTCCAGAAACTTTCAATCTTTGCCTTGTTACTTAAATTTCACTATCTCCAAGCAAAAAACTGACTCCACCCTATGTATCCTGTAATCATTTAAAATTTCTACTTGACTCTTAGAATATTCCATCAGTGGGAAGTCAGGGAACATATTTTCCAAGAAAAGAATAATTATTACTGAAAAATGCAAATTGAAGGCTGGATGCATGTCCATCAGCAGAGAGAACTTCCAAAAGCCAGAGCTCATAGGAACCTCAAGAACAAAGTGTTGGCATCAGGGAAATTTTGGGGGAGTCAGCCTAAAATTTGGGTCACTTCTCTTAAGTCTAAAATTTATACTGATCCTAGAGTCCTAAGGAGTATATGTTGGTCACAATCTATAGTGTTGTGAATTAAATTCCTTTTGATAGATGAAATGTCTTTGGTAAGCCAGGACAATCTTTCTAAATATTGCTTGCATGTGCATGTTTGTTGGTTTGCTTGTTATTTTGGACTTTGCTTCTGAAGTTTGTTACATTGCAACACCTGTCAGTAAGTATTCTGAAATATAAGAGGAAACCTGCCTTTATGTAGTTAAAACAGAATTCATTTTAATTCAACTGCAAAATAAAGAGAGTGGTCTGTGTTCCATTGTGCATTCTGAAAGTTGCAAAGTTGTTTAGGAGCTTTAAAGGGGGTCCTGAATTTTAACAGTGTTATCAAAGGTAACTAAGCTTACCCCTTTTCAGGGCTTCACACTAGGTGAGTTTCATTCATGAAAAGGCTTTTCATCCTGATCCCTTGTGTTATTTACCATTGAATTTAAGATGGTTGAACTACAGTACTAGCTGTAAACTGGATTTTCTGCTGATTTGGTTCTTGAGAAGTGGAATTTAAATCTTGCTGATAAATGTTTGATAAAAAGAAACAAAACTCTTGCAATGTGTCTGGTATTCTTAGTGTAGAATTGCAGTCCATATAAAGGTAAAAAATGAACATAAGGAAAACTATTTCTAAAAAAATATTTTTAAAGTACTTTCGAGATTACTTTCAAGCATACCTAATAATTCTGTATTAATAAATAATTACATGCAGGTTTTAATTAAGTTTCTTCTTATTCTGGTGCATGTACTGTGGTATTCCATTTTGGAAGGACCACAGTTCAGAATCAGACCCAAAGAATCCCCACAGACACCACGGACTTCACAGACATCCATCAGTCTTCACAGTGCTGCCTAGAGCTGTTTTGGAGAAAATACTCCAAATTCTCCCTGTCTGACTTGGTTCTTCTGTACCTCACAGAAAAAGCTGAAAAAGCCTGCCAGCTGTTTTCCCTTCCATCCACTCCCACATGTTGTGAAGGCTGGAACTGTTTCAACAAGTTTGTATATACAGCTTTCTATTTGATGGGATCAATAATTCCTATAATAACAGCTGAATCCTCTTATCATCTCAGGTGATTCTGGGAAATTGTAACATTTTAAAAAAGTCTGATTCTGCAGAATTGGCAAAAATAATTGCCTTGGTATTCTTGGTATGTTTGTCATGGTGTCATAAATGAGTATATCCACAGGTCCTTATTTCCAGAAGGTATTTATTTAATGGGAGTATAATATAGTTTGTAAATATATCTAAATTAAATGAAAATTACACAGAAACTTATGGAAGTCTCAACTCCAAAGAGTTATTAATTTCAGTGGTGTTTTCAAACATAAGTATTCAGAGCAAGAGCTGAATTTACCAAAACAGTATGTGTAAAGATCCCATAGGTTGCAAGCTTGCAAAGTAGCTTTTCAATATTTTCTGCCCGGGAGTTTCAGCTGTGTGGTAGCCTTGGTACCCTTTGTAGGTAGCTTTTGGCTGAGCCAACCATACCGTGGTCCTGGGTACTCCCGTCTACCCTGCTGCCTCCCCCCACACCCCTCCAGTGCTTCCTGCAGGCAGCAGCACTCTGCAAACCCTCTGCATGGTGCAGCTGCTGGGGCTCCAGCACGGCAAATGTGATTACCTCAGTGGAGAACGCCTTTTAGGGAGCACTGGTATTGATTCTGGAATAATGGTCCTTTTATCTTCCACTTATTTTTCAGCTTTCAGCCACTGGCTTTTCCTTATTATTGCTCCCATGGACCTATTTCAAAACCAGCACAATATTTGTAGTTCAGCAGAAATAAGTGGCAAGGAGCATCCTCTGCCTCTTCTATGAATAATGAAGCAGCAAGGGAAGGATTTGGTCTATAACATCAGTAAATATATTGATGGGATGGACAGGAAGGAATTAAACACTTGTGACTCTACATAAACTGTCATAATTCTATGAAAGAAATTTTTAAAGGCATTTGAAGGCTGATTTTTGAGTTCCTATTGGGAAAAAAAAAAGTTGTAGGGGTTGTAAATTAAGCATTGCTTCAATTTGCAGGACGTAAATAAGAGACAGACGTAGTCTCACAGACATGTAGTAGACTTTTCATGGCTTTTCTACACCTCCCCAGACTATGCTGGGAGAGCTGTTTCTGCCACTGGCCACAGAACTTCTTGGGCTCATAAGTTCTGAGCACAAGAGCCCTGAAGCTCTATGCTTCCACATGTATGGTCTCTTCCCATTGAGAGCTAACTTTCTTAAAAACTTAGCCCTAACTAAAAGAACTTCTTCCTCCCCATCAGCAAGCAGCTTTCTGCTTCAGCTCACCAGTCCTGATTTGTATCCTTGCTCAACTGGTTGTAGGTAGACCAAATACCCTTCAACTTTTTCATCACAAAATGACTTTGTGACCTGAGTACCTTGTACTCTATTTCTATTCTCAGTAGCCATCCTCTCACTTCTCACTGGTATTTTTACTAGTGCTTTTAGGTTTAGTCAAACTATGCTGCATGGGCCCTGATAACCTTAAGGTTAACCTTCACAAACAGCAGTATCTTATCTTTCCTGTGAGACTTCCAGTAAAAGTGACAAGTAGAATGTTACAAGGCTGAGTTGTGTGGAAGTGGCATATGCTAAGTAGGATCTGAAATAGGACCATCAGTATTTCCCATGGGTACTCACTAACAGGGTAGTGAGAACTGTTTTCTTATCCGTGGGTGTGTTGGGCAGTTTTGAGTGGAACTCTGTCCCCCTGACAAACATCTGTCAGCTGTAAACCTGGGCTGGACACACTGTGGCAGAAACCTAGCTGATCAGGGAACCTAATATATAAGACACCACTCCTCTGTGTACAAGTACTGGATTGAATATTTTTCCCTTCCAGCTGAAGATAAGTACAGCACTGGCAATTAGAGGGACAGTGCTGTGGGGGGAGGGTGAAAAGGAATGCTGTTCTATACTAGTGCTAAAAGCAGAGATAAGGACTTTGAATGCTGGTTATCAAGGTGGGGTTAACCCTGCCCGATTGCCTGCCTGGAAATTTGCAAAGTTCTGTTTCTGATAGACTTGGAGAGCAATCTGTGAACCAAGCTGGGGTACACGCTGCTGCTAAATTTCATGAGCCTTGGCCTGTACTCAACAGTTGCAGCTGAAATAATTTGAAAATCACTGATGTTTTGTGGGGTTAAAGTTAGGTCAGAGTTTCAATGAAATACTTATAAATGAGATATTTTCTCCACATTAGATCTTTTCTACATATGTACTCCATGGCTATATGAGATGGACTTGAACGAGGTGGATGGAAGCAGGAATGATTTCTCTTCTGATAAGAAGCAGTCCTGTCACCCTGAGAATGCCCAACTGGGACATTTTTTCCTTCTGGTGAAGCACAAGGAATAGTACCACATTATTATTTCTGAGGGGCAATTATTTGAGAAAGGTGATGCTTGCTTTTTGTTTTTTTTATTTGACCTTCCCATGCCATGTGAGTGGATCACAGTGAGGTGCTGGGAGCTCTGGAGATGGCACTGATCCATGGCAAAAATCTATCAGAGATTTAGAGATGAATACAGCACAAAAGTAGGAAACATTCAGGGATTTTATTATCACAGGGTACTTCCATCTTTTATATAATTTAAAAAGAATAACATCCTTCTATGGAATTCTTTGTGCCATAGCAATCCATCCTGTTTTTAATTGCAGGGTTCCGAGATATAATTAATAATGTAATTTTTATGTCCTCTAAGACATGAACTAGAAAAGCTTTCTAAACTTGCTGGTTGAAGGTTCTTCTGCAGAGTCAAACTTATTAAGAAACTTCTGATTTCATAATGGGGGTGGCAATTTCCAAAAGGCAATAATAAATTGTTTTTTGAACAAAATGATATGACTGCAGTTTTAACTCATAAAGAAAATGCAGAGCAGTTAGAAAGTGCATGATAATTTTGAACTGGATACTTTCCACTGCAGCAGGTTTTATTTTCACATTCATATTGGTATTTCTGCAAGTAAATTTAATTTGATTAATCCGAGAACTACTCATTTAGTGTTAATCCAGTGCTGAAAATTGTGTTTGATATCGCAAGCACGAAAGCATCCTGTTGTCTTTCTTGTCTTTTGAGAAGTTCCCCAAGTAAGTCAGTTGTTAATATAAAAATTAGAGAGCACAGTAAAGAAGGGATGGAAGAAGAATAACTCCAAACCCAAACAAACAGGACATGTTGATTCCTGAGATGAATTAGCACTCTAGTAAGTAAAGATGAGATAATTCACTGATGGACACACACTGCTGCTGGCTTTCATGACAGGGTTATGGTGTCTACTTCCTCTGTACTTGGGGGTTGGCTTTGGTGCTGCATTTTAGCAAAGTTTATATAGCCTCAGATGAGTTTCAGTAGAGCAGGAATCAGTGGGCATTGTGGAAATAGCCGGGCTTCTTGGAGTTAAGCTGCAGTTTTAAAATTGTTTCTCCTTCTCTAGGGAGATCTTCAGTGAAATGAAAATTGGGTTGAAAAATAATATTGTTACATAATAAGCCAGAGAATGCTCTACAGGAAGAGCAAAACTTAGAAATATTGCTGTGGCTGTAAAGCATCAAATATATATTTAAATATGTCAGTTGCTGTGGCAAAAAGATAGTGCAGACATTTGTGTTTGTCATGATTGATTTACCACATGAAATCTTGAGATAATGCAGAAAAGAGAACAGAGCATCAGGTAATATTATAGAAGCGTTAGCCAGTTTTAATTAAGGGGCATTTTTTTATCTACTCCAGCCTTGCTTGTGTGTCTGCTCACGCTTTCAAGGAGAGTGACCCGGCTCATTTTGTGGGGCTTCTAATTTTGGGGTTTTGTTCAAGTTATTTCCGTTACTATTTCTTGCTGGGGGTGGGTGGGGTTGGCCTTGCAGGGCACTGAGGAGGTGAGGAGTGAAGTCCTATGCCCAGGTGCCAGCCCCTACAGCCGCTGCCAGCAATCCAACAGCAGGGCTTAACAGAGCAGTGGGGGCTGCTAACAAGGCTAGCTGGCACCATGCACTTCGGTCTTGGTGGCTGGAGAACATCAACCGTGAGCAGGCAGAGGCTGGGTGTGGAGGTGGAGGTGCAGGCAGATAGATAAACAAGCTAGGCTCAAGTAGGTAGAGACCAATGGGCAGCACTGTCTCTATAGAAGATGGCAAAGACCTTGGTTGGCCAAAGGAAGCTTTAGAAGAAAGAAGCCTTGACTGTGAGATGTAGGTCCCTACCTGTCTCACTGAAAGGCAAGTTATCCCCAAATCAGTGCCTGTGGACAGGCTCTTGGGCACTTGATGGGATTCATCAATGAAATCCCCTGCTTTGGCCCTTTGTGGTGTGAGACCACTGCTTGATGTCTCACGCAGCCCTTGCTGTAGTCCCTTGCAGCAGCTTTGGGCTGTGCACCCTGTGCTTGCCCTGCTGGCCGTGGTTCCCTGGAGAGCCGTGGCTGCAGGCGAAGCGCCAGCTGTGGGTGCGCTGAGATGCTCGGCTCGTTCAGAGCAGGGTGACGCTGCTGGGGAACTGTTATCTTATTGCAGGGGTTCCAGACTGTTGTCTCCTTAGCACAAAAGTTTCATACCTTCTTGGTGCTTCTCGTGAGCAGCTCCTAACCCAGCCACCCCACTCTTTGACAGCACTCTTCTTCTCATTGGTTACAGATGTGGCCTGTTTAAGTCAGGCCTGTTCCTCAATTTGATAATTGAGCCAGCTGCAACTCCTTAGGGGTAAGATTACTTTCTACGCTATCTTTATTTTCTTACATTCTATCCCCCTACAGGGAATGAGAGGAGCTGTGCAGTATGCACAGTGTGCTGTGCATGGGGGTGTGTGTGTGCTTGTGTGCAGCGTGTGCTGTGCAGTGTGTATGCTGTGCAGTTCTGTGTGTGCAGCGTGTATGCTGTGCAGTGTGTATGCTGTGCAGTTCTGTGTGTGCAGTGTGTGCTGTGCAGTGTGTATGCTGTGCAGTTCTGTGTGTGCAGCGTGTGCTGTGCAGTGTGTATGCCGTGCAGTTCTGTGTGTGCAGCGTGTGCTGTGCAGTGTGTATGCTGTGCAGTTCTGTGTGTGCAGCGTGTATGCTGTGCAGTGTGTATGCTGTGCAGTTCTGTGTGTGCAGCGTGTGCTGTGCAGTTCTGTGTGCACGGTGTGTGCTCTGCGTGCAGTGTGTGCGCAGTGTGTGTTGTGCAGTATGTGCAGGGTGTGTGTGCTCGGTGTGAGGTGGGCTGGCCGCATGGCCGGCAGCTCGGCGGGCAGCGCTGCGGGGCCGCTCCCGCTCCCGGCTCCGCGGGCAGCTTGGAGGAGCCGGGGCACGGCCCAGCCCGGCCGGGGCACGGCCCAGCCCGGCCGGGGCACGGCCCAGCCCGGCCGGGGCACGGCCCAGCCCGGCCGGGACACGGCCCAGCCGCGGAGAGTCCCCTCCGTGGCACACGGTGAGGAAGGAGAGCTGTGGGCCGGCACCGTGCCTAAGAGCACTCGCAGACAGCTTGAACTTCTCCCGTGTCCTGCGTCCGAGGCTCTGTGGCCCGTGTCAGCCTGCTAAAAGCACAGCATGGTGCAGCAGCTGGGTATTGCCGGGCGTTTCCAGGGCTGACTTGTTAGTGTAAAACCGAAATGTTTGGTTTTCCAGGCTGCCACGTGGAATTGAATGTGTATTTACGCTAGTGCTTTTGGAACTTTCTGTCCCACGTGTTTTCTTCTTAAATCTGATTTCTGCTCAGATGTTCATAATGGGGAGGATTTACTTTAAAAACCCTAATTTTCTCCCATGATTTTGTTTAAACTCAATTTAATGAAGAAGTTAAGCAGCTAGTAATCCATTTACTTTTTATACTACTCTGTGTTTGTAGACTAGAATTGTTCCTATTATCCCTTCTAATTTGCTTTGGGTGGGACAAAGTACATGAAACTAAAACTAGAAAAGCTTTCAGTTATTTTGTTTCTGGGAAGGGTAAGTCTTGGATGTGTTAGTCTCATGTTGACCTTTGACAGGGCCAACAGGTTTTTGGATGGGAGTTGTAGCTTAAGTTGTTCTGTTTAGGCTAATAGCACAAATGTTTAATAAATTGTTTCTAAGTTGCTGTGGAGACACACTTAATTTTCTTTTCAAAAAATGAAACTACTTTAAATTCTAACTTTTAAGTCAGATATTGAGTAATGTTACTGAAAAGTTACCAGTTTATAACGTTTTAGAAAATTACTGTCACGGAAGTTTAGACATAACCAGAAATGTTCTAAATAATTAATTTTCATAACAATGGGCAAAGGATAACAGTTTGAATTCTCATCATGACCAAGGTGATTTAGAAGTACATGCTACTGACAGTCAGGTTCTGATGAGCTGTTTACATTTTTTTAATCATCTGCTGCTTTCTGTTCCATTTTGTCTTTCCATAAAATTGTTTGTTGGTGAAGAAAGGAAAAAGGAAATTTAAATGGTAACTCTTTCGGGGTTTTTTTGGTGGTTTTTTTTTTTTTTTACTCTAATGGTAAAGTAAATTTAAATGGTAAGTCTTTTTTTCATTAAAAAACAATATAATTACAAAAAATATGACTTTCACTTGTGGCAAACAGCCTTGTGTGTATGGAGAGTGTATTTCTTTCAAATGAGGTAATTTTTGAACAGATTTGCAAATAACCTTTAAATTGGATGAATTGCTGGCTTTTTCTTTAGCTTCCTACTTATGTATCTGCTTATTTATTTGAAATCTGGGAGGATAACCTTCTTCTTAATCCCCAGAATTGGCTCATTAATATTGCTTGGGAAACAATAAATATACAGACCTGTAAATCTTGAAGGATTTTCCTTCTCTTTCAAGAATAATGGATTTCATGGAATAGAACCATCATTGGAATGCATCAAAGGCAAGACAATTTTCAAAAGCCATGAGTAACCTTCTCAGAAGAGTCACTGCCTTAAAAAGAGAGCAGAGAGTGTGGAGGTAGCACTCATGGCCCCAGTCCAAAAGGCTGTGATTTTTGTGTATATGCTCATACTCCTGTATCCAAAGAAGCCGTACTTTTATTAATGACTGCTTTGTCTGTCTAGGTTCTTGGTGGGCTTTTTCATGGTTTTGTTTTCAATTTTGCAGGTTTAAAATGCTAAGCAGTTGTAATTCTGCCAGTATTCCAGACTTTAACAATGCAGAAAGCCTTTCTACCAAGTTTAATGGCAGGGAAGGTCCACGCCTTTCCAGCTTGGACCTGAAAATCCTTTCCTTCTTTTTTAATTGACTTACAAAATGGCCTACTCCTGCAAAACCACTTTCTGACAATGTAGGGTGAGCAGCTATACAGGTTTGCTCCAGCAAAGAAGTACAGACAGTCACATTTGGGGGAAAAAAAAACCAAAAAAAGCTTTGGGTGAAAGCTTCAGAAAGACCAAGTTGACTAAAAATCTGCATGTCTCTGAAAAGCAAAGAGTCCGTATCACCTTGGGAGGGTGTTGGAGTGAGAGGGCTTCCAGGTTGTGCTTGCTTGTGGAGGGGGTCATGCTTCCAGCTCCACTGGGTGTTTCTGAATGTCTTATTGTATAAATTGAGAAAATAGATGGGGAAAGCAGGTGGAAATCTCTCTGGGGGATTTTGTTTTTAACTTGCTATAATGGTTTAATAGTTAGCAGTTAGAGCTAAGCAGGTGTTTTAAGAGCTCTTATTTAACAATTATCACTCATTTCCGGGCTTCCTGTTTGTTCGGGCTGCCGGAGAACATCACAAAATCAGCCAACTGCTCTCAAAACCTCTTTTAACCCTATGTCATCCAGGGAAGCTGGGATAAACCCCCTCAGAGCCACGTAAGTGAAGGATGAAGGACTTGGCACAAAGCTGTTGTGCAGAGACTGTGGCAGATGTAAACAAAGCTCTTGCAAATTTTGAAATGCATAGGAGCATTGCATCACTGTAAATAGACAGTATCCTTGTTTCATCTCTTTGATTGGTATTTTGGGTCAATTAGGAAAGCAACTTAGGGAAGCTCATGGAGCTCATTCAGTTTGGTATTTTTCCTTGCATTTTTTATGTTTGCTTATTTTTTCCTACTCCTTTAACATTTTCCATTACTTATTGGCCCAGGACATGACAGACACATGAGGATTTATGAAGAAGATGGCATTACTTAACCATCCTTCAAAAGCTCATGTAATGCTCAAAATATTCTTTGTTGTGAATCATTGTGATAAATTAGAATTTGGAAAAAGTATTAGAAAGTTGTGAAAGATATCCTTTTGTCTTTAGCAACTGCTGTTCTGGTGATAATATGCAAGTGAGTTTTTCATCTACTCATAACTCCATAGATTGTTGTTCCATAGATTAGTACCAAACTATGGGGAAAGTGTTATCTTAATCAAGATGTTAAAGTTAAAACACTGACAACACTCTGGTGTTTGGACACATAACAAACTTGAAGTTTGTGAGGGCTTTTGTGGTTAGTCATGTACCAAGGCTTATTGTCAAATGGCTCACATTAATATTCCTAAAATGAAATAAATGTCAGCAGTTATTTTCTGGGGTACATGTGTAGTCTGCTTACTGCATGCATCTGCTTTTTCAAGCAGGGAGTCTTTAAGAAACAGTCTCAGCATGTTCAGAGATCCTGTTGTACTTCCTTGAGAGATAAAAATGGAAAAATGCTTTTTAGTTGGAGTGCCTCTGCAGGTTGTGGAGATGAATAAGAAGGGACAAACTCCTCACTAGTAATGGCCCTTGAGTGATGAGTCCTGGTGAGAGTAAGAAATCTGGGATATATGTGTCTATTCCTACATTTGCATGCTGCTGATGGTGTTCATGCTACCTTCAGCTCTGTTCATGCTGGTATAAATAAGTAATTTTTCTAGATTTCCTGAAACAAAGCCTCCATCCTCCCAGTGTAACGAGCCTTAAGTCAGGCCAGATGTAAGCTCTGCTGTGGCAGAAAGGCTCTTGGTGAGGAAACTGCTCCTGCTATCAGAAAAGCAATTGTTCTGAGTGGGAGGGCGGGGAGGAGTGTGCTCTGTGTGTGTGCTCCTGCACCCCACAGATGGTGTGCAGGGTCTCTGAGGTCACAGGGAAATGCTTTCTTTACAAACCTCTCATGCACATATGCCAATGCCCTGTGTTTCTGCTGTCATCTGTCCTGGTAGCAGGTAACATTCAGTCTGATTGCAAGTTTAAAAGTGTTGCTGAATATGATGTTACAAGCTTTCTTCTGCTGAAATCACAGAGTGTTTTTGTTTTACAGCTCTAACAGGCTTGAGCACGATGATAAGAAAGCAGTATGAATGGATAAAGACAATTTACATTAAGCACAAAAGTAGTAAAATAGCGTTGCGCTCCAATATGCTGTGAGTTTGAGTTTGGTTTCCAAAGAGACCAGGGAAAAAACCCAGGGTTTTGTGTTCTGGTTTGAGTACCTTTTGGTTTCCTGCTAAGAAATGGATAATAAGTTCTCCTGTTTCCTTTTAAGATAAAGTACATATTCTGCATGTTTTTTTTCTCTCCCATATTTCCTGTTTGTTTTCTCATCCCATGTCTAAAATCAAAATCCACTAATTCATCAGTGGGAGTTAATGAATCCTTATACTGAAAACCTGAGGAAATGAAGCAACAGAAACTTGTGAATGATTTCCAAGGAAAGGAACAAAAGTGTTTACTTGCAATGCCAAACCAGATTGTTATTCCTTGAAGTTCCCCAGAATAAGAGGTGGATCTTTTATACTGGAGCTGCTGTATGGGCTCAGAGTTGTCACAGGCACCCTTCAGAATTACTGCTGCAGAAATAACAATTCATTACTCTTGTTGAGAGCCTACATTATCTTGCAATGTTTTGCTGGAGCCACTCTCCCGAGCTGAAAGGCTTTTTGGCAGCAGAGTTGGGCTTGGTACTGCAAACATCTGATTCAGCTTATGGCAAGGTCAATATTCCTGGCCCAGGTACTCAGTTTGCATTTGTTTTTTCTGGTTTGCATTTATTTTTTTTCAAAGGTGTGTTGAGGATTAGGAGGCATAATACAGGAGTTTTTAGAGTGCTTGATTCCTCAAGTTATGTTTTGGAAATCTAGCCTCAGTTAATTTCAAGTGAAAGCTGTCCAAATGTAGATAAATCACTTGGTTGGTAGATGCTTGGTTGGATGACAATATTTTTATTTTTCTTTTCCAAGAATGGTAGTAGTTGAAGGGTTGCATGAGTAGCATATTAGGTACTGTCTTCTGATATAATAATCTTAAATGAAGTTTTTGTCTTTTCCAGCTGGTGGTATATTGTGTGTGTTTTGCAGCTATTGTCATTTGGAACAGTCTTCATCAAATATTCTGCCTCAGTGACTCTGTAGCTAGTCTCAAATCTCATATGTGGATCTGTGCTTTATGGGGAGAAGTGGTAGTAGGAGAGAAGTTTTTGTGTAATGTGGCTCTTTTTATATTCCTACTTTTATTTTTACTAAAAACAACAGAAATTTCTTTTAAAAATGTTTAGATTTTTAGGATGACTATTTTGTATAGCTGATAATGACAATTTATTGTTGTGTACTACAGTAAAAAATCACAGTTCATATACTTGTTTACTCTTAAAATAATGTTAAGACGGTTTAGTCAGACTGTGATAAAGGAGCACATGAAATACTTAAAAAACTTGGTTGGCTAGATAACTTGAGTTGATACCTTTAAAAGGAAATATTTTTTCTTTATAAAATCTACCTCTTGTTAGTGTTTTTTCCCTTTTTTAAGGTAATGCTTGACCTGAGATTGTAGCATTGAAACACACAATCACTCGCTTTATGTGGAAACATCAGGAATTAATTCAACAGTTGAATCTGTGCTCAAATTCAGATTAATTAATGTTATCTAAGACCCCATGAGATCACCGTTTGCCCAAATTAGTGCTTTTTCTCTCACAGATTTTTACTCCCCATGATTGTCTTGGAAGGAATTTTTTTTCTCTTTGTTGTAGAAAGCTTATAACAATATCAAAGACAAAGCATGATTATAAAATTTCCAAAATTTCCTTTCCTTTTTCTTCCTAACACATGCTCTGAACAGAGAAGTTTCAAAACTTTTCATGTATGTGGCAGCTAGAAGTGGGTGTGCATGTGATTCTGAGAGATGGAACAATAACAGATGTTCCCAAAAGCAATAGGTAATTCCATGGCAATTCATCAAGAAAGAACATGCAACCTAGGGGAAACCAGGCTTCTTGTAAAGGGAGCATTCTCAGCTCCAGGTGTATAAATCAAAGACTTGGTGTATACCAGCCTCTATTTTGGTAGGCCAGGAAATGTAACAAGTTTTCTGTAGAAAGAATCAAATAATGTTGGTCCTGTAAAAGTTTGCAGAGTGTTCTTTTCATGTAATAGGAGACTCCCTGAAAGCCTTCTCCTGAGGGAAGGCAAGCATTTCTTCATGTTATGTATTTTATTTCATTTTCAACTGCCTTAGTCTTAAGTCTCTTCAACAATAACATCAGAAAAATTCTTGAAATCTTCCTTGAGTCCTCTGGCTTGTGACACAGCCACACAAAATTCTTTGCTTATCCGAAACTCAGAAATAAAGGAATGCAAAGGGGAAAGAGGCTGCAGTGCCAGCTTTTTAGTCCTACATCTGCCAAATAAGGCTCAAGCAGATTTGCATCTTAATTTGTTTCTAATGTGTTTTTAGTAGGTGCATAGAGACTGAACTCTTTTAAGAGAGGCTTAATGGATGATGTAATGTTTTCTTGTGCTGAGTCCAAAATTTAGAATGACTTTTATAATAGCACTAAGCTTATAAAAATCAGGTAGATTGCATAGAAATTGTGTCACGGCAAACAAAAAAATGTGCCACAACTGAAGAACAAGATTTTTTTTCTTGCAAAGAACAAGAAAAAAAAGTCTCTTAGTTTCAGGAATTTTGTATATTGAGAATAGGTGATTGGCTTGCACATGGTGTTCCATATTCCTGTGTCCTTTGAACTTGTACGGGGTAGTATTTTTTTCCATCTGTGTTACTTATTTTCATTTGCTCATCCTCTGTACTCCATGAATTTGCTGTTGTGTTGGGAGAATAACAGAACTTTGTGAGAAGTCCTTTCTGCCCTGTGTGCAGGCTGCAAAGACATCCTGTAGCAATGCTGAATGCCCAGTTTATTCAGCAGGAGTTATGGTGTTGGAGGCTGCCAGTGGTCTCTGAACACCTCTGGGTGTTCCTTAGGTTCCAGATAACACTGAGCTAGTAACACTCTGTTCAAGTTTGTGATTCAGTGTACGAAGCTGCTTCTTGAAGGCATAGAAATTAGGGGCTGGTTATTTTACCCTTAATGTTCAAGCATTTCAAAGAAGGGAGCAAAACTGAAAATGACAGCAAAGTGGGATGTTACTTCTACATGCACTTTTGAGTGCTTTCCCCTTCTTCAGTCCTTATTCTCCCATAGAGTAGCAGTGTTTTTCCACTTTGGAAATGATTACTGAAGATTATTCTATGTGGGAGCTTTATTTATATTTTATCTAACTTAGAGGAGTTTAAAAAAAGTCATGTTTGTGTACACTGTTTTTAAAGTAGGAAATATAAGCTAAATCAGGATTAATTTCCATAAGCTAGACCTGGATTGATTTTTCAGATAGAGATTTGTGGACTTGAAGGGGGTTATGCAGTTTGTACAAACCACAGCTTATATCTTTGCTCAGTATCTTGCTTTCTTCAAGTAGGAAGTAGCAATCCTCACTTTTTTTAACTTGCTTTACAGACTTTGTATTAGTATGTCAATTAATTTTTAGCTCCAAGGTATTTTATTGTCATAATTTGTACCATACATACAACTGTGGAAGGAGTAAAATAGTTGATTAAGCCTTAGGTTTGGAATGCCACACTCAAGCAGAGGTCTGCTCAGACCTTCCTTTTTTGAGTTTGATAAAATTTAAAAGGAAAAGTATTGTGTGTTTTTTCCCCTGACAAATCTGAGCCTGGCAGTATTGGAACAATAAAAAAGATTGTTGTGGAACAATGTTAAAGATGTTGTCAAGCTTAAAGTAGGACTTCATTCAGCTTTCCTGCTGAAGTTCCCCTCTTTTGAAACCTACTCTGTATTCTTCTGAGGCTGCTTTCCAGAGACAGCTCTGTGTGGTTCGTAGTAAACTTGGGGGATGAAAGTATCCATTGCATGGGTATCTTTATTTTTGTGTCATAGATTTAGTGACACTTGGTCAAGTCAGTGCGCCACAAACAGTGGAATATGAAAGAAGAAAAGCAAGGGCATACTCATAACTGTATCTGTAGTGACAGGTATTTTCAAGGGGAGTAACTGAGATATGTAACTAGATGGTTTTCTTGTTATGTGTCTGATTTTTCAGAGACCACATGTCCTTTTCTGGAGTAAGCCAGTCTTTTATTCTGCTTTTATCAGCGGCATCTCTTTTCGTGCAGCATTTCTGTAGCAGTAGAAGTGGTCATGAGAAGGAGATGATTTAGGGGAGAGAAATAAAACATTGTGTCAGGGCTTAATTTTATTCTGTCTCTCCCAAAATATGTCTCTAGTAAACATGGAGCCTTGAGGTCTGACAGATTTTTTTTTTTTTTTAATCTTTGGATGCCCAAGCCCAGACATTATTTGGATGCTTTTTGAACTTTGGTTTGCAAGAACCATCTGTGAGAGAGTCAGAGTCACTGACAGCAGTCTGATACAATCTGCAGTCAGTGGGAGGTTTGGTAGTTAGGTAGGTTTAGGACAGCTCACTATCTTTGAAATATCTTTGAAGTTAAGTTGCTTTATTACTAAAGATTGATTTAGTCATCACTTCCAGACTGCAGCCAAGTAAGCCCACTGCTGCTGTTGTGCTCTTCAAAATCGTCTTTCAATTTCAAGTATCTCAAAGTTCCCTGGAAGGACCTGCTGTCTACAGAGTGAAAGTTACAGTAGTTTTCAGTTCTCTATTCCCTGATGGAGCTTTGTGGTCACCTTGGTGTGGAGGGCAGCACTGCCATAAGCTGCCAGTGTTCTGGTGTGTGATGCTTCCCAAGAGCTCTTCTCTGACATTGAACTCAAGTAATTTTGGAAATGTTTGCAGTGTGAACTCAGTGCTTATCCTGATTCATGTACAAAGTAAGGGGAAGTACAAGGAAGATAAATGGGTGAGAGTAAAGCAAGTTTAGTTTGATGTGTGTTCTGCTTGCTTAGCCATAGGACAAGGAATCCTTGCTTGTATTTATTTTATATTGCCATTTTTAATTGCTCCATAAGTAAGCCACTGTTATTGACATAGTGCAGAAACAACAGTGATTTAAAGCTCTCAGCAAATGTGATATTCAATAATTTTATAGAAAATAAAAAATGCATAGTGATAATTAAATGTAATAGATTTTATGCTTAGCTGCTGAAATGTTTTTGTGTAATAATACCTTTTCACATAACTGCTCAAGTTTCTCTAAAAAGCTACCACAAAATAGGAATTCAAGAGTCAGAGTAGGAGGAATCTAAAGTAGTTGTTGCTCTAATATCAGTTAATTGGACTGCGAGTCCCAGAATGAGCTGCTGTTTCTTGAACTCTCAGAATTAACTGCAATTTCCAGCACGTAACTAATATACAATAATGTTTTTAAAATGTGCTTTGGTTCATGGTTATAAAATCAAAGCCACACACTATGAAAATAATTCTGAATGAAATATTGATTCATCCATTGTTGGTTAATTTTGTACCTGAAAAGAATCCTTGAGAACTGATGGTTCTATAGATAAAATGTCAGTTCTCAAAATGTTGCAAACTGAGTTTTGGTGTGTACTGTCTTTTATTCCAATATTGTCTTTTGTTGCCAAGTTGTCTGCTCAGGCTTGTAAGAGCTGTGCAATGTCCATGGGGTCAGAGCACTGGTCTCTCTCCGTTGTTTTTAATGCTAACATGTTTGCTGCTGCTTGTGGTTTTCACTGCTTATTTTATAACAAATTCTGAAAGGAGGATGAAAACCTCATCCCATTTAAATGGTTACAAAATAAATTCAAGTAAACTAGTCTGGTCTTCAGTTTACACTTTGCTGAGTCAGAGAGGTCCAGTTCCTTCCTTTGATATTACTCATGCAGTGAGAACAAAGTGAAGTGAAGAGTTCCCTTGCATTGTGCTAAATCTCCTGCAGCAGTCAGAAAAGCTGCCACTGTCTACATTAAATTCTGCAATTTGCTGAGGAGTGAAGGGTTCAGGGGTGAGGAGCATCAGCAGGGTGCAGTGTGGCTGTCAGGTTGTGCCTTCTGCTTGCCTGTAGAGTGTTTTGGGGTTACCTGTTTGAGAAGTCCCTTGGATGCCTGGAGGATCCTGGCTGTCTCAGGAGTGATGGCTCTTGATGCCAGAGTTGAGTGTTCACCTTGGTCCTGAAGTGGCAAAAAAATGCCATTAAAGTATTTTTAAAACTGCTTTCTAAAATACCAGGTAATGTTTCAGGTTTTATTGTGGTGACTGTTCATGAAAAAATTTTCTTTCAAAATGATCTGAGATGAAAATGAGAACAGGTCATGGTTCAGATTTAAACTAATTTTTATTGGGTTTTCACAAAATAAAAAAAAATAAAAATTTGGTTAACCAATGATCTTAAAGCAATTTTAACAGTGAAACAACTTTTGCATTTTTTCCCCATCAATTCTTTAGGAGTATGGAAAATGCTGCTAAATTGGTTGTGTTCTGAGCACAATTCCAAAGATGCATAATCTTTTACTGCTATTTTTTTCTAAGGACAGTATAAGAAAAACGACCAGATTCCTGAGAATTAGTCACATCTCCATGGCTGAATACCAAGTACTATTTGAGCCAGATTCTGAGAATGCTGACATTGTCATCTTTTCATCATTACTGGATCCTGCTGCATACCTATATTCAATAGTTAGCAACTTTAGTACCCTGCATATTACAATATATATGTACATTGGATTTTTAGAGAGGAAGCCCTTTTCCTTGATGGAGTAGTGGTTTGGAAATAGGAGGAATTGAAGGCACTTTTAAAGTTGGCTGCTTTACGGAGAACAAAATCTGAAACAATCCAAAAGAGAAACTGTGTAGATTTCTGGGGAAAGTTAAAATGCAACATACTTGCCTGAGGCACAAGCAACAGATAGGACAGGATCAGGAATCAGGAATGGAAACAGTCCAACTCTCTTACTCTGGAATATTACACAGACATCACAAACATCTACCGGATTCCCCAAAAAAGCCTTACTTAAAGGGGTGTTCCAGATGGTAAACAAAGTCATATTTGTGCATTAATCATTTTTATCTCAGTTACTCACAAGGAAAATGCACTAAAAAAAACCAGGGAAGGGGGGCAGAACAAAAACACTCGAAGCCGAACAACCTCCACCCTCCCAAACCTCCACAAAAACTGTCTTCCCTAATACACAGGTAACTTTCCCACCTCTTCTGTCCTTGAAGTCTCTGGGGTAAAGGGATTAGTGCTGTCACTGTGATCAAGCAAATATTTGGGAATTGTTTCTGTACTTTTTTAGAAAATCTTAATTGTGTAGTTCCCATTTCAGATCACCTGTTGAGTTTTTCTTAGATAAGAATGCTTTGAGAGTTTTGAAGCAAACCTGGGTACAACTAAATTTTGTTGATAGGGGTGTCCAAGGCAGAGAGTTCTGCAAGCTGTGTGGGATAAAGCTGATGAAAATTGTAGGCCAGTCATGGAGAAATGAGGAACAAGAGTATCCAAAACTTAGATCCATTCCTGAGGAAGCCTATCCTGCATGCCTCCACCCGTGCTACAGCTGACAGATTTTCCATGGCACTTCCCCCAGGTGTGAAATTATTCCTCCTTCTTCTGTAGGCTGCACACAGGAGGATTATGGGTGGTCGACATTTTAAAGACTGGTTGGAAATTGAAGGAAAGAAGTGTACTGAAGGCCAGATAGACCTGCTGCAAGTTCTTTCCCTGCCCTCTCTGTGTGGAATTAAAATTGCTAAGCCTCATGCTGCAAACCCCAAATGGAAATTTTTTTGTAAGTCAAGTGATAAGGTTCCATGCTTTGCAGGAAAAGATGGGTGCACTACAGCAGATTTAGGTGCAGGGCTATCACTGGGCTGCGCTGACGGTTGATTACTCCTAGTGGGTTCAGCAGTTCAGGTTTTTAGTATGGCAGCATGCTTAGAACCTGCAAACCCCAGTGTACGTAATGGTAAAAACATGAGGGCCTAATTGCACAAATGTATTAAAGAGAGCTTGAACTTTTAAGAATTTGTACTCTAAATAAAGACTAATAATAGAAGGTGAAATAGGCACATGGAGGGTGAATAAAGTTTGTTGCCCAGGGTGACCCAGCAAGTCAACAGCAGAGCTCACAGTAGGATTTCTGAAAGCATTCATATATTGGAGAAATTCAGAGACTCTGAGCTCACTGATTTACTTTAAATAAAAAGAACAATGGGAGGTTACTTAATTTGGGTATGTAAAGTACTATTAAAAAAATAAGGAGCTTTTTAGTCTCAAAAGGGTACAAGAACTGAGGGGTATCCAGGCAGATTAAAATGGGCAGCACAGCACATAATTTCTTTCACATTAAACTGTTAAAATGATGACATTAGTTAGCAAAGGATGTAGCAGATACTTCATCCCTAGATATTGTTCATAAAAGACGGAAAACCTTTCTTGGAAGACAGGTGTTAGCCTTGCTCTACTTACTTGGTTCAATACAAGAGTAAGTGGGCAGCATGCTGTGCCTTCCATTAGCAGAACTGGATGGTTCTTATGCATTTGGAACTAAATTTTAAGAGCTAAATGAACAAGAATTATTCAGCTACCTTGAGCCAAGTTCCAGGAGCTCTGTCAGGCTGTATGAAATCTAACCTGAGGTCTTGCAAAGAAATTACTCAAATCTGAATACTGAATGCTCTTGTATTCATAACTGAAAACAAAACAAAACAAAAAAAAACAACCAACCCTCACCCCCCTAAATGGGTTTGAAGGCTTTGAATTATAATCTTTTTTTTTTTTTTTTCTAAGAACAAAACCGTAAATGACTCTGTGCTTCCTGTTTCCTCATGGACTAAAAGAGGAACATCCAAATGTCTACAATACAAGACTAAGTCTCAGGGCTGTTGGTTTTTTTTTTTTTTTTTTTTAATTATTTTTTGGGTTTTAATTTTTTTTCCTAAATCCAGGAAATACTGGAAAACTTTCTGGATATCTGAAAGAGTGAGATTTTAAAAAGGTTTAACAGGCATTGTCTTTCATGTGAAATTCGTATCTCACTTGTGAGAGCTCCACATGTAATTCTGTTTAAAGCTCTGCAGTAAATGAAAATAAATGCTAAAGAAAAATGCCACTCAATGCCACGTGCACCAGAACACAGCTTTTTCCTAGGGAGTTTTGAAGTTATATCTATTCTTGGTGTGCCACTTCTGGCTGGTGGACTGTGCTGTCTAACTTTTCAGGAACCATAATAATAGTAGGGGCTATTTTTGCCATTTCCTTTTCTGTAGTCTCTGTATTAAAGATGTGTTCTGGTCTCTGTTTCATGCAATATAGGTAGCCTGGCAGTGTGTATAAAGCTACTAAATTTTATTTTCCTTGGTTTTCTTTTTTGCATTTAAACATGAGTAGAACAAACTATATCAGTGTTCTGTTTAGCTGTTCTTTAAACAAAGTGTTCTGTAGCTGACATCTGAGGAGTCTTGGAGCTGCTCTGGGTTTGTTATGGCTAAAGCTGCAGAGGAAGTCCAAGTGAATCACAGATAATTGTAGTCCTCAGGATAGCCATTTTGTTAACAGAATTAGCTTCATTAATCTTTCTAATCTGATGATTAAACAGAGGATAAAATATCAGAGCAACACAAAAAGTATGTTGGAAAAAAGCCCTCAACATTATGAAATGGTATGTAAAGATCTTACTGTAATACTTTCTAAACACAGGAAAAAGTAGAACCAAATAGAGAATGTCTTAATGATGTTTTGTTATAGAAATTAATTTTTTTAGTTCCTCTGGCAATTTTTTTTAGAAAGGCACATAAGATAGCATTTGGGGTTACATTTTCTTTCAAATTTTTGAGGCATTTTTTCTCAATTCTGGGTAGTTGTTCAAGAAACTTAAATATTTTGGTGCTATTCTTGAATTTACTTTTTTGGGGGAGATTGCATCATTGTACATATCTAATATGACTAATTTTGTGTGCTTTAAACTGCCACATTTACTGGCAAAATGCTTATTTGCTACGAGATGTTAGGAATTCTCTTTTCCCTTAGAAAACAGCAATGATCTTTCTGTTTAGATATTGAACTGAGACTTGGGAGGTGCATTCAGTTCCCACACTGTTACAGACATCCTCACTGAAACCTGCCCTGGGGCTCCTGCGTGCGCTCAGTGTAGGAAAGGATGGACTTACCTGCACAGCAGCCACTTTGTGTCATCCTGGTTGCACGTGTGTGTGCCACAGAGTGTGAGGGCAAAATGAAGGCTTTCATTCTAAGCTAAACAAGCATTTAGGAAGATAGTAAAAAGAAACAAAAGAGCAAAGATAGTTTTGCAAGAAGCTTGTATTTTATTTTCTTTAATTCTGTTTTCTGCTTTCAAATTTCTGGAGAATTTACTTTGATCAAAGTCTCTGAATCAATGCCATTCTTGACAGGCTATAAGTAGGAGCATGCTTCCAGCAAGGATGCTTTTGTTTAAATACTTGATGGCAATTCTGTAGAACATTGTGGTTTGTATATCATGAGGTGTTTGTTTATTATAATGTCAGTGTTTGTTGTAAAGAAACTCAAGATGCAAATACATATGTGAAAGGACATGGAGAATATTTGTGTAGAACATAATTTTTTCTTCCATCTTCATAACCCAGCAAAAAAACATTGATTTGTAATTTTAAAGCTTGTGTATTCATGCTTACATCTTAGTGTTTGGTGGAGGAATTTTTTTGTAACTGGGAAACAAATATTTTCATTATATTTTTGCAATCTCCTTTCCTTTCTAACCCAAATTTAGATAATTCTATAAGGTAACTATTCCCTTTTTGCTTTTCAGTTTCTTTCCTTGAAAATAGAGATGTATCTGTAGTGAACCTGAATGGGAAAGTAGGAGACACATTTTTTAAAATTGCATTTAAGTTACTAAAATTATCAATTGCAAGGATAACTGGACAGAGACATTTTATGTTAACAAATAACAAACTTTTAACTCCCTGGATGAATAATAAAGCCTCTTAAGTCAGTCAGCATGGTTTTGCTGTCTTGATCAAAAGACTGTTTTAAACTTCTTTATTACTTTTTAAAAGATTACCCCTTATGTTTGGGATAAAGCTGTGTCTTCTGACATAGCAGGACAGTTGAGATAGTAACAAAAGCTATCTCAGATTTAAGAAGGAGGTTTAAAGAGGTTATTTTTTTCAAAAGAAAACTGTTAAAATAATTTTATAGTAATTTTAGCTTAGCTTTGTTCTTGAAATATTATTTTACTTCCTTTTGTCTTCTCCTGACAACTTCATGCCACCTCTGAGCTGTATATATAATTTTTGTCTCTGCACATTCCTGTCTCCTTCCCTACATCCTTTATTCTTCTCATTCACGTGTAGTTTTTAATTGAAGACGTATCAAACCCTGTATTCTTTTATGTTTGCAGCTTTCTTTAGTTCTGCACTCTTAAAGTAGTTCTTTGTTTCTTGCTAGTGGTGGTCCACAGAGCTGCCCCACTTAGGCACTGCCTCGGAGCAGTTTGGCCATCTGGGTAGGTCAGAGTCCAGCCCTGTGACCTTCTTCTTTGGCTTTGGGTGCCAAGGTGAGACTTGAAACAAAAAACTCAAGTCAACCACTGTGTGTGTGGTGACACAGTGCTGACAAGTTGATCCCCAGCCAAATTTCATGAAAGGTACACTAAGGTAAACTGCAAAGGAGGTCAGGGATTTTGTCATGTTAAATGTCCAGTTTTGCACAGATAGAGGAGGAGTTTGGATACTGGGGAATTTTCAGGAAAGTCTTTATAGATTTTAGAGGCATCTTTTAAAAATAAGATATTTTTCATTTTCTGGGAATTTGAGGGAAAGAACTTAGTCTCCTTCATAGGCAGTTTCTGAGATCCTAGGCACCTCTGGGCACACCCCTAGAGCTGTCCTAATTGCATATTCTGTAGTTTCGGCCACTTTAGTTAAGGGTTGTAGGGAGAGGGAATCTCATTCATATCTATATCAAGTTGGCAAGAGAGAGGAGTTTTATTTCTCTCTGCTGATGCACTCTGGCTTGCAGCTGATGCTGGTGCTGCACATCAACAAGCTACTTGAAAGTTCCAGCAAGTGTCACTGAAGGACAGTTTGTCCATTTGCAGCATATTGATTCAAGCTGTTTACTTCCTAATGGAGGATTCATTTCTGTTTTGAATGCAAATGGAGAGTACATTTAATGTGCTTGCCTTCCAGATAAGGAACACCTTTCTCCTTTCTTCCTGGGGAGCTGAACTGAATTCACACCCATAAAAAGCTGTGGTTGTTTTAATGTTCTGGAGTTTTTAATTGAAACAAAACCTAGATGTGAGTTTTGTTGCTAGCTGAAACAAAGCCAGCACAGCTCTACTTACAAGTGAGCCTGAGCTAGAGCTGAACTGAAGTGGATTCAACTCCCTGCTGCATTCTTGGCGCATTGAAGACTGTAAGTTCATTTGGACTTCTCTCAAAAGTTCCTGACAGGTATTGCACAGTCGTGTTTGAGAGGCTGGAAATGTGAACCTCTTGTGGAAAGGGTCTGAGAAGTGAATACTGAAGTGTCTGCGTAGCTTGGGCTGAGGTTTCACATAATCTCTATTTATTTTCTAATATTTAGGAAGATCTTGGCTCTAAGGCAGATGAAAGCTTTACTCAAACCAGGTGTCATCGGTGTTCCTGACCTTTGGTTTGAAATACAGTTGATTCACAGGCAAGTTCCAGGGTTGTCTAAAATTGTGGGTTTTGGTGTTTTTGGGGGGTTTTTTTGTTTGTTTTTTCTTTGTTTGTTTGTGGTTTTTTTTTTTTTTTTTTTTTGTGGTGGGTTTTTTTTGGGTTTTTTTTGATTGGTTGTTTGGATTTTTTGGGTTTATTGGAGTGGTTTTTTGTTTTGGTTTGGTTTTTGTTTTGGTTTCTGGGTTTTTTCCTTATGGAGGACTAGAATAGGAACAATAGGAGAAAAACTGAAGGGCAATTTAACATCATCTAATATCCCCATTTCCTAGGACTTACTTGTATCTTGACTTTGAATATTATTTTACCTTGTTTAGGAAGAATTTTAATTTATACCTAATACAGTAAAATTGATATGTTACACTGAAGTCTTGGATCTTCCAGCTGTTAATTCTCCTGATTTGAGATCTGAAAATCAGCACAGTTATTTCCTTTATTCTTTGTACAGAAATGCTATGTGTGGATATTGCCTACTGTATAGTACCTTGAGTTCCCAGAGTATATGTGGCAGGAGGAGAGTGCAAGAAAGGACTGTTTTGACAATAAAGAGAAGTGCTATATCTTTACAGGAAATAGGTAACGTTGCTTTGGTATCTTAATCTGAAAGTCTTCAGGCAGAAATTCTTACTTAAAGAATGTAAGGAACTATGGGAATTACTTAAGGAATTAAGGAAAAAACTATGCAGTCCACCAAAACAGTTTTATGAGGCCAGGAAAAACTACCAGTCAATCCATGTACTTACTTTTATACAGACACATATTTCATAATGGTTGTGCAAAACATTGAAAAGTTGTCTACTGTGAGGAACTATTATTGTAGTTTAGGAGAAACTCCAAATACCTGGTTAAAGTAATTTAGGAAAGACTCCAAATACCATTATGTTTAGGTGATTCCTAAGACTGAACAAATGTACCACCTATGAGTTTGGCTTTGGCATATGAGCAAGTGGTTGTCTGACATTGTACTGTGGTAAGATAATTTGATAGCCTTTATCAGTTTTTAACATGTAGTAATTGGCTAACTACTGTGTGCTAGCAGCCCTGACACCCTGCTCTGTGTTTTATCGCTGGGTGTAAGGTAACTTCCCTTCTGGTTGCAGTTTTGTAGCATGACTTTAAAAAATGCCTCAAAGCCAAGACAACGAGCATGTTTTAAATACTTTGTGACAGTTAATTATTTCCCTGTGGTTTGGAGAGGGCCACTGCATTAGTGCATTAGGAAATACATTTTGAAAAGCGTTGTGATGAAATTACAGGTCAGATCTTGCCACACAATGCAATTCCCCCACACAATGCAATTCCCTTATTCTTAAATCAAATAACCATCTGTTTGGGAAAGTGGTTTTTCTCTGTAGAGTTTCTTTTCTTTCTTGAAATACATTTAGCAGATGTTTCAAGAGAATGGCTTTATGCAGGCTTTTGTTCAGTAGGTGGTTTGTCTGTCTGTTCACTCAAAAAGTCTAGTTGGGCGTTGCTCAGCCAAACCTAACCTGTACACATTATACCTCACGTTGTCTCTGGGCTTGTGTAGGTTCTTTGTATTTTATCTTCCTTACCATTGCTAAACTAATGCCACCTCCATTTCTAGTGTAGATACCGTTTTAGTACAGTGAAAAAATACTACATAACTTTGGCTTATTCCCCTGCCTTCATAAGGCTTAGTAATAGAACACATTTACATCATCAGAGTAACTATACTGGGTTAAATAAACCAACAAATGGCACACACTTGTGGCTGGGACACTCATGCTAGTGAGTTTCCATTGACCTGTTCATATGCAGGTCATGATATCCCATATCATGGAATAGTTAGTCTAGGCAGCCTTATCTCTCAAAGTCATTGACTTGTTTTTCTGCTTCTGAAGAGATTTCTCTCTCATTGATTTATTTCCCTTTGTCATGAATTGTGATTGTAGGTGTTTAGAAACCCTAACCAGTTTGCCATATAACTCTTAAATACTGTAATAAAAGGTCATATCTTGTACATACTCTCCACCTTCTGAAGCTTTCAAAGAAGTAGAGATAACGTCTTCCTTGCTTCTGATCATGGAGTCAGACACTAGGTTTCATGCAGTGACCCTGCTGTGGTCATGCTGCTCAATGCCTTTGCAGTCGTTTGTACTTCTTTGCTGTCTGTTCCATGTAAATAGAGCCAATTGCCCAGGCTCACTTTCTGGGTTCTACAAGAAAATGAGCCCTGAACACTCTAGGCTCAGCAGATGTGCAGATGTGCTTGTGCTCAAACACACGTACATGCATCGCTGTGCATTCAAAAATGCTTCTTCTTTGGAGTCTGGGAGGCCTTAGGCTCAACAGATCATGAAAGACCAAGGTCATATCACATGTGATTCAGGACACAACAACTAAACATCAGTATATGCTTTATTAAGTAATGGAAGGATTCTTGTTTTAGAATTGATTTCTGAGTACTGTGGGTTATTTCAGCTGAATCTTGTTTCTCCCTGGCTGCTGCTGTTCTGTATTATGTCAGTGCATGTGTCTGGCACTGAAAAGTGTTTGATGTTTTCTGTAGGTCATGCAAGATGTTTGATGTTTCTTTGTTGACTTTTGAGTATGAGTAAATAATTGATAGAATCCCCTGTGGCCAGAATTTCTGAACCTTTATGTATATCATTGTGGTCAATTACAATGCGTCAAGCTGTGTTAGGTTTCTCTCTAATTATAATAATCAAATATGTAATGTTCATAATGAAAGGCAGATTTGTGAACATTGTAGCAGTGCACTGGCTCCAAATTTTCCTGCTGCCTTTGCCAGAACAGCAAGAGCCTGTGGGGTGAAAAACATCATGGAGGTACATGGAGATTCTAAGAAAGTTTTCTCAGTATGTTTTCTGGGTAATTTCTCTTTGAAAATCAAGTTTACTCCTGTAATTAACGATGTAATGTGTAAAATTCTTAATTTTCAGATAGTATTAATAAATAACATTTGCTCAGCTATTTTGCTGATCTTATTGAGCTTATTGCAAACCTGTTCATTTCAGATGAGCTTGATAGGGATTCAGGTGTAAATGCTGGGACAAGTTTGCAAGGTTAATCATACATCTGGCTGCTCCTTTGGTCAAGAGTTTGCTTCCATTACAGTAATCATGGTGAGTTTGAAAGGTTTTTAATTATTTGGGCTGCAGTCGTTTTGCTATATTGAAAAGTATCACTGCTAATCTTTTATTTTCTATTAAATTAGTTAAAATAGGTACTCTATTAACTATTTAAATTGAATCACAAAAATCCTGTGGCTAAAGAGCAAAAGACCAGCACAGACTTTTCAGTCATTTTCTATTAGATTATAATTGTTCTGATTTTCATATGCATTTTCATGAAAATAATATTTACCAAAATTGGCAAATACCTCTAAAAACAACAGACAGAGGAACCACCCCCTTCAGCCTTTGCAGCTATCTGCACTTTCAGCACAATCTCTTCCCTTCTTTCAGAGAAGTAGTGTGTTCCACAAGAAACTTTGTTATGCTACACTCAGGAAGGGTTAAGCCATACTGACTTCCCAGGTCTGACATGAATCAAATAACCATCTGCAGTGACAGATCATGTGCTTGGAGGTTTATGCTTTAAGCTACCCAAATATCAGATAATCCTAGAACATCACATGAAGAGGTGCAAAGCAGGTTTTATGATTTAATTCTTTCTGTAGCTTATACAGTCCATTTAGGTTTATACTGTTGCCAAAATCCTCAACAGCTTTAGGTTTGAAGGGGTTTTGCTGTGTTTCATATACTGTCTAGCTAAGGGAGATCAGAGTAAAACTTACTCAACCTTTCTGCTTTTAGAAATTACAAATTTTGCATTTGTCCACTCTTTTTTATTTCAGATCTGGATTTATGTCAATGACTGTCCTTAAATTTCTCTTGAGACAAGTTGGCTTTTAAATGAGTACAGTGCACTAAATCTCAGGTGACATCCTTGTGTTGGAACATAGATGGCTGATGGACTCTGTCGTGATCAAATGGCACTGAGCCACTCAAGACAGTGGTTTGTCATTTGCTTACAACTGGTCTCAGTTGGTGCCACAGAGCATGCAAAATCTGTGCTCATGCTGTCAAATGGAACAGAAAGAACACCCCCAAATGCTGATGGAATTATTCAGGCTGTACATAAAATCTTATTCATATTCAAATATGAAGCATCAGTGCAACACAAGTAATTCCATAGCATATTCTAATCTTCCTCACCCTTTTAAGATTAGAGAGAGTGTTTGGTTTCCATAGAAAATCTTGATCTAAGAGATTTTTCTCCAAGTTTTATGTTTTTAAGGGTGGGAAATAAAGTCTTACACCTGAGAGGAAGAAAATGGTGAACTTCTAGCTGAGTTTAGGGCTCAGTTTTCCAGAACACTAAGGAGTTAAAAACTTGCAAAAAGAAACCTTGAGGAAAAGCTGGACCATTTTCACAATCTTCTGCATAGTTTGATTAAATTTTGCATTACTTCAGGTTACTGTAGATTTATGAATTTATGATCCATTGAAAATGCTGCAGAGAAATATTTCAGCATACTTTGTTAGGTATTGTTTTTACTGACGAGTATTATTTGAATGAAAAAGAAAATAAATTGCTTCCTAGATATGTACCCATTAAGGCTGTCTAAAAAACGGGGAAAAAAGAGTTCTTGGTAGTTTGATACTGCTGGAAGACAGGATTGCTGGACAGAGTGAAGCCTAACTGAGGAATAAGAGAAATGGTCCAGTGGGCAGTCTGGGCCTCCAGAGACCAGAGTTCAGCCCTTGTTTAAGCACGGGCTTCTTGTATTACTTGCCAGAAAGTCATTTAGTCTAGCTTGTGCCTTTGGGAGTATCCCATTTTGCATATGGGGAACTGTCTCAGAAGGGTGTTGAAAATAAAATCCATTAATGACTGTGAAACTATATAAATGCCTTCAATATGCTGAAGCTTGGCCTTGGTTTCAACATGGGTTTTTTCCTCTCAGTGTCTGGTTTTATGGATGGTTGCCTTTTGTTCCCTGAAACAGGCTACTAATAGGTTTTATTCAGGCCTGGAGTTTTTGATTATCTGTGCTGCTTTCCAGCAATGATTGTACTCATCTCAGTATGCTGCCACAGTTGTTATTTGAGCAATATAGAAATTGTTTCAATTACCTTTTTAATTAATGTTACTTGTGCATGCTTTCGTATTTCAATGAAAGTCACAGCAATAGCATGGGTCAGTAAGAGGGTAAAGTGTTTTGGTGATCAAAGATTTTGCTCAGTCATAGCTTTTACATCTTTTGCTGCTTGTGGCAAATGTGCTGTACGTGTGCATGGCACATATTTTGCAATGTGTTTTGCTTACAAGTTGATACAAGAGCAAAGCTGCCCTTGTATCAACTCCTCTGTCCCATGCCCAGTTTGCATCTTGCCTTGTTCCCTGTTTCCTTTTGAACAGTACTGTCTTTTCTAGATATCTCCTCATAAGTTCTCTCTGCACATATAAAAGCTAGGCTGCATTCAGAGAGAAGTATTTTTAGTCAAAGAGAAGGGTCAGAATCAGAATTGCTGTGATCAGACTATTTCCATTGCTTTCAAGGGTGCCTGTTCTATTCAGCTGAATTTGGCCAGTCCAGTTTCTGGTTACATGTGTCTAAGGGCATATCACATGTGATAGTTTTCATAGCATTCAGTGAAAAATGCATGGGAACTTTGGATTTTGCTGTATGCATCTTTTGGTACTTATTTATGAAATGGTACTGTGGAATCTAAGCACAGCTTAATGCACAGATTGAAAAGAAAAAGCATGCATATCCTAGTAGTCTATTTTGGAGGTATTTATGCCATTATGTTTCTAGGCATTAAATTAGGCATTTTTAATGAATAATTAAGATTGAATCAGTCCTTTTTTCCTCTGTTTGGCTTGATACATGAAAGACCTGAGAAGAAGAGAAGGGTTCCTATAAGTCCAGGGGATTCTGCTTTTGTTGGGGTGTTCATTTCATATGTAGGGTCAGCTGAGACAGCTGAGCCGCTGGCTTCTGGCAAAAGTACTAATTCATATGACTGATAAGACTGTCAGTGTCACTGAAATGAAATGTGGGTATTTCATAAACCTGAAAATAAGAATATGTCCATTTCATTCTTACTGGCATTTGAACATATGAAGACTGAAACACGCTTTCTTTGTAAAAGACTTTCTTTTATAAATAGTTTATTTTTCTTAGAGCATCAGCAAAATTTCCAATTCAAAATCACTAAGCATCATTTCTAATAAAATGTAAATTGAAACAGTCCACTTACTGGGTAATGGAAACTTGGTTTCAGGCCTCCAGTCTTTTTCCTGAGTTTCTTCCAATGCTGTTTGTAATTAAAGGGGCAGAACAGAGATTTTGTGATGGTGGTCAGTAACTTGTCCAGATGCCTGATTCTTCTGCGGGGATGATGTTGGGGGTTTATGTGTGTGCGTGCACACTGGGATTTGAACTGCATAAACTATTTTACTGAAAGCTTAACCAAACAGTGTATAGTGCTGATACAAACAGAGCTTTAGACATGTCTTTAATACAGCCATCTGTTGAGTGCTATAGCAGTTTTTCAAAAGCCTCCCTCAGCATAGACATCAAAGTCTATTCACGCACCTGTGCTTCTGATCTTCTAATATTTTTCTTATTTAAAACTGGCAAAGGGAAAGGAGCAGTATTTCAAGATCAGCAGCTTTATTTAAAACAAAACACAAAAAGCCAAAAACTCCCCAAAAACTGCCTCACGAAACTCATGCTGCCAATTCAGGAATTGTTAAAAATGTCTTTTTTGGATATTGAATACTATTATTTATAAAAAACCAGACACCCATGCTTTCATTTTCCTCTCCCTTGAGCAACCCCTGGCCTTGCTAGCATTATTTCCTGCCTGGTGTATTTACAATACAGCTGCTGAGATCACTTTCTTGATTTGTTGGTCTGATGACATCAGCAGGACCTGTGAACTCTTCTCCTAGCCCTCTCTTGAAGGACAGTGCTCAGTGGAAGGAGGAGCTTGCATCATGTCCCCTCATTTACTCACTCTTTTCCCAGCCCGGTGCTTGAAGGAGTCAGAGCTCTTCATTTCTCAGTCTCAAGGTTGTTTATTGCATCTTATCTATAAAATTTTTTCTCTTGTCCAGCCATGGTCCTCTCAGCAAGACAGTCAGAGGCTCTCTGCCTGCCCCCAGGGTGGTGTTATCTTTTTATACTAAAAACTACATGTATAATATTTACATTTACTTTCCAATACCTATCACCTATGTTAGACAGTGAGCTTCTACTCTAAACCAATCTAAAAGTGCCAACATCACAGCAGAAGATGGAGGCCAAGAAGAAGGGGAAAGGCTGGACATGCCCAGATTCTTCCATCTTGCCCCCTAAACCCCCTTATAAAAACCCAAAAAAATCAATTTTTTCACCCTGTGGTAAATTCACTATGATTCTACTTAAGCTTTCATGGCTTGTAATTCTTCATATAAAGGTTGGTAATTATTTTTTCCAAGGGCTAAATCAAAGGCACAAGGGTCTTGGGCTCTGTGCCCAGGTCTCTGAGTCCCCCAGGCAGGGGCTCGAGCCCTCCAGGGCAGCCTGGGTTCTGACACTGGCACACAAGGTCCCTTGCAATCTTACCTGTGTGGTTTTCCTACTAAAACAGATTTGAAAATACAGCATTGACACACAGAACATCACGTCACTCAGGCTCTCAAATCATGTGAGAGTAACTGCTATGTTACAGCAGAAGCTACTGCTGCATCATGGTTAAGTTACAGTTTTATTTTTCAGAGATGTGAGGCAGCAAAAATGGTTTTTAATTTGCTGTGTACCATTAAGATACTCAAATCCAGCAATATTTAGATTTGCTGATTAAACTTGTGATGAAATACAGGAAGATCTGTAATAAGCTCTTCATTGTGGTGCCTGAACCGGAGCTTATTCTCATAGCCTGTGAAATGTTGGAAGTACAGCAGCTTGATACTGAGCACCTGTATTTCACGCTGAGTGAAAGGGATCTCCTCATGGGTAAAGACGCCTTAAAATCTACCAGAATGGTGCAGAAATAAACAAATTTCATGTTTCAGAAAAAGAGGATAAAGCATGTATTTCTTTCTCCCAGTGGGGACACAAAGGGGGTATTATAAACACGTGTTAACCGGCTGTATGAGCTCTGTGTGTTCATTTCCCCCGTTCTGTGACCAGAGCTGATCTGTCTTGCTGTCACAGTGTTGTATTCCACATTTCTATATCTGGAGTCAGTATAAATAACAGTAAAAAAGTTGCTCAATTGTGGCACTTTTTGACTTTCTTGAAAATAGTGGTGCAAATGTATGTTGGAACAGTGCATTAAATATTTGAAATGTAAAATTCACTGAGCTCAAACTTTCCAAGTGTGCACACTTCTTTTTTATTCCAGTGAAGGTGCAAGGTCCTCAACACCTCTTTGCAAAAGGAGGCTCTATTGGTGCAGGATGTATCCTGCCTACACCTTGATTTTGTGAGGTTCGGAAACGTCTTGTTTCCTGCATTCTAAGTTTGATTTTTTTCTTTTTCTCTTCTTGATTACAGATTGACTTGGAGCCAGAAGGGAGAGTGTATGTCATCATAGACCTTTCAGGATCGTCAGGTGAAGGTAGGGACTTTCAATATTTTATCTTACTCTTTCATGAATGGAATCTCCAAGGGTCCCTGCAATGAAAGTATTAGAAGAGGTGTGTGTTGATACCCTCAAATCTGTATTAGCTCAAGTTAAAATGAACACATTTTGGTTCAATAAGCAAATTGCACTTCATCTTACCCTGTTAATCACTGATGGTAACAATACCAGCTGAAATGACCCTAATGAAATGATCGTATTTCATAGTACTAATTTCCAGAGGAATCTTCCAAATTCTTTAGTTTTTGGAAGAATACTAACCATTATGTAGGTAGAAAGGATTAGATGTCAAAAATGAGGGATAGGAGTTTATTTGCCTTTTAAATTATTCTAATATTTGGTATTTTTCCATTTCAAGTAAAGTAATGACCAGAATGTTGTCATTATATGAGGTGTTTTCATTTTTGTGGCACAACAGTTGCATGTTGGAAAATGACCCAAATATGGAAGAGAAGTATTTATTACATTCTTAAGAAAAATTCTAAAAATAATTTTCTACTGCTTACTTTAAACAGAGTAAAGTGGTATATAGTGGAATAAGATAATTTATGAAGAAGCAAATCTGTGTGTCTTAGTCATGCACTTGGTGACAGCCTGATCTGCCAAAATGGCCTAGATGATTGATTATCTTAAATTATGTCCAGCAATCAGCTTTGATCAGCTTCCCCCAGTAGCTCATGGAGTTCACTGAAATGAGGTTATCGTCAGTTCACAGTACATAAAGAAGATTCACATGAACCCTGTCAGGAGCTGAAACCAAAAATGCTACGAAATGAAATTATTTTGCCTGGCACAGTGGAGAAACAGCAGAAGAGCATGTTTATCTTTCTATTCTTTGTAATGAATTGCTGCACTCTGACCAGCTACTAGCAGCAGCCTGCAAAAACACATATTGCTATAAATCCTGAATTTTAAACTTCATCTTATAGCCTCTTTTTGTACCGACATAAAATGTGCTCTAGCATTTTTTTCTTCCCTGCATATTGAATAAAATATCAGTTAAATAGTAGTTTCCACATATATTCTGACTGGCATGACAGTGACCACCTGAAATGTGGTTAAAGGCATTGGTGTGATTCTGTCATAGGGCAGGTAGATGTTCTTCCAACCTTCCACCGATAGCTAATTGATACCCAGGTGAGCCTGCTGTTTCTATGTCATCCCAAGATGCATTCTGTCAAAGGGCAGGAAGGATGGTGTTATCTGGTTCTTCAAAAGTGGTTTAAAACTCTTTAACCTTTTATATAGGAAAGTAAAAAATGTCTCCTTTATTATGTGGTGCATTACCCTGTGACACTTGAAAGGTACTTGCAAAGAAATTTGTATACTACAGTAGCATTGGAGGGGAACATGCAAATGGAAACAGGCCAGTGAGGGAAAACAGCTTATGAAATGCTTATGAGAAGCCCTCAGGAAGATCAAGAGTATTTAGTTGTAGGCACACAGTTTGTGGTAATTGGGAGTGGGGCTGCAGCTCAGCCTGATCCCCAGTGGGTACAGCTGTGAGCAGCAGGTGAGCAGCACTGACAGCAATGAGCCATGGAGTGCCCAGGGGCACTGACCAACCACCAAAGGGAACAGGGGGCACACAGGTGCAATGCATCAACATGGGGGGTATAAAAGAACTCCCCATGGGCTGGGCTAAAGAACAAGAAGTGCAAATGCTTGTAGCCTTTGGAAGTGGTAAGGTATTACTCTGTATAGGTTGAAGCATTTTCATATTGTATGGTGATATTCTGTGTATTGTGGCCGTCTCAACTGCAACATATGCTGTGATGTTTAATTGAGGTGAATTTGGTAGAAATTAGAGAAGTTGGTGCACTTACAAAATACAGTAGAACTTGAATATTTTTGAACTTTCCCATGCAATTAAATAACTGTGTAAGAGTGTTGTATAGAGGTACTGCAAAGTTTTCTCAGAGAGTTCCAGTTTTACTCACAAAGAAAAGTGGACTAGGTTTGTACAACTGTTTGTAAACTGTTTTTATAATGTTGTTAATGATACTGTGAAATCTTATTATTGGAATGTTTTATTAGGACTGCGGCCTAAATAATTTTGGATGTTTAGTGATGTTTTTGAAGCACCTAGTTTAACATAACAACTATGTGAATAACAACTTGTGTAGTGAACAGAAACATCTAGACCACAAGGGAAGTAGCTTATTCTACATGTTTCAAAAATACCTCTTTCATTTTATGTACCTATATATGTAGGTAAAGATAATGAATCTGTGAGCTATTTTATGAATTTCAGTGAGCTAGTTGTAGTTGATCTGTATTTCTTGAATATTAAAGGAATATAGAGGTATAGTTGGTGCATCACTTTTGGGTGGCATGGGTTGGTTGAAGTGATTGCTGCTCTTGACCATATTTCTGAACCAGGATATTGTTTTTTGCAGTCCAGTTGTCACTGTGAGTAGCAAGAGTACATACTATTCTTTTCATGATGCACAAATGGGTATCGCTCTTTCACCTGGAATTTTGGAGGAGGAAAATTGGCAATTTATGAAAACAGCAACTCATAGCAACAATTTCAACTGAAGGAAGCAATCAAGTTGCATGTTTCTTGTAAAAATGTACTATATACTCACCAACCACTCTTGTCCTGTAATGCTGTGTACTGAAAATCTGACTTGTTTCTCCAATGTTATATAAGCAGGTTTCTAGTTACCAGTAACGTAGCTTCAGTTATTTGGCACTTTTAGAAGCTTTTTCAAACAGATACCCAAGTTCTCTTTAGTAGAATTGACTTCAGATTAGTTCAATCCATTAATATGGACAAAGAGCATTGTTCTCTACTATTCTGCCTCTAAAAGGCAAAAGTCCAAATTTTCCAAGCAAGCCTTTATGTGAGTAAATCGGTATATAAATTAAAAGTAAGCTCGTGTTGCTACCATATACCTCTTAAAATCCAATTGCCACTTAGTCCCAGCTGCCAGATTGCTTATCCCTCTGCACTATTTGCATTTGTATGGCAAAACAATGAAAACAGTTCATTGTTACAAGCTGACTTCCTCAACAAAAGCACATGATTCCTGTTCCTCCTCTCCCCCTTGTCTAAGCTGACTCATTCATGGACTTGAGTGGCTTAGGTGTGCAGAACAGATGGAAATCTGGCAGATTACAAAGGCAGGTAAGGAAAATTTCTGCCTTTACCTAGGCAGAGACAGACTTGTTGAGAGCCACCCTAGCATATCAATACCAGCATCTGGCCAATATTTTTACATGGAGCTAGAGAAAGAACAGTAGATTTGCTGGCTGTGCTACTTGAAGTTTCCAATGGGTTGTTCAAATTTCAGGGAGTTTAGTTTTGTTCTGAAAAAAATAATTTTCTAGAACTTGCTTCCATTCAGTTCTAATCTTTAAAGCAGAAAAAGATTGGAAAACAAAAATTCTAAAGTCTGAGAAGTGCAAAGTGAGCTACACGAAAAGCCCTTACAGGAACAACAGCAAACCCAAGAGGAATGTTTTTATCATCACCTTTTTACACTAATTCTGTTTTGGAAACTCGTTATAGTTTCTGAATGTCTGTCTCTGCACTGATAGGGATGGTGAGTAACTATTTATTTTAGCAATCTTCTGTAAATTCTGTAGTAGGAACTGTTCAGCCCACATACTGAAAAGAAAATGCTAAATAAACTGTTTTTCACACAGAAGGTGATGTTCTCAAAAGTTAAGATTTAAATTTTTCTGCTAAAACATGAAGGTTTCCATATTGTGCTTCCAAATCAGTTCTGCAAAATAATTTACCATTTTGGTGATGTTGACATAGGAAGAGGGTGAGAAAACAGCTCTTAAAGTAAGTCATTTTAATTCTCCATTTGAAACTATGTAAGCATAGCATAGCATTTCTGTAACATGTGAGTCACATCTTTACACTTCCTTTGCCAGAGCTGATCTGCAGGGTTATTTACCTTCTGTAAGTTGACTTTATTTAAAAGGGGTCTGTGCATTTAGAGTAAATCTATATTTGTTTTCTGTGAATGGAAACAGCTGTACCAGTGGAACCTTCCCAAACGTAGATATGCACTAAGGTGTCTGTTCACAGCCTGATATAACTGCAACAATTACTCAGGAGCAATTAACTGCAACAGTTAATCAATAAAGTTCTATTTATAATTAAAAAAAAATTCAATAATTTGGTTTGGTTTAAGTGTTTTTAAGTGCTTAAGGAACTGCCTGCCCAGAACTTTAAGGGATATTTCAAAAACAAATCTCTTTAGTCAAACAAGCAAATGTGGCTTCTCAGAACCTGACACACCAACAGTATGAGCTGGAATTTGTTACATAGATTTGTTGGAATTTGGTACATAGATATGTATTGTACCATATGCAAGCACTTAGCATCTTTAAGCATTTCTAATAGCTTGCTTTTGGGAAACCAAATCAAAATGTGGGTGGCTGCAGTTGTTATTCCACCAGAATAGTTTGTCAGTCTTGCAAAGCATGTAATCATTCAAGTCTGCTGTTAAGTAAACATTTGGTGACCCCTTTATGTATGCAGTTATAAGAAAAAGTTTATAGTGGGCTGGTGTTTGTAAAAAGGAATTAGCTTGGAAAAGATCCATTGTATTTATTCACTTTGCAAACTGGATCTTGTGGCTGCACAGGTTTTCAGTCTTTTATCTTGAACTTCTGCCTGGGCTATGGAGAAGGATGTGTCTGTGTATCAGTCTGTCAGTGAACAGGAGGCTCTGCAAGACTTGCTGCCTTATTCATTTCTTCAGTGCTGCTTTTTGTGCAAGGTCATATTGATTTTCTATATCAATTCAGTGTTGCTGTGTTGTATGCACTATTTCTAAACTGAAGTGCACTCACTAACTTTATTGACGTTGTTTGGCAGTGTCTTTACATCTATTTTTTCATTCTTTTTCTTTTAGTTCTTACAGAGCTTTGTGAGTAAAGTTTTTTGAATTATTTGAGAAATATTTAAGAGCTCCAGTGTAGCTGATTAAGATCCAAATGCGGGCTAAAGTTTAAAACTTAACTAATACAGTGATGCAATGATTTGATTTACAAACTGGAGTAACAGATGGCCCATAAATGGGTGAGAGAGGTAAACTGCCTGAGGAATGATTAAAAACATTTTCAGCAAAGTCAGTTTTATACGTACCGAAAGACAGGTGCTGCTATATTTAATAGCTTGTGACCTGCCTGCTGCCTTTGTCATTGAAAGTTTCTTTTTTCTTTGAAATTACTGGTTTGTGTGGGACACAAACATAGACAGTTACTTGCAGTACTTTCTGCCAATTTAAGTATTAAGTTACTATTTAAAATATGTCAATATTAAATCAACTGTGGACAACTTCAGAATGACCTTGACATGTTAGTTTTTTTCTTAACTGTGTTTATTATATGCAACATGTAATAAAAATTTAAGAACTATTCAAAACTCTTTTTCTATGTTCTATGACTAATCAATTGTAATGATTATTTATCATTATTAGATGTTCCAATTTGCATTCTGCAATTGTCCTTCTGTACAATCACAGATTGCCCATTTTTGAGTGGGCAGATAAATTCCAATGAAATACCACAGCTTCTAATACATTCATCTTCAGATTCATCTGGTTGTAAGATACTGACGTTACCCAAGATAAAGAACATAAGGTGATATTTTACAATGAAGCTTGCTAGCTGAAGTCATAGTATTTTGTGAATGGAAAACATTTTGTTTACATTTATTTTCTGGCCTTTTTCCATTGACATAGCCAAAAAAAAATCCTTAGGAGTCAACACCAAGTTATGTATTTAACATGTCATTCAAAAGATATGAATTTGTACGAGGTTTTCTGGTTCTTCTAGCTCATTAGGCTCTCAGGTTTGCAAATATGGTTATTGTTGATTGGCACATCAGGAAAGAATGTCTGCATGAAAAAAAGTATTAGTAGAAGCAGAGAATGATTCTTAATGTCATTTTTCTGTCCCATACTTGATAGATCTGTAACATAGATACAGCTTGTTAATCAGAATATCCAGAGGATTTGTTTCACGCATTCAACTTCAGTAGAATTGATACAGCAAGAAAAATTGCATTTCTGTTCCGTGTTGTAGAATCCTTTTGCAAAAATCTGTTCATAAAATATCCCACAGGATACAAACTTTCTCTGCAATTCCTAATGTATCTCTTTGCCACTGCTTTTCCTTGAAGTACTTGCAGTTGTCAGTGTCATCATTAATTATGCTTCTTGTGCTATAAGGGCTCAGTGAATGAGATCTGCTTGTGCCAGGCACTGTTTGAACAGAGAACAGTGGAAGGCGCTTAATCAGAAATCTCAAAGTCTGAATCGGGGAGGATTTTTGCTTGGTCGTTTCAGGAATTTGTGTTAGTGAAGAGTAGTGGTTTCTTTCACTAATATCTTCTATTGTAAATACAACTTTGACAGACTGTTTGTTTGTCAGTTTCTGTAGCCATCAGCTGCTGATCTTGGGGTGCTGAACAGGCGGTGAGAGAATTCTTGGGTTTGTTCAGAATTTATGGATAAAGAACCTTTTTTTTAATAGCCCATTCGCTTGCAGTAAACACACAGAAAAAGAGTCACAGTTGTTATAGATTCACTATTAAAAACCTTCTTATCTCTTATTTTGCTCCCCAGAATTTGAGCATTCAACTCACACACATTCTTACTTTTCTCTGTATGTTAATGTTTGAGAAGAAGCTGAGTGTTGGAAATGTCTCAGGCAGAACTCCTAGGGAGTCTGGGGAAAGTCAGTGGCTTAGTCAGAGTATGGATCTCTCAGAGGGGACCTAAGTAGCCTCTGTAGCTTTTCCAGAGCTGTAGGTGAAGCAGAAAGGATCTGCACAAAAAGATCTGTTGTGATATTGGGGCAATCAGTCTTGCAGTGGTAAAATGTAAAGTATCTGTGAAGTAAGGATAATGTTTGACATCTGGGAAACTATTTTCTGAGACTCAGCAAGACACCTGAACATTACATTTTTAGACTCAAGGCTGGGGCTTTTGCTGGGAGTTAAAATAATCAGAAACTATGTGAACAGGACAGTGATGAACTGGCAGTGCTAACGGGGCAGTTTTTGTCTTCAGTCCCTTGACTTAGTAGGTTTGCAAGTCAGAGCTCTTCTATAAATGCAGCTTCCCCTAGAAGTTCTTGGGAATATTGTGTGCTCAGGGAGACACAGAGTTTGAAGTGTCAGTGTTGTATAGCTTTTCTCTCTTTCTACTGCAAAATATCCAGTCAGAAAAACCAGGCGCACATTGGTTGCTCTGCTCTGTTCAGTCTCAGTAAGAAGGACTTCAACCTAAATGTATAATTTCACATTTTTATTCATAGCTTGGATAAAGGTAGAGTCCTACACTGACTTTTTGGCTTTCCTTCTGCTGGCTTCCATGCTTTAAGAGAAAAACAACAAAAAAACTTAACAACAACAAACTTAACCACAATCTTCCTATTCAAAATTCCTTATGCAGTATATCAACTGAGAACCTATTTCCTTTGTAGCTTTGGTTTTATGTAGATACGGTTTGGGGAATTACTTTTTTTTCCCATTCAGGTTTTCATTTCTTCAATATCAGATCAGCACTCATTCAAGCTATAACTGAGGGGAAAGGTTAAAATCAAAGAAACAAAAGGAACAAACTGATTTGCAAGTTTTCTCCTTCTGCTATGCCTTTATTTTCTTTTATGAGGGATAATGCAAAGCTGCTACTAATATGCTTTTTCTCTTGAGTCTTATTTGATTTTTAACATAAAATACATCAGTGCTGATGTGTGGATTCTTATTACAAAAATGAAATTTTTTCCAGTTTTTTTTCTCTTTTTGACATTATTAATCTCTTTTATGTGGTTTTTTTTTTTTTTTTTTGCAACTGTAAGAAATCATTAACCATCCAGGTATTGAGTTACTTTTTTTAGTTTTTTAAGCCAACCAACCAATGAAACTAAAAACCCACTAAAAACACTTCCCAAGAATTGCATTTATACTAATATTGAGATTTGTAGGTTGCATTGCTCAGTCAGAGCAGCTTTCTCATCTCAAATGAACCATGCTAAATAAATCTCTCATTTCCCACAATCTGTTAGAATATGTTAATGTCAGTAGATAAGTGCAATACCCGACTCTGGTGTGTATTTGCTTGTTGGCGCAGTAGGTGACTAATTTCTTCTGAGACAAAATTTCACCCTTTCATAGGACAAAGCACCTGAGAGCAGATATTTTTGTGTTGTTACCCAAGTGATAGTAACTGGAAAGCCTGAGAAGAGGAGCTGTGAAATAATAGTCTGAGTCCATGTTAAGATTTTGACTTTTGCCCATTGACCCTGACTTGACTAATTACACGGGCATTTATTTGGGAAAATGAACCTTACAGGTTAACCCAGTTGAACCCTGAACAGCTGAACTCCAAAATTCCTTCTAAAGGTAACTGTGCACACACAAATCAGCACTTGGTGACAGTTCAGTCTGTTAGTGCATGAGCCTTTTAAACTGCACTGCTCAGTGTACAGCTTCTCCAAAGGGTGCTTATATAAATTTAACTTTGTGTGGCAAATGCCTTCATAAGGAACATCTCTCCATGGATTTATAGCCATCCCTTGGATTGTATCCAGTTAGCTGATTGAACATCTGGTAAGCATTGTGTGTTTGTACTAAGCCCTTACTGTATAAAGCTGGCTCAAGCTTTTCAGGCAAAGATCAGTGACCTTTCCTTGGCAGACTTTTAGCCACTTGCCAAAATAAATGCTTTGCAGGGAGCAAGACACAGATAAAAAATTTGGCTTAAACACACCTTCATATTGTACTGGAAGAGTTTGTACTTGCTTAAGGAAAACTGTGTTAGGCTAAAAAAGGATTGAAACTCATATACATACCATGTTCCCAACTGCTGTCGCTCTCTTTTCCATTTATGTAGTAAAAGCTCTGATTTCCATATGTTGGGGTTTTTTTAATAACAAAATCATGCAGGGCCTTTGGAATAGGAATGTTTAATTTTATAACTGCCTATGCCTAGTGGGTTTTCTGAAGAAAACTGGAGAAATGTATCACATTGAAAGCTATAGTGGTGTTTTCATAAATAAGTGAAACATGAACTAGTAGCAAGTTTTGAAATGGAAATATATTTTTTTATAATTTTTGAAATCTGTGTGTGGCTAGCTTTTCATAAAGACAACACAACATGTGTGAGTCCAATGGTCACTGCATACCACAATGTGATGTGGAAAATGCATATAATATTAGAATTATTTTTTTTTGTGCTTCATAAAATACATAACCTCTACTCCTATGATTTGTTAGTGTTTTGCTCTACACTTTTGCTGGTGCAGTAATATGTTCTGAATAGATCTTTTCCCTCTTCACCCTTATTTCCCAGCAATAGTGAAACCTGTTTATTGTTAGGGTAATTGAGGCAAAAGGTCTTGATGTAATCTAATTAATCAATCAGGGGTGAATAAATAAGGAAATAGACACATTAAAGACAGGTCAAGCCGTGTTCCTGGCTATTCCATACATCAGTTGGATTATGAAAACTTACTTGTTCTGTGAGTATCATCAACCAAATGTCTACTGCCTTGAACATAGCCTGAAAATCTACTACTGTTTCTAAAATATAAATTTTACAGTCAGATAAACAGCTGGAATGTCAAAACTCTGTGTTCTTTAAGTATAGTCCTGAAAGGTTAAACTATGTGAGGCTTTCATTAACACTCTGTACCTGGGGTGGGAGCAATTGATTTTTCTCTGTAAAAGGCAGTCTCTGGAATTAAAAATGACTGTGTAAACCTTGCATCACTTGCAGGTTAGAGTTTTTAAAAGGAAGTTGCAAAGCCCAAAAGGGAAGATTAAGTCCTCTCAATATTTCTCTGAATTTTTAGAAGGGCTATGCTAAGGGCAGTACAGCAAGCTGAGATACATAGTCTAAGCCCTGCCTGCTACTTCATCTTTTTTTTTTTTTAATTTATTATATTTAGTTTGCTTTCATTATTTCTGCCATATATCTTCCATGTATTGATCAAAAAAGTTAATTATATATGATAGATGTCAGGAATAATGTAAAATATAGATTTTAATGTGTACTAATAGCTTTAGCAAACAAACTGCCAGATACTTTAGACTTGCAGCTATTGCATACTGTGTAGATCCCTGAATTCTCATATAGTAAGGATGAGGTATATTTCTAAGAAATTATGCTTCTGTAACATCTACACACATGCACGCATTACGCTTAAGCATTGATAAATGGTCAAATAATATCAGCATCTAGGTCAAAATACTCAACCTGAATAAATCTGAGGAATCTTAATAACTCCAGATTGCACCAGCGGGGCTCTGTCCTCCAAGACAGAGGATATTAAAAAAAAAAATCTTATTTATGTTACAGTATTGTAAAGGAACACTGAGAAGTACTCCTCTTTTACTTCTGCTATAATTCCCAGATCAGTACCTGGAAACTGGATCTTTCCAGTGAATTTTGAAGGATGTGTTTTCCTTTTTTATTAGGCTCAGTGTTTTCAGAAAACCATCAATAACAGCATTTTTTAATTTCACCAAGGAAGTTTGTTGTGCTGTGAACGGGGCTATTTAAAGGAAACATCTTCCATTGCAATTCATGAACATTCTGTAGTAGATAAAAGGAACCCAGGGTATTTGTTCACCTCTGCCTAAATGCTGGAAGCAGCTGTTCTTCTCCTTTTCAGAGCATTGTAATTGTTTACGTTTGCACAGCAGTACCGTAAGGCAAGAAAGGAAGAAAGAACTTCTTTTCCTTTTTAGACTTCAGAAAAATGAAACTGTGTGAATGGAAAATCACTTTCAGACTTTGGTCAGGGTTCTTCAAATCCTAGATATAATAGCTGTAATATAGGTGTAATACTCAACTATAGTGTGACAAAGACCTGAAACAATCCTGTGTTCTGTTTGAAAGAGTGCCCATCTAACAGTCCAGTTTTCCTGGTAATCCTGTGTGAGGACTTTATTTGGGGCTTGGTAAAAATCAGGTATCTCATCTGGAACTGTCTTCTCATCTAAAGAGGACTCCAGAGGCAGAGATCAGAATTTTGGGATCAGGTTTGAAGTTTTGCCTTGGGGGGTGAGTTGTTAGTTTTTCAAAAATAGTCCTTTGTATTTCTGTTGACTAAGTAAACCTGCAATGCACTGCCACATGTTCAATTAACATTATATTTAATATTATATTCAGAAGCAGAATTCACAAATATTTCAGTGCTTTGTAAATGTCAGCATGAGAATCACATATCATACCTGCTGAACAGAGAAAATAGAGGAATAAAAAAGTCTCACTGGCTGCAAACACAGTAAAATTTAAATAATGGGAAGTTATTTTAATTTTTCAACTACAACTTGAGTTTCAATATCTGATTGGTTTTAGAACAGCTTGTTGACTAAACAAGTTTTTATTTACTTTTAAATGCTTTAAAGTGTTTTTGAAGAAAAGTAGAGTAGAAGTTTATAAAGAATTGTAAAGGGTTTTTTCTATAATTCATTTGTACACACTTCATAGTTGTAGCAGATTTTGTGAATATCCACAGTGGCAGATGTTTGTTTTAGAGCATGCAGTCTTGGTGTGCTCAGAGTTTCTGGAGTGAACAGAAATATTTAGTTATTACGTTAAATACACTTTGAGACTTGTGTAAATCCAGTACTGATAATATTAATGCTAAATATTAATAAAAATAATGAACCCATTTTATAGTAACATTTTTGAGTCTGTGATTGTCTGGTTAAACCCCATAACTGGAGTGATTTGTACATCTGCCATCCTGACTTTGGGCAAGGTTCTTCAGTGCATTAACAAACTTCTCAGGAAAACTGGAGTGTGTCTGTCTATTGTGCTGCAAATATAAGTAGAAGCATTCCTTAAAAGAAAGAGCTTTATGAAGACTGGAAAAGGACTTGAGATTTAGATTTCTATCTTCTCTTGAGTTATCTGCACACTCTTAATTGAAAGGCTAGAAAGTACACTTGGTGATGTAATGAACTTGCAGTTAATAAAATGCATTCATCCTTTTTTCAATTTAGTAAATAATTTTTTTAGGTTGGGGGAGGTGTTATGTGTTTTAAGGATTCATTATTGTTAAAATCTTTTTGCTGTCTGTAATTATTAGATTATAGTCAGGTCCTTTTTCAAAATCCTTTCTCAGAGCATTTTACTGAATACAATACTTTGTGTGCAAATGCAGGAGTTATTAATTAGTAGTTAAACTTCTAAATTTAACAGTGACAAATTAACCATTAATAAAAAATTGGTTTGGGGTTTTTTTTTCCCCCAATGTGTGGTGGTGTACTGGATTTCAAAGCTGATTTTAAATTATCAAAATCAAAGCAAAACAGAAACTGACTCAAGTTGTGCTAGGGGTGGTTTACGTTGGATATCAGGAAAAAATTGTACATCAAATTATGCTGCCCAGGGAAGTGGTTGAGTCACCATCCCTGGAGGTATTTAAAAGACCTGTAGATGTAGCACTTAGGGACATGGTTTAGTGTTGGACTTGGCAATGCTGGCTTAGTGATTGGATGCAACACCTTAAAGGTCTTTTTGAATCTAAATGATTCTATGATTTTATAGAAGACTCTACTAACTAATGATTTCAGGATTTGAAGATTAAAAATCTTTAATTATAGTTTGTTTGTTTGTTTGTTTGTTTGTTTTTTAATAATCACTTTCATTCCAGGTCTTTTTTATTAGAAAGCATAAATTCTGCCTACTTAGGGAAAGTCACACATCTAACTTCAATAAGAAATATTTTACTTACTCGTGTAGTCTTTGTGGGATACAATCAGTACCAGAAGTTTCATCTCTTGTTTTGTTAAGATACTGCTTTGGAGGGTTTGACAGAGTCATTTCAGAAGAATATGTACCTCACTAAAAGTTATTTAGCTTCCCTTAGGTAGATTAAGCATTCCCTTATCTATGGCTCAGTGTTTGACTAAGTTATGGAAGAATATCCTAGGTTGTTCAAGTACTTTTCCTAAGTTTTTGACTGGGAAAAAGGGATGGAGACTTCACACGTGGAGTAATACCTTGTTTGATGCCTTCTCTGAAGGAGCTCGCAGAGTTTCCACAAGGATAGCCAAGCCATTTGCCACGTTAGGATGTGGTCCAGCTTTTCATGTTTCTGTTTCTTTGCACCATTACTTACAGCTTTGTAATTCTGTATTGCAGCAGAAGGGCTGACTTGGGCTATGAGCTGTGAAATAGCATGAGCCCAAATTTCTGAGGCTTTTTCCTGGGTCTCAGCAGGCATCATTGGAACTCTTGCCTCTGACAGGACAGATCACTTGAGTTGTCAGGCACAGTGTTTTCTGATAAACTGAGAATAGGAACTCAGTGAAATATTTGGAGTAGGGAATACAAACATCTTTCTTATATGCCAGTTTAGCTACACAGAAAGAACTATGGAAAGCATTGGAGAGTATTTAATTTCATTGCTTCTGCCTTTGGAGGAAAGTAATTTACAAATAACCTTGTGAAAAGCTAGGTTAAAAATAACAAATAACCTGGTGAAATGAATACTATACAATATAATCTACACAGTTTCTCTGTGGTGTTCATACATTTTTTTCCTATGGAACAAGATTCCTGGTTCCTAATTCAGTACATAGTAAGAGCAGTCAAAGCAGTTTTCCTTTGCTGTGTATATGGCAGACAGGCTGTAAAATTGTATCTGAGAACTTGCATCTTAATTTCTTTGCCCAAACTCTTTTAACCATATAGAGTATTAAAATGGAGCTATCAGGTTACCAAATTCTCTCTCTGAATCAGGAATACCAGATGCTATTCAAGTCACAGCTACCATCGCTCAGAGTTGTATTTACATGATAGTTTCATACTGATTCCTTCTAACAATACTGCTACTGCCAGCATTACTGGTATTGAAGGACAACTGCACGAAAGACTGAAAGAGGGTTGGATTTGCCACAGCACAGTTCAGACTGAAATTGTTGTAGCATTTCCAGTCTGAACAATTCGAATAGCATGAGGCACACAGTATTTCTTTTGTGATTGTAATGGAGGCAGCCCAGTTCCACAGAAACAATTTTACATCAATAAGATACTTGGAAGACAACATGGAAAGAATCCAACCTTCCAATTTCATACCTACTTTAGAGAGACTAAGGAAAGAATCTGCTTTTTAGACATCTGGAATCTATTTCTTCAGTTTTATGGTATTGATGTTGGGTTTTCTTTTATTCATTCTTCTCTCTGTTTCTGGGAGACATATGGTTGGGGTTTTCAATTAGTTAGAAAATGGAAGTTTCTGTTAAGGATTATTCAGAATACAGTTAAATAATGGCATTGTTAAATTCAGTAGGATATAAATTTTATTGCTAGTTTCCTATTTTTATAGCACCCAACTAAATATTTTCCTTCTTTTCCCATGTAGTCCTTCCTCAAATAACAGCTGAGGATGGACTTCAGTTGGTGTACATTAATCACAGATGAGCAGAACATGAATGTGCTGTTAAAGATTATGTAGTTGCAGTTTAAAAGGATTGTTGTAGTGTTCTCTTTTTGGAAATTTCCTGCTACTTTTGTGTAGCTGTGCAAGCAGTAGCATTTTAGACAGTTGTTTTCTAAGAAATGGGTACAAAACCTCAGTAATTGTGAAGAAAGACTTTTAAAATTCTTTTTTAAAGATGCTTTTTTTTTCACTTGGTTTCTATTGTTGGTAGCTCTTTCCAGTGAAGCCAATGGAAAAGTTGGAGTAGTCAGGCAAACAGCCTCTTGAAGCAAACACCTATCCACAAAAATAAGTGCCAATATAAGGCCTTTTCTCCTTATGTTCCTTAATTTACTGGAGATATAGCCACCTAACTCACTTGGGTTCTTGTGGAAATCCCACCTGTTATAAACACTAAAGCCTTGATCTGTCCTGTACTTCTTTCTGTGGGGCTTGATTATGCAAAGCTCTTGGTACCAGTGCATACAAGCAGTGTCTTCTCTCGCTAAACCAAACAAAGCTTGTTTTATGCCTTGGTACAATGGGAGGAAAACAGCAGACTACCATTAATCCCATTGTTTGAATTTGGAGCTAAAAATCAAAGTCAAACTTCTTTTTCTCCTTGTTGCTGTGAGGTTGGATTGTATTCATTATCTTGCTGACTGGCCCGTGACTGTCTTCCCTCGCTTCCTGCCGAGCAGCTTATCCCGGCCCCAAGTGCGTTGCTTCCCCTTCCACTTCCTGCCAGCTTCGCCTCCAGAAGCGCAGGCAGGCCAAAATCTGAAGTATCTGCCCTGACAAAACTGATTCTTACTTGGAGATCACTATTTGGAGCTGTAATTTCCTGCAAATCCTTCCTTGCTGGGCTCTTTATAGTTTGCTATAGTTAGGATAAGTAAAAGTCCTTACATAGATGACAGAATGAGTTGAACTGCAGAATGGATTTTCCTCTTTGGTTTGTTTTGGAAAGACCACTGAAATATGTAATTGCTCTGGGGAGAAGTCATGACTTTACTGTGGCAGAGAGACTGTGGCTGTCTATTATTTAGAGTTGACCCTTAGCAGGAAAAAAAATCATTGCAAATTGTAATGTTTGTGTTTTATTACAAGTTCTTGGGATAAATTGGCCTTTATGTAGAAATAATGATGCATGGAACTGCCAATCCAAAATTCCACTTGTGCGTTTTGCTTTTGAGGAGATAAACAGAATCCACAGGAAAAACATACTAAATAGGAGATATTTTTGTTAAAAGACCACTCAATTACAAAACCAAAAATTAATCTTAACATTGTAAATATGAAGAAAATTTAGACTAAGTTTTTCATCAGTAAAAAAAAGGTGTGTATATATAAACACATGCATACATATATATGTATGTTTTGTAATTTAAAGAAATAATTTATTACTGAAAAACTTTCATAAGTGCCTGGAAAATGTTAGTGTTTGATAGATTGCATTAGAAAAATGAGGATTCCTGTTATGGTTTTATCAAGCATATTAATATTTGATAATGGTTGCATTAGTACATTTATTAATACTGATTATTTATATATAAATAAATTATAATATAAATAAATTATATATTAATATATATTCTTATGTTTAAATTACCAAGTTACCTGCCATTTTAAGTCTAGCTTATCATTTAGCCTATCTGGAATATTCCTAGGTAGAATAAATTTTACCTCTTAAGTAGAAGGTGCTTAAAATACATGAGATATCCAGTTACTAATTTGGTTGACTTCAGGTGTTCTTACCTAAATATCAGTACACATTACAAAACTTCACTTTGCACCTACTTTCCCCACCACATTAATCTTCTGAATGAAAAAACCCTAAACAATTCATGTCCATCATGCATTTCCATCCCAGCTGGTGACAAACATTCAAAATGAGTGCTTCCTTTATTGAATATTGCCTGTCTCAAGACAGATACATCAAAATATTTAAATACCTTGCTGAAGACTATTTTGTAAGACTTCCTTATGCTTCCTATTTCTGCTTATGGCCTAGTGATAATTTTTATGTTCCTGGTGCCAAAACCACAAAAATACTTGTTTGAAAACTAAATAAAAAGTCAAAGCAAACTTTTAACTTTTTCTGCAAGTAAGGAGTATTAAGATCTTGCTGAAGTTTAAGCAGCCACCTGACTATGCAGCAAAACATAATCTAAGGCGCTTTCAGTGTTTTATCATCTCTTATTTGAGGTATGAAAAAACCTGGTGTTACAAGCAAGTTGCAGGACAGTAGGTTATGTAATTCAGAATTAAATATTACATAAACTATAATCTTGATACCATGGTCTTACTCCTTCTGCTGTTATTGTTGATGTCATTTATATGGATAGCAGCCAAGGTTTCCTCTGCATAGCAATAATTGCATTTTTATGGTATTTCTTATCATCATGGTATACTTTATATATTGCTTAACCTTTACATCATTAGAAAATCTGTTTTTGTGTTCAGAGATGCTGCCAGACTTGGAGGATTATAGGCTAGTGGGTTGGTCAGTGAATACAGAACTCAGGAAGCTTCCTCAGCAAAAAAAGTATTTGTGTCTTTGGACAAGTCATCAATTTACCCCACATCTCAATTCTGTTTGTATGTGAGCACTGTTATTAAATAGGACTGCCCCAGGGATAAAACGTGGAAAATTGATCAAGCAGCCAGGGCTGCAAAGAGACTGGAGCATGTTGGAGTAGAGATTGTCATGATGCCCACCATAGGAGCCTGAACTTGGACAGTCAGGTGTTGTGAAAAAAAGATAACATAAAACTAATGGATACATCTGTGCCAAATAGTACATGACAGAAGCATTCTAAATCTGTCTTGTTGACAAGAAAAAGCCTTTCTGATTCTGGAGGAAAATTTAATTAGAAATGTTGGTATTTCTGTTTCTCTTTTTTCAGTGCAGTTCTTCAGAGCCCCCAGCTAGTCGCAAGTTCTTTATTTTTTTGCCTTAGGCCATCAAACTAGGGCCGATTATAAGGCAGAATTGGTTTTTGGGAGCTGGGCACTGGAGGTTGGGTTCAGTTCTCTAAAGGAGGGCTATCAGCTGGTCTCTCAAATCAAAACCCCTGAATAATATTAAATTACAGTGCAAAAACTTTAAAATGCAAATTTTTGAATTTGCACACATAGATGAAGGAAATACATCAAACTGCCTGTTTGTTTTGAGGAAAAACTGCTGGTGCAGATTCTGATTTTTATTCTAAAAATAAAAGTTTTTAGAACACCTCTCAGTTACCCTATCTCTGAGTCAGAAGAAAGCATAATCCAACACCTTCGCCTGCTGCTGAAGGCCATGACAAAGATCTGCAATATAAGGCCTTTTCTCCTTATGTTCCTTAATTTACTGGAGATATTGATATTACTGATACTGAGGATCAGCCCTAGGCAGGCTTTTTGGTGTTGGTCACTTCATATATGCAGTGGAATCCACGATGTGCTTCACCTGTGATCTCCTTGAGAAGAAAAATCAAGTTTGGGTAATAAAGCCATGCAATAATATTGATATGAAAGTGATTCATTTTAAAGCTATTAAATTACAACTGAACCTCTTTTCAGGATTGAGCACCATGATCCTCATCCATGCAGGGCAAGTGGGGATGGCTGATGTGCAGGTGAAATCAAAATCAAATATTTTATCCCGTGTCTCATCTGTATGACAAAAATAAGAATAAAAAGAGACACTTATTGAAAGGGTGCAATTTATTTTTTTTTAATAAAATACTTCACATTGTGGTTTTAGTGTCGAGTATCAAATTAGCTCTGATTGGCCAAGTCTTTTATCCATATGCTAATCACTCTAATGGAAAATATGGGCAGTCAAATTTTCATACTGCATTACCTGGAAACTTCTGGAAGAAGAGAGCAATTGATTAGGAAGATAGCTGAAACATCTTTTAAAGCTACAGAGGTTTATGTCTGAAATAGGCAAACTCCTTGGAGGAGTTTGTTTTGCTCTTGTTACTCAGAATTTATACGCTTGGTGTTCAGTTCAAAGTATTTCAACATAATGCTTTTACCTGAACAAAGTTGCATTCAGTAATAATAGAGGGAATGGATTTTGATTTGCAATTGATTAACTGTCTTAATGTGTTTGCATCAATTGAAAAATGCACTAGCACAAGCAAAAGCTCCATATTGCTCCGAGTAATTTTCCAGGCATCTGTGTTTCAGAGGCTGGATGGCATTTAAGGTAACTATGGGATGTAACGGATGCTGATTTCATCCTATATTGCTGTCATGGTAATGACTAATAGTGCTGATAAAAGGCAGTTGAGCATGTGCCTGGGGCATGGAAAACTCACTCTCTGGGGTGAACTGTACCATGATGTCAGCCTTGTTTGGAATGCATGGATTCCATCATGGCTCTGTGTTTTGTCTTTAAATAGTCCTTGCTTTCATGCAGGACTCCTCTGCTCTGATTTACAGGAAAATTCTTGTATCTCTGGTGGTGTTAAATTGCAATCAGCACTGTAGAGAAAAGCAAAATTTTAAAGCTTTAAAAAGTAACCTCTGCTTTTGATATTTAGGGAATAATACTTGGGTGGCCTGTGTGAAATTAGTTGGTGGTCTAAGTCTAATTCCTCATGGATGCATCAAAAACAAACAATTGAAAAAACCCCCTTCATTATAAACAACACCCTTGCTGATACATTCAGCATGGAACAAAAACTGAGCCATGGAGGAATGAAATAGTCTGTGACCTTTAGTTTCAACTTCTCTTAGAACAGTGTCCATAGTGGTAGAGGAAAATTGAGCCTTCTCTGTTATTGTGGTACTGGATTTCATAACCAGCATACAGATATAGTTTAAGAAGGGCCCCAAATCCACTGTTCACTCATTTTTGAGCAAGGGCAGGAAGTCATAAAAAGTTTTATTTAGATACTGACTTAGTACTTTGAAATATAATTTCCCTGTGTCTTACCTGTTGGCATGTAATGTACTTAAATCTTACAAAATTTCTTGCCTTGGCCTTTACTGATTAAACTAACAATTAGTAAATCTCATGTGATTTTTAATTCTGTGTTTGAGATTTGTATTTTTGTAGTTCAGTGTTCCTCGCTGTCAGTTGGAAGAAGGAAAAGGAGTAAATGAGGCAGAGAATGCACTCACGATCTGCTGTTGGTTGTGGCTGAGGAAATCCACATACTGGCTGATGACAGCCAAATAAATTAATTAGTTTCTTGGTGAGATACTTGAAAATTCTTAAGCTCTGTGTTGTTACATTTTAGCTAACTGCATAGAAATATAAATGGTTTGTTTATTAGTGGTATCTGGAGATAAGCCTGTCATTTTCTTCTTCCAGTATGACACATGTTCTTTAAGAAACAGCAGGATGCAGCCATGATTGTTTTTATTTTGCTTAATCTGTTTATAGTGACTTATTAAAAAATTAAGTAAGAAACATACACCCTGTATTAAATAATTGACTTCCATTATTCCTGTTAAGTTATTGCCTGATTTACCTTGGGTATGGTTAAGAGTAGGATAATCCCATCCTTGAGGCTCTGGATGGGAGCTTTATCTAAACCTGTGAAGGTGACTAGGAATGCAGCAGATGGGCTCACTTCAGGGTCTACAACATTTCATGTTATTTGGTGCTGCTGCTTTTAGAGATGCCGCTCTGGACAACTGTACAGAAACAGCCGTGCAGCAATAGGGCAGGACACAGAGTATTCACCCAAACCTTTGTTATCTGCCATTGTTTTAAGAAGCTTTCACAGTTGGTGTTTGTGGAAGAAGAGGATTCTCTGCACTGCAGTAGTTTGTCGATGCTCTACACCCCTCTCGTGTTTGTCTGAGAGCCTTTCTGTCCCATCCTTTCATATGCAATAACACTCCAGTGCTCAGCTGCTTGTTGAGCCTAATAACCCAGTGGAGTTCCTTGCTGGAGGATGTTTTACTTTAAACAAACCGTTCATGTTTCTGCTTCTGTTGTTTCCCAGTATTCTGCAAACCAGGAATCAGGAACGGGAGGAGCCCTAGCTGAGCAGTCGTGCAGCTGAAAGCTGCACGCTTCCTCTTGGCTCTCTGCAAAACCACTTTTATAAATCCAGTGCAAGATGTTCTAGTACAGTTTGACTGGCACCTTTCACTGTGCATCTTCAGGAAGGATCACTGTGGTGAAACCTAATATAATTATTTATCAGCACGTTGCAATGTTTGCTGTGTTAGCCAAAGGCATTCTCAATGACAGTGAAATGTAGCAATAGCAGAAGTGGAAACATAATAGTGTTCCATGCTTAACAGCAAATGCAGGTCCTTTAAAGGTTTAGTCTGCCTTTTTCATTTGTATCCCTGTTTTGACTTTCAGTTTCAGAAATGTGTCATTTTGTTAGGCTTACCTTCAATCATACACAAGCTGTGGCTAAAACAGTATCTTCTTGTCTTCTTTTATTTCTGTGCAGAACGCTCTTCTGTGTGGAATAACTTATAGAAGGAGATAAAAATGCTGAGTAAATCAGATCCTGTTGATGTAACTAAATGTATTTATTTCAAACTGTCATCCTGCAAAGATGAGATTTAGTAGAGAGAGGACTCTCGTCTTTGAGGCAAAGGAACATCTGCAGGTGCATCTGGAGGAAACACTTGGATCCTGTGTGTTGTGCTCTGTTTTTACTGGGCTGTTATTATTGGTCACTGGAAGGCAAGATGCCAAAACTGGACAGGAAATACTTTTTTTTCCCCTTTCTATGAGAGTTTTCTGACAAAAATACTTTGCATGGAAGCTTCTGAAAATAATGCAGAGTTTTGTAAAAAAAATTATTTCCTATTCTCTCCCAGCCTTTTTTCCAAAAGCGTTTTGGAGTAATCTTGGCTAAACCTTGTGTGTGACTTTTTGAACTGAATTTGTTATAAATAGGTGTTTCCACTCAGCTTTGCATTTTGACAAAAGAACTTTCGAGCAGAAACTTCCTGGATTTTTCAGGCAGTGCTGTTCTAAATATAGGAACTCCTAAGGAGATCTAAAAATGCTTCATGCTCAGGTACTTACTATTCAAAACCACTATGATGACAGTTCATTAAAACTTGACAGATAGATTGGGAAAAAAATTCTGTGCAAAATCCATGTTGTTTGTGCCTCCTGCCTCAAGATTTTTAGCATGTCATTCCTTCATGCCACAGCATACACTCCCCTTGAAAACAGCTCCAAAGCTGTTTCATTTTTCTGTGTCTGTGTCTTTTCTTCCTGATGAAGAAGGTATTGTTCCTTCTGGGAACCTGTTGGCTTACTTCAAATGTGATGGAGCAAGTGAAGTGTCAAAGGTGATTATGTTCCTACAAGCTCAGTGAAAAATAAATGGCTTGGTAAAGAAGGGAGGACTTTTATGGAAGATTCAGAAGTGCTTCGACATCATTCATACCAAACTGGCAGGGAAGCAGACTTTGGTAATTCCAGTTTTAAAGGAAGCACTTTTACCTGTCATGGCCATCTACATTTATTCCATCTGCTGCTTTTCTAGGGTTTTTTTTCCTCTTTCTCCTTAGAGGTACTGTTGAAAAAAATGCTCCTTACTTTGACCAAAATTCTGTCAAAACAATTGTGATTTTTTTTGCTTTGGTACCTGCATATTGTGATTGAAAAACAAAAAAATATTTGAAATAGGATTGGATTTCTATGGTACTCTTGCAGATTGAGAGAAATAGGATTACCGCAGTATTCAACTAATTGATCAAATTCATGTATACTGAAAAGTATCCATGCAGTTAATTTCTTTCAATCAGGTTCTTTGTGCTGGTTTCACAGTTATGATGATTGCACAGTTCAGCCTCATCAGAATTTGCATGATTCTTTTAACTATTTTGATTAAACTTTTTGACAACTCCTTTATTGAAAGGAGAAAAATTATCTTGGTGTCTGAAAGCTATGTAATCCTAAAGGTAACAGGACAAATTTATATCCCACAGTTTAAAGTTCTAATGCTGATGAGTATATATTTATATATTTGGGTCTAGATGTTATTGTGCAAAACATTATCTGGGTTTTGGTGGATGGAAGGTTTTGGCCATGTAGCTAATTTTTCAAAGTCCATTTTTGCTGTTGGAAGAGTTTCCATAGATCCTGTTCAGTTTCACTCTGAGCCTCATGGCTCAGTTTTGACCTTGGCAGCTTCTGGCCTTTGTGCTTCTCTAGGCAGAATTTTAGAACTGAACCTTGTAACTTGATCTTACAGGTGTTCAGCACCTCTAAAAGGGTTGAAACACAGAACTAATGTTTCAGGCTGTTCAAGTTTGTGGAACTGGACTTGGGTTTGTCCTCAAGTGCCTTTGTTAATTCTGTCTGATACATGACTTCCCAGACAGAGGAATAAATTTAAGAGTTAGGTGTTGATTGGTGTATGGCTCTTTAAAGAAGACAACCACAATAGTGGTCATCATCACTAGGGGAAAATTGGAATAAGAGTTTTTACTGTACCTTGAGGTATACTGAACTCTCTCTTGATTCCTATTAGTGCCACTTGTAGAGTGTATATGTCTTACTTTTATTCTGCTGGTATTCTGGAGCATCTGAAACATGTCAGGGAGGCTTGTAGCAGGTGCAAAATCAAGTCTGGCAACTTAATAAAGCTACAGGGTTTTTGCAGTATTTGCATTGCAGCTTCCCAAGCACTTGGAGCCTTTCTGCCCAAGGGTATGGTAGTCACCATAGCAGATGCAGTGGAGGTTTATATTTAGAATTAATCAGGGCAGCTATTTGAGATTTTTAGTGTACGTGTGTGACGTAAGTAAAGTACTCTGAAATGTTAGATAGTATTGGTAGCATGGATAATCAATAAATAGGCCTGCCTAACTACTTGGGGGGAAAAAAAAGAAACTAATAATTAGGACTTAGAAAAAACAATCTGAAGAGCTCAATTTAAAACCAAATTAATAGGCTGTATTTGCCTTTCTAACTCGTGGGGTTAGATGGGCATCCTTTCAGAGTGAATAGCTCCTTACCCTCATCTGACTGCTCTTCCAAGGCAGCCCTGTTTAGAAGGCAGTGCATAGCTGTGCTGCATAGTCATGGTCTGCTCTTTCCTCCCTTGGACCAGCTTCAAGGGCAAGGTCCCAACCTCTCCCTGTCTAGAGCTGCTAATTTGTTCAGTCCTCTGTGACCCAGGCTGCAGCACGTGCTGAAGGTTTGCCTACGGATCCTGCACATTCTCTCAGCAAAGCGCTTGCTATCTACCAGAAACTAAGCTGTGGATAATAATAAGGATAATGAGAATAATTGAATTACTGGTTTACATACATAAGTGTTCTTGTATATAATGTGAACAGTGACCATAATGTGATAAATAAAGTGCATCTTTGTTAGTTACATTTGGGTAATGAATTTTTGCAGGTCTGTAAATCCAGCCTGTCATTTTACTCGTGTAAATGCTCTCATTTCGAACCTGTGTCTAAATATGGACTGAGGGTTTAGAGTTTTGAACTAATGTAATTTTTGTTCTTTATGCTTGCTTTCTAATTAGCTCTACCTTTGAAATTTTTGCAGTGTTAGGTTTGTGCTGACACAGTTGCTACTTGGCAGAGATTTTAGCTGTGAAACAGAGTGAGAATATGTGCTTTGAATTTTTAATTTTGGTTCCCTGTCTGGAGAAAAATGTTGTCCTTTTAGATCATACTGCTTAAGAAATAGAAATTTTTGAATGAGGATAAAATTTGCTGGTTTAGGCCACGCCCAATATGAGTAGTGTAATGAAACCAACAATTTACTCTAGGCAAACACTTATTTTGGAGCCATGCTTTGTTACCCTGCAGAATAATGTAGACTTAGTTTTGATGGGAAAAATGAAAATAATAAAGACTTTATGCTAATCTGTATTTTGGTTTGTATCATGTTTAGCTGTGTTTCAGCTAATTCTGAAGAAACTAGCTATAGTACTGCATAAAATAAGCCAAACACAATTCCAGTCTTGCTCCATCTTTACTTAGGAAGAATTGCAGATGTAGCAAAAGTAAAACCTGAATGAGTTGCCTTTGTTCTGCTGTGTTTTCCCTCTAAGGATCAAAATGCTACAGAATTCATGTTTTAAACTAAGGAGATCAGCTATATATATATACACTTGATAGCGTGCACAGAGAGAATGATCTATTGCTTCTACTTTGACTATGGCTGACATTTCTTTCTTCAGGCTTCTCATTTGAATTGATTTCAAATTGATTAAAATGTTTCACCTTTTCAAGGTAACTAAATTTTTCAGTTACCTGCATGTAGGGGAAATGTATTTCTAAATTACTGGAAACATGAAGCTTATAATAGGGTTATATTAATTTTTAGTGGAGAAGATTAAAAGCAAGGTGATCAAAAGCCATTCTGCTATAAGACACAAGTCCAAACCAGTGTGTGACTGTATTGAAAAAGTTTTTAACTGTATGTTCACATTAAAGAGAATAATGTGATAATCTTGTCTGTAAAAATATTTTTATATAGTACTTGTAATAGCTTCTTTTGGGAGCCTCAATTTGTATTTCAAGAATCTAAATTCAAATGGAACTTTATTTTCTGACAGAGAAGCAGTATTCAAGAGTGCAGAAGAGAACTAGCCTGACAGTCATTGTAACTTTGACACATATACTAATTGAGCCACAAAAAATTATTGGGAGGAGGTTGGGGGGTGGTGTGTGGACCTGACCTGAAAATGTAGGTATACTCATTTTTTCACACCTAGAATTAATCATATGTAGTTGGCAGAAATCATACCAATAATGTTTTCATAGTTTACTGTAATGGAGCATCTGCAGTTGTACCAATAATATTTTACTAAATTATTCTCGACTCCAGGTATTTGTTTCTGAGTTACAGATTCTTTATTAAAAATAAAGAAATCCAAGTGATACTGTACTCATCTCCTTCCTAGGTCATTCTTTCTTGTAAGTTTTTTTTTTTTCTTAGTTTAACATTATTCCTAATTCCTACTCTAAAATTTGTCTTTTACTTTTTCAGTTTCTTAAAATATGAAGGAATGTCATCATTTGGTGCTGGTTTTTTTAAGCGACTTCTTAATGAATATCATTAGCCCACCAAAGGTTTGATTATGGGACTAAAATAATCACACTGTAGTTGCCCTTTTTTGTTCTTATCTTTTCAAAAAACTATGCTCGTCACTAATAATGTTGGACATACGAAGCAGTAAAATATTTGCCATCAGAAACTGTTTGCAAAATGCCTTTATTTGGTGCATTGGTGCTGATAAACAGAATAGATTTTGTTTGCAGAATCACTATGACATTGAAAGATGTTACATAACCGCCACAATTTTGGTTAGCAGGAACTCAATATTGTGTAAATATCAGAATAACCCAGCTGACTGCAGCAGGAGGTTATAGCACAATCAGATTGATTTTCCATAATGAATGTTAATAATGATTAGTTAATATTAACTACTTCTTTCTGCTGTGTGATAACGAGGGCTCCTGTTAAGTTGCGGATAATGTGACAGAGCTTGTGGGCTTGTGTGACATCTCATACAGGCATGGAAAAAGCTCATCCTGCCAGAGGATCATCATTTAAGGTCCTGTGGTGGGTTTTGTTCAGCTCTGCTTGCTCTGCTGTGTGGGTACCAATACCTCAAAACATTTTGAGCAAGCATCTAGAGAAGCCGCAGAAGCAGAATTGCTTCAGAGGTCACGATGACTTTGCATAATGAGTCCATTAGATGCAGTAATCAATATCAAGCCCTTGAATCTTATGAATATTGATGAAGCAATTGTAGTGAGGAGGTAGATGGGGAATTGAGATGCATTTTGGCATAATCAGAGAAACAGTTAATGGCCTAGGTAGATTATGGGTCCAGTAACTACCTCACAACATTTTGGATCTTTCTCAGTTATCATTAATAATGGAAAAGCCATTATGGCATTTGCAGTGGGCAAAAACTGCACATGGTTTGTGCTGTGTTCTGTCCACACAGTGGTTCTAAAGACAGTGGTGTCATTCCATTGTTCAAAAAACAATGGTAAAAATCCACTGGTGAAAACAGTGGGATTCTTCACAAAGTGAGGAGTTATGTCACCTTTTCGCTTTTTCTTTGAATTGTTTTTCTGCGTTTCTTTTTTCTTTTTATATTTTTTTTCTTTTTTAATTGATCGGTTGGTTTTGTTTCTTCTTTGTCCTGATGATTCCCTCTTTTCTATAGAGGAAAAAGAATCTGGAAGGTTTTGTGAGTAGTCATGAGCATTAAGCTGATTTTTGCACATGCCCAGAATTGTGTGCCGCTTCACCCTTCTGGCCTGGGCTTAGTGCAATGGCTTCATCCCTCTGAGCCCTGTAAGCAGCACAGAAACTTCTGAAAATCCCTGCTGATAGCTCACATGCAAGTGCTGCTTGAAATTTGTTGTGCTGGTATTACAGAGTTTGCAAGCACCAGCCCTTTTAGCTGGATTATTTCATCAATCATCTCATCTGCAGCCCAGGTCTCTGTCTGCAGCATGGAGTAAACAAAAATTTCTTACCTTGCAGAGGTTGAGCTGAGCATGCATAAATAGATAAGTGGCAAACACATGGAGACTGAGGTCAGTTCAGGCCTTGTCCTGATTGTGGGACAAATCTGTCTGATGGAAGAAGATAAGGGGAGAGACACAGAAAATGTATGGAGTGGAAGTTGATGCTTTATAAAGTTAGAGAAGAGAAACAGAAGGATGATGTTTTAAGTGGGAAAAGCTCTGGCCTATGAAAGGACAGTGCACAATTTTCATTTAACACTCTTTTGCCTTTGCTCTTTTGTGTAAGCAGCTGACCCAGTGTTGAAGGGCACAGCCTTTTTCATTCAACAGTGGGAATGGATGACTCTGAATTGAAAGCCTGTGTCCCTGCAGAGGGTTTGTAAAAAACTTGGGTCAATCAGCAGTGACCAACTCGCTCGAGTCATAGTACAAAATTCTCAGACTCAATTTTTATTCTAGCATTTATTTAGGAAAACCAGTATGCAGAGCAAGTAGGATTTTTTACATAAAAACTTCAAGCTTGCGTCTTTTGCTTGGGTAAATCGCACAGGTTCCAGTGTGGTGGAAGTATATGTGATTAATACACACAGCATGTGCATAGAAGGCCAAATACAGTTAGAATGGCAAAAAAGTTACGCTGACAGAGGATACTTCAAAAAATAGATTTCCAGATAGTAATAAGTACATTTAGCTGCAATTGTTCTCTGGTGACTAAAATAAATACCTAAGAATAAATGTTGTCTATAAATAACTATTTGACATCGTGCCAAATTTCTCTGCTGTTTATGGAAAAGCAGATTAAAAAAAAAAAAGCAGTTGCTGTGAGTTTTCCAGCATATGACCTGTTTTGACCCTTACTCCAGCACTGTGAAATGAGACCAGTGTGGCTGAAAACTGTCAGCCACAAGTCCCATGCCATCAGAGAACTGTGCAAGCGACATTTAAAGGAAACTAGGCATACCAGTTTGGAGATGCAGGTTTGAAATTACAAAGGAATAATGTTGCATAGCTTTTCTTGTTAAACATCATCACTAGAATGTGTGACTTTGACTAGTTTTGGTGAGATCTGTAGTGAATACTCATGGTTTGTATTTATTTTAAAGATAGCATACATTTTTGCTGTTGCTGGAAAGCAGAAAGAACAAGAATCTCCCAGGTAGCGGTAAGATGCTACAAATGACAGCGAATATGCAAGCCGATAACACAAATAACTTTTTCCATCTTGCAGTGTCCTCCTACTGTAGGTAGTGTCCAGCTGGACACTGAGAGTGTCTCACACTTGGCAGAGTTATGGTCTCGTAGAGGCCCAGCCATTACCTGTCCTTCTTGGAATATTTTTTTTTTTATTATTTCAACTTGGGATAAAGCACTATTCATTACATCAAATTTCAGTACCACTTATGATGGTTTCATTAGTGATGCCAAAGTCTGAAGGCAAGAGACTCTGTCAATTGTATTTACTTTCAAAAAATACTCTTCACCTATTTCTATCTGGAGTTACTCTGCTTCTCTGTAACACCTGGTAGCACCATAATGCTATTCTGCTGTCTGGCACAGCCTTGAGAATTTTGATTTAGAATCATATTTGTATAGTTCAACTCTAGGCCTTCTAAGTTCATTCATTACTAGAATTTTCCTTTTTTGATTGCCAAGATTATGGATATAGAAAAACAGAATCGTAGAATCCTTTAGGCAGAAAAAGACCTTTGAGATCATCCAGTCCAGCCATGAACCCAGCACTGCCAAGTCCACCACTAAACCCTGCCCCTCAGCACCACATCTGCTAGATCACTTTTCAATGATTTTCCATTTCTTTTCACACTCTTCTGACCATGGAGCACTAAATTAACATCATTCCTCTCTGTCACACTTGATGTCCACTAGTTCTTACCTGCATGTGTATTTTCAGCTCCCATTAATCACTGTGCAGAAATTGCCTCTTTTCCTTGCAAACAGTTTAATAAAATACATTTTATCTTGCTGTATTTCTATTAATTTCTTGTATAAACGATATAAAATGATTTAATCAAATGACAAACTGCTTCTATTCTGCCTTTGTTTTGATAAAGTACCTTTTCATAGAAAGCTGGAAACGTGAACTGCATTAAAAATGCCTTTATGAGAAAGTCATTCTGCCTTCTGAAAATCTCACTGTGGTTTTATTAACAATTGTTTTAACTTGTACAGGGGCCATTTCAATGTTCATTAGTCCCAAACAGTGAACCATAAATATAACTATTTATTCCTTACTGTTGGGCGGATAATTTCCATTGGGTGACCTCACAATTGCAGTGAAAGTGAGAGACAGGAAAGTGGTGCTGTTGCTACTGTAGGCTCAGCCTTGTTAATCCTAGTTTCAGCTCTTTGACCTGTTTCAGCTAAAACTGCTCCAGAGATTCCCTACCACTGCTCCCCCAGCAGCCAACTTGGAGCTCAGGGAGTGCAGCTTTGTCACAAGCAATCTTAGGCAAATGCTCTCCTTCCTGTCCCATAATGTGAATGGGTTGGTTTATCTTTGATTCATGACTTTCAGTCCTTTTATGGGGCTCTAAGTCTTTACAGTCACCAAACAGCTCCTGTCAGTTTGTGAACTGGAATACAACTAACCATATCTACTTTAAAGCTATTTCAGAGTGTGCATGTGTAATTTCACTGCTCTGCTCAGGCTTGTATTGCTTTTTTTTACTTTGTTTTCCTTCTGCAGACAGTTCTACTTCTCAGAAAATAAATATTAGACCCTTGTTGGCCTGTATAATGTTTCCCTTTGCCCTCTTGGGGGAGTTTTAGTGGTGTTGTGCTGGGTGTTTGTTGTTGGTTGGTTTGTTGTTTGGTTTGAGGATGATTTTTTTTTCAGATTTCTTTTTAAAGTAATTTTTAGGTATTCTCTGGAGAGACAGTATGCTAGGTGATATAATCAGTACCTAGTCCTTTCATTTCACTGAAATGCCTACAGGTGGCACACACATAATTTCTGACCCATTTTGTCTCATGCTACATCTGTGAACATGGGCAGTAAAGCAGCCCTCAAAACATGGGGATGTTTAACTTTTCTTAAATACTCTCTACAGCTACCAGATGACTTATTTAAATCATCATAATAGCCTGTTATTTTCCATATTTTAATTCTGTGGGTTTTTTTAACTTTTAGAAGCAAGATTTAAATTTGTGTTTTTGTTGCTGTTAAATCAACATTTTTTTAATCTGAATACAAAAAATATGGGAGCCCTCTGGTGGGCTGTCCAACCTCTGCATACGTTTCTGTAAATGACAGCGTAAAAACCAAAGTCGATTATCAAAACACCACCAAAGTGAGAAAAACCACCAGTCCATGCTTATTTTCACACCTAGTTGGTTTCCTATTGGTTGCACTTTTGATAATAGTTTGCATTTCTTCTTGAATTTGCTCCCCATTCATTTTCTAAAATGAATTCAATCTGGAATAGAAACGGTGGCACCTTCCAGCCCTGTGCATCAGCTGCCCACAATGTCATTCACATTGATCACCGGTTTGTAGTGCATGTGAACAAGGTCTTGGGGGGGAGGAACCCATCCATGTAAATTATGAATTCCACCACAGATGGTCATTCCAGCATCTTGGGGGGGCCATAGCCACAGCCCAAGCCCTGCCTTTGCTGGCAGAGAGCAGTACATAACACAGCCCTCCCTAGCTTCATTTATTATTTTGTTTTCCTGTAAGGCCCTAGGCTGTGCTCCAAGGGTGACTCCGTTTAAAGATTCCAGAAAAATCACAGCAAAGAAAGAACACTTGTATTTAACATAAAAAATAAAGGGATTCAGCATGATTATTGTTTCTTATGCTTAGAAAGGCTAACAGTTTTGAGAAATTAGGAAGTTATTTACGATCTAGTCAGGGCAAATATGCTTTCTTTTTCCCTTGGGTTCTCTTGTATTCAAAATGTGCATACATAGTTTTATTACCTGCAGAAAATGAAATCAATTGCCTCTGCAACTGATTACATAAAAGCAAAAGAGCTCTTCCTGCCTTTATATGTAAGGGATGGCTTTGAGGAAAAAATAAACCTTTTTTCTACAAAGGTTTAAAAGAAATCCTTTTTTTCTCCTTTTTTTTCAGTCTATATCAGTGGCAAAGTGGGGGGAATGAAGAGACAGGATGGCCATGTAAACATTGAATGAAATAAACTGAAATGTCAGTTTACTCTTTTTAGATGGCTGAACAAATATCAGTCTACTTATTCAGCATACAATTTTGAAGAAAAAAAGTTAGATTAAAATCTATCTTGGGCTGTTTAAGTACAAGCACTTAAATTCTTTTTCAACACAGTTTTATTTTTTATTGTCTTTTAATAATGGAATTTTATAGATATTTAAAAAAGAAGTGGTTTTGCCTTTCTATGCAGTATGAAACATCAGGTTTCCCTCGGTAGATTCCCTGAAATCCATTACAGCAATGTTGCAATGGCCTGTCTGAAGTCAGGCTGGAAGGGTCTCCTTCATCAGAAGGTTGAATCAAAAGTTCAAATTCTGGTGCCTGTTTTTGTGTACAACATAGATCAACCTGATCAATCCCTATAAGTCACTAAAGAGTTGTCTGAAAGGAATGAGAGGAGAGATTAAAACCTTATGAAATACTCCAGTGTAGATACTGAAAAACAGTAACTCTTTCACATTGACTCTTTATGAATGTTGTATTACTTGACACAGCCAAGGCCTCAGGGTGCCTTGGCTTCTGCTCTTTCCTAATGTGTAAAAAAAAGATCTTTTTTCTGAAATAAGAGCGACTGCTGTAGGAGCTGCTATGAAACAGCCATTCCAACTTGCTTCCCCATGTAGACAAGCACTTACATTGTACTTGCCATCCTTGTTGGACCAATACAAAGCTCTTTCTCTTAGAAAATTGGCAACCAAACATTTGGAAAAATTTAGCCTAATTATGCCAATTCAAAATCTTTGTAATGACTGTAGTATTTATAACAGTAGCATGAGGGGATGAGACTTTATCCTTTTAGTGTTATAGTAAGGTAGAGCACTTCACAAAAATTAGGAATTTGGTTGCATACCAATATAAATAGCCAGTTCTGTTGCTCCTTAGCTGCTGTCCCAGCTCTAACTAAATAGAACAGTTGAGTATTTAGAGAAAAAAAGATATTTTCAATTGAATAAAATGACCATTATTCAAATTGAAAATGCAATGAGCAGACAAATCCAATCACACCACTTATGATTTATGCATGGTGGCTGGCAGTGTTATTACATTAGTCTAATAGAGCTGGCTGCTGAAAAATGTAATGAATTTCTGGGAATGTACAATGTGCACTTCCTAGGCATGATTTAAATTGGCATTTTGTGTGTGTCTCTGTGTGTGTGTGCCATTTCATGCAAAAAGAAATCCAGAATGCTTCTTCAAATCAGGTAAATTATGCTTGATTGTGCTGCTGCAGATTAGTTTCTTCTTTCCTGTGGTCCTTCCAACTTCTGACTGCTGTGGTGGTGAATAGTGTCTTGGGAAAGGTCAAAAAATGAAGAGTGTGGATCATAAGATGACTAGAAAGCCTCATGGTGGAACTGCAATCATGAAGGGAAATTCAGTTCCATGATTGGCAATAAAAGAAGTTTCAGCAAAATTCCAGAAGAAGAAAAAAATAGTAGGTGATGGAAAATTAGTGTATTTGGAGTTTTTGTTCTTTTTATTTACATTGAAATAATGTCAGAGGCATATTTCCATAGAATGATCAGGAATTAGAAGTTCTTGAGTGCAAAACAGCATTATGGAAGAAGCTTGCAAAATTGTAGTATTTATTTGTATAACAGTCAAATTTTCAGAAGTCAAATAGGCAGAATACTTGAAGAGTACAGTTCATATTGTTATTTGTAGCTTAGGTTTCTGAGGCCTTTCAGATAGTTGCAAAGAAAACATTCCAAAGATGAAAAGTCTTCAGAAGTGTTGAAATTATTTCCTGAGTTTACACGAGAGCCTAAAACAATAGCTGTGAGGTGTGAATAGCTTCCTTCATTTCAGTTAAATGTAATTTGAATTAAATTACTTGTATAGGAGTTGTATGGTACTACTTTGCTCAATCACAGTTCACTTGATGAGGATGTGGGAAAGATGACTCATGGGCCATATCTGCTTAGTCATATTTGCACATTCACAGAACTTTCATTTCACTTTAAAGTTTCTAGCTGAGCTCAAATTCCTCAAACTTCATTCTCCAGTTTTTCTGGTAAGTGAAAGTTGGTTTCACAGGGGATGGGAGGTTTGGCTTTTCTCTAGGTTTAGGAAGTCCTTTTGTATTTTAAGCACGAGGAATATTTTTCCCAGTCTTTCCACAGAAGATTAAGTGACCAGGAAAAAAGCTTCCCCTACCTTTTCCTGTCCTCTGCCATGTATCTGGACAGGGAGAGTAGTGAAATCCTCTGCTGGTATTTGAAAGCCAAAGTGGGGCTGTTGGCTTGGATGAACACACCAGTCTTTCACCCCTTGACCTGGTACTCCAAGGCCAACTCCTGTGCATGGAGAACAAATTAAATTATGTTAAGAAAGGGTGAAGCTGGCCTATGCCAAACAATGTCAAAAGTATCCAAAACACTTTTAAACAACTGATTTAATAATACATTGATATTTTTATTACTCTGACTGGCTGCTGCACATGCAGAATAATCTTGAAACAAGGATAGCAAAATCTGCAATGAGCTTCTACACATCAGGAGTTTATTACCAGTTTTCATAGTAAGACAATGATTGAAGAGCATAGCTGGCACAAACATAATGGCCATTAGGGAATAAATTTCTGTAAACATTTTCCAAGAGAAGTGTGAGAGGGCTCCAGTAAAACCAATAAGCAACCATTTTTAAAACTAGTCACAAGAAATCATAGTCAGTATGGCTGATACTTAGTAGAATATTTGGTCACAGGAAAAATATTGGCACATTTATGATTGTCTAAAAATCCAGAGATTTCAATGAATAAAGTGCATTGGAAGTTATTTCCAAGGTAATTATATTGCAGTATAATTAAATGCTGCCGCAGTAGTTTTTGCCTGGAGAGCTTTTCAAGCTGGATGAGCATGTTACATGCATGTTGTTTTATTCCCTAAAAAGCATTATCCACAGACATGCAAAATAGTAAGAAGGTGCCCATTGCTTCCAAAAGGCATCAGAATAACCTTTTGTCATGCACTTTGGTTTTCAGAAGATGATTTTTAGACATGCTGAAGTGCTAAATGCTCTGGATTTCAGGAGCACTTAACAACCTCAGCAATTTGGTAAAGTTCAAGTCTGAGGGCTCAGGGCAAGTTTAATATGAAATACATAATAAGCTCACCCTTTCACTGTGTGCACTGGTATGTAATGCACCAGCAAGACAAAAACTATAGGTCAAAAGAATCAGGGAGCTTTCTTCTTCCATGCCTGTGGGAGGAATTATTGTGTTTCTGCTGGTGAGTGGTCTCTAGGCACTGGATTCCTCCTCTTGAAGGTCTCTTTAAAGCTGTAGTGGTTCTGGAGAGCTGGTAACTTCTGTCGTTCTGTTGCAAATATATTGTGAGGAGACAGTTCAGGAAAGAGGGAATTATTTGTCATAGTAAATACTACTTGTATTAAATTACATATTCTGCATTTATATTCACAGCAAATCCATATTTTCAAAACTGTTTTTCTACAGACAATTTGGGGAGAAAAGGTCTTGTTTATTATTTTTAAATGAGTACTGTGAGGAATGAGACTTCATTTGAGACTCACTTTGACCCGTGATGAAAATTTTTATGAAAGATGAACAGGGTGGTACTTTTTGTTAGTTACAGTTCTCAAAATCAGTCTAACTGGTTTCTATATGGTTGCTCTGGAGAAAAGATTTTAAATATATTTTTTTTTAATTTTAAGGTTGTTTTATTCCATATTCAGTAAAATTATGGGGAACTGTATCTCTCTTTCCAAGTACCAACTTGCGTGAATGTATTTTAGGTTAAATTCTCTGAAAGCGTATTTTTTGCTTTTGTCTAGTCTCACAAACCAGCATAATTTTGTTCTCTGCTGTTAAGAGAGAAGATTTGGCTTCAGAATCACTGATAGGTATGAATTTACTTCTTTCTGCTTTCTCAGGTATAGAGGAATAAATCTCTGAGAATCAACCAACCAGAACTGGACCAGAAAAGCTGTTTGTTTAAACAAGGGTCCTGTACTCTTTACATTCTCCAATTTGAGAAAGCAGATGGAAAAAAAATACATGAAAATTAAAGTGTGCTTTTTGAGACAGCAAGTTTATGCTACCCTTATTCATGCTCTTCCTGATGGTAAGGTTTGAGTTGCAACTTACTCCCTCAACGTTCTCACTGGATTTGAAATAGTTTTAACTATTGCTGGATTGTTGGTTGAGGTCTTATAAGTAATTCATTGTCTGTTAATGCTCTCCTGCATAGAGCTTTAATTTATTGTCATAAAATTTATCATCCAGCAGTAGCTTTTCTATTGGCATTTAATATTTTCTAGCTTGCTAATGTGTAGCTTTCAAGACCAATGCAGTATTAATATAATCTATTCTACAGCTTCCTTGCTATACTTAATCATCTTTAGTGTAGAAGCACTGGAAACTACTAGAAAGATGAGCCTTAGCAAATGATATTAATATTGATGGTACATAATTAAGTCCCAAAATGTATAAAGGTGCTAGCAGAACTGGGTCTCTTTACCACACTTTTGAAAAGACAGGTTAAGTTTAACCGTTAATACTTTCTATATTCAATAAAACTTTAAAAATTAAGCATCCATCTTTCCTGTCAGCAGTTTTTGGGTCTTACCAAAGAAGACAGGTAGAAGAAACTCAGTGCTGCTCTCACAGTGCAATTTCCAGTTTATTAATGAAGCTTATTTCTCTTTTCAGTGTAATTGTGGATGCTTCAGGCAGGTAAAAACTGGGGAATCTTTTCTGATATGGCAGTTTATTATGAACAGAAACTCAAATTATAAACCTCTGGAGTTCTAATTTTAGTTGTGCAGTGTAAGAGTAACTATGATAATTTTGTAGGGGAAAAGCCCAAATCTTAAAAATTTCACGTGCTTTGGCTTTTTTATTATTTTATTTTTACTTTGTGGGGGTTTGGTTTTATTTTTTTGTTTAGGATCTGCTTTCTTTCAAGGGTTTCAAAGCGCTAAAGTGACACTGTTCCTTTTTCTGTTTGACAACTCTAGGCAAAAACAAAAACTGCAGCTTAGTTATCCATGATTGGTTTAATATTTCGAAAGTTCGATTTAGAAGATTTTGTTCAATAAGCAAGCAGACTTTTTTTTTGGAAATCCTGCAGGAGGAATGGCAACAGTGCTGATATTTATGGATCTTGACTTAAGTTGCAAGCATTTTATCCAAGAATACGTCTGCTGTCTTTATCTGTTACAGTGATGAATAGATTAAAAGGTATTTGAAATCATTATCAACTTGAAATTTAAAGCAGCAAGACAACTGAGGGGAGAGGGGACATGTATTTTTGCTGGGGATATTTAAACAGTGCATTGGTTTTTCTTTCTTTCTGAAGGGACCTTTGAGCCTCTTATCATTTGGAGAGGGTTATCTATTTTACAAGGAGTAGAAACTATCTCTTTGCAGTGGAAGTTTATATTATTGAAGAATCACTGAGCCAGTCACATGCATATAGGGTTCTCTACTTAGCAGCAGCTACTCTTCCCTTCTGTCTTACTCACTAGACTGAAGGAATAATTTGTCATACAGTCAATAACACTTTATCAAAAGTAGTATATGTTGTCTGTATGTTGTCCTTACAGATGTTTGACCTATTTTGGTTTGAAGTTATTTTCCTGTTAGCTGTTGTGATGATTCAAAAGAGAAATCAAATGTTTTTCAGATGTTGTGGATTAGGTACTAATTATTTTCTTTTTTTTTTCTCTATTACTTGTTTGCTATGTCTGTGGCATGCCCTGGACCTAATGCAAACATGAATTTCCTAAATCTCATTTCTTAGATCTCCATTCATTTTGGAGTGTTGAAAAATTGTTAATTTAAGTTCATCTTTTACTTAATAGCAGTTTGTTTGTGTTTGCAACCCCTTACTTGACTGCAGTGAAATCATGGTGACTTGGCCTTGGAAATGGAATGGGAGTTCCCTGCACCAGTCCTGTTCTGCCCAGCCTGCCTGGCCCATGTGCCAGACTGGCCCATGGCAAGGACCTGCCCTGTTCTTGTGGACAAAGCAGTTTTGTTTTGACTACAGTAACTCTGATGTCCTGCTGATGAATATTTCTCCTTCTGTGTCTGTTTTGTCAGCAGAATGCCTTATTGTCTTTGTTTTTAGAAGGCTGAATTTGCATTTGGGCTCTTGGACTTAGACCCTTCTCCTCATTTATTGCTTGAAAAATGATTTTTTTAACAATGCTTCTAAATCACAGTTGTATCCAGATATGAGTGACTGACAATGCTTCCTAATAATATCAGATATTATCACAAGTCAGTCAAATTTGAATGCAGGAATTTCTTTGTCCTTCACATGTACTGACTCCATGTCCTAGGCTCATTGTGGAGTGAGTTATCCCTAAAGATGGCTTTTACCCTAAAAGAAAAGCACTTTTTTTGTGCTCTCTCCTTGCATGCTCGCATGTAAGATGCTCTACTGACATCTGTTCAATATGGGTAGCTGGTAAAGGCATTTTAATGTACATGCATAAGATACAATTTTACTTTATATTGTGATTGCTTATTCCTGTAAGGACTAGGGAAAAAATACACTTTTGTGGTCATCACAACATGATCAGAGTAGGGATTCTTTCTACATATTTACTGTTGCAAATTATCAAATTCTGAAGGGTCACTAAAGGAACTCTATTTCAATTTATATGCTCACAATTACTTTTTGTAGACAAGGCCTCTATTTTTGTGAAGGTTATTGAGATAGTAGCATTATTTAGAGTGAGAGCAAATATTTGATGAATGAGTCTTTTTGAAGTTCAGGAACAACACACAATAAGATGGAAACTTTAAAATAGAATTTAGTTCTTGCAAGAAAGAAATTAGCAGATTTTTAAGATGTAAAGTACATACTTGAAATCTAGTGTGTGTTCCTAAACTGATGGATTTTTATGCTTTGAAGAACCATTTTCCAGAAGGGTTAGATGAAGACTTTATTGCTGTGGCAGTTCAGTGTTCCACAATGAAGTCTGGCACGTGTTGTAGTGAGATGTCACTTTGGTGCACCTCTATGTCATCGGGTCTGAAGTGGGAATAATGCTGTGACAGAGGCATGAATGGTCTGCCCTTTTGCCTTCTTGTTCATTCAAATTGGAGAAAGCAGGTGCTGAAAGACAGTAATTGCCAGTCTCTGTATGGTAATGAGGAGGATTTGTCTGCTTTGATACAAAACCTGACCAGGACGAGAGACTGTGCCAGGCACAGAAAAGGGCTTGTGCAATACAACCCAGAACGTGGCTACTGTGGCTAATTCTGGAGTTCCTGGCCTTGACAGTATCCTTTATTTCAGTTATTTTTTATTTATTTATATATGCTTTTGTTAGTTGCTCAGGCCATGTGAATTATGGCAGGATGCCTAGATTTTAGTCTAATGTGGCTAGTTATGTGTCCCCTACAGGCAAATATTCTGAGTGCTGGTCTCTCCCCAGGATATCCATTTACTCCTTTACTGCATCCTGGCTACTTATACTGGCTATGTAAATGACCATTATTAATGACAGATAAAAATATTTTGAAAGGAATTTGTCCACAAATATTGTACTATATAGCTTAAGCTTCAGACTTTTTTTGTCTAGGTAACCTTCTCACATCCCTGAAATGCTGAAAATTTGGTGTCCTGGTGTCTGAAGCAAGATGAATTTTGTTTGCTGTCCTCAAATACTAGAGGCCAGTAGATAAGTACGTGGTGCAGGATATTCCTTGCTGTTTGAAAAGCCACACATTCTTTGTACCAGAAGGAAATCAGCAGCTCTTAAGAACTTTTTATTGAGGCCATCTTTCTTTTCTGTGTTCCTCTTGAGTCAGAGGAAAGGTGTACAGTGTACAGCTCCTTGCCATTACACATTGGAGGGAGAAAGAAGTAGCATGATCTAGGGTCATTACTATCTTATGAATTTCTTAGCAATATTTTATTAAATTGCATTAAAATTGCTAGGTGTGCTCTTGCCTCTCATCATTGAACAGATACAAAACCAGGCTGCAGTAAGGCAGGATGGCTCTTCCCCTGACATGCAGTTAGGAAAAGCCTTTGATCCTGACTGTACTGTGTGTGGTGATGGTGTTACAGGTCACTGCAAAGTTAGAATTATTTGAGTTAGGGCAACAACAGAGCATAGCACTGTTTTTCAGTAGGTTCTGTGTCAAGTCCAAGTTCCTTTCAGAGGAAGCCAGTCATGGGCTCATTTAACTTTTTTGTTCTGCAAAATCAAAACTGTGTCCAAAAGAAATTAATTATATATATAGTCTTCAGCTATATACAATTATACAAGTTTAAAGACTTTAACTGTGTATATTATCTGGAACAGAAAGGCTGGACTGTAGGAGTCCTTAGGAGTAGGGAAATAAGTTTCCCACTGACAAACTATTGTCTGTCAGTCTACCCCGTGGAGCCATTATTCTTTTTGTCTATCCACTCTTTGGGCAACTCTTGGATAAAACACCGAGTTAAATGTGTCCACCAATATAGCCTCAGTGTGAGACACAGGTTTTCCTTACCTTTATTATAGGCTGAGGCAGTTTTTTCTTTGATTCCCTTCACGAGATATTAGCCTCTTGTGCTGCTATTATTAGGTACCCACATTGCCAGCTCTGCAGATTTGGTTTCTCGCTCACTGGAGGAGTCTCTAAGAGACACGTTAGCAGGCTGGAACTTAATTTTCTCGGAATCTTATTGGGATCTAATTTCATGTACTGCTATTTGTTGTTATGGCAACAGTATAATGAGTTGAGCTGTATAAGGGTGGAAATATCACACACAGTTTCTGTTCAGGGTAAAAATGACAAAATGGCATTTCTATAAATGGTGTTCCAGAATAAACTGCTTCAGTGGGACTCATGAAGTTTTCTTTCCAGCCAATTCTTCATCATTCTACAGTTTTTAAAGTAAGTGGCAGAGGAAGAATTTTAAAAATAAAGGTCCTGGAAGAACTTTTTATAAAAATAGCAGAAGGGTTACTCTTCTCATTTGAAGTGTAAGAAATAATAAAAAAAAAGCCAAGATACTGGCCTTTTTAGTACCTTTATTATATTAAAGGTTACGAATCCAATGTATATTTCTTTGCAAGATAATTTTAACTGCCAACTATTTTAACTAAAAGAACAATGTTTTTACAATGTCACATAATTATCTCATAAAAATGAAATTCTGTCCCAGTAAATTTGATATAATGGATGCAGTCACACTTGAAGTCTTGGTTCCTTTCTGGGAGTCTATATGGAAATCTGACAAAGATGCTAGAGGTGACCTTATGTGGGTAAGGTCTCTGTGTCTGTGGGTATAGATGTAGTGCTTGCATTATTTTTTTCTTTTATTATACCTAATATGATACCTAATATATAGTTATTATATATCCATATAAAATATAAATATATATATAAATTATATATATATATATATATATATATATGCTGAAATATAAACTTGGTGGAAGTCCCATGTCCATGGCATCTAATGCCTAAACAGATATACCATTGGCTTTTATTCCTTTCTCAGTGCAGAGATGAAGAAATGTTTGAGTGCTTTGAGATCCCCTTGAACTCAGTGTGGCACTAAATATAAACCACTTTTATTCAGGCTTATTCCATAAATTAGGGAACACTTTTGAGAAGCATTGACTTCATTTATCAGAGTGATGGAAAGAGAAAGCTAGAAAGCTTAAAAGATAATACTTGTACTAAAGAGGATTGAAAGCAGAGAAATACTATTACTTCTTGAGTAGGAAAAATCCATTTATGCATTAACATCCTTAAAGAAGTTTGAAAGCAGAGAAATACTGTTACTTCTTGAGTAGGAAAAAATTATTTATGCATTGACATCCTTAAATAACACTTGTAAAAGTGTTAGATCAAAGAATTGCTTTGCTGCTTAATTAAAGGATGTGGGATGCAGAATAGAATTTTACATGCTAAGGGCTGGGGTTAACCAGTAGGTCTGCAACTGTGATTGCAGCTGAACTTTTGCAGAAGATCTGGCAAATTTTTTGGATTCCTCAAGATATTTGCTTCTCTCAAACTTTACTTAAAGCTTCTATTTTTCAAGAGAGATGTTAGTAAGTGTGGCAAACCACAAAAGAAATTAGAATACCTGATAAGTAGTAAGCTGAAGGAATGCATCAGCTGTGTCCTCTTAGTGTGTCCTGGGTAAGGCTTGCAGCTGGTTTTGCCTGGTACAGCATCAAGGAGCACCCAGGGATCAGGGTGATGATTACAGCAGTCTTTGTGCTCAGTGGCTGTTCCCTTAGAGTTTGCATTGTAGTCTCTGCAGGTTTTATCACTTGCAATATAAATAGACCAGGTTAAAATATATTCTGCCATGGAGAGAAACATTTAAAATTCTTTATTATTTCTAGGATTAGTCTAGAAATTTAAATGTGTGTTTATGATGAGTTTAAGTATTTTAGGTAAGTAGTTTTGGGGGAAATAAGTATTAATAAACATAGTTTCATCCATAATACTGTGTTTAGCTTCCTGTAGCTGTTATCTGCTTATTAACATACAAATACAGAAAGCAATTTATCACATAGTCATAAACTAGGTTTTGCAGAAGGCTACTCAAGCTTAATGAAATCAGGCCCTGGCAGTCTGGCCCAGTCCCAGAGTCTAAGGCAAAAACACCATAATGGGAAAAGATTGCAAGTTCAGATCAATTTTCATATCTGCCTGACAATGTTAAAAGGATACCATCGTGCATTATAAAATGGTTTTCTAGCAGCAGAGGTCCTGGTGCTGATAAAAAGCAGATCATTATCTTGCAGGAAATGGAGATAGCTTCAGCTAAATGGACTAAGTATCTGTCCTAGCCCAGGGACAGGATCACATTCTGTATGTTTCTAGCTGGAATGAAGGAAAGGGGAACATTTATCTAAAACCAAGGGAAAAGCCCCTGCGAATAGTTGTCATCATGTGCTACTAGTAGTAAAATTTCCTTCTTGATTATTGCTAAGGTCATGCATAGTTAAATAGTTATCTGTTTATTAAACATCTTTTCCTGGTGTGTGGTCTAAAGCTGTTTTGTTCTGGATTTGTCCAAGTAGATGGTCAGAACATAAATAATTAAAATAAGGCCCAAATGTATGTGGAGGTGCCCACCTCCAAAAGTTCCCTGCCCTTGGAAGAAAAGAAAAAAATTTAAAACTCGAAACACTGTTGTTACCTTTAGCTGTTTGTTTAATTTACCTTCCTTCTTTCTACAAAGCAAGATGTCTTTATTGCATCATAAACTGACTGGGATTGTTCAACTGTCCAATTGTTTAAATACCTTCCCTTAAAATCACTCTTAGGCATTGGTTGGAACTTACTGGCTGCTGAAGGCTCCCAGATTATCCAGAGCTACCTTTGTCTAATCCAGTCTGCATTTCAAATTCTTTTGGTGCAAACAACAGTCTGATTCTTCCTTTTTATTAATATGAATTTCTACTTGAAAGTGTTATGCCAAAAGATAATAAAAAGGTAAGATTGAAAAAACTTTCAAGTAGTATCACCCGGTGGGTGATCTTATTTTGTTTATTTTTCTTATGATTGTGGCTCTTAAAATGGCATTAATTGGCAGCATAATGATAAAATATAGAGGAATTATTGTGTGTTAGTCAGGCCATCCTTATAAATGGTGGAGACCATTTTCTACCCTGAAAGATAATCACTGTCAAGAACATTCTTGTTATTATGTGAACGTTTTGATGGTCATTACATGGGAAAAGTTTTGCATTCCATATAGTAAATACAGTAATTTTGCAATGATTATGTAGTTAGCTGCTTTGGGTTTATGCACTTCAGTTTGGGTTTTTTGCATTTGAAGAATCTTGCTGATACTTCCTTCATATTGTTCTAGCAGACATGGGACAGGGGAGGAAAGACAAAGATAGATGAAAAACTAAGATGCGTATCTGGCCTTGTGGTGCCATGCATGTGAGCCAGTATCTATATGTCTGTGTATAAATATAAATAAATAAATATATATATATTTATACACACCTACACCACCCTTATTGCTTGTGACACATTCAAATGTTAGCCATAGATCTATATCCAAATTTATCACATGTGTGCACTAACTAAATTGCTTGAGTAAATATTTAACCCTGGAAGTTCTCTTATATTTTTCCTTTGGAAAAGGAGAAATGTTTTGTTTTCTAGGAGGACTGAGTAATTTCCCAGAGTTTTTTATCTGATGTAACAGTGAAATTTTCATGTTTCTGCTTTTGCCATAGTCAATGCCTTTCATTATTTTTATGAAAGGTATATTGTGATACCCTTCATAATACCTGTAGAATACCCTTTTTAAAGGGTAAGCATTCAAAAGCTGGTGAAAATAAAATTACTCCTTATGTCAAATTGAATATCCAAGAGAATATTTACCTAAAGGTTTCTTAATAAATCATAAGCATGGATCTATGTTTCACATGGAGATCCAGCACCTCTACAGCAACACTGTGGTCTCTGAAGCACAACATCTAGAGACTGATTGTAGAGGCTGTAAAACCTCAAGGAGAGATTGTAACATAGCAATGTACAGGTCTTGGCAGAAAAAGTAAGTCTTCCTGCATCTTTAACCAAATGTAGGTATAGCTGGTATTCTCAAATGCCCTTGACAGAGTTGTCTGACCCTGTTTGAAAGCAGGGGAAGGAAGGGATGGATGCTGTACAGAGCAGAGCAGAGCACAGCACTGTCCTACCTACCTGCCTGACCAGCCTGTTCCCTGGGGACACCAAATAAAGGTTTCAGGGATCTGGAGAGCAGCAGCCTCAGCAGCTCAACCCACCAGCGTCCTTTGACGTGGGGCATTGCAGCCAGGGGGGAAGACAAGCCAGGTTTTTCAGTTTCCTGTCTCTGCTGGCTCCTATCTGCCAGAGAAATCACAAGCAAAGGGCTCGGCAGTTTCCTTTCCCACCCAAGGAAGCGTGAGAGAGAGCAGAGGATCTCCCCTGCCCCTCCTCTGCAGTCCTGCTGAGCTGTGGAGCTCCCTTTTCTCACCAGCAAGGCAGTGTGCAGTTGAGTGGTAAGAAGAAGCTGAGAGTCATCTGTTAGAGGGATGAGTTTTCAAAGAGTGGGATGTGAGGAAATTTTAGAAAGGTGATTCCTTAGGAGAAGTTCCTATTCCATTTTTGTCTTGATGCCTCATGTTTTGTTTAAAAAACAGCACTCCATGGAAGATTACAGCTGACAGAGTGAACAGTTATTTACTAATTAATAACAAAAATTAGACTGAGGATGGTTTGACAATATTTTAAAAATAATGGCCTACAATACAGGATTTTTTTTTCTTTTTTTTTTTTTTCTTTTTTTTTTTCCTGGACCTCTGGCAGCCGTGGCAATATAACTGAGTCTAGCAAGTCAAGTTAATGTGAACTAGTCTTTAATTATTTTAGTAGAGTTATTGATGACACTATAATGCTGTAGATGCTAGTGATTAAACCCAAGATATTGATAAACTATGAATTGGTAGGCTTGAAAGTGGGAATATTGAAAGATTGCTTCTGAAACATACTTTGAGTTAAGCAAATAATACTCTTGCTCACAGTCATAGAAACTAATTTGATAAAAAATGCGCATATGAGATAAGTGTCCTGGTTTTTAGGAGGAATGTGCAGTGGCTTATTTGGGAGGCTGCTTGAAGAAAGCAGCCCACATATGAAGAACATACATGCATAATATGATTTAAGGGGGTTTTTGTTGGTTGTTTTTGGCTTTTTTTTAGACAAAGCTTGATTTCTGTACAAAACTCCAAACTGAAAGAAGCATCACATAAACATGGGCCTCAATGCAGACATTTTCACAGCTGTGTTCTTTAGAAGCATTTTTCCAAAGTTGTAGTGATTGTGTCTGCAGCACAAGGATTTCCTTGGTAGTATAATTACATGCAGGATCTGGCAACAGATCTAATGTGTAATTAAAGCTTTGGATTGTGTGTGCACGACAAGATTTTGGTAGTAGGAGACCTATAAGGGCAGCTTCTGTGAGAAGATGCTGGAAGCCTCCCTTATGTCCAGTAGAGCCAATTCCAGCCAGCACAAAGACAGACCCACTACTGGCCAAGACTGGGCCCACAGCTGACTATGATGGTGGCAGTGCCTCTGGAATAACCTATTTAGAAAGGGGAAAAAAATACCTGCACATTTGGAGGTGGAAAAGGGAGAGCAAACATGTGAGGGGAACAACTCTGCAGACACCAAGCTCCTTGCAGAAGGAGGGGCATGATGCGCTCTGTGCTCTGGAGTAGAGATTCCCCTGCCGCCCAAGGTGAAGACCATGGCAGGGCAGGCTGTCCCACTGCAGCCCAGGGAGGTACATGGTGGAGCAGGTAGATGCCCAAAAGAGGCTATGACTGCTTGGGAAGCCCATACTGGAGCTGGCTCCTGGCAAGACCCATGTTAAGGGAAGCCCAGGTTTGCTGGCATGACTTTGTGACTCTGTGGAAGGAACTGATGATGGAGCGGGGGAAGAATTTTAGAAGTCCTTCCTGTGAGGAGGAAGAAGTGACAGAGACAATGTGAGCTGACCAGTTTCAAGGAGTGGTGAATGGGTTTTTGCCCCATATCATTGCTTCCCATTGGAAAGGGGTTCCATGCAGCCTGTGGGAGCAGCTGCCTCCTTGGCTGTCAGTGGCAACCTCTGCAAGAACTTTCCTTCTCACAGCTTCTCTCTTACTTGGGTTTTAAGAAGAAAATAAGTGCAAAGGGGTTTTTTCAGCATTATCCTAATCTGTGGTCGCTGTGCTTGCTATAGAGGGTTTAGTTTGTGGCAGCTTTAAAGCAGAGGAATAGCAATCACTCTGTAAGCAAGCCTAATAAGTATGTATGTTTATATATAAGATCCTGAAGACTTGCAGATATTCTTTATGGGAAATCAGGAGCAAAGAAATGAAACTGTACAAAGGGGTAAGTGCTGTTGTCTGTTGGTAATGGGAAGTCTGCTCTAAGGAGACCTGGGAGTCTCATTCTCCTGCTGTATGGCCATGTTTCCAGCTAAGGTTAGGTTTAGGTTATCCACTAGCAGAAAAAGCCAAACATTTGCATACAGTATAATTGCTACACAAGTATTACTGTTATTATTGCCAGTAATTTAATTGGAATATTACAAGTGGCAAATATAGATACTGATAGATTTTTAGAAAATCTTGTGCCTACTATGTCCTCTTTTTTCCAGTTAAGTTGATAACCACTAGAGCCATCCTTCCCTTTTTATTTTGCTTCTGAATTCTGCCCTTACATTGTAGAAAGTATCTCAAAACAGTTCCTTCCCTACCTAAAGAAGGAACTATCCTTTGCTTGAATAGAAGATAGCACTTTGCTCATCTGCTGATCTTGTGGTGGTGCTGTGGGAGGGCTGGGTGGCAGCAGCAGTTGTGCGTGTCGCAGTGGGAGCGCCGCGCTTCGTGTGACGCTCTCCAGCCTGAGCAGGGTGGCACAGCCCCTGACGCTGCCTCAAGTCACCCACAGAGCAGCTGCTCACCTGAGTCACTTCTGTTTAGGCTCAGGGGGCATCCTGGAACCCAGGCACCTCTGAAAACAAAAGGGTTTAAGCATGTAGAAACTTTGGGGAATCGCGGGTCTTCCTTGGATTGTGACCTGGTGCCCAGGTGTGCAGAGCACCTGGAGGGCCTCCTGGACCTGCTGTTTCCCATGGCTGAATTTGAATCTCCTGAAATGAGTGGTTTTCTTGCCAGGGATGAGCAGGGAAGGTTGATTTGATAGCTTTTGTGGGAGTCCTCATGAAACCTGAGCCAATGAGTTCTCCTTAAATACAGATAAGGAATACTAATACTGATTGCAAAGAGTTTTTGGCAGCAATACCTCTGTGTGTAAGCATAATGGGGCTTTTAACAGAAGTGGGGATAGAACAAACTGAGAAACACTGGAAGAAGAGTTTGGGTTTCTATGAGGAACAGCTATGGGAAGAGGAGGAAGAGCAATACTTGTAATGGGTATTTGCTTCTTGGAATAAATAATTAATCTCACCATAATGGTCCCAGCCCTCCTCATATCTCTGCAAGATTTCAGAATGAGCCTTCAATGAGGGTCTAGTTATGGCAGTACAGAGCTCTGTGCATGTTAATCAGTTTCTCAAAGACTAAAGACATAAAAGATCCAATAATACCTCATGGAGTCAATACATCTTTTTTTATGAAATTAATTCTAATTAATTCTTTTAGAAATTAATTCTAATTCTATCTTTTACTATTAAAAATGAGAGGGAGCATGTGCAAATGTTTAGCCTGTGCATTGCTTTGCAGAATTATTCCATTAGATCAGCAGGCTGTGGATGAATCATTAACATGTATAATGTAGGGTATTTTGTGTGTGTTTTGGCTGAATGGGCTTGAACTGTATTCTTCGTATTGATACAAAGCAAGTTCATGAACTGTATTTAGTACATTGACAGTGATTTGAAAGCTATTTCAAGGTATTATATAATCATTTGCAAATAACAGAATACCTCATCCAACTCCTAGACAAGACAAGGAGCAGCTTCAATTGCTCTGATTGCTGCTGGAACCAAGGCATATTAATTTTAGAAAAATTGTGCATTTTCCATTTTTTCTGTTATCAGTCTGGACATAAACAAACACCAAAAATCTGTCACAGAGCACTCAGGCACAGCAAGTTTTGAGACCACCTATCCTAGTTAGTCTCTCTGCTTATTTTTTGGCACTTTTTGTCCATTATGGGATTCTTTGGGCCAAAGACACATTAACAGTTCACAACTGGTTAACATTTTGATTATTCAATAAAGGCTCTCACAAAGAACCTGTGAAAATAATAGTTTGTCTGTAAAATAAATATAAGGAAAGACAAAGTATACTGCTGTTGAAGGCACTATTTTTGCTAACCTATAGCACTATTTTCACTAACTTATTCTGAGAATTCTGCAGGTGTTAGCAGTAATGCTAATATAAGGAAAGACGCATCATCAGGATGATTTAAATTGAAACTGCATTAGAACATTGTAAACTTCAGTGTATTTGCAGTCACAAAAATATCAAGCACAAAAGGACAATCTGAAGTCAAGAGTAAGAGTGTAGCTGCCAAATTCAAACAGATGAGCATAGACCAAGGGAAAGGAGAACTTTTAGAAACACTAATAGTGCTTCTTTAAGGGTATAATTCAAAAAATAATGTATTCCTTCTGGTAAGTGTGTAGGGGGGTTTTGCTATGCTTATTGCATAGCAAGTAAGTTCTCGCTACCCTTTTTCAAAAGGATGTTGTGACAGCACCTGTCCTGTCTGCTTTGATCCAAAAACTGAATTTGGGAGTGTTGAGGAAGCAAAGGCCCCAGTTCCTGTTCTGACAGTACAGGGGGCCTCAGCTTCTTCACGAACTCGTTCATATATAGCATGTCAGAAAAATGAGCCAACCATTTGTGACAGAGTGACAGCAGTCACAGCTTACTCTTGTATTTGGAGAAAAATACTTTAAAGAGTCATGAGAAAGTGCCTGTTGGGTGGTGAGGATGGGCATTAAGAAAGAAACTTTATGACCAAGGTGGTGATTTTGGTTCCTGACTATTCTGCATCTGTCCTTAGGAGTGGGGGAGATGGGGTAACCTGGTTCCAGCCATGCCTCTCCTTCCAGAGTCTCCTGTCATACTTAGTATTTATGCCTTGGCATATGGGGTATGTCATGTGGCACAAAGGGTGGAAATTGCCAAATGAAATGTCTCTTAGCTTTAAAAGAAAGAAAATTACTGTCCTCCAGTAGCAGTCTGCAATAGCAAATGTGGCAAGTAAACAAAGATAATGTTAGCTGAAATGTTCTGTGAATGTCTGCAGGATATTATAATAAACTTTTCCATTATTGGTTTCCCCAAACAATTTGCAATCTAACAGCACTGGAGGGCTGCAGTAAACAGCAGTTCAGCTCTGCATTGTAAATGTTTTCTGGAATAAATAGGAAATACAACATTTTTTTGAACAAGGGGAGAACATTCAATTCAAGCAATCTCATTTCATTCACATTCCTTTGCCAAGTGTTTCCTTGGTCTGGCTTTCTACCTTCAGAGGTGCCTTGGCTCTAGAAGCCAAGTATCTTAGGGATTTAAATAGCATTTAGGTCCTCAGAATCTGGGCCACATTTGGGATGTTGTTCTGTTCACCAGAAGTGGTGTGAAAAAACGCATCAAATTGGAGTGAATGAAGGAACAAAAAGAGCCGTGACTGCTCTGTGGCTCAAAAGCAGAGGAAGGGATCCAGGCATGAATGTTCTGAGAGGCAGAAGCCCCATTTGTAGATAAAACTGCTGTGCTCTGCTAGCTTTTAAGCTTTCAAAGTGTTGGCATTCTGTCCTCTGTTTTTGGCTGGTGTCTTGGGATAGACGTGTGGAATGTGATGCAGCAGGGGGGTGGGAAATTGTAAAGGGATTGGAAGATGGAAAACAGAAGGAGTTGGCCCAAACAAGCAAGCTGTGCTAGTTCCCTAGTACAGGGTGGAGAAGTTGTTTCTAACACTGATACAGAAGCTTGAGCTCCTGAATGGCAATTACCAGTGCAGTCTATCGGTAGAAATCATTCATCAAACTGTAGCAGGTTTACTCCTCCCTGTCACTTTAAGCAAGCATTTTTCACGCACAATGCAGAGCAAATCCAGCTTTTCTTTTGTCTGGAATTGTTTGAATCCGCTGAAATAATAAAAGATTTCTAGGAACTGCTGCTTTGCATAATTTTTTTCTGAGTTGGTGCGAAGATATGGATCTGTCCCTAAGAATCAGAGTCCCATAAGGAAAGAAATTGGATCAAAATTATTTTCCATTACTGACATTTCTTTGTCTGGTAAAAGTAATTTATTCAAGTTTACAGGATAGATTCTCTCCCAATTTCATTGATGTGTCTCAAAAACTTCCTTATTTCAGGAAGGTTACAGTTGTGGCTCTCAGGACTGCTGAAAGAACATATTAGAGGCATCAAAATCAGTTGAAGCAGTTCTCCCATATTGCTATTAAACAGGAGTTTAACAGCTTGGGCACTGAGGCCAGGAAGGGACTGTTTGATAATGCAGGCTATTATGTGAAGTTTCCAGTTTGAGACTGTTTTCCTTTTATTTGTGCAAGTTTAAAATCTATACTCTGATATTAGTCCAACCAGATGTCACCAAATATAAATAATGTATAGCAGGGTCCTGGTTTTGTTTAGGCTTTAGGTTGCAGTGCTTCTGCTCTTGCTGGATACCTAGAGGGCAACATCAGGTTTTCTTGACTTCAGAGCTGAGTGCTGGCAGATAGGACTTCATAAATTTAACTCTAGTTTAGCTCAAATCTTCTCAGGAGCATTTGCAAAAATACGTTTTGCCATCCTGAGGCTGACAAGCCAAGGTTTTCCTGCTTTTGGAAGGGTGAATGAAAGCTGAAAAAGAGAAGTGATCTGAAAAAGCAGTGTTGCTCCTCTCTCTGCAGGGTAGGAGAAGCAGAGCTGGGAAATGCTGCCTTTCAGCAAGAACCACCCCAACCTTAACCTCAAATATCACAACCTGTTAGTCTCAAAGGGGATCTTGATTTTCCAGGGCTCTGTTGGAGGAAAAGGGAACAGTGGGACATCAGTGTTACAGATGTTAAATTAGCTGGAAATGGTCAAATATGAGAAAGGCTATGCAAATGTAAGAGCATTTAATTATGTAAAAGTGATGTACCTGTAATTGCATCTCTAATAAATACTATAATATTAATATGATATTAATTTTCTTGATGTTCATCTTACTACAGCCTTTTTCAAAGGCCATATTGGCAGTGCCTTTTGGAGAATCTTCAGAATGTACAGCCTTATGCTTCCTGTTGGAAGTCACTAATTCTAAAACATAGCATGCAGCCTAATATTGAATTGTTCTGGGCAATGAAAATGAGACTCTGTTTAGATGTGTGATGTAAACTGGCATAATTTAGTTCTCTCCTTTGACCTCCTTGCACTGATTTTCAGTGTGTTGATGCCCTGACTGAATCTGTTAGGCAGCAGCACCAAGAGACAGAGGTGATGCTCCAGCAGAATTGACAAGGGAGAGGATTATTTCTTCTACTATCACCATGAATTTATAATGGTCTAAAATGACTTTGTAACAAGATTCTCAGTGGGTTCTTTCCTATGAATTTGAATACAAAACAGCTCTCTGTGACCAGTTAGTAACATTGCTTGGATTGCTGCTGTTCAGCAGTTGGCTTTCTAGTCATGTGATTTCATGGAATTTGGATCTGACATAACTTTTCTTTTTCCCTAGCATTTTCAGTTAGAGGATACATCTGACTATCTAAATGCTTCTTCTATTACAATTCTCAAATTAAAGTTTAGTGTTTTGCTCTGTTCACGTACTTTTTGCTTTTATATTAGCTGCAAGGTTTCAAAGGGATGTATAAACATTAGCAAAATATTTCACAACTTACAAATTATGTGCAGTTGTTATTCTAGTACAGTGGCTAGAGAAATCTGAGCCCTTGTGAATTATTCAGATGGATGTCATAAGGCTGCAAACGGGAAACAGAGAGAGCCTGCACAGATGAGTGCTGTGAGCTCTGGCTGACTTTGAGGTTAGTCCTGTTTTGAATGGGCTTCCAGCCAGATGACCTTTCAAGGTCTTTTCCAGGCTAAATTATTAATGCACGTGTGTGGTTGGGGTGCAATGCCACCTCACTCCTGGATGCAATGTAGATGCATAAGCAAATAGTAATAGGTGAGGCTATTAAAGCTAAAGAGAAGCTGAAGTATTACATTTCTTTGTATAATCTAGTAAGGAGAGACATTTTCCATAAGGGTACTTATAATCCAAATTTTTGTGGAAAATGCTAAAAATCAATTAAAAATTTATTTTTAATTTTTAAAGATCAATAAAAAACCTCCCATTTCTACAAATTTAAAGTTTTGTTCCTCTTTAAATGACACCAGTCAAACAGAAATTAATCATGTACAGTAGGAAGTTGGTAATGAAAATGTTATACTATGGCTATGTCTGCTGAGCAAAACAGAAAAGCTATTTAATATAAATGTTTTGCTTTGGTTACGTTGAATTCATGTTTTAGATATTGCATGTTTCTTTTTTTCAAATTTTATTTTGCATGAAAGAAAATCATAGGAAGAAAACCATTAACATTCTGCTTGATTGTGTGTCTCAGAATCTAACTTAAGAGCCATTTGCCAATGCGAACATTTTGTCACTCAGACGTTGATTATGCATATATGATCTCCAAAAGTATTTACAACGGATTCCCATTGCAGCTTTTTGTCCCTGAGTATTTTGTAATAGTTTTGATTTGTGGAAAGAAAAAAAAATTATCTTTCCCAAATTATTTTTAGTAATTTTTCATGTGGGTTAATGCTTATTTTTATCACTAAACTTGCTGAAATCAGTAACATGCCATGGGTATTCAAATAACTAAATGGTATTAATGTAAAAGGATTTTAGTAATGTTTTGCACAAGTCTACTGAAACCAGAGAAAAAGACTTGTACTTGAATGTACTACAAATAATGAGATGTACCAGGATAGACACAATTAAATATTCATGTAAGAGAAAACATTAAAATAATTTGTGATAGCAAAAATACTATTGTTTTGTATTTTTGAATCTCAAAGTATGTTGCAGAGTCTGGTGGATCTGCATTAGCACAGCATCCAGCACCATGGGGCTGGATTTGTAAGGCAAAGCTTCAATGCTGGAGGATCCAGTGTCAACCCTGCCTGTGTTTTGAGGGCTTTACTTTAGACAGGCTCTTGTTTGCCTTAATTTTGCAAAGGGAAAGGGTCTGCTTTGTGCTCTGTGAGAGCATTTGGTGATGTGGAGGAAAGTGTGGTAGGTAGGGATGATCAGATTTGCTTCCTAAAGACACACTTAATTTGTGATTAAATGCCTGTGTAAACACACTTTGCATTCCCTATAAGAGGGGAGCTTCATGCTGTCTTTTTGTCCTCTTATGCTCACACCCGGAATCTTGTGATGATTATCATTTTGCTACAGACAACTGCTATCTATGAATGCAACAAATCATCAGCAGCATAGTGCATTCTGGGATCTACATCTGTCATCAGCCTTTCTTTTATTTTGCTGCAGTCTAGCTGAGGGCATTTTGATTTTTGTCAGGAAACACTGAGGAGCAGAAAAATCTCTGTTGAGAGGCAAAAGCATTATGTGCAATTATTTAAAGTTGTAAACATTAGGAGCTACATTCAGAGAGCTGTATAAAAAGACTGCGAGATCCATTTAGTTGGATTCTTGGGTTTAGTTGCCAAAGACACTATTTTTTCAAATTGATGAGATATATGTATATGTATTTTAGATATTTTGCAGGAGGTATTCCCTGGAGCTTTGCTTCAGTAGATTTTCTGCCTGGTTTCACTTGAGTGCAGTAAGCTGCTAAGGCTTTCAGGCTCATTCAGGAATCATCCTTTTGGGTTAGCAGGTTAATTGTCGCTGTTGTGGCAGGATTGTGCGCGAGTCAAGGAGAGGGAGTTGTTTCCTCGCTGTGCAGGTGTCTGTGTCAGGGCTGTGACGCTGAGCTGTGCTGGGGCACCGTGCAGGGTCACTCCCAGGGGCTGGGGGTGTCCCAGGGGGTGTCAGTGTCTCTCCAGCCCCTGCTCTGCCCGGGCTGGTGACACTGAGGAGCACAAGCCTTCCTGACTTGGGCGTGGTGAAATACATCCCGTTCTGCCATGGCCTTACTATAGTATGAAGCAGAGGAGAGAAAAGTAAAACACACTGGTAGTTGATGCCCTATTTACTAATCCAGTAAAATAATTAGTGATATGTTTTAATAGTGATAAAAGGAATCTCTTAAAATTATGGATGGGTATATAAAATTTTCAATAAATGCTGTTATTTTTAATGTGTTTTCAAATCAGATATTTCCAAATTTTCAAGCTGAATTGTTTGGGGAGTTTTTCCCCCGAAACTTTATTAACAATTAGATATAAAATAATCTGATCTTATTTTAAATTGAACTTTCCAGTTGTACAAGCTTTCAATCTACAAAGCAGCAATTCAATTTGCAGCAGCTAGAATGCTCTGGGAAGACACGTACCTTTATCAGCCCTGAGGGCAGAGTTACCCTGAGCCAATCCGTTTTTCATCGTCCTTATTAGGGGCAAATAATGGATTGTGCAAACCCGCCAGGTTGCACGGGCTCCCTCCTGGGAGCAATGCAGCTCCCGAGCAAGGCGTTGCTGCTTGTGCCACCCTGTGGCTGTGCTGCTCGCAACCAACCCCATCTCAACAGAGGTGTGCTGCTGCGGCTTCCATGAAAACAAGCCATGAACCATCACCATTGTTTTGGTTTTGCTGGTCAGACTTTAAGTTAAGCATTTGTAAAGGTTAAACTTTAAATTACGTGTTTAGAAAAAAAAAATAAGAACAACAGCATTTCATTCAGTAAAATTCTCATTTCATCTGCTGGGATTTACTGTAAATTACATATTTTTGCCTTAGCCTTTTCCCTTGTTGAAAAGAAGTAATAAAGATCCTTTGATGTTTGAGAACACTATTAGGCCCTACATTTTGTTGTCAGAACTGAAATTAAAATGTCCAAAACCACAGCTGAACTGTGCTGAATAAACCTTGTTTCTGTTTCCCCCATTTGCTGCATTATATTAAAAAGTTAGTCTTTGCTTAAAAATACAGGAGTAAGCCCACTGTCTATTTAACAACTTCCATTTCAGTGGAGAGATTTGTAGAAACATGTTTGCAGATGGGTTCCTTAAGATTTTTGCTGCAAATTTCTTTTTTATCTATTCATAGGATTCAAAATTGGACCTTCAATATGAAAACTAAGCTGCAAAGAGCAGACTTGGCATGCTTTTTACAAGGGTATCTACTTGTCAGACCTATTGCTTTTTTTTCCTTCTTTCCATGCTATTTTCACACAGCTCCTTCAGATTTCTTGTCAAAATAACCAGCTGCCATAAACCCCGTGATTATTACGTAAGCCGTGCTGCTACTGAAATACTCATTAACATGGGAAGGTACATGTCATTTCACACCATGCATTGTCTGAAATTATAATTTTTGTTCTGAATAAGCTTTTTACTTTTACTCCCCTGTAATAAAAGATATTTTTAGTAGAAGGGATGAAACTGAGTTTGAATGCTGAAGTATGGGGTCTATGTGAGCAGGCAAATTTGAAAGGTGTAATTAAATCACTTAGCTCTTTTTTTATTAACTCTGCTGAGCACTACCTCTGAGGCTCAGTCATCTCCCTTCTACTGTTAATGTAGTTAGAATATGTTCAATAATAAAACCTGATTCTTTTAATCGATTTTGCAGATTTTGAAACCTTCAGAAAAACCTTCTTAGACAAACAGTCTCAGCAGTTGATTCTCTGCTCATTCCTTGATGCTTGAAGCACTAGGTCTTATATTCATGTATTAATCAATAGAGTTCTGTGGTAGGATGTTTTTAGGTCATGTTTTGATAGACCCCCACACCCTCTGAAGATTTTCTTGGATGCATTTGAGTACAATTCTGCTCTGCAGATGGACATTGCGTGTACATATCGAAGGGTTTCAAAACTGTTTTGTGAAATACAATGAAAGATGCTTTACTAAAGAAATAATGGTTTTTGCAAAGTGCTAGCAGTTTCAGTGTACACTGGAAGCAAATTCCACACTGCTGAGTATTGCTTGGGCAGATAAGGACAGGCACCACAGCCAAAACAATTCAGGAAAGTTTGGAAATGCAAACAATTCTTGATTTAAAGAGCCAAAATTACAATCCTTTTACTTTTTCTTTAAACTAGGTCATAGAACTGTTCAGGAGCAAGTCTTCAGAGAACCTTTAAGTAAGTTCTGCTGAAAGGAAAAGGTAGTGCATTCACCTGAAACAAATAATATTCTCATTAATGCTTTGTGGGTGTGAGTTTTCTCAGCACAGTAATGTATTTTTTCACTCTGGAATCCCTGTTTGAGAAGCAAACTCCACATTCAGTTCACTCTCTAGAGGGAGCCCATTAAACAAGGTGAAAGGACAACAGTGAAACTGATAACAGCTTGTAGTGTCATGTGTCTGTGTCACAATATCTTCAACTAAGTTTCTTTTATTAATTTAAAATTTGTTTAATATTTTACATATTGTTCTTCTCTGATTGTTTCTCAGGTGGTCTCTCCATGTAAATTACAGCATTCCTTGAAGGCAGTTTGGCAGGTTATTTATGACTGGGTGGAAAAAACCCAAATAATTGGAATCTTGTGTCCATCAAATAATTTTTTAAAATATGGCAATTGACACTTATATAATTGAAAGTTATCTTGAATGTTTTTCTGGAAAAACGATTCCTGTTTGCTTTCCATGCTGAGTATACATGAATTTATGTGAGTGTCTGAGGGCAGCATTTTGGAGCTACTTAGAACAAGTAGCATGAGTTAAAAAAATAACACACTGTGCAGCTTATGGTTATGATAAAATACATCATTGTTCCAGATTACTGTCACAAGGCAAAGTGAGCTCCTAAAATTTCTGATTAGATGTTGGATCATATCTTAAAGTCTTCAAGGATTTAAAGTTTATGGAATATTTATGGATGTTAGACTGATAACTGAAAGGTTTGTTCAGCTTGGAGACTGGAATAATGGGATGTTTGAATTGCTGTGTTCAAAGTTTTGGTTGTCTTGATTATGAATCTTCTTATTTTCATAATGCTCAGAATTTTTATAGCTCCTTTAGAATTGACTTTAATTATTATGATCTTTTATAATTTTAAACATTAACATATTTCTTTAGTATTTAGACAGGCTTGTTTCCTAGGAATTGCCCTTCTCAGAAATTCTTTTCTTAAAATTTCTAAATGTTACTTCCAATTCTTAGTAATTCAGCAACAATTGGAAGCAGAGCACTGATTCATGGACTGTCACTAAACTGAATAGTCTTGAAAAACCTCAAGCACTAAGAGGAATATTTTCTGTAAGAGGGAAAACAAGACAAGTTTATACATGATGCAACCTCTTAGGAAATTTGGTTGTGGTTTCGTTGAAGAGGCCCAATAGTTACACCTGTGTTTAACAGACCAGGTTAAAGGTGGCAATGAATGTTGTATCACACTTGCAGAAGAGAATTTACATTAATAAAGTTTATGACAGAGAGTCCATGTGCTGGTAAATATGCTTTCTTCTGCAATCTTCCAAATTTCCCAGATCATATGTGATTATAAATTTCACAGGGAGAGGAGGGCACAGCAGAACGGTTTACATCTCTTCTGACATTAGATTTGGCTGTGTATATATCTATACATGCCCATAAAAACATGCCACGTAATATGCGTGCTAAATAAAAATATTTTTTAAATCTTTTCTAATACTGTACTTCACTGCATAAAACATCCACATCCCTGTGCTGAAGGCTCCATTTAGGAACATTAGCTCTGGTCTGGGGAGATCCCCACAGTGTGTGCTGCTTTGCAGCTGGGTTTCTGCAGGCCTGGAGTCCAGCCCGAGCTGTGGGGCTCCCCAGCCCCTTGTATGTAATACATGGGCAGAAGTGCTGAGCCTTCATTTGAGATCCCATCTTGCTGCTGCAAATGAGTTTTAAACTATGCCAGCACTGTGCTTAAAAATACTCATGTGCACTGGTCTTCCTTGAAGACTAGTGAATGAATCATGATCTGCTAGAAAGATGTGATAACCAAAAATAAACCAGAAAATCCTGAGCTCCTCTCATGAAAAATATCTCCTGTTGCAGTAAACTATAATCACTAAACTTAAAAAGTCTGATTTATCTGCCTGCCTACCTATTGCTTTGTAAATTGTATCTGAAAATCTTGTCAGTTTTGATATAGACTGTTTTCTTAGCCCTAGATAAGGAAAGGGGGAAGAGAAGTGGGCCATTATGGCCAACTCGGTGGAGTAAAATTACAGCTTTTATAAGTGGGGTTTTAGAAATAGCTTTTTAGAAATCGGTTTCTAATTTTTTGTTCTTCTGAGACCCGGAGATGGAGGAAAACGGAGAACTGGTGTTTGACAGTGGGAGAAGAAAAAATTGATTGTACAAGAAATTCTATTTCTCAGGAGTTAGACTTACATGAAAGAATAACACCATTGCATGTAAATAAAAATTATTTTTTTAATTAACAAATGAGTAATTTTGCTGTAGTCTGGTATAACCTGCTACTTCATTTGAAATAGGAGGAAAATTTCTATTTTAATTTCTTAAAGAAGTCTCATGCTCGCTGAGAGATTTTTACTTTATTTTTGTTACGCCTCAGCTATAAAGCACCTCAAAAACCTGTTCTAAAGAACTGTTCTTCTGAGAACAATTTCTTTCCTTTTTTTACATGTGCAGAGACAGATTACTTTTGTGTGAGTTTACAGCAATGTAACTCAAAACTCCTGGCAGTTTATCAGAGTTGGTCCCTGACCAAGACCATTGTATTTCAGCATGTATGCAGCTTGTGTCTGAGGGGGAAACAGCTGGTTTAGAGGTAGTGCCCCTTAAAGAAATGAGTGCTGGGCTGCAAGAGTTCCTGTGTTAGGAGCAGTGGTAAAACAGCATGTTAAATAGGATGACTTACTAGGAGTATTCCAGTGGCTGTTAATAGGAGTTCACCCTCTTGTGGCACGTGTGACCAGACAGATGATGTTCTATAGTGGCAGCAGGAAGCTGCACGTTTGTGAGAATAAAAAGGAAGGGGAAAATGTGATACAGATAAAACTAGGGGTCTTCACTGGTCAGAACGCAACTGCTCCTTGCGTCTAGTGATTGTCCTGTTAGTTAAAAAACTTGTAAATGCCCAGGTCAGTTTATTTTGATGGTGATTCAAAACATGCTTCTGGTGCGATGATAGAACCACACAACTTCTGCATTGCTGATGGCAGACAGCAATGACTTGCTGATGTCTCTCTCTACTCAAACTGGGATCTTACTACTTTTGATTTGTGATGCAGCTTTCTACTTCTTTCTAAATAATTTATAATTCATTTTCATCAAAACCACAGCTCTGGCACAATAATCATAATGTTTCAGTTGGCTTCTCTTAAACTAAGATTTATTTTTGCCCTTGGTTTCCAGGAAAACTTTCTGTCCTGTTTTTCTTCCTTCTGGTAAAGATAAATACAATGCAGAGGGAGGATCATATTCATGATTTTGTGTCTGTCTTTCCATCTAAGGCACAAGTGTAATCTGTGTTGCTTGCTGGAATAGATACAGGAATAACCATTTTAAATCAGTCTAGATGCTGCTAATAATAGTGCTAATGCTTGCACAGAGGAATGCTTTCTTCCACCTAATGTTCTGTGTGGGCTGACTGAAAATCACTTAGTGACATCTCATTTTCTTGGCCTATTTCTATGACTTTTTCCCCACCACAGAACAAGGAGCATTGTGTATACTAAGATGATGTTCCTGCATGTGGGAGGGGAAGCAAACTGATTCCACAATATGGACATGGTAGTCCAAAATCCCACACAGAGGCAGCTATTCTGAATAGCTCTGGGTTGGGATATAGGATTTAAGACACTTTTAATGCAGCTGAGTTCAGACAGTTTCACTGTATCCTATAAATCTGTACTTTCTAGCATAAGTTTGTTGTAGTGGTTCCAAAATACAGGACGACAAAATTGGTAATTGGCAATTGACTGGTTGAGAGTCACTGTGTGATATCAAATTTTCAGATGCAGGGGTCTTCCAAGTACATCAAAAAGTAAAGTTTGGTTTCGTGTGTTGGAAGGGGTATTATTGGGAGCTTTAAAAAATCTTGAGGGTTCTTAGTGAAGACTTTTTTTAAAGAGAATTTTGGATTGCTCAAATCTTGAAATGCTGTGTTTCCATTTCTTCGCATTTCTTTCCTACTTGCTAAAAAGCATCTTTATATGCTTTTTCTCTTTGTTCAAGTCTTATTGTTATGGTTTTGTAGAAGTGAAATAAAGAAAAGGTCAGATTATAAATGTGGTTTTATTTAGTTTAAATTAGATTTTTTCCACCTTCATTTGTATTTCTTAAAATACATTCAGTATTTTAATTTAGCTACTGTATGCTAATGGCAAAGGTAGTTTTTATTTTAAAAATATTAGAGAAGTCTTTTCAACATATAAGAATATATTTCTGATTTTGAATAGATAGTTACTAAAGGAAGAGGTTTCATAGGGTACATTAGCTCTTATTTATGAGATTTCTGATGGTAAAAATCTCTTTTTAGTGCAGGGGATAATATCTTTCTTAGGATGTTTTTGTCTCCTCAAGAAGAAAGTGCATTTTTTTTCTGAATTAAAATGATTATAATAAACTAATTCATGACTGCTGTGATGTGTCATGGAGAGTCAAGTTAGAGGCTCCAGCCATAGAACAGGCAAAATTGTTCGAGATTTTGTTTTTTGGTTTGTTTTATTTTTTTAAAGGAGCTTCTCTCTAGAGGTTCTTTTTCTAAAGACAACCAGTGCTAAAAGGATTTTCTCGAGGAACTTCTGACACCTTCTTAGGTAATTCACACTGAGAGAAAGTGAGTAGGAAATCAAAATCTCTTTGAAACCAACTTGGAAATGCTGCCATATGTCTTACTCTTGAGATTATACAGGGTTGTTTTAGAAAAGAAAAAACAAAAAAGAAAGAAATTCAGTCTCCAGCTTTCAACTGTGACATCCTTCAACCAGACAGTTCTAGGATCTGTTAAATGAAATCTCCATCCACCACACTTTGCAACTTGTGAATTGATAGATGATACAGCTTCCTGGGGTGGTATTTAAGTTTACCATGGGAACAGCTAAATCAGAGACAGCAGCAATAAGAAAGCACTGAATATATTTTTTCAGCTTACAGCCAGCTGACTTTCGCATTCTTATTCAGCAACCTGATAAGGCCACGTTAAAATGAATTATGTAGTGTTTGAATGTGAGAGAGGTGCTGGCAAAGCAAGGACAGAAAGGTTTTGGGATAATGGGCTATGACCTGAATTTTTAAGGAAAGGTTTTTTTAAAGTGTCTGCCATCTCTTGACTTGTTAATAAACAAAACAATAAATGGAATGAAGTTTTAGAGGTCGGTTTTTTGTTTTTTTTTTTACAATTGCTAGAACATTTTGTATTTTCCAGTTTGGACACAGACAATTAAGGTTTCTTTTTTTATCTCTACTGTAAGTAAACTGAGCCAAATTCTCCTGGATTTTATGTGTGTCTCTGTTCTCTGGCATAAGTGCAGAGCTGTAACCAAAGATAGATCTTATCCTCATGTGGCTATGCATTTAAAGCATTAAGTTGTACAAATAGTTGTCCTTTGTGCTGCAGGCAGTCTCCTTGCCATTCTCTTGGCTCTCCACAGATTTCGGTTGGACCCAATCCTCCTTGTGCTGTGCACAGGTTTCTAGATGAGTTTTGTGCTGTCAGTATTGGGAGAACTTACCTGATGCCTTAGAATATCCACAGGTAGTACCACTGGTGTGAAGACAGGGTCAGTGCTAAATGGGAAACAGACACAGCACTGGAATAATAAGAGAAAAATTATTACTACAATCATTCCAAGAGTTGTTTTGTCTCTGTTTGCATTGCCTGATTTACTTTCTGGAGTAGGGAGAAATGTGTTTGGATCCTGAAGAAGTATTTTACTTGATCCTTGTTCTGGAGAAGGAAAGAAAATAATTCAGAGCTTTTTTGTTGTTGTTGTTTTGTTGGTTTTTTTTTTAAGTTCTGTTTTCTCTCTCAGATACAGATATACACCCCAGAGTTTAGCAAGTATTTTTCTTGAAAGACTTAGAGCTTTAAGAAATGTTAGAAGAAAGTTTTCTCCTGCACACATTAGTTCTTATATGAAGACTTCACATATCTTTTGAAAGTCAACCTTCAGTGAGTGCTGAGGGCTTTTGTTAATACTGAACTGCTTTCTGTTTTAGGAAGTAGCAAAAGGTGACTTGTGGAAGGAGAAGACCTAGAAAAGCTGAATTTATGTACCTGTTCTTCTGCATAAATATAGTTTAAATTAGCTTTAACTATCATGAATCTAAAGACACAACATCTGTGTTGGGATTTTTAAAGTTAGCTGTTTCAGTGATTTTGATTGACAATATCTTTGGGAAAATCTTATCAGTCTAACATATTTTCTTTCATCATGATAATATCCAACCTGTTGGAGCACTGTTAGACAGGTATTTAGATCCCTGTGGAAAAGACATGGCTCTTGAGGGCTTTTCTGTAGCTAACTCTGTTCATGTATATCTGCTAGTTCTCATGTATGAGCTTTCTCTAATAAGGAGAGGTAACTTTTCTCTACAGAAAATGAGTAGAAAGGAAAATAATTGATTAACAATAATTCTGATCTCAGTTTGCCCTTGGAGTTTGGGCCATTGACAGATGTGAGCTGTGTTGCTCACAGTTTGTCCTACAGGGAGGAGCATTGTATGATATGCTCTCTTTCATCAGCCCTATGTTCCCTTTTATTTCTCCCTCCTTTTTCTTTCACATCCAACTTTCTCTGAGTTTTCTTTCTCCAAAGTGAGAGATTTAAAGCTCTGTCGGATTCCATTTTGGTCTCTCTTTTTTTCCCCTCCTCTCAATTCCTATGCTAAGTCATCTCATCATCCAACATCCCACTCTTCACACTTGCCAGCTGCTTCCATCAGTAAGTTTTTAAGCATTCCTGAATTTTACATCAATTTTAGAGAACTATGAAAAACAAAATACATCTCAATCAACACATCTGTTACCTTTTTGAAGGCTCTTTGCCAATTCTTTTCCTCTGTGAGTGTACTTTTTATTAGAGGCTTAATCTGCCATAGGTCAGGTAAAACAGCTCAGGTCCTATTCGATTCCTTCAAGCAGATGATGCTTCAACATTTTTCTGAAATTCTGACTCAGTTAGAAATTAGGTGGCCAGTTAAGCATAATTTCCTATGCCAGAGGCACTTTGCACACTTTGCATTTCATGTGAAAATTTGAGCCACATGCTCACCAAATCACTGAAAATGAGAAAGACACCAATGCATCTGTTTTACCAAAGGCTGGAGAATAAGGGATAAATGAACTTTGCAGCTAGGATGTTTGGAATCTAAAGGAAAAAAAGCAAAAGTTAGAAATAAGTACACTTTTAGAACTTGGCTCAAACAGAGTCTTGTCTTTTACCCATTTGTGTGTCCTATACAGTAAGACACAAAGTTAATCCAGCTGTAGTGGGTTGGCCCCACCCCAGGTGCCCACAAAGTCTCTCTGCCACTCCCCTCTGTAACAGGACAGAGGAGAGGAGCACTACCAAAGGCTCATGGATTGAGATAAGGACAGGAAGACTCTGTGGGGAGAGTGTTTTAAGGGCAAAACATACTTAACTTGGGGAAATTAATTAAATTTATTGCCAATCAAATCAGAGAAGCATAATGAGAAATAAAACCAGATCTTGAAACACCTTCCCCTCACTCCTCCTGTTTTGCCAGGCTATACTGCTTAAAACCCAAATCCTCTACATCTCCTCCAGTGGCACAGCAGGACAGGGAATGGGGTTGCATCAGTTCATCCCACATTTTCTCTTGGGTTCTTTCCTACTCAGGGGGAGGGCTCCTCACACTCTTCCATTGCTCCAGGGTGGGGCCTCTCTCATGGGAGACACACCATCAGGAACTTGCCCAACATGAGTCCTTCACAAACTGCTTCAGCACGTGTCCCTTCCATAAGTCCTGCCCGCAAACCTGCCTCAGCGTGCACTTCCCTCCCTTGCCATGGGTCTCCACATCCTGCTGGGGTCCTGCTCATGTGCAGCTTCTTATGGGCTCACAGCCTTCTTTAGGCATCCACCTGCTCCAGTGTGGGGCTGTCTATAGGCTGCAGGTGGATCTGAGCTCCGCTGTGAGCCTCCATGGGCTCCCTCACCATGGTCTTCACCGTGGGCTGCAGGGGAGTCTTTGCTGTGGCACCTAAGGCACCTTCTTCCCTTCCTCCTTCTCTGAACTTGCTGTCTGCAGTGCTGTTTCTCCCACATATTCTTACTTCTTTCTCTGCTGTCTTGGGGTCTCCCGCTGGTCAGAGTGACCCCGAGAAAAATTAAAAAGTCTCTTTTCCCAGCCTGGCACTCAATGAAGGAGTCAGAGCTCTTAATTTCTCAGTCTCAAGGTTGTTTATTGTATCTTATCTATAAAATTCTTTCTCCTCTCCTGCTGAGGTCTGCTCAGCAAGACAGACAGAGGCATTCTCTCCTCCCCCGGGGTGGTGTTATCTTTTTATACTAAAAACTACATGTATAATATTAGCAATTACTTTCCAATACCTATCACCTATGTTAGACAGTGAGCTTCTACTCTAAATCAATCTAAAAGTGCCAACATCACAGCAGAAGGTGGAGGCCAAGAAGAAGAAGGAGAAAGGCTGGACAAGTCCAGATTCCTCCATCTTGCCTCCTGAACCCCCTTATAAAAACCCAAAAAAATCTGTTTTTTCACCCTGTGATAAATTCATTATCATTCTACTTAAACTATCATGGCCTGTAATTCTTCCTATAAGGCTGGTAATTGTTTTTTCCAAGGGCTAAATCAAAGGCACAGGGGTCTTGGACTCTGTACCCAGGTCTCTGAGCCCTCCTGACAGGGTCTCGCGTCCTCCAGGGCAGCCAGAGGAATTTCCTGGGTTTCCACATCTGCCTGCTGTTGTATAGTGGGATTTTTCCCTGCTTCTTAAATACTTGAAGCCAGAGGTGCTATCCCTGCTGCTGATGGGCTCAGCCTCAGCTAGCATGAGTCTGTCATGCACCCAGCTGACATTTGTGGATATGGGGGAAGCTTCTGGCAGGTTTTCACAAAAGCTGCCCCTGTAGCTTACCACTACTACCACCAAAACCTGCCACGTGAAGCCCATACTGATTTGTATTCACATATCCAGTGTAGAGAGACAAGCACAATTTTTCATAATGTATTTGTGGTGTGCACTTGCATCAGATTTTTCAAGTGCTCCTCCATAACCTGAGGGCTAGATATGTGTTGCTTAATTTAACAAGAGCCAGGGTTCTCATAGGATGTGTATTTCAGCAAGCACAATGTACAAAACCTCAAATGCTGCAAAATTTTGCTAGGAATCCTAAAAACCTTGAGAGAGATCCCTTTATTGTTCTTTTGCACAAAGACCAGAAAAAAAATCAGCATTATATTTATAGGTAGCAATCTGATATTACAAATCAGAGGACATGATGGATCTGGTAGGAGCTGCATGGCAGGACCCCAATTCCTTTTAGAATGAGTTAACACTCTCATCTCCCCTCATTGCTCTATTTGTTAATTGTTGTATAGTGTTTGAACAATAAAATAGTCTGTATATTGAAACCCAAAGCAAATGAGAAAGACATTAAAGCTTTTCTTGTTTAATCTTGTCACTGAGAAATGCTTCTTCTGCCAATAATAGGTTATGAGGGGATGTCATGACAGGAACAAGGGGTCATCTCCTTGTTCCTGTCATGTGTCAATCACCTCCCCAGTAAAAACCTATATAATGCATTCAGGTTTGACTGACAACACACAGACTCATCATCTGCAATTCCCTCATGGTGCTGTGTCCATAAGCCTGGCAAGGAGAAAGAAAATCCTGTTTAGCTCATGTGTCCATTTTTACCATGCATTAGTTGCAGAGGATTAACATCATGCAGGGCAGGTAAACAGTGCTTTAAATATTGGAAAATTTCCATTGCAATCCATGGCAGAGTGAATAGGCTCTTTTTTTATAGCCACATCCAGAAATGCTGTTGAACTGGGGTGTGAAAGTAGTATGCTGATAATAAATCATATTGAGTACCTCAGGATTTACATAAGATATGCTTTACAGTCTTCTGAGTGGAAATTTGTAGTAATGTATGTAATGTTGAAGGACAGAGATGTGAGAGTTGCCTTAATAGCGCTGCTTGTGAGTCAGAGATGTTCTTAATTAAGCTGTTGTGTGCTTGGGGGGATATTAGAATAAGGAAAATTCCTCCCACATTTGCAAGAAAGACAGTGGAAAGAGGGAAGGAATTCTTTTGCTGCTGAGTTTTGTCTCTTGCAATTGATTGCAAGAACTGCCCACTTAGGAAATGGGCAAGATGAGGCTGTTGGTAGAGGATGACAAGATTGTCATAACATAGTCCTTACTAACAGATAAACTAGAAAGAGTAGTGACGTGTTGGAGCACTGGTGTAAGTGTGTCATGGGCTGTATATTGGGGCAAAAATGGAAAAAAAATTGTCAGATGTCATTTTTTTTGTGATAACTACATTGGAGAACAGTCCTTTTGAGACACAGCACTAATATCTTTCACTTGTTTTGTTCAGTTCAGTAGAGTTGTGAAAAAGCAAATCCAGTGGTTTGATTGCCTTAATATGTAATGCTGCTTGGGGTCAAATCCTCTTTTGTTTATTAGATATATAACTAAACCCCTCAGTGGGTTTATCTGCATGAAGGTACAGCTACTTCCTGTCTTACTACTTTAGTATTGTTGGAAGGGAGGAATAATGTCCAGATTTTGAAGTCTTTATTTTAATTAGTTGAAGAATAGCATTATCATTACCTGAAAGTATAAGGAAAAAAGAATCTGCATAAATAAAATATAATATATCCCTGCCATTCTCCCTGTCCTTGAAGCTTCCTCTGGCTTTCATTAACATTTTTTGAGCAAAGTAATGAGGATTCTGTGCTTTTTACTTTATACCAAAATCTGTATATTGAAAGGATTTTTCCTGCTTGGGAAAAGGAAGCTGCTAAGCAATCTTCTCTGGCTGTCTCAGTTATTACATAGGCACTGGGGGAGGTTCTCTGAAGCACAGTCAGTTCTGCAGTGGGCTCCCCCTGCCCTGTGAAGGATAAAAGCAAACAGGTAGTACTTTATCGAGTAACAAATTTAAAAAAATAAAAGCAAAAACACTTCTCTTATTGTAGGTAAAATTTCACTGCCACTGTGAAGTACTTTGAATCCGTGTAATGTAATCTGTGTAATCAGCTGGCTTGAGCTTGCTGAGGGTACAACCTTTATAAAACCTTGGTTTCAAAGCCATCTTCTCTGACCTATGTAGGTTATGCCCCATAGATCCTTAATGTGGTTATATGGAATTTTAATATAGGAATTTTAAGTACAAGGGTACTTTGTTACATGCATTTCAAAGCTTGGATAGAAACAAATTGTTGCTATCAGAATGGGGATCTGGAAATGGAATCAGCAAGACAGCTTTGAGATTTAGTGGCCCAAGGCAGTAAGTGATTTTCATTCCCTTTTTTGCCTTCAGATGCCATGACTTTTCTGTAGCTAGCATGTGACTGCAATATCTGCAGGGTCCTGTGTAGTGCAAAGCAGTTTCTGTCTTGCTGTGGCCTGAGAATCATACTGAATTTTTGCAACCCTCTTTTCTGTGAGATCTTGCTGTGTCTCTGGCCTTTTGCATGGTATCCACAGGATAATTGCTGCCTTGCTACAGATACTTCAGTAGGTTCTGTGCTGGCCAAAACTTACTTTTTCAGGGTGCCATCACTCATCCAGCATAACTTACTGCAAAAGGATTGAGGTTGAATGTTAGAAAAACAGCCTGCCTGCCGGAGTAGTGAAACTAGATACACGAGTGTGTTGTAGAATTTCCCTCACTGGAGATTTTTGAGAACCATCAAAAGAATGAAAGCTGAGGATGCCTGAAGTACGTGGGACACTTCCCTACTGCAGGAGACTGAGCTCAGCAATCTCCCAGGTGCCTGCCACTTGGGCTTCTGTTGTTCTGTGGGAAAGGACCAAAGCTAGAGATGAACAAATATTTAAGAAACAGCTTCTGAAAGACTAGAATCCCAGTCATACAAGATTCTGTTTCATCATAATGTATGTAGCTTTTGCAAACATTAGAAAGAGACTGCTGAACTTCTTTAATCTATCACAAACACTCGCTTAAAATAGCATCATTTGGGATCTGACTGGTTTAATAGTTACCTCTGGGAAAAGAGCTTTGTCCTGAAGTTTTTACAATGCTTGTTTTCCTTCTTCACATCACAACCCTGTTTCCTTTCCAGGAAGATGACGAAAGCCAGCAGCTCAGGTGTTGACCCTGCAGAGGGGTCATTTGACCCTGCAGATACTTCCATAGCCTGGAGCTCTGTTCAAATAAGCTTGGCTGTGTGCTGCTGTGGAAGCTCACCGCCCGCCACAGCCCTGTCTGGGATGGCTTGTGTCACCCTCCTTCTTTCAAAGCACAGCCATGTGAGCGTGTCACCAGAGCAGTGACCACCACCCCTGCCACCACAAGGGGCTGGGTGCAGTCAAATTGCAGGAGGAGTTTGTGGGCTTGCAGCAGTGACACCAGAGAGGTCAAGCCCCAAGGATAGCTCTTCTGATCAATACAATAATCTGATCAGTTACAATAAATTGATAATAGTAATCAAATATGTTATATTATATATATAGTTTCTTCATTTAGAAGATTTTCTGCTTTTTTACTTCTAGTTAGTAGTTGACTTTATATGAGATATTTCATTTTGTTAGTCTGTCAGGTGCTTAACACTAACAATGCTAATAGCAGGCTGCTAATACTGCTCATTACTAACACTGTAACAACATGATCTGACTCTTACTGACATAAACTAATTTAATTTTCTGCCTGCAAGTTTATCAAGTCAAGTTATGGCACAAAAATTGTTCTGTGTTTTGTAAATTATTACTTTGCTAGTTGGGACATGAAAAGACACATTAAATTTCATGGAGTGAGCTTTTTCTCATGAATAGTAGCTTTAGCATTTGCCATATGTAGAATGCATTTCCAGTTCTTTAATTTCAATTGCAGATTTGTTGACATATAAGGGCATTGTGTTTAGAGAGAGGCTGTTTGTTCCTCCTGAAAAAATAAGACCGAAAGACTGAAATAACATTAGTTAGCATTGTTTTTTGGTCCTGTTGCCTGTGACATCTCCTTTACAACTGAAAAAACAATAATGTCTGGGCTGTGGAAAAAGGTTCGGAAGTTGAAACTTTATTTAAAAAACCTTGAGATGAAATTCACTTCTCAGAAAACCTGCCACATAGTGATAATTTCTGTGTGGTATTTCTACTGGTATAACTTCCTTTGTTAAATAAATTGTATTATGAAAATTGTAGTTACAAGTTGTTACATTGTTTCAGGAGTACAATTTTTCTTTAAATCGTTAATGTTACCAATAAAGAAATTGAGAGGAAGTAGGAGGGATTCATCTCTGATTTGCTTGCTTTGTGGATCTGACAGCTGTTTCAGTACAGAAATTGCTATATCCACCCTCCAAAATGAGGTCAGTATCACATCATCTGTGTAAGCTCCCAGGAATCTAAAAAACAGACTGCATATTTATATTCATTCCCTACCAGTGGTCCAGTTCCTATAAGACAGAATTCTGTTTGTTAAATATTAGATTTATTAGACCATGGTCACTGAAGATGACCATGTGTAATTCCATGTTGTTAATACTTTAGGCTTGTGTAAATTGTCACTAATTTTGTGGGCATTGTGGAGATCAAGTGCAGAAACTTGAGGGCTTATCTTGAAGACTTTGTTAAGTCCCTGAGTCATTTAAAGGAAATTTTTGTCTGAGTGGGTATGGAAACTAATCCCTTCTCACTGCAGCCTCTGCTGTAGCCAAGTGGATGGGCTGCAGCTGGGGCAGAACTGGGGGCTCATCCTGTCTCTTCAAGGACCTCACTCCTGGTTTTGAGCCCTTGGTCCAAATTGTTGCCAGCCACCAAGGCTGGGACATTTCTGAAAACTAAATTGTGCTTCTGTGTATGCTGAAATTGCAATTGTACTATCAGTATCTATTTAGTACTTCTATCTCTTTAGTACTTCTGGACATTAAGTCCTCCTTTATTAAAAGTATTGAATGTGGAAGTATTTCTGTTGGAAAACATATGGGGAGTTACTGTTGTCCCTTCAGCTTTGAATGTGCTTATGAATGTGCTTCTGATAACTATGTAGAAAAACTTTGTATCATGTGTAAATAATCATAGAATAGCGCTATAGTGCTAATGGTGTTTTGGTTTGGACTCTTTTTTTTTAAAAAAGGAAAGTAACAGAAGCCCTCAAACAAAAATATGTGCCTGTGACAACCCAAATCAACTCTGTGTGCATCTCAAGGGAAATTTTAAAATACATATAGGCAGAATCTCTCTTTTAGAAAAGAATTTATTGCTTAAAGGTAAGCATGTGTTTGAAGGCAAATACATTTGAGCCTCAGCCCATGCTACAAAGCCACCCACCATCTTTGGGATGATACACTTTAAAATGGAATTTATTCTTCAGTGCATTTCGTAAATAGCTGGTGTTAGCAGACATGTCTAGACACATATCTCTTTTAAAATTCACACATTCTGTGAGCATTTTTAAAACTTCTTTAGTAGCACTCAGCATCTTTGTTTTTGTTAACAATACAGTGTTATTGAAGGATCTGATTCTCCTGTCAAATGAGAAATTTCCTGTCGGGTCTCCTAAATAAAGCAGATTTGAGATACAGTAGGAAAACCCATATGCTTGTTCTTTGTTTAAGAAGTAGTCTGGAAACATAATACTCCAGAAAAAGACATCGAAAAAATACATGCTCTTTCTATGACTGTGGTAAACTATCTACATCATTTCTCTGCTCATCAGTAACAGCTTTATGATATCATATTACAGCACTTACCTTTTTGTTTTTTCCTCTAAAATGTACAGAATTAGTTTGTTTCATGTGTTACTACTAAACAAGACTTTGCCAAAAGAAAGGATATAGAAATGTAAATGTATGGGTGCGTTTAGCTTTTTGTTCATGGTGGATTTTTGTTGTTTTGGGTTGGTTTGGTTTTTTTTTCCTTTTAAAATAGATTACATTCTTAAATGCAAAATCCTGCAATGATTTCTGCCTGGAGAAATCTTAATGCCAGTATGTATGCTTCTACTGTAAAGCCCAGAATAGAGTTTGGGAATAATCCTTTCAGACCTTATTTTGATGCATAATGATCTGGTTACACTCCATTCTGAATCCTGAGAAGTCCTGGACATTGTTTCTGCTCCTTCTCACTTTCCAACATATTTTTAGACAAATTACCTCTCCTGCTTCAATCAATATCCTTCCTCTGTTTAGACATTATATAGTGCTAAAATAAAAGCTCTTTTTCAGTACATACATACTGGTTAAAGTGATCAGGCTTAAATATGATACAAAGGCTGTTTTCATCTTCAGCAACGAAACATCAGTATAACCATTGTTCCTTTGCATTTGTTGTTTATTTAGTGTCAGTTGTAATTATTAAGGGTTGATGTTAAACCAGCTAGCTCTCTGGATGGTCCTTGTAAGGTAGGGGTGACAGCAATGTGACACCCAGGAGATGACCAGGGTGAAAAGCCCCTTGTGCCAGAAGTGCCATGAGGGGTCAGGGTTCTCTTGCAGGGATTTGCCTGGCAGCATCACCATTTTCCGTGTTACTGTCATACATGGCCCATGCTTTGGCTTTGATGGGGCAGAAGCCATTTAACTGAAGTTTAATTGTTTTTTCCCTTCCCCAAACGCTGACAGTTTGATAACAATCACCTCCAGATTGAGGGAAGGGATCAGCATTTTTCCTGTTTAGAAGTCATCTTCATAAGCAATAAGAAATGCTGGATACCTCCTCTATTTGTGTGTAAGCTCTCTCTATTTGTGTGTAAGCTCTCTTGCTCTTTTTCTGCCTTATTTTTTGCATTTTTTTTGGTTGTTGTCAGAACTGTGTAAGTACTCAGAGCATTGAAGATAAGACTTGGCTATGGAAGATAATCTTATTGCAGTTAGTGCTCCACATTGAGCCCTTCTCATTTATGCTGAACCTGTTTTAGTATGAAACAAGACCTGACACAGTTGAGCCTTTGATATTTGGTGTGTAGGTCTTACTCCCCCAGTCTTGTTTCCTTTGAAGATTGCTGAGCGTTATGCAGTACTTCCTTTTAAATTTTAAGAAATTACTTTTAAGTTGTGACTTATAATTGATGCTTAATGGATACTACACAATGAACAGCCTTAAATGTAGTTCAGACAGCTCATTTAAGCCTCCATTTTGCAGGTATTTATGAGTTTTGTGCAGTTTTTAATGCCAGATATTTCTGACTTTTATAACACTTCCCTTAGAGCTTGGATTTAAGCAGGCAAGTCTTTTGAGTCTTTAAAATTGTAGGCATTATGTATGTATGTATATAAAAGCAATTATATGCTATTGCTTTTCAAATAACTCAAGAGTTAATCTTGGCTACAGTAAAAAGGAGTAGTGGCATTGCTGTCTATGATTTTGAAATAAAATTAGTTTTAAATTTGCCAGTTCTCAAGTACCATCATATGAAGCCTAAACTCAATGTACTCCACAAACAGCATTCTCCATGAACACTTGGAAATTGTCATCATTTCTTACTCCATCTTTTGCAAATCAAATGTAAGAAATGCATTTAAAAAGGATAAACTGAATAGTGCAGAAGACAGAAGGACTCAAAACCAAAACAGGGAACAGAATGTATGTTACATAAGAAACAGCCTTTACTGAGGAAATTATATGCCTGTGTGACTATTTTGTAGAAATACCATGAGAAGAAATTGTTTATATTGAAACTTGCTAGTATTCTGACTGCGAAAAATTCACTTAATTTTAACTCCTTTGCTAAGAATAGAAATGCCATGCACAGTATGCAGTATGCTAATGGTATTTTCTAGAACCTAATACATACCTCTGTAAGTCTTTTAAAAATATATTTAAAAGGCCAATTTTGTTTGGGATGCTAGTATTTACAAAAGAATGCATTGAAAACACTAGTTGTTGATATCATACAGATGTTGGGGGTTTTCCCAAATACTCCCTACTTTCTGCTACCATTTACTAATCTTTGTTTTCCTGCTTGTAAACGATGAGGGATATTTGGGGAGAGCAGTGTAGCTCTCTTCCAAAGTAGGTGTCTTCAGACAGATAAATTAACATCTGTAGCATGACTGTTCAGTATGAGATAAATGGATTTTAATTTAAATACAGACTATTGTGAGTTCTGCTAGAAATAAGTGGTTCACAGCCCTGGGTATGAGCCAGAACAGATGTGATCATCTGCTTCTGAGTCACCTGGGACAGTTCCTGCCTGATTTTATGCCTGTGGCCCAAAACAGCAATGTGAATCACAGGATTGTTCAGGTTGGAAAAGACCTTTTAGGTCATCAAGTCTGCCTGTTAACCCAGCACCTCCATGTTCAGCACTAAGCCATGTACTCAAGTGCCATAGGCACACAGTTTTTTGAATGCTTCCAGGAATGGTGACTCTACCACATCCTGGGCTGCCTATACCAATGCATGACCAGCTTTTCAGTAAAAAGTTTGCCCTAAAATCCAGTCTTACACAAGATGTGGCAGTGTTTTGCTTGGGGACTGTGGAAAAGCATTGCTTGTATGTTTATATAAGGTCACAGTGAATAAGTGACTGAACTTAATGTTAACTTAAAGTTATTGTTAAGCTTGTGGGTGAGCTAATTTCTCCCGAGACTTCATCTGCTGTGATGAAAGGCTCATGTCCAGTCATCCAGTGGTCAGTCAGGCACTGTAATGTCAGATGCTTGTTTAGCCTGGAGAAAAGGAGCCTGAGAGGAGGAGACCTTTTTGTTCTCTAGGAGGGTTGAGTACTGTGGGAGTTGGTCTCTTCTCCCAGATAACAACTGGTAGAAGAGGAAATGCCATCAAGTTGTACCAGGGAGGTCTAGATTGGAAAAATTTCTTAACAAATTGTGTAGTGGTGCATTAGAATAGGCTGCCTGGGGAAGTTGCCATCCTTGGAGATATTTAAAAGGTGTGAAGGTGTAGCAGTTGGGGACATGGCTTAGTGGTGGCCTTGGCAGTGCTGGATTAGTGGTTGAACCAAGAGATCTTAGAGGTCTTTTCCAGTCTTAATGATTCCTTGATTGTATGATTCTGTTCTGCTCCAAGCCCTCTAAACAAGTCCTGCTGCTGACTGCTAGGTGGGAATTGAACACAGGCTGCAATGAGAGGTGAGGTGTTGGCAGAGCCTATGCTCTCCAACATGCAGCTCCTCGGGGCACTTCCACTCTAAAGCAGGGAACAGTGCATGGATTTGGCCAAGTGCTGGTCTTCAGTGACAAAAGGGGAATACCAGACTGACACAGAGACTGTTTGAGGGCAACTGGCAAATGGACCTCCAGCATTAACCAAGACAGACCAAGAAAACTACATTTTCTAAGTACAGGTAGAGGATCCTTCTCACACACAGTGATGCTGTTTGTGTAGAAGTTATTTTTGATAATCGAGGCCTGACATTTAATCTGATGCTTTCAGATGCATTGCTTGTATCTGTTTTCAAGTCAGTGCCTTTCTGAAAAGGATACTGTTTCATTATATTATTTAAATTGTAAGTATTAGAAGGGAAAAATGGAATTTCCTTAAAGAATTAAATATAGAATTGAAACTAATGCAGTGAAAGTAGGTTTAAAACTTTGTTAGTAGAAACCAAGCAAACAAACAAAAAACCCCCAGTGTCATGATACTGCTTTTACGTAGCCAAAACAAGAGGAGGATTTTACATGCTCTGTAAAATTACAGGTGCTTTATCTGTGAAGAATTAGACTTAAGATGAAAAACTGAGAAAAACAGTACTGCAGACTAAATAACATATGAAAAGTGTATTGTGCTCTGTCAGAACATCTTGTTCATTTTGTTAAGCACATAACTTTTTCAGAAACCTTTCCAGAAGAGTTGGATTTTTTGGGAGGAAACCTTTCCAGAGGAGTTGTACTTGAACTTTCTCACGTCCAGGTTGTGCATACTGTAGCAAAGTCTATAATCTGGATGATAACCAAAATAGCAGATATCTGTTAATATAGAATTATTTCCTAAAATAACTTTTAAAAGATTTCCAGCAGCTTTTTAAAGTCAGTAAATCATTCAAGAAGCTGGAAAAATGAATATTTTGTTGGATTTTCAGCTTCTTGCTACATATTCTTTGTGGAAGATAGCCTTTCTCTCAAGGAGCTGTGATATTTATTAGACATTAGAGTTTTGCTTAATCCCTAAATAAAAATAAACAAAATTGACAACATAAAAATAAACATAATTGGTAACTGTCTGGTATTTATCTCTTTCTTCAAGGGCAACCTACAACCATTGCTTTTTGGTTGTTCTTCAGCATAAATAAAAGGGGTAGCTTTGTGTACAAGGCTGTGTTTATTTACTGAGAGCTCACTTTAGAATAGGAGTGCCCCTCTGGCCATCCCACAGATGTGTCATCCTAGGATGAAAACCGACTCTGAGTATGAAGTGTTTGTAAAACATTAATGTGTATGGAGCTTAACCTCTTCTGTGCATAAATAAATTTGCTGTCAAGGAGTTTAGTCTTTGCTCTGCAGTGAAAGACATTGGTTTCTGTTTGTTCATCTGTGCTGGTTTTTCCAAAGATGTTCATCCATTGGTTTAATTTAAGAGAATTTTCTAGAAATTCTTTAATCGATACCTTTTATATTTAAAACCCTCAAGACCAGGATTTATTCCAACGTTTGTAAAAGAATTTGAGACTTTTTATACATTGAGTTGTTCTCAGACTTTGAATTTTCTGTGTGTTGTTATTAGGCGCTGTACTGTTGCTTGGACAACTCAATTGTGTACAGAAAAGCTTGCAGCAGACCAATGTTGGTGTTTTTAGGCCACTGTAATGATTCACAGTAGCTGAAATTCAAAGAATGACAGGTATTAACTACAGATCAAAGTGTTATATACACCAAAGTATTGAGTGCATGGATTTAGTTGGCAATGGATAACTGACTATGGTCCTCTCCAAGTCTCATAGTCTAGTTTGCCAAAGCATGAGTGGCTCAGAGAATGTCTGTAAAATCTGTTTTTCATTAACAATTTTGAACTGTTCTTTGTTGCTAATTCATCTTCAGCTTTTGCTTAATGCATACAGAATATTATGATGGTGTTAGTGATATTAAAAAAAAAAAAAAAAACACCTTAAGAAAAAGACCCAATGCTCTCTGAAGATTTTTTTCAAAAAAAAATCATTTTTTGTTTTCAGTCTGAGTTATATCAAGTTCATTTTATACTTCCTCTACCATTAAATATCATGCACAATTGGAATAGGAATTGATTAAGAAGAACAACTTCCTTCCCTTGAACATTTTGCTGAGCATGTATTAGTATCAAAGTGGATTATTAAAGCCTGAAACTCAGATCTCAATCAGGAATTCTAATAAGTAGTCAATTCTGGATGAAATTTTTTGTTCTGCTTGATAGATAATACATATTTTTACTCTGCTTTCTTGCACTTGTATCAGACTTTCTGAATGTACAGGGACATGGGGATGTTGAGATTTTTTTCTTCTCCTGGAGATTAAGTGAGGTGAAAGTCTGATCTGTTAGGAGAATCTAACTGTATAATTACTGTTAAGAGGTTGTCTGTGTGCTTGATAGTGATAAAGTGTAGAGGACTTAATCCCAATTTAGCATGAATTTACAGATGAAGCTTTAAAAGAAGAAGCTCCTGTACTAAGCAATGAAAACCTTTGCCCTCTGCTAATTGATGCTAAAAATGAATAAAAATTACACAAAACTTAAGGAAGTTATTTTGCACTGCTGGGTACAGAAGATTATTTTTATTTTTGAAAAATATCTACCTATGCATAGCATTTGAGTTTCCCCAGACTTGTGTGTGTGACAGCCGGTGCTGATTGTGTTTCCCTGTGTTTCAGCCCCCAAGGACAATGAAGAGCGTGTGTTCCGGGAGCGGATGCGCCCCAGGAAGCGCCAGGGTGCCGTGCGGCGCAGGGTGCACCAGGTTAATGGACACAAGTTCATGGCCACCTACCTTAGACAACCAACATACTGCTCACACTGCAGAGACTTTATATGGTATGGAGAAACTTTGGCTTTGCTTTCTTTGCAACTTTGAGCTGGGGAGTTGGCACGCCTTCCTGTTTTGCTGCAGTGAAAATGGTATAGAGCAGCTGCTTTTCCTCTTTATTTTGACATTTACCTGTCAACAGCATTGCAGATGATAACAGAAGGCTGTTAAACCTCAGTCACAAATATTAGAATTGGTTGTATTTGGGGTTCTTCTCCTTTGAGCCACAAAGTTCCATATTTCCCTATCTAATGCACACTAAATTCCAGGTAGACAACCAGTCCAGTATTATGTAAGACCTAAGTATAGATTCAGACTTTAATATTAGACCTTTACATTTTGTCACAATGACAGAATTCTTTGTTACATGATTAAGAATCACCATCTTTCTTCTAAGAAATGCAAAGTTTCTTTATGAAGCTTCCTACTGAAGTTAATGGAATATGGAATGGAATAGTTAATGGAATAACGTCTAATGACACAGATTTTGGTGCTCAGTGTACAGGATCTTTAGTATTACAATAATATAGAAGAAGAACACCAAGAATTCCCTTTTAGAAATTATTTGTGTTATTTTGAGTATTTTCAATTTTCAGATAGGGAGAAGTGGTGGAGGCATTCAGTCTTCAGTTGTTTTTCAGGAACTCCTGATATTTTCCAAAGTGACCTAGAAATACTGATTTGCACATAAGATCTGATGTGACCAACAGTACATATTGACAGTAAATATTTCTTAAGAGTGTGTAATAAATCAGTCTTTCTCAATGTAAAATGACATAAAATGTGCATAAACTCAACTGCATTCCTCTAAAAAGTGCCTGGGAGTTATATTTTATGTTAGCTAAGGTGATTTCAAGCAATACTGACAAATGCAATCTGTCTATTTAGAGGTCTGCTTGATGATGATTTACTATTTTGTCCCCTTTCTGTGCACCCTTTGGCTTTGTCTGTTTCACTATAGTAAATCTGTCTGTACTTCTGACTCCTTTCATGGTCTCTCAGCGCCTCTCACCACTCACGCTTCCTGTTACCTCTCAGCACCTGAAGTGTTCCTACTTTGAACTGATCTCAGTCCAGGCATGCAATTATCAGATGATTGATTATTAGAAGCTTTTCTTTAAACATGTGCGCATCCAGTAAAAGTAAGGAAAAAATGTTTTCATTTTTAAGAATATTTCCTCTTCATTTTCTAAAACACTTCATTATTTTTCAGGGGTGTAATAGGAAAACAGGGATACCAATGTCAAGGTAAGAGAAATTCTACATAAGGACAGTTTAAATATATTTATTATGTTATATAAGTAATAAGATTTTTTTATCAGGCATCGTATATGTATGATGCTAAGAATTTAGCACATGATGATCAGAGTAAGTTTATCTCAACAAGTATACAATTTTTGCACCAAGTCATAGTAATTTTTTTCAAAACTGTTGGTCTTAAGCAGCATATATGAAGTAGGAGCTCAGCTAACAGCCTTGAACATCAGATCCCAGATATATCTTCATGTATATCCATCTAGAGAACCATATCTGCACATCTTGGCTTCTTCATTTTTCAAGTCTTGCATTTTAAAATTGAGAGCTCTTTATTCTGCTTAAGATTCTGTGTTTAAAAATTCCAGGTAATTGCGAAGACTGTAGTTTAAATAGATGAGATAATTATAGAGGTCATCATTAGAGAAGGTTATAGCAAAAACTGCACAAGTGCTTCATTTTCATCTCCCATTTTTCAATTCAATTTCTTGTACTCCTACTTCTTTATGCCTCTTGGGATGTTGTGTTAGTACTTAACTCTCATCTAACAGGTGGAAACCATCAAGTTAGTGATGATTTTTCGGTTACAAAAGACTTGCTGCAATCTCATTTTAAATAAGTAAATGCCATTTTTTAAATAGAGCTCTACATGCTTTAATAAGAATTACTGTATTAAATCTCATAGTAAATAATTAAATGCCATTTTTACAGATCTTTACATGCTATAATAACAATTACTGTATTAACACACAGAGCTATCTGAAGAGGTATCTTGACTTCTGATCTAATTTTTTTTTCTTACAACAATTACCAAAATTGGAGGAAGTGAAATTTGTTGCGTCACTATGACAGTTTTTACTTTGCTTAATGACCTTGAATTTTATGGTATGATAGACCTAGTAATTGTTTATCTTATCTGTCGTATCTGCAAGTGTTATTCATTGATTAAGTAATCAGGATGCATATTGGCAAAATATTTTTGCCTCCTGAAACCTTTTATTGCTATCAACTTAGGATAATGCATTACAAAAAGGATATTTGACTTTTTTTCTATTCTTTTGACTTTTACAATGACTTATCTTCATATCTGTTTTCTTTTGAAAGCTCTTTAAACAGGAATTGTTTTTGTTATTGTGTCTCATGTAATGTAGAGATCATGGACCTCCTCAGATAAACAAATCACATATGTAAAAATTGAGGAAAATTGTGGTTAACATTTCAGAAGGTAATTTGTAGTTTCACAGATGAGATACTTGGCAGATATGCTTTAGTTATCTTAAAATTCTTTGGTCTTTTGAAAGTCCATTATCTTCTGTTTTTGTAAACCAACTTATTTCATAGGACTCACTAGTCACTTGCACACTTTCAGGTCCCAGTGTTTCTAGTCTTCCGAGATCAGACTTCTGCTTTAAAATTAATCATCATGAAATCTCATTCTTTTATCTGTTTTTGTCTTTCTAGTTTGCACTTGTGTAGTTCACAAGAGATGCCATGAACTTATAATAACGAAGTGTGCTGGTTTAAAAAAACAGGAAACTCACGATGAGGTAAATGTTTATAAATTAATTTTTCTATATAAAATTTTGTCTTTGATCTGTTCAAAATAATATAATCTACTCTGTTTAATCAATAGATGCTACAGACTTTTTTGTGCCCTTCTGGTCATTTTGTGGTGCTTTAGAATGCTAGATTGCTATCACAGTTTTATTTACATGGAAATTATCATACAGAAATTTGTTTCTAATTGGATTACTTTTTATAACATCTGAGTTCAAAGTTTCAGAGAGCTCTTTCCACTCCTTTTCACTTTTAACCTTCTCTCTCCATTTCTGAGTTAATACAATCCTTGTCAGTTTAATTCAGAGCAGCAGGCTGGGATCCCTCATTCCCTGGCTGCATTTTGTGTGGTTGAGCCATCAGCGGCTGATCAGAGAGCTGGGGTGCTTGGCTGGGTATCTGACGCCAACATAGACAACTGACCAGAATTTGCTTGCAAAGTCTCACCTCAACAAAGACTACATCCAAACTATCGAAATGTAGTTAGGTTTTCTTAAGTAGTTTTAGCCCTTAAGTACAAACAGCAAACGCTTTTTCTTGCACAGAAGTTTTTGGGTTGTGCTTCAACAGAAAAGCAAATGTCTGCTCACTGGCCTCTTGTGTGCAGCAGCAAGGGCCTGTTGTCTTTCACCACAGGCTTAGGTGAGGTGGTCTTTGGGTGATCACAGTTCCTTGGCCACACACAAAAAAATCTACATTTCATAATTTTATTTGCTAAAAACCTACATTTATATGATTGAAAAAGCCTGCCTTTAAGTTACAAATCAGAGTCGTATGTAACAGGGCAGTTGTAATCTACTCTTTAGACTTCAGCATGAGTTTGACTGAGGCACTAACTCATGATCTCATTTTTTTGTGCAATTCCCTAGCATTGTCCTTACTGGGACCATTTAGTAATACCTGGTCCACAACCAGTAATTTACATCCAAAATGTCATCATGTGCATACAATTGTGATAAAGGACTGTGTTGGGCTAGTGCTGGTTTTGTGTAGTACTCACAGGAATATACAAAATCTTATGCAGGTTTATATTCCCAGGCTCCAGACTGGTGGAGACTTGCATACTTTGCTGATGGTCTCATTGTTTAGAAGGGGTACTAGATCACTGGAGAAAAGCCAGCAGTAATAGAAAAGGGAAGGAAAACCATAAAAAATTAATCTCCTGCAGTGCAATGGCCACTCTGAAAACTTATCAGTGGCATCCTTTGATTAGTAAATAATCATACCTTGGAATCCCTGAACACAAAAGGTTATCATTGTCGTTATCATGATCCAAAGAAGAGTGGGATATGGAAAGGCAGAGGGCTTATGATATATTTCTTTTTCTAGTCCTGTATTAGTTTGGCCTCATGTTCCTAAAACAATTGGGAGTGACTTCCTCGCCGTCCACATTGAGATCTTTCCTGATAGCTGTGTATTTGTTGTTCTCAAAAGTACTAGGAAGTAGATCTTAGTCTTTATCTCTTGGACAACAGCAGCCCTTCCCCCTCTTTTCCCCAGATAAAGTAGTGAAAAGAATTCTGGAGTATATTTAATGTGATGGTCATCATCTGAGCACAGATCTATTTCATATCGTTTGAATTCTGTGTGGTTTCAAAATGCAGCAGGGCCTCAGCATACACTGATTGCAAAGAAATTAATTAAAATGAAATATGCTGTGCTGTCCTTTTTCAGCAAGTGGGATCCCAGCGTTTCAGTGTCAACATGCCTCACAAGTTCAGCATTCACAATTACAAAGTGCCCACCTTCTGTGACCACTGTGGTTCATTGCTCTGGGGTCTTTTGAGACAAGGTTTACAATGCAAAGGTAAGGCATCACTTCAGAGCTTTTCCTTTTCTTTGTGAGTGACTTGGAGACTTGGAAAGAGTTCAAGTCACTATGTCAACATGTACAGAAGTAAAGAGAAAATAAGTAGGGGAGCAGTTTAAGGATTTCCATCATGGTTAGAACATGGTCCTTACCCTGTTGGCAGCACCAGTCAGTAACAAATGCAGAGGTGAGACATTAAGGAACACATTCTGCACTCACTCCTGTCTAGGTTTATTGCCGCTCAGGATATTGGAAGTTAACAGAAAATTATGAGCATGACACTTTACATATCTTCAGTTTATATGCCTTTTGTGTTTTCAGGTTTGTTAAACTTTTTAAACATCAATATTCCATCTAATTTTCCCTTTAATACCATTTTCAAAAATTGCTGATTTGTATTGGTTAGAGGAGGTAGAACCAGTCCTGTGTACCCATGTCCAGAATATGAGGTGTTCTGACACCCAGCTAAATCATCCTTTGTGATGGTCTGCTTAGCCCCTCTATTCTAGAAAATTATATCCATAATGAATAAAGGATTCATTCTGTTCTGCCACTTAAGGACTATGTACTCTGTACAGGATCTGTATGTAAAAATAAGGCTGGAAGGTGCATTTTTGGACAACTAAAATGACACAATGTTGGGTTCTGTGTCTCGTTGTTTCAAGCATATCTATGTAAGGGGTGAGAAAAGAGTACAAACAATTGTAAACCAAAGTAATATTTTAGAAATAGTTAATAAAATACTTCCATGTTTTGGTGGAAGGAAATGATGTCATGAAGGAAATGATTATCAGGTTCTTAGGAAGTAGTGCCTAGTGGAGTAGTAAGCATTTTCATTTTGTTATGCCTTAGGAACCTATGGATAGGCCCATCTTCATAAATACAAAAATCATGTACACTTCTCAACAGCAGAAACATGGGGTCACATTATAAATATGTTATCTATAAAAATATATCCTTTGCAGTATTTAGAATGACACATAACTGTAGGTGAAGGTCAGACCTGATGTTTCATGTCACAAGTTGCTGAGTAGCAAGGGAAAGAAGAAATTTCTTTCACAGCAAAGTTATACACAGTGAGACTTCTGATGTTCAAGCCTTCCCTTGTGGTTCCACTTAGTGAACAGTGAGGAAGTCTTAGGCTCTAAATGCTGTTACTTTGCAGCTGTTGAAGATTTTGCTCAAACTCTGTCTTAATTATGATGGAGATGGATTCACTGAAGGCTTTTCAATTAAATCTGGGCTTTTTCCTCTTTGATTTTTTTTTTGAACCAGAGCTATAGTATCTCTCTACCTAATCTGGGCATACATGAGTTCTCTTTCATAATCTTACTCAAGTACCATACTGTTTATTTGGTCTTAACTGTTGTTTTTCATACTGTGTAGCAGATGCATAGAAACAATAGCGCAGAGAGTCTATGTTGCTTTCTCCATGTTCATAAAATTATTGTCTCTAAAAATGCAGCGTTCTCTGCATGAAATGTAGAACTCGCCTGAACTGAAAATGTCATTTTCTCTGTGTTTGGTTTTCTCTCTTTAACAAGTGCTGAGTGACTCCCTTCTTCAGAGGTGTACTTCCTTGCCCAGTGTGGTTATTAACACCATGAGGAGCATATAATAGAGATTTATTCTTCTTCAGCTTTTTTCTACTGGTTATTCCTGTGCATCTTTTTCCAAAATGCATTCATGAAGTTGGACTGAAGAAAATTTTCCTGCTATTTCAAGCAGTTTGGCTCCTCAATGTCCACTTTTATGGATCCTAACTCAAACATATTTTGCCTACTGCTGAGGTTTTGTCACTGAATATACATTCATTGAAAATACCATGTTTAGCTGTTTCTTTTTGCTCTTCTTGTGAGCTAAAACATATTTAAAAAGGAAAGTCACCAGCTTTCTGAAGTGCATGGTTATGGCCAGATTCAGTGTCTTGGTATACTTTAAGTGGCAAATGTGTTTTTTTTCTTTGAGGGCTGTACAACGAAAGCTTTGTTGATGAAAAATATAATGAAATGTAACTTTATAAATAAATATTTTTATAATTTCCTTTTCTCCAAAAAATAAAGTGAGAAATTTGAACAATTGAATATTAGTCTAGGATTTAATCGCACTTGGAGCTGTGCTCTCTTTATGCTTTGCTCCACAAGAGGGCACTGAAGTCTCAGATAAAATAGGTCATCTCCTAACAAATCCGCACTCCGCGAGTTTTAATGGAGCTGTGTTCTTGCCTCTGCTCCATAATCTGGAAGCAAAGTAACCTTTTTCTTCTCCTCATAATAATATAATAGTTTCAGGAGATTTAAGGGAACGAGCTTAGTAACAGGATTGCCATATAAATAAAGTAGGTGTTTAACCCTTAATTTTTATTAAAACTTAAAGTGCTTTCAGTTTTATGGCTGCCTACATTAGAAGCTAATCTACTTCAGTAAAATAGTATAAGAAGCAATAATACATAAGGATTTAATATACTTTCCATAGTGGACAGTTAAAATCCAATATCTGAAGGACTTTTCTTCTAATTCAAATTAATTTAAGAGTTGCAGGATCATTTGATAGTTTCATTTGTTCTTGTGTCTGTTCTGGGCACTGTATGAAAATACAACTCTACATTATCATATCAGAAGAATGATAATGAGGTTAATAACTTTAGCATTGAAGTATACCTTCAAATTCAGCTAAGTGTTTTCCTACTGAGATTGTATTTATTTGAAAAAGTTATTGATAGGTTTAGGTAAGGCAAATGCATGCCAAGATAGTACTTAATATACTGTATTACTGTGTGTTTCATTGCAGTTTGCAAGATGAATGTTCATCGACGCTGTGAAACAAATGTGGCACCAAACTGTGGAGTGGATGCTAGAGGCATAGCTAAAGTACTTGCAGATCTTGGAGTCACTCCAGATAAGATCACTAATAGTGGGCAAAGGAGGAAAAAGGTAATTTTACTATCTATTGTCACATTTTTAAAAATCAGAGAAGTATGACTTTATTGTAACTTTATTCATTGGAATTCAATCCTACTCAAATGACTTGCACAGTAATTTTTTTATATGTCAGTACAGACCTAAGACTTCAAGTTTTGTCTGTAAGTGTAAATCACCTATTCTGAAATTAGCTATGAAATTTATTTTGACCTGGTACACTGTTGCAGATCTTGAGTCTATAATTTCTGAAAGGATTTTGAGGAAGGACTTTTGACAGACAGAAAATGTCTGGCAACAGTTAAAAACATAAATGGCTGTTATGGCTCAGAATAGGCATTGAATAATTAATTGATTGACTGGCAGACAGCACTACTCCATAGTGTTAAAAATGTTGATAAACAAGCAATGTCCTGATTTTCATGAAGAGGAGATGTTTGCTAGATTACAGTCCTGGAGTTATCATGCCTTTTGCAGGAATAACCAGGCTGTTGTAGAAATAAAAAGCATAGGTCACCCCAAGTCACATCCAAAACTGATGGAGTTATACCTGAGTGATGATGAGTATCCTGGATGAGAATGGGTCCACATTTTGTATCTGTGTTTGCATGATTGTCACAACGGGCTCATTGGTCTCACAGAAAAAGGCAATTTGTGCCATAATTTCTTTAAACATTGACAGTTGCTTCTGTTCATTTTCCTGCTTATTGCACACTGGGATCCCCTGTAAGCTGTTTCAAAACATTACAGAAATGTAGGAAACTCGAGGATGAGTTAATTGATCTGACACTCCTGGGAAAAGGTGTTGTCATGTTGTTTCTGCATGAGATAGTTTTCAGTGCTTGCTGCTACATATTGCAGTTAAATGTATTTACTGGGTGAATTTGAATACAGACTCATGGTGGTTTCTTAAAACTTTCCCATTCACTGGGTATATACACTATGTTTATTTCATGTTAAGAACCTGCTTTCATTTCAGTTGCCTGGTTTTTCTCTCTTTGTACCATGGCTTCCATTTAGTGTGACGCCATCTCCTGTATGGCTGAGGTTCTGCCAGTGAGAATCCACAGGGGTAGAGGATCTTCACTTTCCTTCATAGTTCTACTTTTGAACTAAAGTTGTTGAATTAAATTTCCTCATGGCACAGGAAGATCACCTCTTTTGGAATTGTTCTTAGCTAATTGCAGGCGCAGAGACTCAACCACCGGTTCCGGGATGCGCATCATCAGAAGAAGACAGGTCGAAATCAGCACCAACATCTCCATGTGATCAAGGTCAAACAGAACTTTTTATTTCCTAACATATTTTGTCACACATTTTCCTGGAGTAAAAAAGAATCTATGATCATGAGCCTCTGTAGATGCAAATCAATAAAGCGGTTATCACCAGAAATTGCAGCATTTAAAGTTATGAACTGTAAAATCTTTTTTAAAAAGGGCAGTTTCTCATTTAATTTAAATCTGTGAAATTAGGTGGCTTTTAAAGGGAAAATTATAAAACAGTCATCTTAAGATATTAAGTTTACTACATGGGTCCTTCTGAACAAAATATATTTATGGAAGTAGTTTATATATTCTGTTATAAGACTGGAAAATGTTTAAAATAGTAACACAGAACTTGAGAGAGAGCCTTTATTTACCTGAAAACCTATCTGTTAATAAATTTTTGAGATAAAATTGACTCCTTGTAATTCCATGTTGAACATTTGTAATAATAAAGACTTCCATCTAGACAGGCTATGCTAGCATGTCCATGTGATCTCTAGTGGCTTCTTAAAACCATGTTTCCTTTCAGCAATTTATTTTATGCATCGATTGGGTCACAGGTGTTTTAATCTTCCCTGATATGACCTGATTTCATTGAGCTGTGCAGCTGATTGACAGAATGTGTATGTCAGCAGCATTTTTTGAGTCTGATGATTGAATTGTTTTTAAAAAATAGAAATCTGTAACCTCGCAATCCAGAACTGATTTAAATTTGTCAACCTTTCGGTTTCACAAAACATTGTTTTCATGAAATCATTATTTTTAAAAATATCTGATGCTTTGTTTAAAATAAGAACAAAGAGTTTGTCTAAATTCTCTCTTTAATTTGACCTTTATAGCTGTGCAGTAAAGTTGTTGCTTCCAAGGCCATCAGACAGAAGTACCATGCAGGAGCTTGGGCAGACCCTGAGGACTGTTAGTCACCAGGACTCTCTGTATTTAATACTGAGAAACCTTCAGAACTATTTAGCAGATCTACCCAATTGCTGCTTGAAGCAGCGCTAGGAAGTGGTCAAACACTTTATTGGCAGGCATCTGATAACAGCTGGAGCTGAATAAGATGCTCCATTCATGTTGACTTCAAGGACTGGGACGCCCAACTGTCCTTTGAACTTTTGGAGACACAGCTCTAAAATACTTAAGCAGGAAGATGAGTAAGTGCTACAGGAAGATAGAGATATTCAAAACAAAGTACTTCTCTGTGGTACAGGAACACCCAAAGTCACTAGAACAACTATTTGGCTACTATTCTGACTTATCTTTCAAGTTTTGGATCTGTCATCTTCTTAAGTTCATTTTTAAAGGCCGCCCTTCCTGTTAGAGCAGGGGTTTGGCTGATTACTGTAAGGTGGAGAAGCAGTTTGCTAAATATGTGTTCTTAACCACAGAATGCTCTTAAACACAGCGTTCAGAGATGATGAATGTCCCTTCCCACACTGATACAGACTAACACAGGCCGGTTTTCTGACAGTTGGTCAAAATGAACTTTTCCTCACATTTCCACAGAAATCAAAGAGCTGGAAAACAACATTAGGAAAGCATTATCTTTTGACAATCGGGGAGAGGAACACAGAGCAACAGCTACAACATCAACAGACAACCAGCTTAACAAACCTGGGGAGAATGGTGAAAATGGGGAGGTCAAACAGGCCCAGAGCAAGAGAATAGGTCTTGAAGAGTTCAACTTCATCAAAGTATTAGGAAAAGGCAGCTTTGGAAAGGTGGGTAGCTTTTGTTTTTCCTTTCTTTTATTTTTTTTAACCTAGTGTTCAGGGGTGGTTTTGACTGTAGCGATTTGGAAGTGTTCATATTGACATTCAGGAAGTGCTTCCAGCCTAGGGGTTTTTTTTTCTTTTACCCAACAGATCAAAACAATCAGTCTCCTGGTGAGCTGGCCTTGTCTGTGCTTTAGCTCACTTTGTTAACTACGGTCAGGTCTTTTGGAACAAAATGTCAGTGGTTCATTACAGTTACATACATACTGTTCAACAAAATTGCTTGTGGTCAAGCAGGAAAAATCAGGTCAGGAATAATGCTGTAGGGTTAATTCCCTTTTTTGATAATTCCCAGTTCAAGTTTACTTATTTCACAGAACATTGTGTATGCTTGCTTTTCTTCAGTGTGTGTGTTCAGTGCTGGAGGAAGCAGAACTGAAGCATTTCCACTCAGATATGATGGGGCTCAGACAGCTGCCCAAAATACAGTGTTAGCAGCAGAGATGTAACTCAGCAGAGCTCCCATAGTAGGGAATTGGTAAGGGTGGAAGGGACATTGCTATCTTTACAGGGCTTACAGGTTTTCTTTCCGCACTGTTGTGCACCATGGAATCAAAGAGGAGGACTGAAATATGAATCTGTTTCAGAAGTACACTCTTCCTTCCTTGATATTACGGGAACTTCACATGCAGGGAACAGGGCTGAAGCGGTTCTTTTGTGTCCCTGTTTTCTAATCCTTTCTCTGAAGATTATCCTGGCTCCAAGCCAGAAGTGACCTTAAACAGAATATAGGGCCTGAACCTTAAACAATAGTAGTAGTTAAAATCAACAACTTGAAAGCAGCTGTAATGGTAACTTTGAATTGTCTACAAAGTCCATCACACTCAAATCTCACTACCAGAAGTGGGAGATAAAAGTGGGAAATAAATTTCTGTTTTGCATCAACTTCCTTCCTTGTTTAGTTTTTGAGACCTCACTAATAGGTACTCGTTAAGATACTTAACTAACAAACAGAACTGATACATTCTGTTTCAAATTTAAATAATAGCAGAGGTATATGCTTCTAGAATTACAGCACTTTACTTTTTATTTTATAAATTGCAGCTTTTTTTAGGCAAGTATGTAACTGTCTTTCTATTTTCAGCGCATGAGTTTCAAACTCATGAAACCTGCGTTTATGGCATCTGTACATAAAGAGAATTTTTCTTTGGTTTAGGTAATGTTAGCTGAGCTAAAAGGAAAAGATGAAGTATATGCCGTGAAAGTCTTGAAGAAAGATGTCATACTTCAAGATGATGATGTAGACTGTACAATGACAGAAAAGAGAATTCTGGCATTAGCACGGAAACATCCATATTTAACACAACTTTACTGCTGCTTCCAGACAAAGGTAAGCTACATGAGTCTTTTACCAGTTTCTGCCCAAGGAATAACATTGATTATTTCCAGATTGAAAGAAAACATCATTAAAAGTACGGAAATATTTTGAAAATATTACAGGTAAGTTTTTTGGCACTTCAGTGGTATTTTACAGGAGTACTGGCTGCTGTTGAAAACCATAACTACTATTACCTTGTAAGTACCAGGAGATGGCAGTAAATGAGTTTAAAAATTTTAAAACTCTCATGCTTAAAATGCACAAAAATGGCTCTTACTGAGGTGCCATTTTCTGTTTCTTTGGTACATTAATAGGGTGTATCATTTGTTGAATTAAGTACAAGTATTTTTAGCATCCAGTGTAGAATACTTGTGTCTAGAATTGCAGAAAAGCAATGACTAAAAGATCTTCCAGCAAAATTGTCATGAAAGATTAATATCACAGTGGGCAAGCCATAGGAAAATGGCTAGTAGAATCAAGATTATAGTGGTTTGAATATAGAAACAGCAAACAATAGGTTTATACAGTTCTTAAAATAATGAAAATGTGCTAGCATTTTATATGCTTTGAAGTTAGCACAAAGCAGTGGCCCGGGAAGGTGTGTGTCTCTGGAGGGTGTTTCACATTCAGAATTTTACTATATGTGTGAAAATACTCTTAAAATGTTTTAATGTATCATTTTAAAATTTATAACTAGAATTAAGCATGTTGTTTCAGATGAAAGAAGTTATTAAAAGATTGTAATGGGGTGAGGTATAAACTCTGTGAACAGAAGGGGACTTTTAGGCCTGAGTGCACTCCTTGGAGTGTAAATAAATATATCAGCAGCCTTGTGTTAGAACATGGGTGAAGATCAGTAGTGCATTAAGTAAATTATGACAGAAGATTCTTCTGCTACTCCTCTGATTTTCTGGAGATTCCTGTCCTTTTGTGTTTTTGGTCTGCTCTACTCTGTTTTGCACCATGCCTTCTGCCTTCCTCCCTGCTCTCCAAAGCCATTCATCAAAGATACTCAGAAGTTTTCTCACTGCCTTCTCTCTTCCCAGATCTCTTAACAGAGAGAACTGTAGTTTGTGGCTTTTCTTGAGCTCAGAGGAACTCATACTGAAGTGGTTTATAGTTACAAGTTGTAAGCTAGTGTCTCTTATCAAACAATCAAAACAACACCAAGTGATACCCAATCAAATTAAAAATCCATAGTTGAAAAATTGAAGGGTTTTCTTGAGCATGTCCTATGAAAAATTTACAAATAATTCTTTCTAAAGGAATGAAAATACCAAACACCAAAACATATGAAAAAGCAAAAGCAGTATGTCTGCTAAGAGTCCACATGATTTATGATTGGCAACAAATGAAAATGCACCAAGTAAATTAGTCACTGAATGATTTTCTCAGGCTCAGTAGAAAAACAGGTAGAGAAACTTGCTTGAACAAACATATTCTGTGGTTAAAAACTTCATTGAGACAAAGGCTGTCGTACAATAGATTTTAAGTGTGTTTCACAGTAGTATATAGTTACTTACACTGCTATTGTGTGCCATGGCATGGTGGCTGTACTTTGCAGAACTGGTCCCTGAAGTGATCATGCTGGAATTAAATTTTACATTTCAAGTAGAGCGTATTTGCCGTATACACCCAGACTTAATGGGAAGGTTGAGTCAGTATCCATTGTCAAAGCACTCTGAGGTTGTCTTTATGTAATGAGATTACTTGCTTTGTTCCTCTTCCACAAAAATGCAGATGTAGAAGTTTGACTTTGTATGCTGCAGTATTGTCCTTCAGTAATCAGCTGAAGACACTGCAGAAAATTTGCCTAACATGCTTTTTACAGTAAGTATGTTTCAGTATTATTTATTTTTTACATGGAGCAGACTTTTCATTAGTGTCACTTACTGAATGAATCTATTATTACCATGGCAAGTAAGGGATAATATTTTAAATTACTTTGGAATACAGAAATTGGGCCAAATAATGCCTAATACTGACATATATGTCATACATTATATGCACATATATAATGTGCACATATGATGTACATTAATGTACATATATCTATACACACATTATATGTGTGGTTTTAGCCCTGTATATCTAATTTCTTTTAACAATTCCATCTAGATTCCTTACTTTAAAGAAATATTCTTGGGGCTGATATTTCTCATGTTCCTGCTTAATACAAAAGCAAACTTTGATTGAACCAATTTGCTTTAAGCCCACCAAAAACTGAGCCACTACTGCCCCCTGCCCCCATCCACATTTTAGATCTATTAAAAACAATAAAATTTTTTTAGTATTGTAGTTCAGGAATAGTTTTGAAATCTTCTTCAGTGATCTGGAAGTTGAGAGAATTACATAGCTTGGGGTAAAGTGTGCAAAGCTAATACAGGATGTTTTGCCTGCAATAGTTTGAGGAATGAGCTCCACAACCCAGCCCTACACATCAGAAAGAAGGTAAAATCTACAGGCAGGGCATCTGCTGATCTGGATTTTTATGTGAAAGGAGCTTAACTCTTTTAGTGCAGCATATCTTGTAAAACTGTGTCAACCTTAAGACAATATTTTTCAACACTCTTACCCTATGGCAGGGTATGGTCATTATGTCTGTCAGTGTTTCAGAGGTTTGAGTTGTGTTTTGCCTGTGTTTTGCCTATTCTCAGTAGGAATATGAGCAATGAATGCTGCATTTTGTATTTGGCACTCCCATGGCAGAACCTGCCCAAGGCCTAGCATACAGGGTGCAGCATTTTTGTAACAACTGACCTTTGCTGATCACCATCTTTGGTTTATTCAGGACTTCATTGTGTAGGTATTGTTTTCTCAATAAAGGTATTCAGAAAACACAGGGCATTTTCAGGGTTTAATTTTGTTTCCACTCTTCCTCCTATCTTTTCTTTTTTAATGTGTTGGTCCCTTGACTTTTCAGTAAGGGGTGTCTTGCCTGGCATTAATCTGATGCTGCCCAGGTCCCCTCTTCAGTGTCCTCTTCCTTCCCAGATCATACCCTGCTTCAGGGAGCAACTATGGAACAGTATTACCATGAGGTTTTATTGATAATGCTTCAGTCAGGTGTCTGACAAAGGGGATTTAAATGTTTCTAGACATGCTTTCTCTGAAGACTTCCTTGCCTTCATTCAGTTGGATGTTTCTGAACTGTGAGAATTAAAGTGCTTTTTATGGAAAGGTCTAGAAAATATAAGTAGCTTCACTTAATTCCTCCTACACGCCTGTCAACTTCCTTCATAAGTACTTAAAATTTTCTAGACCTCTACCCTATGAGATGCATACACATGTATGTGCACAACCTATAATTTATAATGAATTATCCTAATAAATACTTAAGAAATAAAATGGGGTTTAAATTATTTAAGGCAGTGAAAGCTTTATTATGATAATTCAGTATAAAATTAGAAGACTAGAGAGCTGCTGCTTTTAACATCTGCCATTTGATTTTTTTTATCCAACTTCAAAAAATCAGATAAATTTGAAAATAGTGCTCACCTTCTCTTTTCATAACACTCTGTTCAACAGACATAGTGGAGTATTTTTAGTGCACAAAAGTGTTCCTATTGAATGATAGAGCTGCAGAACTTGTAAAGGACTTAGTCAAAAGAACTTAGTCAATGTTATAGCAATTTCTCTTAGAGGAAACAAGTAGCTAAATGAAGGGTAGACAAAATAAGTTACTGCAGGTGAATAGTCAGACTTATGCCACCCATAAAAACATTGCTCTTCCTTTCAGTGTTAAAATCAGTGTATCTATCCACAGCATAGCTCCTGGGCTGACATGCAAGGCCATTCCCTTCTTTCCTGTGTTGTGGTGTCATAAGGCAGAGATCAGCCATGTGACATGGCAGGGGGACATCGAGGAGGGGCTGTAGTGACCCAGTGTGAGTGTGCTGATCCCTTAGCTGTTCCATGCTACCTGGGGGCTTACTGCTGCTTTATCCTGGATTGTGAGTTTTCTGGTTCAGTGTTACTCCTTTCTGCTGTTTGCGCTGCGCCTAGCACACTCTGAGTCATGCTAGAAGTCTGGTGTTTATAAAGCTGAAATTCAGGATTTCCTATTCCATTTCAGCTGTTATTCTGAAAAATCCCTGAACCTCTTTCTGCATCAGACCTCTCTAAAAACCCAGAGCAATTAGTCTTCCTTCCACTATGGCTTGTATTTAAATATTTCCAAAAAGGGTTTGCAAGTCCAGTGGAAAGGTATAAAATAGAGTTCTGTTTTTAAAGTGATTTATTTTGGAAGAAAAAAAGGGAAAGACAATCATCATGCTTATGATTTCTCTAAGTCATGTGTTCTAAGTTAATTCAGGAAGAATCCTTGTATTATGTGACCAAAACTGTCATTGGAAAGGTTAAATTAAGTCTTATTTCTTTTATGTGTATTTGTACAAAAAAAAAAAAAAAAAAAAGTCTTCTGCCATTATAGCTCAGAGGAGTGTCGTTTATGATATACAGTGCAAATTAACCCAACTGACTTGCCACTGTTACATTCATCTGGGACTAATCAGAGCTTATAATCCATTTTATCTGGTATGCTTGTACTTTTGTTGCTAAGCAGCTAAAGCCATTATACAGATATTGCTATATGGGTGTAATCAGTTTAACACAAGTTTGCATTGCCTTTTATTACTGATTAGTGTCAAATTAGAACTTTTTAGGGCCCAATTCTGTTCGTTATTATCCCTGCTTCAGTGGATTTGTACGTGTGAGACAAAAGACTAAATTAACTCCTGTATTTTTAGCTATTTTAATGCTAAAATATTTTACTACATTAATTACTTAATTAATATTTAAATAAAATTAATATGCATTTATGTTCAAACCTAATTTAAATATTTTGTTTTCCTGTGTTGCTATATATGCCCATACACAGAGTATGTACAATAGTAAGTATTTTTAAATTCCAAATCCTGGTTTATACAGGCAGCACATACCATAAGAAATTAAAATACATTGATTTTGACCTTTTCTTTAAAGTATTTCCTGAAGCACTTGAAGTTAGAATAGTACCTGGTGGTGTTTTGTTTGTCATGCAGTTAAGAAGTTTTGTAAATATACAAAATTTTGGCAGAATGAGGTTTTTCAGAAATTTGTATTGTGTATATGTTAAATCTAGCTTTCCCAGTGACTGCTACCCAGTGTGGATGCACTGACCACGATCACTGGATTGTCTGAAAGTAGACACTATGGTCAAGAATAGTTGGAACAGTGAAGCTGATGATTAAATACTGTAATCATTGTCTCTCTCACACACACAAGCCCCTGTTTCCAGCATGATGACCCCATTTTGGGAAACTTGCTATTATGCAGCTCAGTTATTGCTATTGCTCTCGAAGGATTATTAAAGCCTGGTTAGCTCACTGAAGATTCATTGTTCACATCAGTCCCTTTAGTGTGAAACTTCAAGTCAGGCTAGCAGTGCAGCCAGGCTCATCAAGGGCCCACAGGAGAAATTACTCCTCCAGCATCAATCAGAGGAGTCTAAATGCTCCTCTTTCAGACAGGAAGGACTTTTCTTTTGTGATGTGGCACCCAAACTGAACGGGACTCTTTCACACCCTCTCAAAGCTGGGGCTTGTTCCTAGTGTGCCTGTGTGCAAGTGAGCGCTGCAGCTGCAGTTCCGTGGATTGCTTTGCTGTAACCAGCTGAGACCTCAACAATCCCGGGAACAGTCCCGAGTCAGCGCCTGTGGCCAGGACTCTGCAACTGCCGGCATGGAATAGGTGAGGGCAAGCTGCAGTTCGTGCTGGCTTCTTTTTTAACCTTGTTAGGGTTTTAGAGTCGACTGTGTCAGTAGTTCACCGTGTTAAAGACATCTTAGTGCAGCCAAGCGTAAAATTCAGCATCAGGATTTTAATCCTGATCTGATCATGTGCAGGCAGGAGGTTTTTAGGGTAACAGGTAGAGCTAAGGGCCTTTAAGGTGCTGTTTTCATATCTTTTGGACAGAGTAGCTGGAATTACATATTAAACACTTCTGATCTTGGGAAAAGTGTGTTTCTCCAGTTGAGGCATGCTTGAAAGGAGAAATTTTCAGAGTATCTACCCAGAAGCTTTGCCAATAAGTTCTCTGGCAAGTCTCTCTGTCTGTCTTTTAGCAGAGATTAGAGGAGACAGGAACACTGTCATCCAAACAGGATGAAGGGGGTGGGAGACTTTCAAACTGGAGTAGTCCCCTCACTTTCTGTGTCCACACAATCTTTGTATAATCTTGTGCTAGGGATGTGTTAACATTATTCTGCTTGGTTCCTGATCTGGCATTCTTAATCTTACAGGTCTTGTGGAAACACAGTACTGTTCCTCATCCAGCAACATAATTTAATATTGCTGCTTTAAATGAAATGCTGTGTGTTAAAGCTGTATTGTGGCTTTCAGTTTAGTTTTGTCTTGGGAGAGTGGGAAGGATAAGGATAATATGACTTGTGGCAGCATCGCTTGGAAGGAACTGGTTTATAACAGGACCTGTCATTCTGCAGACATCTGATGTGACCTTCTTTCTGTCCTTCCTCTGCTCCTACATCCTGAGACCATCCTCACAACTGTTGTAGGTTCCCTCATTTGGACAAAAGAGACCAGAATAGATGACCCACTGGTCCCCTGTCCTAGCACCCTGTGAGCTTTTGCTTGTATTTTATGGCTGTAAAACAGTCTTCACAATTTGCCTCTAATAGGCTCAGGATAAAAGTAAATCTGCAATGATAAAAACCTATCTTTGAAATAGGTGAAAAGAATCATGCTCGCATGGCTAGCTGTTGGGATGCCTATTTATGCCAGTTGGCTGTTTTAAATGCTATTTAAAGAAAGCCCATGACACACAAGAGGTTGTGGGGAAACATTTTATACTGTGTTTGTTAGGTGTTGCTCTTACAAGTAAACAACTAACGCACCCCAAAGGAAGAGTCAGGAAAAAGGAAACTGCATGTAAATTTTGATTCTTCTGCAGCCTCTTTTCTAAATGCAGGAAATTATTCTCTCTGGAATTCATTTGGGCACTTTAATACAACTTTTTTTTTGGTAACAACAGTAAGCTCAATAAATTATAATTGTACACAAGAGAATTTAACCATGGGAAGCGAGTGGCATTTACAAAACATCTGAGTTTGCAAGTTTAGTAAAATCTTCCTTGCTATTTTAGCATCTACACAGAGAAATTTTGGCATAACATATCATCTGTTCCATATACCACATATGGGCCAAACCTGGGTAGGGTATAGCTTGAAGTATGCTTTTCCTCCTCTTCTCAAAAACATGCCATCAGATTCTTTTTTCACTGTTCATGCCAGTTTATCTCACTTGTGGGTGAGTAGTTTTAGCAAAGCCAAACATGGGTTTTGATGCAGGGTTTATTCTCGCATAGTTACTGTGGGCTGTGTAAGAGTAGCCATGCCCAGTCCACAGTCTCCTGCTTGCATCATGTAAGGAGCATGTAGGGAACCTCTCTGTGCTCCCACATAAGTGGAGCCCAAGGCCATTCTGTAAGCTGAGAAGTATTCAGCACATGGTTCTAGCTCCCTAAAGTTATGACAAAGGTGATTTTTAGCATCAACTCAGCCTTTAAAAGAAGTGTCTCTCTGGACAAGTGCGAGTGCTGTGTTACTGGTTGGCCTGTGAGTCACAGTCTCTTCACCAAGGCTGAAATACTTCGTGAAGAGTGTTTACAACTTCCACAAACAGTAAGAAACACAAAGCATAAGTGTATACAATATGTACAGGTAAAATATATCTCATTGTTAAGGCTTTCTATTCTTTCCTAGTCAACCGATCAGTCATTAAAAAGTGATTTTTCAGAACTGAGGAAACTTGAATAATAAAAGACTCCTTCCAAATCTTGGCTGTGCTTATTAATACATAGTTCATAGCAATGCCAAGACTGTTTATGGAAGGCATTCTGAAGGTTAACATTCAAACTTCTCTACTTTGATAGCGTACAGGATAATACGAGCTAGTAGAAAGTCTGCATATTTCCATAATCTAAGTTGTGACCTAGAGAAATCACCCTGTTTTGTCCTTAATACAGCCAAGAGAGACCCAGTTGCAACTCTTTCTTACAGAATATGGGCACCTTGCCAAGTTCACAAGAAGGAAAATTGTCCTTTTAGGTATTTAAATATTTGCATTTAGCCTATAGAAGAACAAATGGGATCCATTTCATAAGATTTTATAAATAGGTTTTTCCAAGCTTCACAGAATCACACAAAATAAGTAACTTGGAATACTCTTGCTGGTAAGTAGTTTGTTGAAAAGTCTGTGGTGGTACTTATTTTCTCTTTTCTGTTTTCAGAAACCCAATATTAAAATCACGCAGAATTCTGCTACTTAAAACTGCTTCCTGAGTTGCAGAAAAAACTATGCCCTGAAAATAAAACACACTATTTTCTTCTGTCCTTCTTTACTCATTTCAGAGGGTTAAGATGGCTTAAATGATAGCAGAATTTTGGACAGTGTTTCTTGTTGTCTAACTAATTTATACTTGTGAATTGCCAGAGTTTTCAGCTGTGTGAAGCATATGCTTTGCCAAAAATTAATCAAGTTCTGGAAACAGGAAAGTATGGAAAATAAAGCAGGTACAATTAATGCTTTTAAAGGTCACTGTTGCATTTATAGAACTGCAGAAATCCAGACAGTGAAGAGAGGCGTATGAATGACTTTCAATAGGTATTGAAAAAGCCTGGCTCAGATGACTCATGTTTTTCATAAGAGCAAAATAAGGTAGTATGTGGGGCTTACATAGATCAATGGATATTCAGAAAGACCTCAATTTTCAGGAAGGGTTCTGAAAACACATTGAACAGGGAATGTTATGTGTAGACTAGGGATTTTGCATATATTTATAGGTTTTCATTAATCCTGTGTGTTCACGTGGTTTTTGCTTGAAATGTGAATTTTAAACCTCTTGCTAGATTCCATTCATCCATTTTTGAGAACTGCTTTGTATAAAGGGCCAAAGAAAAGACAAAACTGAATTCTGTTCTCATGAAGCTCTGCATAAGACATATGAGCAGTGACCAGCACCATGTCTGGCCATCTCTAGCAGTGCCAAAGCAGATGTCCATGAAGAATGTAAAGCATATGGTGACATTTTTCCAGAGTAGTATCCCAATATGATGAGATAGATGGCTTGGGCATTTCCTGAGCCAAAGATGGCAGGTTTGCATGTAATCAGATGGCACTTTGCGCAGAATATTTTTTTTTTGTGGTAGGTGTGAAAAGTGAGAAGCTATTTGGAAATGTAACTGTTGGTGACTGTTGCATTTTGTTCACCCCCGAGGAGCAGAGAAATCCTATTAATACCACATCTGCAAACAGACAGCCCTATAATGCAGTATAAATATTTGCACCTTTTCTTTTTAAAGTGATATTTCTGAAAATATTGTCTATGTCATTAAAAATCTCAAAACTAAAGTAGCTGCACTATATTTTCATCATCTTCTGTAGCAGTGAAATAATGTGTCTGAGCACCTGGAAATACTAGCTATAACACTGAGTGAGGTTTGTCAGAAGAAACTCAGGATTCCCTGCAGATATTTCAGTATGCATGTCCATACTGAGTGTTTTGTTCTCCATACATTACATAGAAAAGGTATTACATGTTGTAATGCAGGTAAACAGTATATAGTAAATTTGATAGAACACTTCTCAAGTTGCTTTTTCCATTGCTGAGAGGAAAGGTACTGAAAGAAAGAGAGAAGTGTTACACTATCTTGTGCTTTCCCATCAGGAGCATAAGCAGTGAACCACAGCTGGCAATGCCATGCCAGAGCCAAAAGGGCATCGTGCATAATGCATTAGACTTAATTAAGAAGCATGCCAAAGAGTGATGCCATCCTCTTTCAAATTATCAGTCTGCAGTGTTTTTTGAATTTCTGAAGTAGAAATCACAGTATCACAGAACATGCTGAGTTGGAAGGGACCTGCAAGGATCATCAAGTCCAAATGAAATAAAGCTTTTTTAAAACTTGATTCAGCCACTTTTAATACATTTACCTGAGCATTTCTTAAAGAAATTATTGGGTATAGACAACTTTCAGAAGGGAAAGTAGGTGTGTTGGATGAATAGAACACATTATTTATTTGTGGACCCATACACTAGGGGACAGGTTTTAAAAGAGAAATTAATTGGGTTATTTGGGCATGCAAGAAATCTCTCTTGTTGTATTTTTAGACAGTCAAAGAGTAAAAATAAAATAAGGTTTGGCCAGGAAGAGGGTCTGTCTTCAGGACTCTAAGATTCCGTATAGCTCTGTGGTGTGATTAACTCCTGCTAAGTCCTTTTTGGTTGCACTGAGATGTGAGAAGCTTGGTGGTCATATTCCTGAAGTCTCAGCCATTCTGTCTTGTGCCGCACATTCTCATGCTTGCAGTATTCAAGAACGAGTCCTTTAATGGCAACTCCTGTGTTGCAACAGCAATAGGAAAGGAAGCTTGCAGAGCTTTTCTAGCATAATGAGAAAGGGGAAGATCATATCTAATGAGATTTCTGGATCAGAAATGAGGGAGTTTTAGATAGGAATCTGAATTTAGAGGCTTAAACTCACCAAACCTCTGAACTTTTGGAAATTTGCCATGAATCTGTGGGAAAAGTTAGGAAAGAACTGTTGCTGGGTGATATGCTCGAGGAGATTAACTGCTTTCTACAGTGCTCTTCAATGTGGTATTATTATATAAAACACTCAAAGTGGTTCAAATATCCCTTAGGCTAACATGTAATCTCAGCCACATGTGTAACCTAATATCTGAGTATTGTTTCGCTCTGCTTTTTAACTGGATTTAGACTGATGATTTGGGTCTCTGAAGCCACAGGCAGCTCCCCAGAACCTAAATATCACCAAGTCCAGGATTTGATAGCCAATACAGACTTCATTAAAATTTGTTAATCATAATCTGATTACAGTTACTATCATTCTGTAAATAGCTTTGACAGAAAGGGGTATATTTACTGGCCTTGTACAGAGAAAAGTAATGTTTTATCCATTAGTAGCATGTTGTTTTTAAAGTTGTTTACATTCTTTGAGGAAATGCGGAAGCTACTGCTTGAAGAGGTTAGAGGACATATGAGTTTATGGGTTCTTTTTGAAAATGTTCTTGAAACAAATGCTAAATTAAATTATTCAAGTTATAGCAGAGAGAACATAATGTCTTGGCAAGCTGAATTCACTCTGTTATATTTGAATAAAGAAATCTAAACTCTGGGGGGAAAAAGAGGTTGTCAGATCTTATCATGATACAATGAAGAATTATATAATTTTTTGGTTCTACCCATGAGTTTTGCTTGCAAGTTACTGCGTTTGTCAAGTTACTGATGGTCTCAGAAAGATAAGCAGAATAAAAATAAAATTATTGGATAGTTCAAGTAGAATGCTTGAAAGGTTAAAACATGATAATCTGTTGAGAAAAAATCTGAGGTTTTTAATTATTTTTGCTTTTCCTTCTTTTTCCCTATAAGAATAGATATCTGTTAATTTAAAAAGTAGTAATTTGTGACCATTCCTTAAAGCTCTCCTTTGAATTGTTTAGATCCTTGTCCCATAGAAACCTTAGGTTATAAACTTCAAAGGAGTCTCATGGAGCCTGGAGGTGAAAGTAGGTGAAATTTTCAAAAGTTTTTCTCTCCCCTATGGAACTAAAGACATGGGAAATTGTGTTAGTGGAATTGAAGTTTGCTTTGAAATGCTGGGTTAGCACAACCACAAAGTACTGAATGGGAAGGTTCAAATCACTGCTGATGTATTTACTGAATCACAAAGGCTAAGTTCGTGCAAATTGTTCCCACTGCTCTTTTGTTCATAATTCCAGAGAACATTTTTTCATGATTAATATACTTTTTCTTAGAATGAAATATTACACTGGGCCTTGCTTACAGCATGTTATATTCCCTGGACATGTTTTAGTCCAGGAACAGTTGTAGTAATGCAGCATAAAACCAGTGGGGCAAATATAAACTATGAGTTCAACATTTTGTAATTGTATAGAGAAAAATGTATCCCACTGGTGTTCTTGTTCTCCTAAAACATGACATTTATTTTTATTTCTGGTGAGTTAGCAGAAACTGGTTGCATCATTCTGCTTTACTGGCTAGCTGTGTGGGTCTGTCAGTTCAGTTCTTGTGGCCTCTGTGTAAGTTTTGATCCTGAACTAAGAAAGACAAAGACTTTGCCCTCTCTTTGCCTTCACATCACCCCACAACTGCCATAAAAGTAAGACAAATGCTTTGGAAGTTACTGGAAGTTATTTGAGGGGAAGGGTGTATTATTTATTTTTAAAATAACGATGTGAGCCTTTGACATAATTTTTAATTGAGCAACCTGGTCTAGTGGGAGGTGTCCCTGTTCATGGCACAGGGATCAGAACTAGATAATCTTCAGGGTCCCTTCCAGCCCATTTTTTTATTTTATAGTTTTATAAAAATGCAGTTCCCTAATTATTGCTTTCTAGATACTGCCAACTGTGAGCAAGAGGTTGTTTATATATTATATTCTTTAATGTGCTGAAAAGTTTTGCTGCTTCAGGGACAGAACACTTCAGTTAAAAATTTAATTATAAATAAATGTTAAAACATGAGATTAGAAAAATAAATATGATCATGCTTCTTTCTGACACATAGAGTGAAACAGTTAATTAATAGTAGAAAGAAAAACAGCCTGTTTATTTTTATATAACCTTAAATTTAAATACATTTGTACACCAGAAAGGATGGAGAGAGTGTATGTATCAGCACTGTTAGATACTACTAGGGGTTTTTTATAGAAATTCACCAAATACCTATTATGGGTGGTCTTATAAAAATTTTTGTTGCAAGCCTGTTTGCATTATCCAAAGAGAATGCATTATTCATGCATTATGTAAGGAAAGGCATTTTGCCTTAACTTTGCATATGTGGTGAAAAAAAATCCTGAAAGGAATTTCTTGTGTCTTCTTGAAGTATTATGAAGCTGCCATCACTCCACTGTTTGTAAATACCAGGAACATTTTCATAGCTGATGTTTATAATCTCACCTAGGCACCAGCCATTTCTGCTCATTTTCTTAGAATAAAAGGCTATTGAACCTACTTTAAAAATTGCTGTTTCTCTACAAATGGTATTTTTGGCAGGTAAGAAGCAAAACTGAGTCTATAGATATTCTTCATTTTTACTTACTTCTTATCAAAACCTGTAATTATCTTTGCATGTTTGCAAAAATGCAAAATATGCATGTTCTTTATAGTCAGCCTTGATACTGAGAAAAGGGTACTGAAAATTCTGTCTTTAATGCCATGTATTAAAAATAAAGTTTGCATTCTTACATTATTGTTATTTGCATGGAGCAATAAATTGATGCTACAGAAGTTGAAACTGGAATTGTGATTTAATCCAGAACTCATTGAATTAATTTTGCTTTTGATTAGGCTCACAAAGATGAAAGCAGAATACTGTGTGATGGCACTACACAGATTTTAAGAGTGTCCTATTATGTTTTACTGATGCAGTGTGTAACCTGATGAGAATGTTTGTGGAAAATATACTGAAAATGTACTCAGCCTGTATCTGACAGGCAGGTTTAAATAATTGAAAACTTTTCTCAGGAGATTGCCCAAGTTGTGTGGTGTGAGGGAATCAGGTTTTGTTTGTATTAGTAGTGAAGACCTTTAATTCAATGAAACTGAAAAACTGAGATTAACTATCAAGGGGTGGAAAATGGAAAGCAAAATATTTGGAACTGTTTGTACAGAAATGAAACACATTTTATTCCAGGCTGTTTGGAACACTGGCCAATTAATATTGCAGTGTAATGATGTGTGCACACTGATCTGAGACTGGGTTGCTGCTGGAGGATGAGGATGTCTTGCCCTCTGCTCCCCCTTGCTGGGTCTGTCTAGTCTTTCCAGTATCTGATTCCAGAAGCCCTTATGGATGAGTTAAGTTGGTTTTCTGCTAGAGCTGGAAACTGAAGTAGAAAAAGTAATCTGTATGTCATTGAGGAGCTCAGACCTGCCTGATACTCACTGGTGCTTGTGAGGCAGCAAGTGTGGAAGAGGCTGTCACTTTCCTCAGTGGCACTTCCCTGCTGGGACAGTAAGCCAGCTGAGAAATCCCATGTAGCCCTGCCTATCCAGACAGCAATGGATTTTCTTCTTAAAAGAGTAGAAAGAAAATCTGAACTGCAGGTTTTTCACAGTGGTGTTTCATGGCTGTAATCACCTTAGAAGTGATCCTAAACTCTTTATTCTCATGATTGCTATTAAGTTGTTCATGAGAATGGAAAACAAGATTTGTGGGTCAGTTTTGATCCTTTTGAAGATAATGGTTATATTCCCCCTGACTTCAGAAGGGTCAGAAACATTAGCCTTCTTATTTTTTTGCTGTGTCCAGAAAGAAGTATGTGTTGCAGATGAGATTTGTCATTTTGTCATCTGTTAGAAATTCAGCTTTTGGCACTGCAACTATGTGAGCAGCATGTGCAGTTGCTGTTTTGTTTCTGGGTTTTGGTGGGGTTTTTTGTTCTGTTTGTTGGTCTAGTGTTAGTAGTCAATGAAGCCTCAGCAGTAGCTGTTACACATAAATTGATTAGAGTCTTAAGGTGACAGGCTGTCATTTTCCATGTCTATCTTTGGAAGTAATTGTTTCACTTCTGCCCAGCATTAGATTATGTGGATTAGACGGTATGTTACCTATGCAGCAGAGGGTTTATAGTGGCTGATCCCAAACGGAATGTAAAATATCCGAACATGTGTGTTTAAAGGACAGGGAAAATTGGCCGGTAGATTTCTATGTATCAAATGCAGCATTTAATTTGGAGAACAGCTGGAGATTGCAGAGCATTTGTATAATAATGTGCACTGGTGTGAGCACTCCCCAGACACATCGATCTTTTGGGAACTTGCAAATCCTTGTGCCTTCTCTTTTCTTCAGGCAATTTTCCCTGAACTTTCTGAGCTATCCCCTGTGACTGCCTGTCACTGTCTTCTCACAGGGCTGCGAGCTCTGTAGGCAGGATCAGCCCTGCTCTCTGACCACTGCTCTGCTTTGCATCACTGCCAAGTGCGTGGCTGCCAGTTTGAAGTCGGCAGTCTTGACATCCTGTGCTTGAACAAGACCTGGCTCAGTCAGACAGATACAAGTCTTAACCTGCTGGCTACACTTACTTGGTGCCTTGCTCACTGTTACAGCAGTTTGTGGGATGCAATGGGTAAAACAGGAAAGTCAAATAGACAAAGTAATTTGAAAGGCACGCACAGGGGAGTTTGCTTGGCTATTTTGAGTATGTATCATGAGGCTGTATTTGTGCACACTCTGGACAACTTTTTGAAACAGTTTCTGCTTTGTCTTCCAAATCAGAAAAGAGGATTTGGGACAGCTTGTTTCAGGAGACAGAAACAGGTTAATCTATCGCTGTTTTTCTGGACAAACCATGTGTATAAAACATGTGCAGCAACATGTTTGTATATTCATGCACTCAAAGCACATACACTTTTTCTAGAATACATTTCTGTCCTGGTAGTTCAGTGTTCATTCAGCTTCACCTATGTACATATTAGTTATTTCCATGAACCTTTTTTAATATGTCTGCTATAATTTTAGAATTAGGAACTACTTAAGGATGTTTTCCCTTCTATTTTTTTTAATTTCCCCAAAAGCTTGAATTTTTTTTCTTAAGTTGATTTGAATTTTCATATGTATTTTTATATACATATATCTTTGTTATTAAAACTACATTCACATTACAGATGAAAATTAGATCCACTGCAATGATTTTAAATGTGGGTTCTACTTAAATTCAATATGTACTAATATAGGAATTTTTTTTAACATTTCTGTTTAACCAAATGCTAGAGAAATAGTTAAAATCCCACATAAAAGTGCTTTGGACTGCAAAAACCCCAGTGATTCTCTTTGGCACTGGGAAGAAGAGTGCTCAGTGTTGAAGGCTTATGACTGATGATGCATGGAAATGATACCTGCTGGTCATCATGTAGCAAGAGGAGACTCACTGCAGGTGTCCATGGGGTTGCTCTTCCATGTTACAATACTGGCAGATTTTTAACATGAGAGAAATTATCTGTGTGAAGAGAAATACAGGGAGTATATTATATTTGTCAGCAGTTCATTCCAGCAGAAAGGCTCCTTTCCTTTTGCTGGAAACCAACACTGCATGCTGGAGGCTAGGTGACTTCAGTTTTCTTCCAGTTTTAAAACCACAGAGTCTTTAAGCTTGCTATTTCCAGCACTCAAGATGTTAAAGTAAATATTAAGCTCTGTCTTCAGACAACTTTCAAGATCTATGAAAGTATTGATTGACATGAATTCAGTGTGGATCAGGTCTTGTGTACATCCAAGTTATCACTGTAAGAAGTTCTTAGGAAGTTTTTTCCCCTAAGGATTCTTGTAAATTTGTCTATGTCCTTCCATGTAATTACTTTAAATCTAGATACACCACAGGCATTTTGAGTCAGACTTGCTAACAGATTTTTTTTGTCTTTTTTTTTTAATCTATTTTTGATTTTCCTTACTGTATACATCAGTACTCTTGCTGGTCCCTGTTAAAGGTGCTTGTTAAGAGCAAAATTTTATGTTGTACATGTTGAACTGAGTGTGCTTTAAAGAAAAAAATCTAGGTTTGCACTTTTAATGACCCAAACTTTCATTCATCATAGAATTCTGTGCTTAATCTGTTCTAGGATCTCTGCCATAATCTTATCACTTTAATTATAGTCCCCAAAAATGCAAAAAATGTTATATAACTCTTTCTGAACTTGTTTGGGCTTCTTATAGACATGCTTATATGGCAGGAAAAATATTATGCAGTCCAACCGTGGCATAGGGGAAAAGTCATGCAAGCAACAATTAGGATCTGATTTTCTAAAAAGAAACTTGCAGAGATACTCTGTTGGCAAGAAATACACAAAGAATAGTTTCAGTATAATTTTCTGAAAAATATAGACTTCCAACCACTGGCGTTGAGTAAATTTCACTTTGTAAAATTGAAGTTATTATAATCTTTCTGTTTTATTTTTTTTTTCTTATGTGGTCAGGGTTTAACAGATTAAATGTGTGTTTTAAAATGACTTGCATAATCCTCTATTTGTAATTTAGAAAATTGTCAATTCATTTTTTCCTATGGAGCTAAAAACCATTTGGGATTTATGCATGTTGTAAAAATCTTATGTGTGCAGGTGTTACTTGGCTAGAGTCAGAACTGCTTTCTGTCTTTTCACATTGTAAAGGGTGTTTGACTTTCCTTTTGTGGGGTCCCTGAAAGAAAGAAAGGTTTGTCATTAATGTTGTCATAATGCTAAAGGCAAGAAAAAATAGGAAGAACTCTTTTTTATTTTCGGTTAACAAATTCTTTGCGTGAGTGTGTATTAATTTCCTATAAGGACACTTTTGTAAGAACTACTGACCTTTGAATTGTTCATTAACTCTATTTTTAAGTTCTCTTGTTGATTTGCACATGCTTTTTCTATGTCTTCAGACTCAATTTGATTTTAAATCTTTCATATTTTAAATCATTTTTTTACTGTCAAATAACAGGAAATAAAATCACAGTAAAATTTAGGCTTAAAAGGGACCGTTTTACCCACTATGCATTCATGTGCACAATACCCACAGCCACATGCACACTGAAAAGCAGTGATTGATCAGCTTGATCTGCCCAGAGCCACAAAGTCTCTCACCTTGACAGCACCTACAAATCTCAATGTGAGGATAAATCAGAGCATTAGCAAAACTCTTTTGTTGGGAGCATAATAAAAGCATAATAAAAGTTTATGTAGGGTTAGCCTTAAGAGGTGTGTCAAAGTGTTCTAAGAAATCCCATCATGTATCAGAAACATGTCAGCTGCTGAATAATTTCACACAAATGGTATGTAGTTGGAGATATTTGTGTTAACGCAAATGTCACAGACAAGAGTGTTGAAATGAAACCCATGTATAAGCATTTTTACTGGTGTTCAGGCCATCTGAACTGTTGGAAATATATGGCATGTGTATTGGACCAGATCAGTCATTCTAGGTGCATATGTTTTACAACCTGAGAAATTGCCTGGACTCAAAAGAATCTAAATGTCAGAGCTGCCATTAAGCCACCACCATTGTCACATAAATGTGTAACTCTTGTGAAATCTATTATGTGATTATGAACTCTGCATTTATAATGTACAGGACGCAAAACTTGTTGATATTTAGGAACAGCCTGCTTGAATGGGTATATTGGTTATTTTAGTAGATATCCAGACTTCCAGTCCTTGTGTGCTTTGTCTTTGAAGTCTCTGGATTACAGTCAAGAATAATCTGGGCATTTTGAGGGATATGCCACATTTTCATTTTGATAATGGGAACTGCTTGTGTAACTTCTTGACTTTGATGGTTGCTACGTCAGAGTTTTATTGAAGATCACAGTAACACAGAAAACCATTGTTTTATTTCCTCTTTGTTAGAGCCTTAAAAATCACTCTTGTGTAATTAGTGATAGTGAACTGCAGCGCAAGTCACATCCCTGTATCACCAACAGAAGCCGCCACAGGAGCCCAGGAGCTTCCAGATTTCTTCTCCAGGGGACTTTCCTGGCCAGTTCTCCAACTGTGCTTCAGTTTGTAATCCTTTCTCTATTAGTGATAGGTGTCCATCTGGGAAGAGGCTCCGTTCAAGCTGTAAAACCCTGTCTGTGCAGCTGGCAGTCTCATCTGAAACGGATTTTTAAGAACTTTGTTGGAGAAAGACTGTCAGGAGTTTGCCTGCTGCTTTCAGGCTGCAAAGATCATCTTCATTTATTTTTAGAGTGTATGTACACTTTATCTTCTCATATCAGAACTATTTCTCAACGGGCAATCTTTCAGTATTTTTTTACTCTCTTAGTAGTTTTGTTTTGGCTTGGAATACGTAGGAGTAACATGTAGTAGCAGTATTTGGGAAGATCACTCAGGAGTTTGAATTTCTAGCCAACAGTTGTATCTGAATTACTGCCTGTGAGTGGAGAGAGTGACTTCTGAGCTCTTCAAAGCTGCTAGAGCATTCATTTTGGTCCTCTCCAGTCCTGGTTTTTTTCTTCTATTTTGATCAACATAAAATAAATGTTGCTGAGGTATCCAAGAATCATGGGGAGCTGGGGTGGGGGACAATTTCTCTGAGTGTATCTCCTTACATGGCACTTACCACAGCAGTGCTTGTGCGAAAAATTCCTCTTCTATGAGGCAGCATCATGACATTTAGTTGCTTTTTATTTCTCAGAAATAATTTTTGCAACACTTTGAAATTGCTCAAACTCTCAATTTTTCTGCAGCAACAGGTTTGGAGAGGAAGAGATTCCAGCCATGAATAGCTTCTAGAAACTATGCTGGCATACAAAGTATCTTATATAAGAAGTCAGATCTCGGGCTTGTTTTTTTCTTCCTCCCTTTTCTGCCCAGCCCCTTTTCTGTGCTAGTGAAGGCCTTTGTTATAGCAATAGCCCAGCTGGATGCTACTTCCTCTGCTTAAGTGAAGTTCAAGAAACCAGCTGCTGCTTAAAAGAAAACTGCTTATTGTTAAATTCCCCTTCTTCCCCCTGCCAAGGTTAAACATGTCTCTTCTCCGTCAGCACCTCCAGTGTAATGTGTCCCCAGATATTGGTGGGCACGCCTTCAAGGACATAAACTTAGTCCCTACCAAGCTACCTGCTGACGAGGCAAAATGATGGACAACAGCTTTTAAAGTTGACTTAATGTTAGCCAGTCACACCAAGATCAGTTTCCCTTCCTTTAGAGGCTTTTTCCTATCTCCAGAGCAGTGCAAGGTAAAATGCAGGGATGGAAAACTTTTATGAGGATATTAATTTTAGTTTTCTTACTCTTGCCTGATTGTTTTCATTACTACTGTAGTCAGCAATATTTTTCCTTCCTCCATACAAGCCTCTGAAGATTCTGTATAAAATATTGTACCTTGAAATTTTTAATATGAGAATTTTCATGATAGCTCCCAAGAAGTTTTTAGTCCTGTGATTCGCCCACACTTATATCTAGTAGGAAATGATGGGCAAAGAATACATTAATAGCTTCTTCCTATTTTTAATCATCTGCTTTTAAAGAAGCTGATCACTAAGACCTTGAAATGCTTAGCTTAAAAAGATGAACTCTATAACTTGTTTTCAAAAGTGTATTGTGCGACACTGAGATGAAGTCACAGGCAAACAACAAGTTTAGGAAAATTCACTGCTGTACTGAGATTTCCTCTAAAACTCAGCTTTCTGAGTATTGACTATGGTCCATTCTGTAATTCCATGATTATGTGCATTTTTATCCCAGACCATTGCTGTGGTAAAAGAGGAGGTCTCATTTTCTGTGTCTGTGATAATCAGTGCAATACCTTGTTTAGGATACTTTCTCTAAAAAACAGTAATTTACATTATTTCTTTAAGTTTTCCTGTATTACTAAACTGGGGTTTCAAAAGAAAATATTGTCATCATATAAGTAAGCACTATCAATCTACAGTATAAAGAAGCAGATGGACAATAGATCAAGATACAAAAACATTCCTAAATCTGGAATTTCTTGAGTTTTGAATATTTGACTGCTTCTGTAATGCTCTTTCTCATATTCTTGTGCAGGTTTTTTATTTATGAGTGATGCATGCCCATCTGTATGCATATATATATTCACAGTGATGGGAAATCAAGCTTAATCCTTCAGCCCTCAATCCAGCCTTTACTGTTATATGCAATTTTACTTACTTCAGGGAGGTACATAACGTGGCCCTTGTTTTATCTGCTTCTTGTCTTTAAGTAGTTTCACATATATGTATTGTTTATTTTCTCTAGGGAGAGCTATTCTTTGATTTACCTTGACTGGATTTACTAAATCTGTTGTAAGTCTCCATTTAAGTGAAGTCTACAGCAATGTCTGAAGCCTACCATAAATTTCTTTATGAGAGTGATTTCAGTAATGTGTGTGCTGTTGTGTGATAAATGGCTCATGATTTGATGACAGAGCAGTTTAAGTGTTATTGTCACATCCTAGTCGCATCATCACATCTATTCAGACACAAGGGAACTGAGGTAAAATTAGAGGCTTTTCCCAGATATTTTCATTGGTTGTTTCCAATGTAGGAATGGATACACGTATTTTATCTAATATCCATATGATGATTCATTATATCCACCAGTCTGTGTGTTTTCATAATTAGTAATATGTGACACGGAAACTTGGGTGGAGCAGGGCTTGCTTTGAATTTGTAGCACACGTCCTTCACGGTATTGTTTGCAGTCCTGCCACCTATCTTGGGTTTGTATCTTCTCCTGAGGACACTGTTTCTAAATTCATATCTCTCCTAGAGAATCACAACAGACCTCCTTTGTATCTCCCGTGGAATCCTGAGAATGCTGTCTAAAGTGTTAGTTTACTTTATCTATAAGGGAGAGGAAAAAAAACACCACCAAAATTGCTTGCTTTTTCTAAACTTCTGTCTGGTGTTCCCACCTGGCCAGTGGGAGATAGCAGGCAGAGCTACTATTTAATACACATCTCTGTTGCACTGTCATTGAAATGAGAGGGGAGTGAAGCTATGTTTGGTAAGTCTTTCTGAGATTCCTCAAAGGCTAAAAAAAAAAAAAGGCCTGTTGAACAATATGTTAATTTTAAAATCACTGTGTTTGAATGTAGCTATCTGTTTTTCTTAAAATATTTCTGGAGCTGCACATGAGCTGTAGTTGAAGATTTTTAAGACTTGGTTTCCTAAAGGCAAGTTCCTAAAGGATAGCTAAGCAAATGTACAAGTCATTAAAAAGTTATGAAAATTCCAGTGTTTGAATCCAGCATGACAGAAATTTAAGTATTATTTTATATAACTGGCAGCTATTTTATACAGAAGATTTTGACAGATTAATATTGCATCCTAGCACTGATAATTTGAAATCAGTTGTCCAAACAAGGCAAATCCAGCTGCAAATTCATTAGTACCTACCACCTTGATGCTGTGCTCAGTGATAAAATATATGGATGGTAAAAGTGTTGATGTTATTTTTTTAGCCATTCCTCAGACTATTTCATGAATGGGAAAGGAAGGAATACGCCTATGAAGACAAAAAGTGTGAAACTAAGTAAGAAAGAAATAGTTAAGAAAAAAAAAGAAGTTTGCTGTGATGTATTATCTCAGACATAAACAGTTCTTTAAATTTATCTACTAAACTGTCCAGAAGAGAGTCAGCACATCAAGAGACTGTGTCATGAACAGGAATAAGAGAGGATGGCTTTGCAAGCAAAATTTGAAGAAAAACAAATCCCCATTTTCTATTTAAACCCAAAATCACAGTTGAAATACAATCAGCTTAATTAAATGATGGACACCTATTCATAAATAGAAGCTGTCAAGCTAATAATTTCTAGTTGCCAGAATGAAAAAAAGCATGAGCTAGAAATATTGAAAAATAGGTCAAATGTTTCTTAATAATGTGCTAACTGCAGGAGAACTAAGCCCAGGAAATCAAATAGTGAACTCCTCTGGCTCTCACCTGTGAGATAGTCTGCAAGTAGGAATGAGGGACATAACTTGTTAGGGAAAATATTTGCCTGATTTTTCCATATGGAAGAAATGTTGGTTCACCTTGCCAAAATGTTGCAGAGCACTTGGTGGCTTAATCAGAACTGTTCAGAAAGCATGTGACACTTTGAGGTTGGATCCCCAAACACGTGATTCTTGAAGCGTACAGAAAAGAGGAGCAGCCATCAGGATAACGTTACACTTAAATTTGTGTGCTTTTCTTATTTCTGCAGTTTAAACTGATGGTGATGGTCTGTGTAGTCTCACCAATATGTGTAGTGTCTGTTGAACCTTATATATTAGGTTTCCTCTGCTAGAAGAAAGTTGTTTTCTGTTCACAAGGAAATCAGTAGTGCCAAGTCCCACTGAATAACTAGTGAAATTTCTTGGGTCTGGAGAATATTGTACTGCAAGTTTATTCCTCAGCTACTTTTCTTCTTCACCCCCTCTCTGTCATTCCAGATGACAGAGGGTCTGCCTCAAAATGTAACTCTGCTTGGACAGTAAACCTGTTACTGCCTGCAGCTCTCCCCAAATAAATAACATCACAAGGTTATCATTCTTTCAGCAACTAAACTATCCTTTTGTACCAGGAAAAAGAATTTATAGTAAAAAGATAATCTAGTGTTCTCCTAGCTGAGCCAATACTAAGTAGGTATAACTTTATAATTGATCACACGAATCTCAATAAACTGTCACAGAAATAGAAGAAATTGAACACTCTACAAGGAAAAATGGAAACAAGTGTTGTGTTGTCAGAATGCTTAGTTTCAGCTTATTGATTCCAATCTTGCTAGGTTTTGTAATTTTATAGTTTTTGAACTAAGGTTTTCTTTCTCTTTTGGATTCAATGAGGGTGAAAGGCTTTTAGAGCTTTGTAAAGTTTTAAACAGGTGGAAAAAACAAGGAGTGATTGATTTAGTACAGAATCGAAATGTTTTCGTTCTCCATCCCAAGAAAAAAATCATGTCAGAGTATTTTCTCTGTCTAGTTGGAGTAAAAAAAAATTATTCGTTATCTTGTGTAACAGCTTTGCTGCCAGTCCTCATCAAAGTAATAAAATTGCAACCAGTAATGAAAACAGAAAAAAATAATTTTCCTAACCTTCAAAGGAAGGTTCAATTTATGTGTTGTATAAAGGCTTGAGTCAGTATTTTGTCCTATTCAGCTTAATGTTTGCACATAGACAATAGTATCAAGTAGCAGTACTATAGCAGCTCACTTGTGCAGTGTCCAGTGCTGTTAAACACAATATATCTATCAGCTTCATGGCAGGTCCATGTAATCACAGATCCATTGATTCAAGAAAGTTTTGACTTGCTCATACCAGTGAATAGGTTATTTTTTTATATGAGATCATATTACTAAAAGCTTGCCAAGAGCTGAATACCACATTGGGGTTAGATTTGTAGAAGCTTACTACATCTTGTGACCTCAATTTACTTAAACTTGCATGTTTTCTATTCTGGTAAGACATAAATAAACCAGCCCTGGAACACTGTGCAAGCTGCAGAGAGCACAGTGCAGCTCAGGACACTTCCATGGCCACCCCTTTCGGAAGGTTAAGCGCCTTGTCCCTCCAAGGAGCCAAGATCCCTGGCAAAAGTCCAGCAGCTCATTGTGTTGTGATGGAAAGAAACACTTGGAAGCAACCAATTCACTGTGCAGGATGTTAGATATTTTTTCAATTAAACAAGACTAAATTTAAGTAAAGTAAAAGGGCTAACTTCTAAGCCTCACTAGGGAAAAAGTGGTGAGTCCTGTTTTGCTGGCTGACACAGAGTTTAGGCAAAAATGATTACTTAAACCAGGTCCAACCAGTCTCACTCTGTTTAACCATCATATCCTCTAGTTTCTGTATAATTAAAATTGTGTCTTTTTTCTTTCTTTTTTTTTTTTTTTTCATCATTTAGTAACAGTAAGCCTAAAGAGCGTCTTCCTGGGTTTGGTTTTATTTCCATGCTGTAGTAGAATCTCATGTAACAGACCAGAGGAGGTCTGAGATCCCTGTTTTGCTTGCTGTGAAGAGGCTGCTTTGAGGCCTTAGAAGGAGCAGGATGAAGAACAACACACTCCTCCAATCTCCAGGTGGTGAATGGACCCTTAGTGATTTTTGCCAGACTGCCTTTAGGGCTCTTGAGAAAACCTTTGATATTAGATTTAGACTCTTTTTCTGTCAGGGTGGATTTAATGAAGGTTTGGTGGCTGGAAAAGAAGGGCATCTGCCTTCAGTCGCTTGTGGAGCATTATATTGTTGACACTTGGTCAAAATCAACTACTTTGCAGTATTTGTGGTTTATGGATGTGGAGTTTGTGGAATTCAAAGTTTAAAATGTTTAGTAAAAGCAGTTGTTTTGTCACTATTGTCTTGGTAACTGGAAGACTGTTGTCTCACCAATAAGGATAATAGGAAAAATGCAAAAGAAGCTGATTATGTTGACTCTGATTCCTTGGTAACTTAGACTAAAGTGGAAATTCACCCCAGTGGTGCACTGATTTCAAAAATGAAAAGAACTTGGAAAATGAAAAGTCTAAAAAGGTTCTAGAGTAGTAGTAAATTGCTTATTATTCTTCTAGCTAGACAGGACATAAAAAATGGTGCTTAAAATGATGTTCAAAAAAAGGATTTATCTCCTGCTTTGAGTGGAGAGACCATCCTCATTCTGATGGCAGCTTTGCTGCAAACATCATCTGGATTTGCCAGACAGGGAAGACTTTCCCTGCTGCTGTGCTCTTGAAATACTTTTAAAATCTCTTCATATTCTGTAGGATTCCAGCATTAGTGCAACATGTAAAGCACTGCACATACCCTCAGAAAATGCACATCCCTAAGTGCTGTCTATGCCCTTGCTCCCAAACTTGCTTCGCACTCATAAAAGCATGACCAGAGTGATTGGACCAGAAAGCACTTTGAAGCTGGCAAAGCAAAATCATCCTAAAAAATACCTTGTTCAATAGTAATGAAGGTCTTTTCCTAGCTAAGTAATAGCTAGAAATAGCTGCTTCTAGCAGCAGGTAATAAACATACAAAGAGAAAAAAAAAAAGATAGAAGACTCCAAGCTTTCTTTCTTACTCTGGCATTGTGTTTTTGTTTTACTTCCAGAATTCCAGCAGCTGAAATAATTTTTGTTGTTTTGTTCCTGTAGATGTAGAAAAATGTTTTGTTTGACTTTGAAGTTAGAATGAAAAAAAAAAGCCCACCTTATGTAGGAATGGAAGCATTTTTTGTGAGTCAGTGTCAACTTTTTTTCCATTGAACAATAAGAAGCTCAAGGTGATCCCATGTTAGAAAAGCAAAATGCATGCATTTTAAAAAATTCTTCAGAAACAAAGGTGGGAGTTTTTTGGTTTGGTTTGGTTTTGATGGGTTTTTTTGAAATTACTTTAGAATTTTCTGTCATTTGCAGTTTCAAGTATTCTCCTAGGAGGATAATTTTGTATAACCCTAATGTTTCAATACATCATATGAATGTGTGTAAAATTCCCATTGACATAAACACCTCCACTTTGAAAGACTAATTGGTTTTGTTTGGTTTTGGGTTCTTTCTGGCAAACTGGATTTTCTGGTGGGTTTCTCTTGGTGGGTTGGTTGGTTTTGGTTTGGGGGGTGAGGGGGTGTTTGTTTCAACCTGCAGATTGAAATCAATCTATACCTAGGTGTACATCCCTGGCTTTATTCCTAGTATGCCAGTGTGATCAGAAAATATGTACAGGGGAAAGAGACAGTAAAAATATTAGGTCCCATTGTGCAGTTGAATCTATTCAATTTGTCATTTCAATCAGTGCAGAGCCTGTAAATCCATCTGATTGGAGGCTTGAAACACTAATGAGTTTTATTCACAACATGATATTCTAAAATAGATTTTTTTTTTATTATTCCACTACATTCTTGGAAGCACAGCTTTTATTGAAAGCTTGTGCCTGATCAGTGGAGTTCTTTTCACTATGTTTTTACATTTGATCTGAATTGTTGCACATTAGCAAATGTCACAGTTCATTGATAGATGGAAAGGAAAAGGCTTTGAAATTCTTGTATATACAGTGTTTGAATGCCTATTACACACAACTTATGTTTGTTCTTTTCTTTTTAATATTTTCACACATTGATATTAGTTCATGATTCCTAAATGAAAAATGTTCCGAGCCTGACAGCCCAAAACAAGGTAATCTTCAGGTTTTTTTCCAGAATAAACATGACCCTTATGTTTTAGGCTGTCATTCTTCTTTCAAGTTGCTGCAATCATACTTTGAGTCCTTCTTCAGATTCTATCAAAATAATTGTTTTATTAATGTAGTTACTCTTCAGGTACATTGCTGCCTTTGCTAGGATCATGATCATTTCATTTTCTGAATGTCTTTGTATATGTATATAAATCACTTAATTTTTTTGCAACCTGTGAAAAAGTGTCCTGCCAAGTAAGTCTAATCCATTTTTTTGCTACTGACAAAATGCAATGAAAGAGGTTATTTAGAGGGGGTGTGTAAGTGCTGCTCTCTGCAGTCCATTCCCTTCATACTCCAGCAGCATCCAGAGTTGTAAAAGGATGTTAAAATGGGCTATTCCACCTTATCCCTTTTAGTATCTGCTTGTGTATCTGTTGTCCATAAATGTTTCTAATTCATATTTGGAGTAGCTGGTGCAGTCTGCCTTCACAGCTACAGCAGCCAACTCCTATGAAGGAACACTTTTTTTACCCATTTTACGGCTTAACAATGTCCCAGTTCTAATATTGCAGGATTTGATAAATAGCAGTACCACGTTCATCTCACCATCTGTGTGATGATTTTAATCTCACTCATATTGTTACACTCCTTTGTGCAGTGGGCTTGCTACTCTAGGACTCCTGCACACATTACTCCAACTTACCTTTAGAGTGAACTGGACTTTACATTATACAAGTTAACATTTCATTTCTTTGAGATTAATAAATAAAAAGTAGTTTTGAGGGGACTTTAATTCTAATATTTACTGAAATTGTTGAGCAGGGTATGTTTGTAAACTTCATGAACCATGGACAGGTTCTGATGTAATTTTTCCTATCTGTTTTTTGCATTTTCTGCTTGTAATGGCACCAGATGGTTAAAATTTTTGTGATGTTAGAAGTAGCAAGATTCTAGTATAAATTGAATGTTTCCACCTTGTAATTTCCCCCTCTTGTGATTTGAGGCATGTTCTATCTATTTAACCTGGAATGAAACTTTCCTGATTTGGATCCATTCTGTCATCTCTTTAAGTATTTTTCAAAAACATCTTTCCTTCTAGATATTCAAAAGAAATGGTACCACTTAAGCTATTTCAGTAAATGTCAAAATAGGAACTTTACTGCATTCATGCACATACACATTCCTTTTTCAGTTTATCTTATAGTGCAACACATTCTGCAAATTCCTGATGCACACATCTTTCTTTTTTATGGGCATTCTGCAGAGAAGTAAACTGCCAGGCTATTCTGTAATCATCTTTGATGTTGCAATAAATGCTGTGTTCTTTAAAGCTTTTTAACCTTTAACCAGCTAAAGAACAAATCAAAGAAGCAGTTTTCTAGATAATTTAAAAAGACTATAGACACAGTAGATAAGTTGAAGTCTTGTGTTTGCTGTGTATCAAAAGACTTTTCCCCCGAAGGAAGATAGAAATTCGTTGAGCAGCTAGCAAACTTAACTCAATTTGGAGAGCTCATCAATAAAATAAATGTATATTCAAAAGGTGCAAACATTTCCACACACAAGCATGTATGTACAGGACTGATGTTTTCAGTTAACCATGCTTCAGTATGCACTGAAGTTGCCCAGTATGCAACCCAAAGCCTCCATTCATACACTGATCCAAGCAGCAGGTGCAAATCTGATCTCACAAAAGCTTTGCCCAAATCAAATGTCAGTGACTGTTGGGGATGTCCTCATGGCATCCCTTACTCTGTGTGTCCCTGCTCTTTGCTTCAGGGGAAACTTGCTGACCTGTTTTAAAAAGCTACGAATGTTTTACTGAGATGTACGGGGAGATCAGTCTCACTCAGTCCAGACCAAAGTTCTCATCTGTAACCTCAAAGGGAGTTGCCATCCACACAGCAATCTATCTGTCCTTCCACTGTCTTTCCCAGAAGCAGCTTGGCTAGTGATTAAGTCATGCAGGAGACCACCTGTGCTTCAGAGAGAAAATCTTCCTGTACCTGAAATTCCTGGGCATCACATTGTGCCAACATTAGTTGTCTTCTTTTGAGTGTATAAATTTAATCACCATTGGTTTAAACTTGTTCATACCTTTGGAAATAGGTACAGGCTGTCAGTGAGAGTAAGAGCTAGCCCAAGCACCCGGGGCTGAGTGTGGCACAGGCCACTCTCACCAGCTAATGCAGACCCAGCTGCAGGATCCACATGTGACAAGCTGAGCTGTCTGTTGGTCAGGGTGTCCAGTGACAGCCCCCAGCAGGGTGGGGGGATGAAACAGGGCCAGGGCTCACTTGTGAGCCAGGGCCAGAGGGTCACATCTGTAGCTCTGGGCTGGTCCAAAATGCAGTGTTGAGGGGATGTCCCTCCCCAGGGAAGATTGGACAGGGCCACTGGGGCCTGCAGTGCCCTCAGCACCCTGAACTCTATCATTAGCAATTCTGTAAGTGCAAGAAGGACAGAAGTGCTTCATTGGAGGCTGCAGAAGATGACAGAGCTCAGCTCAGCTGAGCGTCCTTTATTGAGGTAATCTCTCATGGTCCTCATCTCTTTGTATCAGTTCACATAGAAGTGCTCTATATTTCAGTCTCTTACTATTTTCTGGATGAATAGGAGAAGCTGTCCATATATTAGTTATATTTGTCCATTTGTCCAAATAACAAATTAGTTATTTGTATTAATCATGTTTAATGTTAACTTTGTTCATTTTTATTGATTGTCATAATTTTATTCTCCCTTTTTGTTGCATGGTTTTCTCCTACATGAGATCAAATCAGAGCATGAAACACTGAGTCTGTGGGTGGAATAGTGGTGTGTACAAGAGGCACAGGAGAGAGCATTTGAAGGTTGTTTCCCTCTCTGGCAGCTGCTCTCTAGCAGAGCAGGTTATCTGGTTTCTGCTTAGCAACAGAGACTGTACAGGGATTTGCTCAGAACATTTACCCAGGGCAGAAGCTCTGTCTGTGAGCTGCTCTTCATACTGACCTCCATCTCCCCATGACAAGGGATTTGTCATGTTTCCACAGCAAGGTTTCAGGAAGAACACTGAAAAACTTGAGAAACAATGATATGTTATCATTATTTAATGAAACTTCTGTTAACAGTTACCTAGGACAGCCTAGGAATACAAAAGGTGATGCATGAGGAGAGAGAGCATAGTCTTCTCAACAAAAGTTACACTTCCCAAACTGTGGATGAGTATCTCTTCTTCCATTGCTGCAGTCAGTGTTCTGAAGCTTGCTCAGTGGGAAGCAAGCTGGGCATCTGAAAAAGTCAGGTATAACACATAACCCCTGGAGTTTAGTAGAGGCAGTTGGTTCCTGATGCTTTATCAGTGGCTCCAGTATTCAGCAAATGCTGCAACTCACTCAGTTTACCCTGCAATCACTTCTTCTAATGTTTCTTTTTCTATTTGCCATGCTATTTCTCCCCGTACATCCTAATTCTATCCCTTCTTGGCATATATCAAGTACTGGTGCAAAGAAGATTTCAGTCTGTATTAAGTGCAGTATCAGCAGAAAGTTGGTCTTCTATTTGTTCTTATTATGGCATTTTATGACAATTAGTAATAACATATGTTTGAGATGAGTTTTTTTTAAATATGTCCTTGAGTTTGAGCAAATAAGCATCAGCATGATAATATGCCTGTCAGAGTACTACGAGTCAACACTCGTAAGAAAAGAGGGGTCCTGAATAAAAATCTGGAATTAGACATTTCTGAATGGAAACACCTCTTAACTTAACACCAGAAAAGCAACATCTTTATTTTGGCTCTTATAATTATTTTGTTTTGGCTTAGCCAAGTTCCCAAAAAGAAGTCTCTTTGGTAAAAACAGAAAAACAAGCTCTGCTGTGTTTTTTTTGTATGAGCAGAGACAGTTACTCAATGCAAATGTCTCATTTTAAGGAACTTAAAATCCTCAGGAAGGTTTTGTTAGTACAAATGCAACTAATTTTTCTATTTGGAACATCATGTTCAAGTAAGCTTTAGACTTTTAGTTATTTCTGGCATCCAGGGCATAGTTTGTGAACTGATATGACAGTATCTCATATAAATTTTCCATCTGGATGATTACAGTGCAATACAAGTTTCTTGCTGTGTTGTCAAGCTAGAACCAACTGTTGTCACTGGCTGACCTTGGTTTTTAAGAACGTGGGAACATTGCTGAAACACTTCACATAATAGAGAAGAGTTGTTTCTCTGTACTGAGTATCTTTATGTTGCCAAAGACTTCATTCATCTTCTTTTGAAAGGAGCACAGGATTCCCTGTCCTCCCCCATCACAAACTTTCTAAAAGTGTGAGTCAATTCCTTAACACTTAATCTCACAAAGGGTCTGTAGGAGTCAGTGGCCTGGTCTAATGTACAAAAGTTAGAAAATCAAGTCCTAAAACAAGACCAGAGAATGTGTTGTTGTGCTCTGACTTGTGTAAAATTGCTGAAAACAAAATATGGTGTTCTTCTAGGTGCATCAGTGAATAGTCATGGGCTTTTCTTCCTTACTGCAAAGTGATTGAGTTGGTTGTAAGAGTAAGGAGGTATGAGGAACATGCAAAGGAGCACTCTGATGGAAACAATAATTATTAGTTACTTGTACAGACTGTGAAATTATCAAAATAAGAAACTCATACTGTGGAATCGCTAAAACCCCCTCCTTAATGCTCACACTTTGTTTTCCTAGTTTCATTTGGTTACTCTTTTGCAGGAAAAAAAAATTCTGTGGAGGACCAGCCTTCTCACCATCCCTTTTTTTTTTTTCTTTTCTTTTTTACTTAGGTAGAAATAACAATTTTAAAACTGTAAAGAATATCTGGTAGCAAATGTCTGTAAAACATAGAGCATCATAAATGGAATATCTAGGCAGTATGTAAAGAAGCTGGCCCTGCTGCAGCACGATTTTTCCAACACTCATTCCCACATTACAGGGAAAGAAGTTTGAAAACTGTTGGAAGAATTCTGGTTTACTCCTTTCTTAATAAATGCACTAGTGTTCATATCAAGCTTCTATTGGGCAAGTTAACTTACAGGGTAACATAACAAATGTTTGAATAACTTTTTGCACCTGTTTGCTTTGCCTTCTTTCCCTCTGAATTGTCCAATACTCTGTTCATGGGCAAGTAGAATTCTGAGCTGAGAAAAGGAGCAGGTTTTCCCAGTGGTAAATTCTGTAATGCTAGAAAACTCTTCTTTCACAGTCTGGTGCAATGGCAAGAATTTGTTTTTGCATGGGAAGAGAGGAAACATGTATACATTTATGCTTTCTTTTCTAACAAATTCTGAAAATTTAAACTGAGAAACTTCAATAGAAAATGTCCTCATGTATTTCTGCTGTAGTCCGCCAATTTTGGTTCAGTGTGCTTGGTCCTGATATATGTGACTAGGAGGCATTTCTCAGCAGATAACTTTTGATAGCTTGTATACAAGTAACTCATTGCTAAAGTCATTGTATATTTCTCCAGGCTCACAACTGGCAGTTGCATAGATCTGGGAAGACAACTTCTGCCTTTCAGTCAGCTGATTGCATTCCTAGAAACAAAGACCTTTATTGACAGTGTATCGTGACTGTGGTACAAGAACTTGCCCACTCAGCTGATTACTTCTGGTTGGGTTTTTTTTTTTTTTTTTTTGCAATACTGGATAATTTCAGAGAAACTCGTTGCCGGATGAGTATTTTGTCCTGTCACTTTCATTATCTTCTTTAACTGGTTCCTTTTCCTTCTGATATCACTGCTGCTGGACCAGCTGGCTGCCTTCCCAAGTGTTCCCTTTTAGTTCTGTAGCATCTGATATGTTTCCCTGTGTGCTCAAAGACATAAAGTAAATGCCCAAACAGTGTAAGAAAAGAGGAATTGTGGAGACAAGGAAGGTACCAGAGCCAGCCTAGGAGTTGAGGAGACACCTAGGACATGTGACATCTCTAAGCTCCTTGGTAGAATATAAGCAGGTTAAAAGTTGTTCTTAGAAATTCTGAGGTGGCTTCAAAAGCTTTATGGTTAGTTCTATTTGGAAGACAGTATGTATATTTTTTCCTATAAGAATCAGAACAGAGGAATATTAATAGCTGCCTGCACATTGTAACATTTTCTGCATAATGACATTTTACAGGCTTGATATAATTTTCTGCCATGTGCATCAGGCCGTTAAATGAGAGGTCTTTAAAATTATCTCACCAGAACAGTTCTTTTTTCCAAACAACACCAAAAGAAGATGAGATCAAAGAATTTCATAAAAGGCGCTTTTCACAGCTTATCTGTTGTCAAATGAAGGTATTAGGGAAATGGCCTGAGAAGCTTTTCCTACTTGATACCCCTTTTGAAGTGACTAGAACTACAAAACATGCCATTTCTGCAAAGGATTCCAGTTGTGTTTCTCCCTTATATGAGAGGAAGGGCACAAGAACCGTATTACAGCAGCTGGGACCCTTCTGCGGTCCTTGCTTTTGGAGCTTGCTGGGGCTTTCAGAGGCAGGCAGGGAGCAGGGTTGCTACCCAGGGAGCGCCCTTCCCTGAACTCACCATGGAGCTCACAGCTACCAACTCTGCAGCTGGTTTGCCCCAGCCCCCAGAAAAATCCAGTGACACCCCAACACATATCCATCCAGCATAATTTGGGGTTGAAGGTCTTCCCAAATTCAAAATTTCTGAGGCTAGAAGGTATGGGATTGAACTGATGAAATGCAAATGGTCATCATTTGTTCGGCATTTTGATTGCATGCCCTTGTCTAATAAATTCCACATATTACAGTATTAAAAATTTAATCCTGATCTCAATCCCTATTGAGCTAAAGAGAGTCTCACCACTAAGGTCTGCAGGTACTCTCTCAGAAAATGAGATCTTGTGTTATAAGTGCATATAGAAAACATTCACTTGGGGAGAAGGTATAATATCCATCAGTGACCAAGAAGAACAAAAAACAAAATTGGAATTCTTAATTTAAAGGAGGAAGGAAGTAAAAAATGAACATTTTTGCTCTCACATTTTAGGGTCTTAATATGAAATTGTGTCTATTTGAGCAACTCAGAGCTAGAATTTTATGTCATATTCTCAGTGAGTAAAATGGGAGCTCTGTGGAGGAAAGCAGGCTGACCACTCTCCACCTGCTGTTTCTGCACAACATTGAATTACTCTAAATTTCATCTTTTTTAGAAAATGGGCTTAATTAAATTTTGGACGATTCTTTTTTTTACTAGACCCAGTATGAGCCTGATACACCAGCTAGTCCAATGCATAGTAAATTTGGTCCAGACAGTAATATGACTAAATTTATTTTCTGGAGAAAACATTAGGAAGGCTGTATTCAAGATCAGGTGTTCATAAATTGCACAGGAAAAAGGTCTGTGTGAGGTGTCTAATGTTCATCTGTGATTCTGAGCTATATATGTTTGCTTGTTGCAGAATCTAGCTATTTTTCATAACCATGCTTTCTCATATTCCAGCATTTATGGTACAGTTGAAGACCTGCACATTTCAAAAGTGATGCCAATGTCAGTGAATTTTGCTTGCCACAGTAGTGTAGGATTAGAGACTTTCAATATTTGAAACATTCAACTAAACTTTCCTGGAAGTATTAGTGCTGGGGTGATAAACAAAAAGCACATTTTTTCACTCTCAATGAATTCAGGACAGGCTGGCTTCTCTTCACTTTGGACAGTTTTAGAGTGTTCCTGGATATGTCTTTGTAACTGCCATAAATAAAACTTTCTTCTTGAGTGCTGGTCTTGGTAAAATTTAATGGTCCCTTGAACATTTTGCAAAGAATGGGTGAGGTCCTGGATAACATTTCCTGCTTTGAATCATTAACTTGTTACTTCCATGGTTCTACGACCTACTGCTTGCACATAGTAAGTCCCTCACCCAAGCCAGCCAATTTGTCTCAAGACACTTAACACTAGCCACGTTTCCCTTGTTGAGTAGTACTATGGGATGTGTTATGGGCATGAAAAACATGTTAAGAACCCCATTTTGTTCCAGTGTCCATGGATATTCCATAGGGAGACAACATAAATCTCCATGACAAAAGTGAACATACCAGGACTGCTTTATGGCATGCAGAGATCTCAGACAAACATCTTGCTTAAAACCCCTTTCCAGCAGCTCACATTATAGCTGAGTAAATTCTGCAAGGCAGGTCTTTGCAGTAATACACTGTACAGGATTTGAGAATCTCCATACGGATTGTGGAAGCACTGTTTGAAAACTAATTGCATTTGATTTGTAGCTTTCTCTGGCCATTCACATGGTATGCTATGATAGGGTACAGGGGGATTTTTGAGTGTCTCAAAACAGGCCAGCTATTCTTGAAAACATTCTCAAGGCTTTAGAAATGGTTTTTCTCCCACAGGCTCTCTCTAACATAATGTCTGAGGTCTCTACAAACAGAATAGAAAGATTCTGTTATCAATTTTGTAAAATCAAGAAAAACCAGCAACCAGTTCCTTTTATAAAAAACAAAGGTGGAAAGCACAGAATTGTTTCTCTAAAGGTATTATATAATTTCCAGCACAGTTAGGAATTGATACTTTGAGTAAGGTTAGAGTAAGAAGTAATGCAAATTATTTGCAGTAGTGAAAGAGCCCCCAGTGATATCTTCTGCAAGTACTGAAACAGCCTGCCAGAGGAGGTGAGGGAGTGCTTATCAGTGATGATTTTTAAGAGGAGGTCAGTTTATTTTCAGTAACTGATACAATTTTTTTACCTATGAGGCCGAGTATGTTCAAGGAATATCATTCAGTACTGGCTTTTGCTGGTGACAAGGGGGCTGAGAAGAGAGCAGGGCATTTCTGGCAGAAATGAGACTCCACTGCAGTGGAATGCAGACAGACCCATTTGCCCTCTGGCAGACCAGATTAGCAGAGGCTCCTGCTTCTAGGTATTTGTGGGCCCAATTGAGTCCATTCAGCAGGGCTGTTCAGGTTCACAGTTTTAGATCTGTCAAAGGCCAGAGACTGCCTTGCAGCATTGGAAAGTTTAGTTCCCCTTAGGTTAGGTACAGCTGATCCTTCCTGTCAGTGGGATAAGCTAGATGACCTCGCAAGATTTCCTTGTCCAGTTTTGTGTGGTTCTCTGATTCTCTCTTTGAGGCAATTCTTTCAAGGGCAAAAAAATTAATTTGAAATTACTGGGCAAAGTTGAGTAAAACTGACCAACAAGCCCTAATTATAATAGGTCCTCACCAGCTTGAGACAAATTTGGAGTATGGAAGTTTGGCTGACAAAAAAATTCTCAAATACAATATCTGAACTTGTGCATTTTGTGTTAAGTGAAAGATGCAGACATGTTGTACGAAATTTAAGATAGCAGTTCCTATGTACAGGTCATTTATTCCAAGAAATATGGGATTCGTAGAAATTGTTCCCTTCTTCTTTGGAACTCCTTGAAAGCCCTGGTACAAAACAGGAAAAACAACACAATTAGCCCCGAGTATAAACACTGAAATCAGAGACAGATAACATGTCATAGTGTCCTGTTGGAGATTGTTACTGTGAACTTCAAAAAGGAATCACAAGAACAGGAGAGTGCTTCTTGTTGTTTTCTTTAGTGTTGTACCTGGTTTTTCTCTTGGATTTATATTTGCCCCTGCTAATGCTGGGATTGTGGAAAATGAATCTGCCATCCTGGTTAGTCTTTGTCTCTGGGTAGTGAAGGTTTGCACATAGTTTTGTGGACAGTATGCCTGTGCAACTTCCATCAGAAGCAGGAAATGTTTATTTAAGTTTGGAGGGGTGGGACAGTTGCTGTAGTTTTAGGTAATTTTAAACAAACTGTTTGAGCATCCTGTTTAAATAGAGTTAAGTAATCACAGTTTTGTATTAGTTGAAGAAGAATTCCACACATGCAAGACATGAATAAAATATCATCTTACTGAACATACCAAGGTGATATATTTACCTGACTTCTTGAGCAATAAAAGTTGTGTGTTTGACTTTTGTTTTGCAACAACTTTAGTGGCTAAACATTCCCTTATGTAACAGTACTCTACTAGAATGTGAGCTATTTTACATTTGCATTTACCTGTGTTTGATACACATATTAGTTTCCTTGATACTTTCAGGGGCCTATGAAGAAATCTAATTCAAATGCAACTTTCTGAAATTGGGAGAAAAATCTGTGTTCATACAAAGAACTTAATTTAGGGAACTAGTGAGAATCAGAAAGAATTTATTCACAGCCAATTGTGTGAAAGCATAAAAGAAGGGGAAAATGGTTGTTGGAGTAGGCTGCTAAGATTTTTCAATTGTGAATTTTGGACGTGAGTCCATGTTCACTGCCTTTCCTGAATGAGTTTAAGTATTATAAAAGTTGAAGCGGGAAACAAAAAGCAGTAGTGAAAAGATTTGTTCCCAGACTTGTGCCATGGATGCATGGATGCCATCTGAGTTTTGAAACTGGGAGACAGATTGCATGATTTATTTTTGTTTTGTAATGTTTCAGTAATGAGGCTGTGTTGAACTGGATATTGGGTCCCCCAGCTGTTAGGACTCATTTAAAGAGAAAAAAATGTTTGTATTCTTCAGATTGAAGTGATAATTGTACATGGTCTTATGTCTATCGATGGATTGTCTTTAGACTGCAATGTAATGTTAATGAGATTTTAATTGGAAAACAAACAAAGGACAGACAGGTTAATGACTGATAACAGTTTTTAAAAGTCTTTTAAGATCTACACAATAATAATGTAAACAATACATCAAAGTCTTTCCATGTCTAACCTTTCATACAGGGTTTGCGTAGAAGTTTGTTCCTTAACAATGGTATTATTCCACATCTAAACAACTAATAGACTGTATAGTGTCATCTGTTAAATCTGAACTGATTGGCAAGATTATCTGGTCTTACTGGTAGGAAGACCTTGGTCATTAATCACACCTCCACAAAGAGGAACTGGATTGGATCTGTTATATCCTTAGATTTTATTGCTGTTATGTTTCTAGTATTCTCTCCTCCTTTTCCCAAATTAAAACATGTACAATATTCCAAAAGAAAAAAGGTAGAACCTCTGTCCAGTGAAACTCATAACATCTAAAACTGAGCAAATTTAAAGTGGCAGGGAGTATACATAATACATAGTCATATGTAAACAAAAAATATATAAGTAAAACTAAAAATCAGAGAATGGCAATAATCACAATAAAGCATGAAGTATTAGAAGGATTTACAGTAGAACGGGGGTGGCTATTTTGAATGTCAGGAAATGAAAAATTAAATTGGGACAAAATTAAAGGAGTGAAATGAGAGAGATGAAACAAGATTTCTAGTTTAACTAGTAAGTGTACTCTGCCATTTAGCAATAAGGCCAAAGACTAGAAAAAAGGTTGGTTTTTGGTGTCCATTTTTGATGACACAAAGCGTGCAAGAGACTCTCAATTAAGAAAGTTGAGAGGTAAGACTTGAATCATAGAGATATTAAGGCAGCCATTGTGCATTCCAGTATAAGAGTTACATTTATGGTCAGAAAATACTGTGGAAATACAGAGTTAAACATACTTTTTTTTTTTTTTTTTTACTTCTAGCCTGTTTGTTTCGCATCCAGTTTTCTTTTAAAATGTCTTATTCATGCACTGTGCTCTGCTTTTGTTTCCATTTGTTATTTTAAGTATTCTCATTCAACCATATCTTTTGAGAAATTCAAGGAAAAGCAGTTTGATTAAGGGCTAAAATAAACCCTGAAAAAGAATCAAATTACTTCAGAAAACATATTAGCTTACTTTGCAGTACTTTTTTTGCTTTATAGGTGCCAAGAGAGGATTAATCTGTAATGTCTTTGTTTGTGATTTTGCCTTTTATTTTAGTTTATATAATTAAAGAGTTCCCAGGACTGCTTTACATTTATTGTATTCATCAAAACATACTTCCCAAATGTTATGAAAACAAAGTTCAAAAATAATGCAGTCCAAACCAAACCCATTCCATTTTCTCTTGGAACACATTTGATAATAAAGTCATACCTTGTATCGCATTTTTAACGGAGTACAAACTGCATTGTCCCTTTATGTAGAATTCTTAAGGGTGTTCACTTTATATTCTCATACTTCAATGTCTTGGTGGTACATGTAGCAAGGTACATATGATCAGGAATAGTACAGTTGTTTCACTAATAGTGGGAGGATTTCATCCTCTCATTGGGCCGCTCTGTGTGTGTGCGCTTGCATTATGACAGAAAGGAGTCAGAGGGTTGGGAACCTGTATTTTGAACATTAACCTTTGATGAAAGATATGGAAAAAAGTTTGAGTACAAAAATCAAAATAACATGTCTGTTTTTGTTGAGGTTGTGGACATAAAAAAAATGGACTTGTCAATCTCAGCTCCTATTCATAAAATATTCTCTCTTCTCTTGCATCTTCTTTTCAAGTAAATATGAGTCTCAGCTGATCACATTGTTGTCCTGACTAATAAGAAAGACCAGAGAGTGCTTTTAAGAAAGTAGTTTCCATATGGACTGAATAAATTTCATCAAAAAAAGATGAGACCTTCTAATGTTGAAATTCTGGTCTGCTGTGCTTGTGCAAGTTGTGCATCTTACTGTTTACTTCATGCTAGTGGGCTTTCTCAGACTCACTGTAAACAGAAAACAGAACCTTCAAACCATTTTTTTTCTGTGAATTCTCCGTAGGAAAGAAATGTTTACTAAGGAAAGCTGGGAAGGTGACTTGAAATATAGATTTGTAGTAGAAAAATTCAATAGCAGAACAAATTCAATTACTGAGCTGTTAAATGTGCTTTTAGTAGGTATACTTTTGATGAGATTGTCAAGTAAGCTGCAGAATATGTGAGAAATACCCTTTCAAGTAAGAATGGGATGTGCAAAAAAAGGAAGATATAAAAGAGAGAGAGAGATGATTGATAGATATCAGTGTCCAGCTTAGAGAATACTGCTAAACCTTTTGTTCAGACTGTCTGGTGACAAGATACTCTGCTGAAGAGTTCAGGTTAAATTTTCAGTTAGCTTAACTGTTAGTGACCTAAAAAAGACTGGACTATAATAAAAGAACTTGAAGCTTTAACTAAACACAATTTCTGATGTCAATAGTCAGCAATTAGGCATTTTGTGAATGTCACAAAAAGCGTTTGGATCAAACACAGAGTATTTAATATGAAGAAAAAACAGTCTATCCTGACATGTTAGGAAGTGGTCTTCATCTATACAATTGTGTAAATCAGTCTTTTTCTGGTGTTATCACTGTTGGGAGCAGCAGCTCCCAGCTCAGTGACAAGTTGAGGGTCACCATTTGGGAGTCACAGCTGTAAAAGGCACAGCACCATCACTTTGCATCAGTATTGGCTTTTTTCTACCTGTGGTAGATGCAGCAAAATGGTAGCAATATTGGGAATGAGTATGGCTGTTCATATTGGGTATGAGTATGTGAGAATGGGAATGGCAGCTTTGTTTTCTTTGTTGATCCCACTCAAGTCCAGACTGTTGACTTTAGAAAGGTTAAAATAGCAGTGTAAGAAAGTTCAATTTCAACAAGTGTTAGGAGAAGTTACTTTAGGTAAGTGTTAGTCATGCTCTCCTCAGCCTGCAGTCCAATAGGTTTTGTGCTTGAAAAACTGAACTGTATCCATGTGAGATAATCTTAGGGAAAGACCTGCAAAGGGATACTTGAAAATGCTCTTCAGAGACAGTCATTCTGTGGTGCAGCAGTGAGAAGCCTAACAAAGTACAATGCCCACATCTTCTTTGTAGGGATGTTGCATCCTCTTATGTTATGTTCCAGTAGCAGCACAGCTGTGTTTTTCACTGACTTCATCACAAACCTGATGTATTGGTGGTATCCTTAAGCTCTAGCTTCTGAAATCCTAACACCATCTGAGAACTACCAGATTTTCCTTTAAAAGCAAGGCTATAATTCTTACTGGTTCCAAAGATAAAACAGACAGCCAACACAAGGACCCATAATTTTGCTTAAAGGAGCAAAGAGGGTGAGTGATAGTTAAACCCTACACTAATGTCAGAAGGTCTGCACTATGATTTTGAATATATCAGCAGTGCTGAGCATTACAGAAAGAGCAAATGCCTGGCTCTGAATCCATGCTCTTTTGAGTGTATGATGCAGCCAGAAGCTATGATGCTATTCTTCAGGATGTTTTCCTTCTAGGGAATGATAAGGAAAATGTTGGAAGATGTACCAAAGTCATTAGCAATGTTTTACCAAAAATGCCAGTTCACCTGGCTGTCCAAATTTCATCCAGTCCAGCACTTTCTGTGTCCCCAAGATACAGGAGGAAAGGCACAAAGTTTTTTTTCTGCATCCTCTTTCTGTAATCAGCAAAAAGTCAGACAAACATTTCTGGCCTCCTCCAGGAAGCATCTCTGATAAGTATAACATTTAGGCACTTAATGAGCAGCTTTAATGCACACGCTGAAGTTCAAGGGTATTTTTAAGTGCTGTGCTCTGACTCTGAGTTGTAAAGTAGATGATTAAAGACAAATGACAAACATTTATGAAATTCTGGATTCATATATATAAACTATGTAATCTGCAGGCTTGGATTCACTTGAGGGAGGTTAATTAACTTCAATCTTCTGTTGTTTTTCCTTGTCCAAAGCAATGTCACATCTTGTCTCCTTTTCTTCAACCCAGCACATGAGACACTGGGAGCTAGAGCCAAACTGCAATGTGACATCAGAGCTGCACAGGGGTGAAGTCCCATGCTCACACACCTGTGAATCACGTGGCCAGGGGAAGAAATGTCTGTGGCATGTCACATCAGGATTACCTCCACCTCTAACTAAACTCATGTGCATATAGCTGTAGATAATTAGCAGTAAGGAAATCAAGAATTTGGAGTAGGCATTCACCAAGGGTGAACAGGCAAGAAGTTGATGATTTAGGGGTATTAATACAGACTGGGGAAAAAATATGAAAATTGTAAGAAACACTTTAAAAAATGGATCTAAATATGTCAAGTGGATGTGCGTCATTTCATTCCTTATGCCTTCACCTGCATTGCCAGTATAGATAAGAAATGGTTCAAGATGCCAAACACATGTTTAGTTTGCTAATTTTTTTAGTTCTGTTTCAACATGTGCTGGACTTTTGGGTTAATGGTGTTACTGTCTGAGAATCTTAGTTGCTATTCTCAAGGAATGTTCATTTCTAGTCCCCCATCATGGAAATAGATTTGAAAGCTTGAACAGGGAAGTGATAAGCATTAGAAGAATATAGAAAGAACCTGATAAATATTTTAAAAATGCAATCCTACTTCATTATGAGGGTTTGAGGCAATTGAAAAAAACATATATAAGTGAGATTGGCAGCACTGGTTTCTGTAGCTTAACAGTTCTAAATATTTTTTTCATTATTTGGGGAAGATGTTTTGCAAAGTAACTAGTAAGAGAGAAGTGCAGAAAGAAGACTGAAATTTGTCCCACAGCCTATCAATATTTGACAAAATTGGCATATCTTTTAATGGGTTACTATGGCTACATTTTCTAAAACTTTGGTTTTCATGGCTAAATTGCAAAAGAAATAACATCATTTAAGTATCACTGGTATTATATGAACTTGATTATAATTTCATATTAATTTGTTGGTGTGTGGATGTTTATGTGCGTGTTTTGTTTAATACAGTATTTTGATTGCCTTTTTCTCATTTCTCACTTTGAGACTCATCTCATTTTCTTTAGGTTTGCTGGGTTTTGGTTGTCAGCTTTCTCCTTTTTCAGAATCATAGCATTAGTTTCTTTTATTTCTCTATGTAAATGCTCCAGTCATTTAAAGTGTGGCTTCAAGCAGTCCTTTATGTCACTAAAAGAAATTAGCTAAATAGCACTGTTTAATTAATTTCAGGACCGCCTCTTTTTCGTCATGGAGTATGTAAATGGAGGAGACCTAATGTTTCAAATCCAACGCTCTCGCAAATTTGACGAACCTCGATCCCGCTTTTATGCTGCAGAGGTCACATCAGCCCTCATGTTCCTTCACCAACATGGCGTCATCTACAGGTACATTTTTTTGATCAAAAATAAAGTACTCTTGGGGCTTCAGGATGGTTTTGGCTGAAATCCTCCATCTCTTAGCAACCAGTTTTAGATTAGTTGTTTGTTCCAGTTTGCTTACACAGAACTTTTTTTTGGCTGTTTATCATTGAGAATGCTAACATTTGAATAGCCTCTGCAGCAGTCGCCAGCTGTGTGTGCCAGTTTTGTGTTCTAGTCCAAATAAAGTGGGTTTGAAAAAGCTTGGCACAGTGCGACCCAGAGGTGACCTCTCTGCAGATCGGCGCAATCTCTGCACTTTCCTCCCTGTGCCATAGATTTCCTCTGGGTTTCTAACCCCCTGCCACTTCCTGAGTTTGTTTGTCTTAGTTGTCTCCACTCCGATACAATCGGGATGGTCCTTTGCAATGCTTTGCTTATGCCCCTTCCTCTTGACTGTTTGGGTGAAGGCTTACTCACCAGCAGGAAGTGGCTCTTTGGAGACAATTCTGATTTGCTTTCAAGTGCCCTGCATCTATTTGAACCTCCCTCACTGGCCCCAGTCTCTAATCTTCAACAACCATGCACACACACACTCAGAAAGTGCATATTGTTGTGCTGGGATGAAGAATGCATTTGGGGATAGGCTTTATCATTAAAACTAAGGATTTGCTTTGAAAAATTTCACCCTGATGTTAATGTGTTTATTAAATCCTTTATCTTGTCATTTCACACTTCCTCTCTGTTTTTATTTGTCTTTAGCAGCCTGTTATTACTTGAGATAAATTTGGGCTTTCAGAAGCAACATGCTTAACAGGTTTTGTAATATAAATCTGTCCTGTCTAGTAAAAACTCTGAGTTCTTCAGATCTAACTAAGCTCCATTTTTTGCCTTGATATTCCTACCCTCTTTCAGGTTATCAGTTTTGATTTGAGGTAGTCATCTCAGAGACAGGCAGTCAGAAATTTCGTGAGCCAAACCATCAATATACAGATATGGAATTTGTCACATCCCTGGATTCATATAAAGGCAGGTCTTGAGAGTACTAGAAATTGAGAAGGAAATATGAAACTTTTAGTGACCAGGGCTGAGTGGTAAGTTCCAGTAGAAGCAATTGGCTTTGCCACATACAAAGGGATTCAAAGGCGAATTTCTCAAAGGCGTCTCCTTTCCAGAGACATGGCAAACAGCAGAACATCACAGCTTCTGAGGAAATAAATCTCTTTGAAAGTGCTCTTTTCATCAAAAATCTAGTTTTCTTTATAAAACTCTTTGCTAGCTGCAGCTCTTAATCTCCATCTTTTATTAACACTGGTATGATGTTTGCATACTGGGTTGTGCTTTTGGGCCTGACATTTTACATGGGTTTGTTTTCAAGTGCTGAAGATCCAACACATTTCTTACCTTTCCTGCCCATATCATATTTCCTATTCATTGTCTGCATTTATTTCTAAAGCTAGGTATTTGTACATTCACATAATAGAATGTGGCAACTTCAGAATTTATAAGTATCTGTCATAAGCTTGGCACTTTGAAAAGTGAAGGATTTTGAGGGTTTGTCTCCATTAAATACTTGAGCTAATTTGCTCCTCCTGGAAACTGGAGGTAGGCACCTTTTAATTAGCAGTCATTTTAATGATTTCTGTGAGCCAGCAAGAAAGAATTGGTATAAAATTACAACTCCCTGCTTTATATGAATGTACATTCATTCAGCCCCCCATCCTTCACTGCTCCCATCCCTTAACACAAATCCTCCTCTCTCTACTCTTTCTTTCCTACCTCTTTTCCCTTGTCCTGCATGTAGCTTCTGCTGAGTGTTGGCTCCTAGCTGGATGCATTGATTTGCTTCCTGTGTGTGTTCTTTCTAGAGCTTCATGAGCAGAACGCTTCCATCACAGGAGAAATGTCATTCTGAGACAATGTTTCATAATCTAAACTTCACAGCGTACTCACAACTTTTGATTCAGACGCTATGCTGACATCTGACATGCATGCTGGAGTATGACACTGAACTTGTAAATGGCATGTTATGCTGAGTGTGTGATCAGAATTCACATGAGAACATGAGTTGTAGGATGAAAGCATAAACTATTGAAATCAACAGGCAGAAATTAGGAACAGATTCAGTTGTATTTAGTTTTGACATGGGCTTTTGTATCTTGACATGGCTATGTCTGTAAGAATAATTCATTTTCCAAACTGTGAGAAACTAGGAGTTCAAATATTTGTAAAATGAACATCCCAGTTACACTGCAAAATACAAGTAGAAGGAAGAAATTAATTAATGATAAGAAAATGTCAGAATTCATTCACAATGTGCCAGGCCTTGGGAGAATGCATTCGTTTATGTCAAGCATGCATAAGAATAGTTGTCTTGCACAGAACAGTTTCAGCCGAATTATTCATACCTGACTGCATTATTTACTACAATGTTAAAAATGCATTGGGATCAAGTCACTCCTTTACATCTCCAAAGCTCTTATTAGCTGGCAAACAAGGAAAGAGAAGGGAAAGAAAAAAAAGAAAATAAAACAACCTTTGGTCCTGAATAACTACCAGTCATAACTACCTGACATGCCTTCAGATATTTTAATAAAGAATACTTGTCTTCTGTGTAATTATATTTCTAGAAAAAACATTGTGGTGTGAAATTAATGGTTATTCTCCAAAATGGGAAATGTTGCTTGTGTGGGCACTACTTCAAGGAAAGTGGGGAATATATAAATAAAATAAGATGTTTGATGGAAATGTAGGTTTCAAAATAGCTGCTATACCTTCTGATCTTTTTTCAGTCTTGTATGTGGAAGTATTTGTTTGGAGCTAAACAAAGTTATATTTTTGGAAGTAAATAACTAGCTTTAGCTCATGCTTTGGCTTGTTGGTTAGGTTTTTAGAAAGTGCTATGATGATACTAAATGATCATCTTTTATAACAACTGGTTTATCCTCATTTCCCCTGAAGTTCAAAGAGAAAGCCAGCTCCCTGTTTAGCAATAGAAATTATTGTCTGAGTTCACATCTTTGCAGCTAGCCCAACAGTTGTTCCCAGACTTGTCCAATTACCGGTGTGCTCATTGGAATTCCATATATCTTCCTTATGTTTATCCTCCTTATGTTTATTGAGTTTAAGTTGGGAATAAAGATGAACCTCACAACTATTATATATAAAGATATTCCATTACTGAATGCATGTTTTATGATAGATAAACTTCAGGATAATTTTTAGGGTGGCATTTTTAAAGGTCTGGTGTTACTGTTGTGTCCAAAACACTTCAACAGCCTAATAAAAATATTTACATCATCCCTGCCACCTTCCCTCTCATCTGGCATTCAGCTATTCGGGCACATGTCAGACTGGGGCCTGATAATACAAGTGGAGTTAATCGGTTTCAATCCTATTTTCTGGCACTTGTCCTTGTTTGTGTTATGCAATTGCAATTGCACCACTTTGGAAAAATGTATCCAAGCTTCAGGAATTAAGGACTAGGAATCGCATTTTGATTTTTTTTTTTCTTTTTGTGAGCTGGACTGGAGTTTGAACTTGGTGATGAAAGGTTGTGTGGACTATGTTCAGTGTCACCTGCCCCTGGAGTATGGTGTATTTTAAGTCAGTTTTCATAATAAATAAATATATATTATGTTTATATAAAATATATTAGATATTCTCATGTAGGGAAAATGCAACAAACTGTATGTTAAGTGAGTTTTGTACTCCCCTCTTGTACTGAATTTCAACATCCCTGTGCTCTTTCTGCAGATATATGTAAATGTGGCATGTTCTTGTTTCACTTGGAGATGTTGGGCTGAGGTCAGGAGTATCTGGCTGGCTGGCTGCTCTCAGTGTAGGAGTTAAGTGAGGTGACACAAGTGACCTGCTGTGTCCTGAAATACCTACAAAGAACCGTTGTCCCCCCAGGCAGGAAGGCCAGCACTAGAACAGGGTACCTCTTCAGGAACAGAAATGACAGTGTCCCCAGTTCATACGTGATTTAGGAAATAACTGTGAGAGCTGTAAGCATTGTTTCAGTAGCTGTGTGTTGCTTGGTCTCTGTTATCCTCCAGAATAATTCAAGTGCTGTCTCTGGAACACAAAAGAAAAATGCATACAATTTCAGTTCACCTGAAAGGATGAAAAATACCTTAATTGGGAAATGTGTCACATGCTTTGGGTTGACTAATGTAGGAGCAAATTTTTTGCTTTCAAGTGTAAGATCTGTGAGATGCTGCCTTCAAATCATGCAGTACATGGCCACGATGGAGTCCTTATTCATAACTATGGGTTATTATGTTCCTCAGCAATATGAAGTAATAACGCAGCCTGTAACTTGCTGGAGCTTTCTAAGGCTCTCTACACTCTGTAATTAATATGTTGGTCATGATGAAGGATTTATTAATGCTGAATAGAGGTAAATGTGGATGTAAATATGCTGATGCCAATCCTTGAGCACCTCCGGGCTTTTTCCGTACACAACTACCCTAAGAACTTGTTTGAACACTAACTTGAATTTTTCCCTGGATAATCAGCTTTCCCAGCATTCCTCTTTATCAGGGCAGCACACACCAGTGTTTCAGAAAGAAGAACTACCTAAAATTAAAAGCACTTTCATTAGTGTGTTTTTATGTGAAATATGAATATTTATTTATAAAGTGTGACTTCATTGGTGGTTGTGTGATTCAGTGCAACCTTGGCAGAGTAATGAGGAGTTATATTTACACTGATGAAAATGTTGCATGGTCAGTGGTTAACATGTTAAAAGTCATCATTCTCCCAATTTAACTTACTATGTTATTTCTGAGTGGCAGAAGCCAAATAAAATTCCCCTCCCCACTTTTTTTTTTTAACCAAACTAGATGTGGAGAATTTTGATTTAAGTGTGTGAAGATCATCTTATTGCAACTCTGAATAGTTAAAAGTTAAATTGGTGCTTTAGCTGTGGTCCATGGAAGAGGGCAAGTCCTTGTACCCTCACCTGGCATATTCACACCTAAGCACAGGAATATACTGAACGCACAGTCCTCTCCACATAAGCTGCCTGTTGCAGCAGTCCACTTCAGAGAAGTTACAGTTTGCTTCTGGTCCAAGTGAGCAAAAAACTATTTCCATCACCTTCAGTAAAAATACTGCCCAAGCCACACCAGATAGTATTTTTTTGAGCCCTGGACTACATCCACACTCTCCCTGCTCTGCCTGCTCTAGTTTCTAAAACTGAACATGAGCTCCAACGGGATTTTAGTCAGTGGCCTCCTGCCCTCTTTGCACTTTTTCTTGCTGGATCTAGGCAGATCAACAGTCATGAAATGCATAAATAAGCAGGATGTCTTCCCCGCAGGAAAAGGCAGTGGGCCGGGGTGGAGAGGAGCAGAGCTGAGGGAGATGAGAAGCAGGAAGGAGAGTTGGTTCCCAGGCTTCTGGCATTCGGACCGAGGGAGTCCACCCTGCCATCTGCCCAGCTTATGTATTGTGCTAAGGGCTCTGTCGTATAGGAGAGCCTTTGACAAGGTTTCCAGCTGTGGATGGATGAGTAAAGGCTGTGGGAATAGGATATGAGCCACATGGTCTTGCCAACAGTAGAATGCTTTTTAAATTTCTCCTGGGTTTGGAACATAAAAAAGTCCTTAGTTGGCTGATGCGTGGGAGTTGGGTCGGGGGGGGGGGGGGGGGGGCAGTGCTGGGCAGTTAATATTTAGAAGGATAGACCAGCACCATTGACCTTATTTGGGGAATGACAAGGTACTTCCAGGGGGAGTTCTTGGTAGTGAGGTCAGCATTGTTTTTTTGCTTCTTGTTTATTTGGTGCAAGATTTTCTTGTTTAATGACCGTTTGTATAGTGCTGTATTGTGTAAATAAAGCTATGACCTTTACCTTCTGATAACAGTATAGGAGTGAGTTAATGTTAAATGAGAGTGAGCAGGGAGTGGGAATCTGCCAGGGTTAATGCCAAGTTTACATTCCTCTGAGGGCAGCCATGTTCCGGTACCCTCAATAGAAAGGGCAACAGTACCTCTCGACAGATAATAGCAGTGAAATGTTACAGAACATATTTGTATTTATTTCTGGGTGAATGTCACTGATTTTAGATGATTGATGTTTGTGTCTTTATTTTATAACAGGAAGAAATGTGTGTTATCTCTCAGTGTTTGATAAGAAGATTTTAACTCAGAGAAACATACACAAAATAAAAATCCACTAGAGCTGTAGCACATGTGAGACTGAACTGTACTGATACAGAACAAACCCATTAGTTTTCCTAAACTGCTGAGACGCAGAGCTGTTTCTGCAGAATCAGGTACACTAGCTCCAAACAAAATCATACTCTGTGAACACTTTTCTAACAGAAGAAAGAGAATGCTTTCCGTGTCACAATGCATTAGAAATCTAAAGGTGCTTCCTACATGTAATTCTGCTGCTAACAGACAAAACTTAGGATTGAATTTTACTGTGCCCTTCAGTCACGTTTGTCTTCAAGCAATGAAAAATATTTCTATAACCCAGTTGCAGTGGTGTTGAAACTATGTCACATTAGGGGTGAGGCTTTGCCTTTTTCCTCCTATTGAATGCATCTACTAAAGTTTCATAATAATGGAGAGAAGTGCCCAGCAAAGTGGTTCTGAGGTGGTAGGCTTTTTACAAAGATTTTGTTGTGCTCTTGAGATGTTTCACAGAACAAAGAATCACTGAATAATGGAACTGTAGAATCACTTGGGTTGGAAGGAAGCTTAAAGATCATCTAGTTTCAAACCCTGCCGTAGGCAGGAACACCTCCCACTAGACCAGGTTGCTCAGAGCCCCATCCAGCCTGGCCATAAACACTTCCAGGGATGAGGCATCCATAGCTTCATTGGGCAACCCATTCCGGTGACTCACTGCTTTCATGGTAAAGAATTTCTTCTTAATATCTAAAAATACTGGCAGTTTGAATCCATTCCCCCTTGTCCTGCCACTACATGCTCTTGTAAATAGTCCTCCTCCATCTTTCTTGTTGGCTCCCTTCAGGTACTGGAAAGCCAGAGTCATGTTATTCTGAAGCCTTCTCTTTTCCAGGCTGCACAGTCCCAATTCTCCCAGCCTTTCCTCACAGGAGAAGTGCTCCATGCCTCTAATTATCTTTGTGGCCTTCCTCTGGGCTCTGTCCAACAGGTCCGTGTCTTCTGGAGACCCAAGAGCTGGATGCACCCCTGCAGGTGGGGTCTCACCAGAAGGGACTAAAGGGACAAAATCCTCTCCCTGGTCCTGCTGCCTACAGTGCTTTGGGCGCAGCCCAAGATACAATCCACATTCTGGGCTGTAAAGTTGGGAAGTAATGCAAAATGTTAGATGAAAACAAATAAGGAACTTTATTTAGTTGGGGAGTTTTTAATAGTGATGACAAAAATGCTGAACAACGTTAAAAGAGAATTTGAATTATGCCCTTCAGTAAAGACATTTGCATACAACTTCTATTTTTTTGGCCAGAACCTTGCTACTTTTGGCTCAATGTTTACATTTATTCTCTTTGCCCATCTTCCCACTCCCTCTTTTATCCACCTCTTTGTTATATAAGAGCTTATCACTTAGATGCTGCTGCAGCAAACATTCCTGCATGCAGGTCGCTACTCAAAGGCTGATTTTGATTGTGAGGCTGTTCATATGCATGATATCTTCAGCTTCTTGAATGAGTTGGGACCTTGGTTTGACTTCTTAGATAGAAAACATGTTTATTTTAAAAGAGCAAATCATCACATTTGAGAAGGCACTGTTATTAAAACTGTATGTTCTTTTGCTTAAAACTGCAAAATTAAAATTTAGCCTGTCCAAAAGCTGACATGACTGAGTTATCACTGAATCCTTTGAAAATTTTAGCTGACAGCCTGTACTCCAATGGAAGGAAACAGAAATAATACTGTTCACTAGAAAGTTAACTAAATAGGCCTAAAACACTAAAACAGAGAAAATACAGCCAGTAAGAGCACCAGCATTTTGGGGAGTGCACCGAAGTGTCTATTGCTACCAGAATAAATAGTGGTAGGATTACATCAGAAAGACCTTGAACAGGCAAGGTGCAGTCTAACCAAGGGAATCAGAAAGTGGAACAAAATGGCTCTGGTGACCCTGAGAGTGCTAAAAATGAGCAGAAAGGGGAGGGGTAACAAGGCCAGAGTGATAATGAATCCCTTCTTGTGCCAAGGGAATGTGCAGTAATGCATGCCCCTCTCCTTGGCTGCCACTGTGTCACAGAGCCTGAACAAGCAGCTCCCCAGAGCAGCAGTAGGAGAAATAATCACAAGTAGGAGTCTTCCCCGTCTCAGCAGCATTGAGTACATGTGGAGGAGGCAGATGTGGAGCAGGAATAGCAGGGTTGCCAAAGGCAGCTTTTACCAAGATGGGAGATTGTGTAGTCTCTGCACTGTTATATCCCCAGCAATGGATGGCTCCAGGGACAGACAATTTACTCCCACCACCAAGTTGAGTTTTAATCCCCCAAGACCACTTATGATGGGGGTACAATATTTTAGATTAAAAAACATTTCTACAGTAACAACCAGCTTTTGAGAAGAGAGGCTTATGAGAAGCCCAAGCAGCACTTCTCACAATGTACATACCCCATGGGTCATCACTTCTTGGTTCTTGCTTAAAGAATTTGTTTCCAGTGGTCAGTCTTTCAAAACAGCAGAGAGAGAGTGCAAATAAATGTGGGTGGCCAGAAATAGTGGTGGTACTGATATATATGTGTTTTTTTCCTCCAAGCTGCCATCTCCTTCTCCTGATGTATGGAAGACACAGAAAATGTCGCTCTGCCAAATGCAAACAGTACATGCAGTTGTGTGCATTTTTTTTTCACGTAGATTTGACAGTGGCAATCATAAAAGGTATCACAAGGTATTCCAGTATTAAAGCATGTGATTTCCCTTTCAAGAGAATGGCAGCAGTAGATTGCCAGTATAGCAGTCACTGTGGGTGCACTTTGGTATGAAACTGAGTAATACAGAAGCAGTACCTAAAAAATTAACTGATGAAAACTTGGCCACTAATTACCTGAACAGAGAAACTTTATATGTTCAAAACATGGAATATAAAGGATAAAATTAAATGGTCGCAAATAAACATTATAGCGCTTCACCAGGTATTTGCTTGATTTATTATAGGGTTTCCAAGGGAGATCCTGTGGTCTACTAAGACCCATTTTAAAAAGTGCCTAAATATATTCTAACACAAATAATGAGTCAGATGGAATTGCTATGGTCAGTTAAGTGCGTAATGGATATTTAAAAGCTTTCAAACATCAATAAATCTGGAAGAGCTCTAACAGAGTACTTGTAGAACAAAAATAATTGGCACTTAAGAAACTGCCTGAGTGTATATCTGCGTAAACTTAACTACCAGTGAGAGGACAGCAAGTGTTTATGGTACTGTATACTGAGGATATAAAAGGAATACCAAATGCCTGCCAGTTCATTTGCTGATAATCTGTAATGGGTCCAGAGAGGCCATAACTATTATCAAGAAGCTCTGATTCTCATTTTATATGAAAGTCTTTAAATATCTGCTAGCATAAAAGAATCCTCAGGTTGTGCATGAAGAAAGTAGACTGCAGCTCAGCAGCATGTATGCCTCGCACAAGGCTAAAGATATCTGCTGCAAGCTTGTTGAAGCTGCCTCTGCTAAAACCCTGTCAATTAATTTCCACAGACACTGAGTGAGAAACACCCCAAGCAGAGAGGAAAGAAACCCTTCAGACAACCCTGGTTTTTAGGCAGGTTCTCTTTTCACCTTTTGAAAATTCACAAAAGAAAAAGAAGGAAATATTTTGCCAACTCCAGATCAGAGCTAGTGGTGTGTTTGCACACAAAGTAGGACAAAAGTTTGGGGTTTCTGTGGATATCCCAAGAGGAAGAGGATTTCACCATAATTGCTAAAACATCTGCAGATTGAGTAGTTGTTTTGTCCATGAGCAAGAGGGCTTGAAGAAATTTTGTCACAGCATCCTGAAAATTCTCTGTGTAGTAAAAACAACCAAACATTAACTGGTATTAGTGAGCTATAGCTTATAAGCCAGAGACAATTCAATGACAAATCTGGTATAAATCATTATTACCACTACAGACTTTTCTTCCCTGACTCAGATATGTGTGCTCTTAGTTAGGGCAAAATAATATAAACCAACTCCAAGACAGATTACACTAAAATAAAAAATTGTGCCCATAGCACATATAATAATAGGGTTTGGTTTTTACACACCTTATGTAATAGAATCCATTTAAAAAGCAGTCAAACATAGTTATGTTTGCCTAATTACAGCATCAGAATTATGGAGGTAGGAAGACAGCGGAAGGATTTGTGTCTGGGGCTGAGTGGACAGTAAAGGATGAAAGGGTGGAATGGTATCATTGCTAATGGAGTTATTTTGTGTCATCATTTAATGAGTCTGAGTTGAGAACCACAGTGCCCCTTAATATTTTTTTGCTACACTAGCAAGTCTTAACACAATAAATTGGCTACAGAGACTAAAAACTAATACCCTTATTTGTTTTAGGGTTGGGCAATGGTGAGTTTAACATACCATGTTAGAGATATAGTACAGTTCTGCAACTTCTCTCCCATTCTGTTTGAAAAGCATTTGGATAATCTTTTCTCAGAGGTTTGTTTGTTCATACATTTTTATTTGGAATTCAAAATGTGATAATAGATAATAAAAGTATGTTTTAAATATGACTATGACATGACATGGGAGTAGAAAAGCCACCATCTGGTATATAAGTGACTGTTTCTTTAAAAATCTCTGATTTATGGTAAAACCTCTTTCTGACACCAGAAGAAGAAAAGCAATTTTACAATGGAATTAAATTGTACTCAGTGTGCTCAATTTAAAGCTGTCAGAAGGATGCAAAGAGACTTTATTGTGCATTATAATTTAATTAGCCTTTATGTGTAAGCTGTATAATTAGGTTCCTTGCTAGTCTTTGCCCACATAACTATCTGGGAGCTTTATGGGATAATTTCTGTTCTTGTCAGAACATAAAGTCTGGTTAGCAGGTCTCAGAAGAGGCTGGGCATGCAGAAGTTACAAAGATAATTCCTCAGGCCCAAAATAGTTTTTTCATGTTCACAAAATTGTTTAAAAACAGCCTACACTGACCAATAGTTAGTATTATAATCCTACTGAAGTTAATATTTACATGCAGTAACTACCCAGTAAGTAGCAAATGTTAGAGATTAAAATCACATTTTAGCTTCTCAAATCTTTATTCTGAAGTGCTTCTCTCTTGCATTTGGGCTGGACTGTTGGCTTCTCTTGGTAGTCTGTCTTCACAGCTGAAAGTAAATTGCAGTAGCAATTTACCTTGATCTTGGCAAAAGTGAGTACACTGTAAATTTCCTAAGTCATGCCATGTTTTATTTCACATGAATGACTCATGATTCATCTTTCCATTGCATTCACATTAATTAAAAATCTTCAGGTGCCTTGTATAAGTAGATTTTAAGTGGTGACATTATAAGTTGGCACTACAGCCAAAGTAGCTTTCCCAAGTACATTTTCTGGAGGAGATGGGGGAAGGCTGCAGGAGCTACATTAGAAACAATGCTGGAGCTGAAACTTCCTGCACATGAAAAGATTGGCTAGAAATGTTTGTGTAGCTTCCTGGCAGAGGTTAGGGGCAAAAGTAATTTGATTTTGCTACACAACTGTAATTTTAAAATAGTATCTTATAAAATATAGTTCTGTGCACTAACATACATCGCCCTTTTTAATGACATATCAAAGCAAGAATTGGATTTTGAACCATCAAATTCTATGACCTCTGTCTGTAAGCAGTATTAGGAGTTTATTTCACACATAGATCAACATATAAGGGCAACCAACTCCCATTTTTTCAGGCTTCTTCATGCTTTACAGACCAATAATAGTCTTCTTAATTTTGCCAGAATCCCTCCACTGCAGTGATCTTCCATCAAATATAATAGAAAGTTGTTAACTCTACAGAATTTTGGAACAGACAAATTTCTTTGTATAATAGAGTGCTTTTAGAAAATTAAAGGACAAAATAAATTTCACTCACAGTTTTTACAATAATTTCTGCAGAAATCTGTTAAACTGCTGGTTGCTGCTGTGGTTTTGATCCCAAATAAACACAGCAGGGCTAGAACAGGTTTTAAATGAAGAGCCTACATATCCTTCCCATATTCAGACCACGTGATAGGTTAAAAACATGTTAAGGCATGTGAACTATGCTACTGAAATCAGAATAGAAGCAAAAATTACTAAAATCTTTCTTCTACTTATTCCATATAAGTAAACATTTTGTTGGAAGCAACATTCTTGCTGTGTTACATCATTTCATTTATGCTATATAATTTATTTAGTCCTTTCTGTGTAGTATTACAGGCACCACTCTGTGGAAATGCTTTCCATAAAAAGACCAATATGAGGTTGGAAAAAATCAGTGTCTGTACAAAAGTTCACTGCAAAGTTTTTCTGTTCTGAATAAGAAAGCATTTTTCTCCATGGAAACATGATATGGAGCTTAACAGGAGTCTGCTTACTGCTGGGAGCTGTGTTTGTTCCCTGCTAAGGACACCCTTGGGAGCATAGGGAAGAGGATTCTTTTCAATTGATTTCTTTTATAAAAAGAAACATTTTATGCAAAAGTCTTTAGCAACCCTTCTCCTTTACACTTTCTGGGCTTCATAAAGGTGCAGAGGGCATTGGCTAGTACAGAAAAGGCACTGAAATGTTGGCTTATGCTGGTGCATCAATGGCTTCCTCAGGATTTGCTCCCAGTCACCTGTGTTTGGCCATTTTATTGTATGTCCTGTCTTGTGGTTGCTAGACTAAAATATTTTCTTTTTTTTTTTAACATCTTCCTTAAATTTTGTGGAGTGTGTACATAGTGTTTGTTCAAAGGAATGAAAGAAAAAGAAGACCAAATCGAGTTATAGCATAGGTTCCCTCTATTGCTGTGTTTTCCCTTTTCCCCTGAATCTAAGAGTGGTTCTGTCTATTCCAGATAGAAGCACAAAATAGGCATTCTTAAGGACATAAAAGATTAGTGCTAACTTTTACCAGCAGATTATAATATTTTACAAGCTTCATCTTTGCTATGTGTTCTCATCTTGGAGTATGCTGACAGCCTGGTTCCTTCCCTGAGAAATGACCATTTCTTTTCATTAGTTTTCTTTTAATAAACAACCTTATTGGAATTAAGAAGATAATCTGTATTAGCACTGAATAGCCTTCATTGCTTGCATCTGTGTTTAGAAGGTGGATAATAATGTTGCTCTTAGTCTTATTGTGGTGTTCAGGCAACCTGGACTTCTCATTTGAGTAACAGAACTGGACCAAAGCATAAGTTTTCTTTGTACCTGCTGGGACTCATAGAATGATAGAATATCAGGTGGGAAGGAGACCCAGGGATCATCCAATCAAAACTTTCTTGGTAAAAGCACTGTCCAGACAAGATGGCCCAGCACCTTCTCCAGCTGAATCTTAAGAGTGTCCGATACTGGGGGATCCTGTACTTTGCCAGGGACATAGTCCCAGTGCCAGATATTTCCCATTGTGAAAAATTTTCCTCTCCTGTCTAATTGGAATCACTCCAGGAATAGTGTATGGTCTTTTTTCTGTGTGATTTCTCCTAAAAAGTGAGTGTCTAACTTCTTTATTCCTTTTAAAAACTGGAACATAGTGATAAGGTCTACCTTGAGCCTTCTCTTCTGAAGGCTGAACAGCCCAGTTCTCTCAGCCTTTCATCATATGGCAGGATTCTCAGTCCTTTCATCATCTTTTTAGTGGTGCCCTTGTTAATGCAGCCCAGTGTCCTATTTGCTTTCTTTGCTGCAGCAGTACATTGTTCACTCACACTGAGCTTGTTGTCCACCAGGACCACCAGTTCTCTTTCCATAGAGCTGCTCCCTTGCTGCGTAGACACCAGTTTATGCTCCACTCCTGGATTATGTTTCCCCAGGTGCAAGACCTTACACTTGTTTTTTTGAGTCTTGTAATGTCAGCTCACTCTTTCAGACTATCGAGGTCTTCCTGCAGGGTGGTTCTCTTTCCAATGTGTCCACTTCCCCACTCAGTTTGGTATTGACATCAGTCTTCGTCAGGGTATACTTGATCCCATTGTGCAGATCACTTGCAAAAATATTTAACAGCCTTGAGACCAGGACTGGTCCCTGGGGGACCTCGCTTTTGACAAGCTGCCAGTTCTAAAAGGAACCTATTTACCACCACTCTGGGTGTGGCCTGCCAGCCAGTTCCCCATGAGCCACATGGACTCATCCAGGCTCAACATCAGTTTCTCTAGGAGAAAGCTGTGAGAAACCATGTTCAAAGCCTTGGTGAAATGAAGGTTGATGATGTCCACCACTCACCCCACTTCAGCTGAGCAGATTACTTTGTCATTGAATGCCATCAGGTTTGTCACATACAATTTGCCTTTGGCTAATCCATTATGGCTTTTTCCAGTCACGTGCTTCATCTGACTTGTGACAGCCCCAGGAGGATTTGTTCCATAACTTTCCCAGGACCTGAAAGTTAAGACTGATGAGCTTGTTGTTTTCTGGATCCTCCTTTTACCCCTTCTTGTAGATGGGGTTGACATTAGACTTCTTCCAGTCTTCTGGGATCTCCATGACTTCTCAAAGATTATGGAGAGCAGCTTTGCAGTGATGTCAGCCAGCTTCCTTGATACTGTCTGGTGGATGTTGTCAGGGCCCAGTGATTTGTAGGGGACAAGCTCCTGTAATATTTTATACACCAAATCCTCCTTCACTGACAGTGGATGGGTGTTTTCATCAACATGGATTCTTGATCCCAAGCCCAGGCACCCAACAGTGTTGGTGAAGACGGAGGTGAAGAAAGTTTTGGGAAGTGCTGCATTTTCAGTGTTGTTGATGACTAATTAACCTCACCAGTTTAACAATAGAACAATTTTAGCTTCTATTTCTGCTTGTTCTTTAGGTACCTGAAGAACCCTTTCTTGTGTTTTTTGACATCTCTGTCCAGTTTCAGCTCAGTCTGAATTTTTGCTTTTCAAACTCCATCTCTGCACACCCTGGCAATGCCATTGTATTTCTTAAAGGATATTAATCTGCTTTTCCATCTCTGGTACACTTCTCTTTTGGTTTCTGAGCAGACTCAGAAGCTCACAGTTAAGCCAAGGGAAATCTCTTGTTCTGCCAACTTTCCGTACTTTTAAAGGGGATGAGCTGGTTTTGTATTTCCAGGAGAGCATGCTTGAAACACCCTAGCTTAGTTCCTTTCTTGTCCATGGAAGCTTCCAAGGAATCCCTCCTAACTGACCTCTGTGCGAGCTGAATTTTGCTCTTCTAAAATCTAAGACTTTGTCTTAGTACTAAGCTTCAGTGTCCTCAGCCAGATCCCAAAGTCCAATAATACGGTGATTACTGCAGCCAAGGCTATCACTGATGAAGATACTATAAAGCAGGTTTACTTGGTTAACTACTTTGCAAGTAGCAAGCCCAACAGTGCCTTGTTCCTGGCTGGCACATGTAATGCTTGTATGAGGAAGAAGTTCTCTGCACATTCCAGGAATTTGATAGATCATACGTGAGCTTCTGAGTTGTTTTTCCAACAAATGTATGGGTAGTTGAAGTGATCCATGAGAGTCAGGTTCTGCTGACCTAAAGCTTGCTTTAAATAGCACAAATATTGCTGTTTTGGCCTTATTTTCTTGATTGGGAGGTCAGTAGCAGGTGCCTACTCTATGATCCCCATTGGAGACAACCATTTTGTTTTTGACCCACAGGAATTCAGTTGGGTTTCCACAATCACCATAGCTGACTTCTATACATTCAAGCTTCTCCTTAATACAGAGCATGACACTTCCTCCTTTTCTTCCCTGCCTGTCTTTATGTGACAGCCTATAGCCATCCATCATGGTCCTCCAGTCATGTGAGTTGTCTCACCAAGTTTCAGTTATCCCTGCTTTCTGACTGGTCACAGAGCTCCAGTTCCTTGTGTTTGTTCCCCAGGCTGCCTGCATTGGTATATATACTCTTGTGCTGGTTGGTCTTTTGTTTCTCATCTTGGAAGGCAGCTAAGGAATGCTTGTCCTTACTCTGGTTGGCCTGGCTTATTCCCCACGTGGTTGAAATGGCGTGAGTGTTGCCTCTTTGGACCCCACCTGCTAAGTCCCTCAGTTTAAAGGCCACTTCACCATGGTGGCCAGCCAGAGATTCCCTTGCCTCTTGTAGACAGGTGGATCCCATTTCTCTCTGACACATGAAGAGTCATTGAAGATTGTCCAGTTGTCATAAAAGCCAAAACCCTCATGACTGCCCCAGCCACAAAGCCAGAAGTTGATTTGCATTATGCATCTATTTTTGGCTTCATCTTTTTCTCCAATTGGTTAAACAGAAGGAAAGATAACTTGTACACCAATACTTTTTGATAGCCCTCTCAGGGTTCTGTAGTCTTCCCCAGTTGTGGCCCAGGTCCCAGCCTGCCATGTCATTTATGCCTACATGGCATAAGAGCAGCAGTGGGAGAGCATTGTGTGTTTGTGACAATTTGTGGCACCCTCTTGGCAACATCCCAGACCTTAGCTCCTGGAATGCAGCACACCTCCAGTGGCTATCAGGCTGGCAGATGGGTGCCTCAGCGCCCCTTAACAAAGAGTCACCCACTGTGAGTCTTCATCATTGCTTTTCACTGCATGCCACTGGTAGAGTTTCTCCTTGCAGACCTTGCTCCTCATGGGTGCCTACAGCTGTTAAAGTTTCATATGTGTTTTTAGTGGGAATGCTGGAGGGTGGGGAATGAAGAAGAGTCATGCTTTTGGTCAGCACCCGGCTCCAAGGTGCCTCCTTATCTGCGGTGTCCACCGCAATAATCACCTACCTAGCTCCATCTTAGCACTTCTAATGCTGCACAGCCTTTTAACTGTTTCCTGGCACTCCTGATGTAACAGATCATCAGCCTGTGCTCATCTTTGATAGGTCACCTTTTCTCTGGGAGAAAGGTCTAGGCTCTTATTGCAACCTACCACCCACATGGAAGTCTCTTTCCTTACTAGTTCCATATGGCTGGAAGCATCAGAAGCTTTCTCTGTAGAGTTGCTGGGTTTAGCCCAGCCTGGTTTTCCATTCTTCAATCAGTCAACAATGTGTTTGGTACTGGTCATTTCCGAGGCAGGTGTTGACATTTGTATTACATTAACAAGGAAAATGTCATCAGGCATTCATGGAAGATAAAGACTTTTTCTCTCCAAAAATAATAGGGTCAAGAGCACAGGACAGGGGGTTATATATACCTTAAAATAATCTGCATTTAGCATGATAGCAGGATAACAATATATAAGATTGGATCAAATTCACCTCCTCTATCGCAGCTTTGACTATCATTTAATAGTAATTTCATAATTTACACTTGATCTTAATAGTCACTGTGGTGGAAATGATAGGCTTCCAGCCAGGGAAGTTTGTTTGCTCAGTATTGTTATTGGGAATGAAAACCCATCTCCCCTGTTGGACTTATATCATATTAGAATAATACTGGTCTTGTTTCACAGCATGAGGTTGATTGACCTTTAGGCTAGGGGAAGTGTAAGGCTAACAAGTTAAATGCTGTTGAAAACAACTGGCTAAATCATAAATTCAAACTGACCTGGTTTATGTATCTGTGATTTAAGGAAGAAAGTTGGAGATGTCGGATAAGATCCAGGGCTAAACAACTGAAAGAGAGAGACTAAAATACTCAACTTTAGTTGATTAAAGATATTCTGATCCTGTTTTTCTCTGGTGTCTTGACCTTACTAAAGTTCACTTACTATGTAATGGAAAAAACAACGGGTTTGATAGCAAAATACAGGAAATGCCTGCAATCATGCCTGATTACAGTAGCAGCTTTTCTTCTGGTTTGTTGGGGTTTTTTTCAGAAAACTCTCTCTCTGTGCTTGAACAATGTAGAATAATCATGCTTTAGAGCCCTTTATTTGGTGTGTCAAAGCAGAGCAATTAGATGTCTGACTTTTTGATGGATATGCATGTAGGGAGTTTTTGCACAGGAGAGCTCCATGTGACCTAAGTGAGAAAAAATAGCAATTATGAGAGGGCATAACTTAAAAGCCTAGAAAATTGTGTGTGTGGCAATTCCATCGCGACTGAAAAGACAAATAAATGCAGGTCTTTTTAAGAAATCTGCCTTTGTTTGACTTTCAGCTACAAAAATGGAAGTTTTACAAATTTGAATTTGAATGAAATCTCTATCTGGAATAAGAAGGAATAATCTGGAATAAGGAAGCCAGGAAGCAGTTTATATTGAATGTACACAAAGGCTCAGATTTATCTCACCTAACTTTAGGAACACAACTGAAGCTTCCAAGTCAGGATCCTGCTTCTCTTGGAATACATTTACAGTCAGTGAAGTAGGACAGACTGCTTTAGGAAGCTGTGCAGCCCACATGTTCTGTTGTATCATCTGCCTGAAGATATCTGTGGAGATGGCCATGGAGGGAGCCTGGGGCAAACCATGGTACTTCAATTAACCTCCTATGACTGGTGGCATAAATCTCATCAGAATCCTGCAAGATACAAGATAGAAAATTAAAACCAGAACAAAATATTTCAGAGCACTAGTTATATTCATGTTTAAGGTAAATTTTGAAAATTGATGGAATTGGGATTGATTACAATATATATTTTAATTCTGTTTTTCCTGATACCTGTATAAGATAGAAGATCCTTGTTGTGGGTTATTAAGTTGTGAGGATTCATTACTGAGATAGCTCCATGAGAACTGCTACAGAAATGCAAAGTGCTACCTAGATATGCATGCATTTGTTTGGTGCATGTTTTCCTACTCTGTATAAGAAAATTTCAGTCAAACATTGGAAGAAGAAAGAATTTCAGTCTTTTTGGTTAGACATAGAAACTGTATGCCTGAAGTGCAAGTGCTCTTTTCTTTCTGCTTGCATGATTTGTATTCTATTGTTGTTCAAATGATAATGATTTTGTTCATCCTACCTACTAAGATCATTGAGGAAAAAAAAAGAAATAAGAAAACCAGCATTGCTTTTGGTTTCCAAAGAAAAACTTCTGAGCAGATCCAAACTTCATTAGGGTGTCCACTGATAAATTTGCTTTCTAAGCTTCTGGTAACATTTTTTTCAGAACTGAGTTTTCAAAACTTGATCTAACAAGCTTTTCTAGCTTCACCCTGTCCTTTCACTGTCTTTCATCAAGTGGTTTTATCAAATAATGATTAAATATTGTTTTCTTTAAAAGGATTATGGACATACATAGTAGGCACTTTTAGTTTGTGCTCCACCTAACCTATTGTTATAATACACAATCTTATTTTGATGTTATTTGAGATGCAAAAAGAAGAGCACTGAACCTCACAGAGTAGCATACCACAGTTTGAGTCAGACCTTGGCCAAGCCTGGGGACCTCTCTTGTCTTCACAGTGAGATCACCAAGGTGTCAGTGAGGACAAGGTTTATCACATTACATATTTAGCAATTACTTAACACATGGGCTTTGTAGTGGAGGCTGAAACAGTAAATATTATTAGCAGTAGGACAGATTTCACCCCATTGTTGCCACCCTGAATATGCAGAGCCAGTTAAGAATTTTTCAGCTGAAGTTTTCAAGGAAAAAGTAAGAAAATGGTGGCTTAAACCGAAGTAGAGAGAGTGAGAACAAAAGAAGAAAATCCCTGAGGGAACTACTGGTAGCCTTAATGTTGGGACACTCAGCAGGGTGGGGGAGGACCAGGACATGCAGACAGCTCAGCCCCCAAGCAGAGCCAGTCCCTAGCTGGAGCACCACGCTGGAGGCTGCTTATCTTTCTTTCACAAAAAGCACAAAGGGTTTGTAACATCTCTAGAAGGCTTACAAAATGGGAAAATAAATTGGTATCTAATTTAACTGTAAGTTTCTGAGGCAGGTTGTTTGTCCTATGCAATAGGCTTAATATGAAGCCAGGTCCATTCGTGGCAGTTCTTATTTGGTACAAAAATTCCAGGCCTGTGGGCCATGGGAAAGGGAGAATTGCCACTGGGATCCTACAAAAAGTTTGTCTAAATCAAGTCTTTGGCAGTAAACTGAATCAAGAGGCAGCATTGTAGCGCTATATCACATTCCTATCTCAGTCCCATGGAAAAATTGTTGCATTCCCAGGTGTGGGAGTCATGAAGGATGAGGTTTATAAAGTAACATGATGTGAATGCTAAGGCAACCTTCTCCTGAAAGAGAAATAGAGACCACTCCCTTCTGTGCTTAGCCAACTTTAGAGAATGTTTTATATAATGCATATTTGAACTTGTACTTATTTCACTTAGGTTCACAAATAAAAATGTGAAAATAATAAGAAAGGAAAAGTCATACAAAGGAAAGCTGTTAAGTACAATATATTTATTTGCCTGCACATTATTTAAAGGAAACCCAGCATAATAAGATAAGCAGATCGGGCTCAGTAATATCCTAAGCTGCTACCGAGAATTGTAATAAAGTTATGGTCAAAGCCAGTAGAAAGCCATATAAAGAAATTATTTTAAAGAAAATTTTTTTCTTCTATTGTAAAAGTCATTGGTTTCCTCAAGCTGCTGGAAATGAATATTAAACCTTTGTTCAATATGTCATTAAGATGTCAGTAAACAGTTAGGACCATAGAATACATGCAGCTTTCTTTTCTATTTTGGGACCTTGCTGATCTGAAAGGCTTCTCAATGTGAGCACTCACTTTTGCCTCATAGCAATGAGGGCTTACAGAGCCACAGACAGTGATCATGTGTTTATCTCTCTCTGATGTCTTTGGTGGGTAGAGAGCAAACTGGTTTTTGCTACATCCCTCCTCCCATCTCTGCCGCCCCTTAGTCCACAAATCATTTGTGCAAGTGGCAGGGTGGTGCATGTTGTGTTATATAAGGAAAATAAGCATTTGTGTTTTTTAAAGTAAACATGCCTGAAAAGAGAATGTCACTATGGTCGCATTAAAAGCCAACACTTCCATTTATGTCTAGCCTGCTGTCTGAACTATCACTGTTTTCTTCAATGTAAATGAATTATAGTATCTCTGGCTTTATTTGAAACTGAGTCTGTAATAGTAATTCATCTGCCATTAGCAATTATACACATTGATACACATCAGAATAAGGTGGATTCGCTTTATTCCAAACTTGACACTGGAAAATAGCAGTTTTCAAGTCTGCACAGCAAAATTTTCTGTATATTACTGAGTACGACTCCACTACAGTGTTTATGTTATATATCTTTATTCTTTGATGATATCAAGTAATGTAACAGTGTCAAAACCTGTGTATCATAAATTCCGTAATTACTTAATGGATCAACATAAAAACAAAGCAGAGAAATTCCAAGGCTTTCAGTTAATCACAGGCAAAACTGAGATAACCTACAACAACAAAAGCAGCAGAACCATCTTTTTCCCGCTGTTAGTCTCACTCAGGTATCCCCCTGCTTTCTCTCTGCTAACACAAACTGCTCTACTGCCATGAATTCTCTCACAAGCATGAACAATCCAGTGTGTCCCCTGTTTTTTACTCAACAGATAAGGGAGATCACTGGTAGAACCTAATACCCAACACTGCCATTATTGCCCATTTATGCTCAGTAACCTCAGAAAGTATGGGCTCCTTCTTTCCCCTAGATGTTTTCAAATGGGAAAAAAATTATTATTAGTTTGTGTTTTCTTAGTAGGTATGGTTTGAATTTTCCCATTTATCTCTGATCTGTTGCTGAGGGGAAAAACAGTCTTGCTGATGGGTAGTGACTAAAATACTTAGAGCAACAAAAGAATCCACTCTGGAAGTACAATCCTCTGATATATCTGTCCTGTTCTGTTTATGTGTAAAAGCTGAGATTAAGTTGGTGTGATCTAATCACTAAAGAAGCTAACATCAGAACTTTAGATTGTTGACTTTATGTTTTCTGACTAGTTCCATATACAATTTCATCTTGCTTAGAATTGTAACCTAATACATCAGTTATAGGTATTTTGAGGACATCAAAGAGGAAATTCATGCTGGGTACATGAGAGACCTGATGTAGGTGAGCATCTTTTTCTCAAAAGCAACTTGAATATCACTGAGTAACTAAGAAAGTTATTCTAGGAATGTAGAAGTCTTACCTTAATTAAACAGATTTAAAAATCATCATGTTGAAATTTCTAATTGCTATGATGATCATATTCCCTTCAGTTATGAATTTCAGTAACACTAATAACTAGAGAATGATTCTGGTGGTTTTCCATGTTCTTGTAGGAAGTTTTCTTTTTACCTTGTGTGGTTTCTTGTGTGAACAGTTTGTCTATTTAAAGCCTGCAGAGAGGATGTGATTTTCCCATGCAGGAGAACAAAGGCAGTGATTTCAAATACACTATTGAAAGGGTTTATTGCAGTTGAAAGTCACCGAAAAAAAAGTGGTTGTTCTGTAGTTCTATACTTTAGCTTTTGTTGCTTTCAAATCTTTCTGAATGCTGATGTTTTATAGATGTTTGGTAAGGTACAATCCTTCATTTAGTTTTTACCTTATCAATAAATATTCCTGCTTTCAATGCTGTTATTTGTACATAATAATTATTATGCTTCATTCTGTGAAGTGTTGCTCAATCAACAGTCAGAGTAGAAGTGGTAAAGTAGCCACTGTAAAGTGGTTGCTTGCCAGCTTGTGATCATATTTCTCAGCTGCTGGATCTTGTTCTTCAAATATATATTTATTTAGTCACTGCTGTTTACTGTGTTGAAAGGCTACTGTTAGTAATGTTTGGCAGACTTTCTGATTTTACTGGTCCAAACCCATCTTGATTGTTTAACTGCTTTACTTTCAACAAGAAAACCGTGTGTTATCTAAATGACACTTGTGCCACTCACACAAGATGCTTATCTCTCTGGCTACTGGTGGGATTGGGACTTTAGGAACCCAGTGCTATGACATGCTCATCCACAGAGCCTTTGGAGGCAGCCAAGGCACTCAGTGTCTCATGGCACTCGCGTGTGGAAGAAGAAGTGAGGGTTACAGAAGTTTTCACACAGCTTACCTGTAGTCAGCCTGCTCTTCTGTTCCAACTTGCACAAACATAACTCATAATCCTGATTCTTTCTTGAGACACTGCCAGTCATTCCAGCTTCTGAGGTGATTGTGATGCTGGCAGGAATGCAGAAGCAGACCGAGGCTTAAATTTCTGTTTAAAGCTTTCTCAGAACAAAACCTGTCCCCCCTCCAAAATAAAAAAAAGAGAAGGAAAAGAAAACCATCCCACAACATTTCATGCAATGACTGCTCAAGTCAACTGAAGTGACTCTACAAAGTATCTTGGCAAAAACACAAAGGAGAGAAACAGCTTAATGTAGCATTGCGGCATTCAAGAAATCTGAGCATTCTCCTGGCTTAACTGGTTAGGTTGTTTGCAGTTGCATGTAATTAATTACTTAGGTTGTAGGAACTTATTTTGTTAGACACAGATGACTTTCATACTTACTACAAAGAGAATGCAAAATGAGAAAAAGAAGAATTTAATAGACCTTTGTCATTGAGCTATCTGACACTGTATTATTCCGTGTGTTCTGATTCAGAGGTAGAAAACTGGCACTAAATCCAGGAAAGGAATAAAAGACAGAATGGATCAGAATGGAACAATCTGTACAGAAGATTGTTTTACATTCTAGATATGGCTGTGTACTTTACTTTTGGAGGAGTAGGAGAGCTGGCTGTTTCTTGGAACAGTTCTGGGGAAATACAGGTCTAAAAGTTAAAGGTTTTAATTTTTTTCAGTGAGGCTACTGCTCTGGAAAGAAAAGCTTCCCTGACAACTCTTTTACTTTTTCATTTGTTTCCTTTTCTCTGTATGTTTTGGTTGTTGGGTATGTTTTTTTCCTGTGAGGTGTTAAATAGCGCATTATCTATTCCTACTCTCATATTAATTTAGTTAACTAAGATTTCTTTTTCCAGAGTTGCAGAATTAGAGGGATTTGGTGAGGTTTCTTGGTTTGGGGAGGTTTTTTCTGCCTATTTTTTTTTAATCTATCAACTGTAAATTGACAGAATTATTTTCGGTGCAAGCACTTTTATGGACTATGACAATCTTGTGGGCTAGCCATGAATTTGGCACTTTGGCAGACTCCCAGCTTACCTTTTAACCTCCCATATGTACTTTGATGGGAGTCATACTGCTGTTGTTTTAGCCTCTTCCAAATTTCTTTTGAAACTCTGGTGCACTTTGTGATAACACAAATCTACTGGTGTTACATTTCATTATTGCGTGAGTAATGGAGCTGATGTCCTCAGTGCCTTTAACAGAGTTTTGAAGAGGCTTATAGGCTTCACTGCACTGTTTTGGCTTGATAAAGGGGTCCCAGATGTTTTTCTTCTGTCAAGTAAGATTATAGTTTGGTAAATGGTAAAAAAGTTAAATTGACTTGTGTTTTTACAGATAGGCTTAAAATTTCGTTGTCACTCTTTACAGGTAGTCAGAATTTAATAATTAGACTCTTCCTAGTTTTCTCTTGGCTCAGTTTGCTTATTCTGTTTTTTCACTGTCAAGTTAAATTTTTATTGCTAATTTCTGTGTCTTATACAAATCCTTAAGAAAATAAAGAAAATGGTGAGTATCTTGTCCTTATCCATTATGTGGTGCTTTACTCTTAGTGTTTTATTGCTGTTGAGGTTTCTCATAGCTTAGGACTTTTCTGGATTATTGGCTATATCTCCATTCAGGTTCATGGCTACCATATGGATTGCATTAAATTAAAGTTAAATGACTTTAGGTCCTAACAACTCCAGTGTGTCACCTACCTGCATGGGAAAATCCTGCAATCAGAGTTAAGACACAATTTTAGAGTCTTCTCATAAACACTTAATACTTAAAACACTTAATAAAGTGGATCCAGTTTTCTAAGCAGCCTCTCGAATTTCTTCAGTCCCTATCATAATTATATGTATTATGACCTTCTTTCTAACAGTCTGTTGTGATGGTGGCTGTAAGTGGTTCCAAGATTACATCAAATATAATTATACTTTGATTTCTTTATCTGAACATCTTGACTTCTTGAAATATAGCTTGTATTCTTCCTTAGTTAAGGAACATCCAAGATAACACTGCACTTGGAAGGTTATAAGCTACAGCTACAATCTTATTTCCTTCTTCAATCTGCAAGAGCCTTAGCCTGATGATCACATTCTATTTGATGTTGCTATAGTCCTGTTTGAATGCAGATCTTTTAATTGCAGCTCTTGTAATTCACTGAAGGAACAGTTTTGGGAAGGCACATGATTTTTGAAACAGGGAGCTTTGTTTTATTTCTTTGACTTCTTGTGAGGGGGACACAGAGCTGTTGATATCTGTTTTTCCTGGCGTTATGCTGGACAATGCTGGACAATCACTTTCCAGAGGTAGGAAGAGGTGGTTACTTGAGGGTTTAAAGGGCTCTGTGTAGGGGGTTATGTGGCAGCCAGCTGGATCTTGGATTGTTTAGAAACTGCTGATATGAATGACCTTAAGGAATGATAAAATATGCAGTCTGCTCCAAGGGGCCATGCTTGGGTGACCACTGAGGACCTGCAAGAGCAGCGTAGCTGATCCAGAGATAGCCAAGTGTGATGTAGGGGATATTGCTTGCAATAAACATTTCTACAGCCAGAGTATACTTCAGCCACATAAAACCGTATCTGACAAAGCTGGTTTATGTAGGAGACAGTGGTTTTACTGTTACTGAGGTAAATATGATTTTGTTGTGCCAGGTCAGACTTGTTTTACACGCACAAACCACTTTGTAACATGCACATAACACAACTATTTCTACATGCACAGTCAGTACTCTAGTGCTTCCTAGAATCTGCTTTGTGGATGCATCACTGCAGATGTGCAATGATTCTGCAGACCTTGAATAGCAAGTCCATTGTGTCCCAGGAACAGCTGATTTTCATGTTGGCCTGTGTAGCTGCTTGAGGAATATATGAGCCAGCATGTTAAAAATGTTTAAGAGTCAAAAGAAAAAAAAAACAACAAACTAAAATCCATGTACTGAAATTGGTGTGAGAAGCAGAAAAGATCATTTCTAGAGAAATCCCTGCATACTGTAGCCTTGGACAAGTCTACAAAAACTCTTAACATCCTGCAGCCTTGGAAAGGCTGTTTAATCAATTAATGTGCATAAATGCTTCCACCATGTTTGGTGCCTGTGGTTGTGAAGGCTGGGATCTAACAAGGAGACATTTCTCTGGAAGAAATTCTCTGAGTAATGTGAAGACTTCTCACCTCTCACTCAGGTCAAATTTGTTGACATAAAGGATTTTTGCAAAATAGCCTTCATATTTTCATAGGTTTTTGGGGTGAAATTAATTTACAGAGGCTGGCATGGGATTTTATTCTTCTTCTCTGATTTAGAACTTCCCTACACACACACACACAATTTTTTTTTCATCAATTCAACCTAAGGAAATTTGTGTAATTATTCCAGGAAAAAGAATTCTGATCCGAAATTCAGACAAAGTCACCTAAAGACATGTGTTCTGCTTTTGATTCTCACCTCTCTATGTAATCATACATACAACACAGTGTAGATATATTTATATATATATATGTATCTATTTTATATCTAAATATACTATGTATATTTAATACATATCAGAGATACCTCAAAGCCTAGACAGAAATATAAAAAGCAAATGTTGTTTTTATACCATGCAATATAAGTGGGATTTATTTCCCTTTGGTTTATGTTTATGTTATTATCTATGTTATATCTACATGATGAAGAGGTTTTACTTGTGGGGGGGCTGGTTCATGCAAGTGAGAGTTCTTTTATGCACTGACTTTCCAGATCCTTTTGCTATTAAGTCTAAGGCTAGTGGCAGGTAAGTTAAATGGTACCTAGCATCTATTGTGTTGGAATGTGTATTAACCATCAATGGTATATTTAGAAAATATGCAGAGGGCAAGACAGAAAAGGTGGATATCCTTTTCTCAACCTTTTTTTGACCTCACCCAATTTTATAAGCAGGCTATTGTGTGGTTTTGACACAAAGACATTTGTATGATCAGAAACAGCTGCTAAGATACGTTGTTTAACAGTGAATGCAAAATATTCCTGTGGAATTATTTTTGAGCAGGCTTAAGCTACAGAAAACAGTGCTTCTAAGGATGGGAATGTTGTTTTTCATCCTTCTGAACTTTGAATGCAATCTGAACTTTGAATTGCTACTATACATTAAGAATCAAATTCAGAGGAATCCAAGTTTGAAAATACCTATTCACTGAACCCATGTGCTAGAGTATGGATAAATTAGTACTCCTTGCTTAGTGCTAATGGAAAAAATTAGAGAATTACTTCAGTGACCTATTTCACATTGACAGAATCATAGATCTGTAGGAAACAAGAAACTGAGATCTTTCCCAAGCTCTTCTGATGCTGCCTTGAATGCATAAAAGCTGTACTTTCATGCAGCTAAAGAGAAAAAAGCTTAGTCTTACAAAATGTTTGTAATTGCCTGCTTCTTTATTTTATTGCCTTTAACTAGGTTTATTTAGTGACTGCTGCCAACTTTTCATGCACACTCAGTGAAGGGCAGTTTCTTAGTGGTGTTTGGGAAACCATTTATTTGTCAAATTCTATAGTTTATTCTGAAATACAAGAGCGCATGATCAATATTTGAGAGTTGATTTAATTTGAGACCTTTGTATTTCAGGGACCTGAAACTGGACAATATTCTTCTGGATGCAGAAGGCCACTGTAAACTGGCTGACTTTGGGATGTGCAAAGAAGGGATTCTGAATGGAGTGACCACCACGACGTTTTGTGGCACGCCTGACTATATAGCTCCAGAGGTATTTTTTTGCAATGCACTAAGAGTACAGATATTCTTATTTACCAGACTGTTACATGTGTAATTTTAGACACTCTTTACATGTATATGAAAACATTTAAGATGCAGACTAGACTCTGCTGCAGTTGTGCTTAGGTAGTCTTGCAGAAAATGGTTACTCTACTGCTCACAAGCATTATTCCTTGATGATAGGAGTGGTTTTTCTAGTATTTGTTTCTTGAAATTAAAGTTATTATTTTCAATTTGCTCATTTCTGAATCAGCATAATTTTGATGATTCTTAGCAGCCTTTAAGGTGCTAGATGCAACTGAGTATGGCAATCTTACTAATATTAAGTAGTTATAAAAATGTTTTTGTTTTTTAGTGAAGTTTAAAAGAACATGTTCATACAGAAGAAGTCATATGTTTGGTGTCATTTTGACTACAGCCTTTGTGGGAATAATTTTTTTCCTTTCTTTAAAATATCTGTGAGTGAAAGATACTATGCTTGTGCTACTTTATAGACTTGCACAGAAAGATGGAAACTAGATATAGATCCTACATATTAGTTTGCAACATTTCAAGGTGTTCAGTGGATAAAATAAATAGCTGAGAGTAGTGTGGCTTTTGCATATCTTAGATTTTAATATTGTGAGGTGCATTTCAAAGTGCCTAAAATGAACCAATACTGAACAGTTATTCTGCTAGGCAGACTTTGCTCAGTTGGGTTAGTAACCTGTGCATCTTTCCACTTGAATATTCAGTGTGCAGGTTTAATGGAAAGGCATTGTTGATTTGTCTTTCATCAAACATAAATTTGCAGTGAGGAAAAATGTTGTTTATTATTCCTTAGAGTCAATAAATCATAAATCCATTCTGTTAGTCTTCATGGCTGTCCAACTTCAGTAGCACAACTGATAAGGTGTAAATCATCTAGAAACTATCATTACATAAGCGTGTGTCTTATGGAATCTGAAAAATATTCCAGCATTAAAAAAAAATAGATACCAGTGTGGTAGTTAGGGCTATGTATTAATTTTTTTCTGATTCAGTATACTAATTGAATCCTTTGACAAATTCTTTGAAAATTATTACTGAAAATAAAGCAATAATAAGAACACAGGAACTTTTACTGAGACTTCCATTTTGTCATGTTAATTGCAGAAGTTTAGCTCCTGCTTCGATTTCTCTTGCATTGTGGTGATATGTTTTAATTTCCTTTTCTTTAGTGCTATCTAATTTCCAAAGAGTTCCCGGAAGACATGAAAAGTATACATCTAATTTTCTGTATTTGATGGCTATAAAATATAATTTTCTTTCAATGAGGAATGTGGATGGGATCCTGACCTGTGCATCCAAATGTTAAACTCATTTCTGGTTTTATGTTAAGACTGAATTTGATTTTATATTGGTCTTGATTCCCAACTACAGCACTAAGCCCAAGCAGTTCACCACAGGATTTCTCACTGCGCTGCGCAGTGTTGTGTAAGGAGTTGGTAGATTTATTGCCATTCCAAGGCATTTTAAGGCAGCCAGCTTCACCTTAAGCAGGCACCCACTCCCCTTCTCTGGTTCCCTGTCATGCTGAACCAATGCAGCCAAACTGCAAGCTTCTTTCCAGTGAAAAGGAGACAAGAATTAAACTTGTTCCTGGTACAACAGTAGTTCTGTAACACCAAGTGCCTCTATAAAACTCCATCGTGCTAAACTATTACTTGCCGCTAAAGGTATTTGCCACAAGGTTGAACTTGTGCCACATGAGAAGTTGTAGCCAGTTTTTCTTGAAAGCAAGTGCAATTAAAGTGAATTCTACAGTCATGGATTGTACAGTGGTTTAATGCTGTAAAAGGAACTTGAACAAAAATGCTTTTGGCTTCCTTCAGCCCTACCTAAAGGACAAGAATAAATCTCTCAAATGATCTCTGTGCAGCATTAGAAGCTGGTTCAGTTTGTTTTGTTCAAGATAGAGACAAGGAAATGTTTCACATTTTCCACCAGTCTGTTTTGTATATGTGATCTTTTTTCCTCTATAGTGTGACCTGCTTTAAACAGCTTGGGAGGATGTGCAGCTCTTATGCTCACAAGCATAGTCATTTACTCAGGGGACTGATAAACTCTCAGTGCTTCTGAGAACAACATCTCATTGACACTTAGCTGTGCTAGTGCAAATTGCATGGGTAAGAAACCCTGCCTGCTGTTACTGAAATCAGTGTGTGATTCAGTCCTGCTTAGGCACTGGGGCCTAGAAGGGCTATATCCTGTTGAAACAGCAAATGTGCAGCTGAGACAGTTGCCTCACTTGTTTCTTCAACCCAATCTCTTTTTCTGTGCTAGATCCTCCAGGAGCTGGAGTACGGTCCATCCGTGGACTGGTGGGCTCTGGGCGTTCTCATGTATGAAATGATGGCTGGACAACCCCCCTTTGAAGCTGACAATGAAGATGATCTCTTTGAATCCATCCTTCATGATGATGTATTGTATCCAGTCTGGCTCAGTAAAGAGGCTGTCAGCATTTTAAAAGCAGTGAGTCTTCCATTACTTGCCTTCCTCCTCCTCCTCCTCCTGGGTTTTTGGGGGGTTGGTTTGTTGGGTTTTTTCCTTGATTAAAATTGAATTTGCTGAAAGTTGTTGAGAGCAGTCACCACTGGGAGTTCAATCGCAGTTCAAAGTGCCACTGTTAGGATAATGGGGCCTTGGATAAATTACACTGCTTGTGGGAAAGGAACAGAATGTTTGTGTTCCATGCAGTTGTACACTGTATAAATCTGGGTACTGCAGATTCATGTTTCAGGGAAAACCCAACCAGCTAGAACTGTGCTATCACTTTGACACTTTATATGCCATATACTCCCATCACTAGAGTGGGAGAAGCACTACATAATTAAAGAAACAATGTTTTTTACTGTCCCTTTGCTGTCATCAAGATGGGTTGAAAGCCCTTTATTTACAGCTGCATGTTCTATTTTATAGTCCACATGATAAGCAGTCTTACTTTAGTGTGATTGTTTCTGTTCTTGGTGGGATTTTTCAGTATGAGCGATGACTTGACAGTAACTTGTGTCATCAAATGCCACAATTTTTTTAATCAGCCAATTGGGCAAATTTGGTTTTTAGACTACCTTTATAAATTCAAGTTTATAAAGTCATTCATTACTATGAATGACACTGACATAAATTCTTTCTTCTGTGCTAGTATCATCCTAAAACTGAAAGCGAAACAACACAGAAGCAGTATGCCAATCCCCATAGTTGGCAAAAACCTGAGAAGGATTTTTGGCTTAAAAAAATAACTTGGTTTTTATTTATTCCATTTTTCCACCGTCTTTGAAACTGGAAAAGCTCTGCCTTTCTATATATTTTTCTTTCAGCATCTGGAGTAAGGGAGACTTTCAATTAAGAAGGCAGCTGATAATGCAAAATCCTGCAGAGATCTTCATACAGGGTTATTTTGAAAATTTATATAAAACATAAACAAATTGTGATTTTAACACCAGTGGACAGCACATTCTGCAGAAATTCTCATCATAACCTTTTGATGAAAATGTCTTCAGGCTCCTTCTAGCTGACCAAGAGAGATGCTGTAGCAGTGATTCAAAGCAGAAGTCAAAGTTAACCTCTCAGAACTGTTTGCTGAAGTGTCTCTTTTGCTACATTCACTGTAGTGAGAAGATGGAGGATTTTTTACTGCTGGTAGTAATTTATTAATACTTATTCTCCACTGTCCCCCAGATAGCTTTCTGACTAGCTCACATTATACTTTCATGTATCCATTTCTGTTTCCAGACCCTTTGATTATTTTACTTCAGCAATTAAAATATATGGTCTTGAGCTGCAGAGTTCGGGCTTACATCCGGGGCTCAGGGGTTATTTTGGCACATTGCAAAGGAAGGGTTGTTGTCAGTTTTCATCCCTACATCTGATTTTCTTTGGAGTCCAGGGGATTTTCTTTTAAAGCTGACTTTTTTACAGAATTTTGTGAGTCTGTTTTCCTGGATCTACATTTTGATAGTAGGAATGGTGATTTGTATCTTGCTGTATCTTGCTTTCAGGTATAAATTGATACAATTTAATGGAGCTGTGGCAATTTACACCATAAATTAAACACATTTCCTTGGGATTAGCAACCTGCTGCCTATGAATGTATGATGTGAAACTTGCTTGAAACTTGTGTTCTTCATCTGATACTTGTCCATATGAAGAACAGGAAAAACAGAGGAAAGAAAGAGGCGTCTATGTATTTTACTGCTGAATGGTAGCAAGGGATTAACTTTGGAGCACTTCATTTCCTCACATTGTGCTTTGAGACATGAGTTTCATTCTTTTGAAACTGTTTTTTTTTTTAACAGTCCTTCAAACACCACGTAAGGAAAGTATAATAAGAAGACATTCTCTTGTATTAAGTGGCGATGTTGTCCTATTTTCTTAATAAACAGTTTTCCTGTTATTTCCATCAAAACACTGAGGATGATATTAAAACTCAGTATTACAAGGCAGCGTGTGGCTTATCTCATGAAAATCCACACATCTTATTAGTCCTGTTTCTGTGAATTGACAGGAATTGCTATTTAAATTCTTTCCTGTGTAGTAAGGAAAACAATTCTTTATTGAAATTGGCTCTCTGCTTCTTCCCAAGCAATGGAGAGATGTTGTCTCTACAGTGTGCGTTACCTGTGTACTGGGAGGACAGTCTCTGGCTACAGAAGCAGAACTCTGTTTTTAAGCTGTGTGATTTATTTCAAGAAGCAAAATTTGGGGAGCCTAATGATCCTTGATTCAAGCCCTAAGCAGCATTTTGTACTGTTATCACTTAAGTCAGTAGGAATGCTGATCCTAAAAGGCTTCTTCTTTCAGAAAAGGAGGTTCCTGCCTTAGCCATGAAAAGGTTATGGCTGTGGCTGTCAGTTCCATTCGAAATCATCTCTTCAGCAGAGTGCAGTTAACAGCTGTGTCTGTCCTGACAGTTGCATCAGTGTTGATGCTGGTGATAAACAGGGAATAAATGTCAGTTTTTGCTTCAGAAATAGAAAGGGATTAAATTAATGCAATTAAATGTCTGCTTTAGAAGTTTGATATTTTTTCTTCATATATGCATGTGATATTTTTGTTTAAGTATTCATTCTTAAAATACATTCTCTTTCATCATCCATTTCACAGTTTCATGAAGTTTGTGAAGTACAGCACTAAACTGGACAGTCTAATCACATTGTCATGTCCTGGGCTTCTTAAAAAATTACATGTCCAGATGCTTTCCCTGTCTCCAGTTTAAAACAAAGATAAAGCATGGCAGATACTAGGATCATATTATACTTCTTTGATACCTGGATTATATGGTACAAAAAGCACATCCTGTAGTTTCCATGTTCTGTTTCTGCAATACATGTGGCTGCTGGTTCCTGGCCTGCTCGCTCCAGTCCTGGAGATGAAATAAAGCAGAGGAATGCAGGAATGCGTTTTGTGGTTTTTCAAGAGACCTCACCAAAGCACAGTAATCCTTTCAAAACCTTTATTTCTCTTGCTCATAGAAAAGATTGCCTGTAGTTTAGATATGACTTGCAAAAGAACTTGCAGAACAGTTGAACTCGACACCAAAGAGAAGGATCATCTTCAGAACGGCATGTGTATGTCAGAGACCACAGACAGAATTGTCTTGCTGATCTATGCTGTACCTTTAAAATTACAGCAAGGGTATTCTCTGAATGGTTGATCTAGATATCTAAAACCATTCTAAGGGCTTAAGTAGCTACTTACCTAATAACTCCAGTAGGTACAAAGTAAGAGCATACACTACAGTAATTTATTTTATTTTATGTTTGCTTTTTTTTTCCTACAGTAGTATAATGTGATACATAGGTTGAAAAGCCACTGAACAATTATTACATTTTGTTTACTTTCTACACTTTTTCTAAATTTAAAAATGTTATATAATAGCTGAATATAAAGTTATAGCAAAGCTATTAAGCTAGTTCTATAATGTGTTTGTAAGAACAGCATTCATTGCTACTTGAATTGCAAGGATTCTGTGTCCACACAAATTAGGAAATTAGTAGAGCAATTGCTAACAGAAGAAGGAAAAATAACAGAGGAAAATCTGGTAAAATATTATGAGCTGCCATCAGTTGATATCAGTGTCTTACACCACTTGTACAGCTCTTTTTTCTGACAGGAAAAGTAATAGTTTAAATGTGAGAAGTTTATAAATTACCACACCATAGGAGATCGGTTAGTTCCAGTCGCTGACACTAATCGTGTATTAAAAATGAAAGAGAATGTGCAAGTTATGTCATGGGGGCCGTGACATAACTTCCCATTCTCAAGGGAAGATTTCTGCAGGTACTGATCGCTTTGTCTCTGGAGGGTTTAAGATCATCTTTCTTTCCTTTAGTATTTTTAACTAAAGCTGGAAGTAGATATGCTGAACGAGAATCTAGTCCTACAACACTCCCAGTCAGATGAAATTAAGAGGTCTCAACAATAAACTAAAAGGGTTTCTTGCAGTAAATTTACAGTTTGGAGTCTCTGAATCTTATGGTTTGGCCAAAACCTCTGAAATATGGAGTGCCAGAATAAATAACCTTCTGAAAGGGGACTGTCTCTAAAAACTTAGCTTTAAGAATTACAGTGTGTAATTGAGCAGCAAATGATTTCCAGGTATTGTCATTCATATTTTAACTTTTCCCTCCTTTCCCTCTCCACCCTGTAGTTCATGACAAAAAATCCCAACAAGCGACTTGGCTGTGTGGCATCACAAAACGGGGAAGATGCAATCAAGCAGCATCCATTTTTCAAGGAAATTGACTGGGTTCTTCTAGAGCAAAGGAAAATCAAGCCACCCTTCAAACCTCGGATTGTAAGTAACAGTTTGTATAACATTCAGAGAAAATTTGGTTTGGCAATTCTACTTGTTGGCTTTTCTGAGAAATGAGATCACCTGATGCAGTGTTTTGAGGGCTGAAATAGTAACATAAAAACAGCACTGAGAAGATTTCTTTGTCATTGTTTCTGAGAAGGTAAGTGTCAGGAATAAATGTAATGCACAGAAAAACATACATGTTCATCCATATAAACCATGAGAGAGTTCACAGCACACTTTTAATTACATTCTGTGTTCTCAAAGATGTCATAGCCAGAAAAGATTATTTCAGTTGACATATACTGTCTATACTTTCTGTGTGAACTCTTTACAGTTCTGCATTGCTGATGGCCACTGGATTTTGTAGTTGAAACACAGACAAGAATTTATAAGGAATAATATTTTAAGTGAAGAAACTTATAGAAACAGCTTCTTGGGGGAAAGAAACACACATTATGATTACATAAATTTATATATTCACATTTTCCTGGATAATAACCATTTCTATTTCAAAGTAACAAAAATCTGCTAAGAACAGCCCCACTTGCAGAAAGTACAAAAGCCATGCAAAAATATTTTCTTCTGGTGTTTCTTTGGATGAAAACACTTACAATTAACCAAATGTTGCAGAATGCATGTGGTTACTTCTGTGCTTACACACTACAAGAGGCTAGCTTTGTGATAAATCCTCTGAGACTGATTTGCATCTTTTGATTTCACAAGTTCCTAATTACAATGTTTGATTTGCCTGTGAATATGGTCAAGGGTCTCGTTTGTTTCTTTCTTTAGATAGTTTACAAAGGTATTAAAAAACCCAAAAAGCAAAACAAATGAGCAAAATAAAAACCTTAGGTCTCAACTCTGAATCCTGAATTAAATTCAGAGTTGAAGAAGTCCCTTCTGTTTTTGAAGAATTGCTGTATGTAATGCCTTTCCTTTGAGTCCAGTGAGCTGCCTTTCCCCAAGTTCCTTGTGTAGATGGTGAAAGCAGGACTGACTGTCCAGAACAGGAGCCTGAGGCAGCTCCTCTGAGTCCACTCTTGGGGAAATCTCTCTGTCTCTTTGTAGCTGTGCAGAAAAAGCCCAAAGGGATTGACAACTGTGAGTGAAAGCCCTTATGAACCCCTTTCTAGGAGAAATAGTAAGGGACAGTGTTGTCACATGAGGAAGGTTTTCCTAATGTATTGGAGAATGGAAACCTTGCCATGCCCTGTGTGCAGGTGGAGCTGACCTGAGCCAGCCGCGCTCCTGGGGGTGCAGCCAGTCCCTCACCCTGCTGCCCAGCTCCTCTCTGGAGCTGCGGCAAGATTGCAGCTGCTGCCTGAGCTGATGTACAAGCCTCTGCACTGCTGCAAGAAGGGTAAACCCCTAATTAACTCCTTCAGTACCTATCTGAAGCCTATTTAGTACTTTGGCTGTTATCCAGTCAGGTTCCACAGCTCTCAGATAGCTGCACTTGGGCAGGGTCTGTGTTCGGCTGAGTTGCAGTTGTGTAGCTCTTTTCTTGTTTTCACAAGAATTTGGCCTCTCATCTCACCATAATTTTTGTTGCTTTGCTCAATATTCATCAGAATTTTGTTTTTAAGTCATGATGAACTATTGCATAATTATTTTCCCTTTATTCCTGCATCTAATTTCCAGTTTCCTTTCATCTAGTCTGTTTATTGGCTGTTTTCCTTTCATGATCAAGATGCACGGTCCCTTTGACAATAGGTATTTCTATGAGGCTTTTATTATTTTTGTAACTACTCCGACTGTGGCATTCCTTAAAAGTCAGGAGGTATTTCATATATCAGGTGATTTTATTCATTGCTGATACAAATGCCTTCTGCCTTCTCAGTGGGGTTTCTTTCTCTTTCTGGTAATTATTTCACTGTTATTATATTGTAAAGACAAACCTATTTTGTTAATTCCTGATGTTTTGTTCCTTTTCCTCCTTTCTGCTTTCTTCATGGTATTTTAATTGAATTGTTCAGTTTCAGTAGTGATTGGAGATTATATTCAGAGTGTCTGAAATTTGTATAATTTTAGGACAGCTCTTTGCTCCTTAATAATTTTTCTCCAAGCTACTTTTCTAATGTTGGATTTCATACTAATTCTTTCTATATTGTATCTACCAAATTTCTCTATTCTACCAGATTTGCTTCCTGCAGTCTAGTAGCTCTGTATGCTTGGCTTTTTTTCTGAACTGCTTTTTTTTGTTTTTAATAGTGGTGAATTCAGATAATACGTACTCTATGTTAGAGGCATCTCTTATTATTTTCATGTTCTCAGTCTGCTCTCTCTAAGGTATCTTCCCCCAGTGACTGGGTCCTATCAGCTTTTACTGATAACTTTGAGCATACCTTAAATATTTATGATCCATGTTCATGATCCATCAGTTTTTTTGTGCCAAGTGTATGAATTTTACAGTTGTTTGGATTTTATTGTTGTATAGCAATCTTTGAGCAAGGTCATACTTGAAATTTTTATTTGTCCTCTTAAAACTGAATGATGTATTACTTGGAAAGTTAGATGTGATATAGATCTGGGCTGGAGAGAAAGATCACACAAATGAAATGTAATTATTAATTATTCAACTTCAGAAATGGCAAAGAAATTGAGGGCAGTAAATTTCAAGTGCTATAAAGGTAGTTTTGTATACTTGCCAAGCTAGACCAGATTGCACTCACTTTGAAAAATTGTGAGAAGAGGGAAGAAGGAGAACACTAATGATATATGATCTACTTTAAAATCTTCATAGAGAGTTCTTCTCTAAATTCAGTTGTGGGTGTAGCATTGAGATTCACTGATTCAGATTAACAAATGTAACTTTTCCATAGCAGTGGAATAACTATGGAAAAAACATAACTAATGCCTGTCTTTGGAATGGTTTATGGGTTTTAACATCTTTTGGTGTTAAGAAAGGGCTGTTGATTATTTTAAAGTGATTTGTAATGTTAAGAGAGGATTAAAAAAATATTTTAATTTTGTGTTGAGGAAGGCCTAGTTCTGTGAAAAGATCTATGAAAAGAGAGGCCAGATTATTAGTCAGAAAATAGACATTCTTGCATGTGATATGTGAGTGTACATATGTGTTGGAGAAAAAAGTGTACAATGCATATATAGTTGTCTGTGCATTGAAATTGAGTTTTGCATGCACATACAAGAATGCATATATTTACACAGGTAGTCTTCTATTTTCTGACCAACCAGTAAGATGACTAAGGGGGGAATATTTATGATTATATCATAAACACTTTCAAAATAAAACAATACATAAAATATGTTCAAATGAGCTCCAGACAATGTAAAGTGATGACACTAAACCAGTAAAGTCATTAGGGAAAATGGTCAAACACTGAGGTCCCATCAGACAATGGAATAATCTGCCAAGGGAGGTCATGGAGGTGGTATTGTGGAAAAAGCTTTGCTTCTGTTCTGCTTCTCTCTTCTCAAAACACACGAGTTCCCTGATTAGCACAGCTCATTTGCTTTTCTCTTACTTACCAACATTTCTCTGCCATTATAAATTTTCTGAGGAGCTATATTACATTGGACTGTCAGCTGTGCTTCTTCATGGTTCAGGTATGTCACTTCAACTCTGACAGCCTTAAGTCTGAATTTTTCAACTGAGCTTGAGAAAAAAAAAAACTGCATGAATATTTATTAGCCAAACTTATAAAGGTTTTTGTTGTTCGTTTGTTTGTTTTTTAAATCTCATTCACACAGTGGATGGATGTAATTATGTTCCTTATTATATCAGAAATATCCCATTAATTTCTAGTTTGTACATAATTTGATTATTCTAATGATGCTTTGGAAGCTGAAATTTCTTCCTGTGTCCAGCATTAGAGCGGAAATTACCAAAAGATTTTGAAAAACTGCCTACGTTTTTTTGAAAGCTTACAAGAGTGCCCTGAACAGAGAACTCATGCAAATAGCTGAGGTTTAGATTGCTAAACAGTGACAGAAGTGCCACCCTAGGCTGTCCTAGGTAGAGACAGTGGAAGCAGATTTGGTGGCTCTGAAACCTGCTGGGAAGGATGTTTGCTTCTGCAGTTAATGACTTGGAATAGAGAATACAGAGGGGTTAAAATGCACTGGGGCTCAGTCCTGTGATGCATGTTATCTGCCAACTCTTCCTCTTAAATCTAGGATCGTGAGGCTTTTCAGTGGTAAAATTAATTTTACATATGTGTGTATATGAATAAATGAATAAATATTGTTCCATGTAGAGCTTTTCTAAATGTTAAACTAGTATAGAAAAAAGTCATAGCTCTGGAGCATGTGCATTAGAAATCAAGCAAACTGTTGAACAGCTAGACAGCAGATACTGGTTACATCTAAGCTCCAGTGACTTTGCAGTGCCTTTGGAGATCATTTTTACTGTTCTTAAAACCTAATTCTTAGAGCTTCACAGCGTGTCTTGAACATTTCTGAATAATACTATTCATCCCTGAATGCAGTTGTGAATATGTAATTGCATATGCAATAAGTACCATTTTAATGCAGACAGATGCCTTTTTTCCAGAGCAACTGTTGTGAGACAGAAAACCCTTTGTGGAATTTTATTCCTCTGTTGAGATTTTTTTTTTATATATATATTCTTCCTAGAATTTTATTCCTTTGGGAATATGAAATTTCCATGATCAGTAGCCATAAGGCCAGGCTATGGTTTGCAACATAATTTATTGCTCAAGAACCACGAAGACCTTGATAGCATTTAGTGATTCTCTGCTCCCCATCTTTCTTTGTTTCCATTGCTATATTCCTGGCTTGGTTGAGTTGCTTTTTTCCACTTTCAAACAGAATTTGCCATCTTAAAAATTAAAATAGTGGTGCAGTCGATCAATTTCTTACATAAGTTATGGATGTGGTGGTAAGTGGGATAGATCCTGCTTGGTGGCATGATGGGATGATTCTGTCTCTCCATACAAAATACAAACTATGCATTAAAAACAGTAATTGAAACAGATTACTGCTTCTGCTTTAATGTGTATTGATTAATTTTGTATTGTTATAGTTCCATGCAATAAATTCTTTGTGCCATTTTTCAGAGCACAGCTGGCCAGCTGCAAGTTTTCCAGACTAAACCTGTGGCCTGCTGACATGTCAGCAAAATCAGCCAGCAAAAAAGCCTAGAAACAAGTGCGCAAGTGGCAAACAGAGGTGCAGTATCACAGTCCCTCTTGCCAGGGATGAAGGAAAATTGCTGCCTAAAATTTGTTACTCCTTTGGCTGAAGTCAGTGAGCATCAATTTAATAGAATCATAGAATAGTGTGGGTTGGAAAGAACCTTTAGAGGTCACCTAGTCCAACCCCTCTACAGCAAGCCTAATCAAACCTATCAGGTGCTCAGAGCCATGTCCAGGTTGTCCTTGGATGTTTCCAGGAATGGGGGATCTCTCACCAATCTGAGCAACCTGTTCGGTGTTTCACTGTCCTCATTGTAAGCAATTTCTTTCTTATAACTAGTTAAAATCTACCCTCTTTCAGTTTAAAACCATTACCCTCTCTCCTATGGCAACAGGCCCAAGTAAAAGGTTTCTCCTCTTCTTTTTTTTAAGCCCCTTTTGAGTACTGAAAGTCCACAATGTAGGGTCTTCCTGGAGTCTTCACTTCTCCAGGCTTAATAGCCCCAGTTCTCTTTGCCCTTCCTCTCAGGAGATGTGCTCCAGCATTCTGAGAGGTTTCTTTTTGATTTCTGTAGAATTAGACCTACATGGACACTCCTGTCCTTTCAGACTGAGTTTTCACTGCCAACACTTGCAAATGTGCATGCCAGCAGACAGAACTGCCTCTTTCATCTACCCTGTTGTCAATGTCAGGGTTGGAAAAATTTGAGACACTGTCTAAGATGTCCTTAACATGAAAAAGCTGAAGAACTCTCAGTGAGAGTGAGAGGGTAATGCAAAGCCTGGTAAAACAGATGTTTGCCACATGTATTTCTTTCTAGCAATTAAGCCAAAGTTTCATCACTAATGGCTTTTTCAGTGCCTGCGGCAATCCATTCATAGTGTGGCTTTATGGAGATGAAATTAACAAAATCATATTAAAATGATTCACTGTCAACATGCAGCTTTCACAGAACAATGCATTATTTTAATTTTCTCAATGCACTCATAATTTTTTGGTTTTCCATTCTAAAAGCTCACTTTCCTCAAGAGCACTAGAGACAAAATGAATGGGATAGCCTACTGCAGAATTGTATCTTGCACTATGGAGCAACAGCTGCTGCTGGCCTGTTAATCTAATATGACTTCCTTCATTTTGCAGCCTCTTCAATTTCTATTGTTACATCACTGAGAATATGTTCTGAATAATTGTATGTTCCTTCTACAGTTCTGACTTCTTAGGGTAGAGAGCTGATCTAGCAGCTACAACCAGAGACCCAAGAATTGCAAAATATATAAGTTCCTCCACCAGATTTTCTAGAAACTCATTATGTGGTCCAGGCTGCATCACCTAATCTTTTCTCACTTCAATTTCTCCTCTGTGGTAATCACAGGCAAAGTTAAGGGCCAGTGAAAAAATACAACTGAGAAATGTCAAAAAACAAGTGCTAAAGATCAGCCTGCTTTTAAATTGACTGAATGCTCAGGACTTCCCTTGGAAGAGTGTTCTTATGCTATACCAGACCTCAGTGTTAGCAGATTTCCTCTCAGCCTCAAATTGCACCTTTCTCAGCTCCAGTAACTCTAAGATAATGATAAACCATTATCGAAGTCCCTCCCCCCTTAGTTATCACTATCTGAGCCACACTGTCTGTATGCAGTTTTCTTTGAGAACCTGAACTCCCTTGTTAAGTCTTGACTTAAGGATGCCAGCAATGTGTTCTCTTTCAGTTTTGCACTGCAGCAAAGGTTTGAAATGAAGTCATTCCCAAATATGAAATTTTAGTCGTAGCCAATTATTGTGGGTTACAACTGGAGTCACTGAGCACCATGAATTTTCTTTTCCCCCTCCCCTGAATGAGTGAAAAACTGGCAAAATTTTGGCAATCCTTTGCCTATGACTGAAGGAGAAGCTGGATGCCCACAGTGTTTGGAGTCTGGGTAATAAGTAGCAAATACGAATCAGCACCCCTGGAGAGTCAGCTGGGCGGTTTGCACAGGCAAACAGGCAGACCTGCCCCTTGGGAAGGTGCTGCACTGAATGGCTCACAAAAAGCGTCTTCAATTAGAGAGGTGTGTGTTCAAATTGCTGCAGCAACCATCTGCTTACTGTGAAATATGGCTGGAATCCTTAAAGAGGGACCACGTTTCTGGAGAAAACTTTCCAGTATGTTAGCCTGAAACATGAGTTCTATATTTGCAGATTCATTTTCATACGTGAGTGATAACAGGCAAAGATTTTTTTTACTTTTTAATGAGGGATTTTTAACCTAGTGTTGGGAAGTCATGATACTGTTTTGGTGGGGGTTCTTTGGCACACCTCTACTTTTTTGTGACAATAGATTGCATCATCATCTATGCAGAATTATGACTTTGCCTTTACGCTGTGGGGAGGAAATCCTGTAAAATGCAATCATTCAATAGCACCAGAAGGAACATAGGAAATTACAGGCCAAGTAAATTTCTTTTTGTATAAATGTTCTCTCTTTTCAAGTTTGCTTCAGTGTGAATGTCCCTCTTTAAGGTAAGGCCTTCAATATGGGGAAAATGTCAAGGTAGGTCCACTTTTAGGCCTAATAACCTTGAGGTGTCCCTTCAGTTTCATAATATATTTCCATTCAGTCATCAGTGCATGGCAATGAGCATTTAGCAGATGGGCACGCAAGGGGCTATACTGCATGCCTTTGCATGAAGTGTTACTGCTTAGGCACTGGGGAGTGATCTTGAGACCTCAGACCCTCATGTACCATTATTACACATTGAACGTGATGTATTTCCCACTTGCTGCAGACATTTCAGGCATAGGAAAACTGTGGGCTTTCTTCTGAGAGTGATACCACATTGCTTAATATTGGTATACAAAAAAATGTTTAGAAATGGGATACTGTCAAAATGGTTAGCATACATCCTCAAAAAAAAAAAAAAAAACTAAAGAAAAATGGATGTGGACTTTTGAGACAGAATTTTTATTACTGACAGTCATAATGGTGGACCTCCTACACTTTTTCTGCATGCTGTCCCTGTAACAGGATATCATGAATCAGAATATTGAATTTCTGATGGTTCCTAGAAGTTACACTTTTCTTCTACTGGGTTTGAGTGTTAGCCAGGTGGCTGCTGATTGAGAAGCATTGGTTGATTTCAGGCAATGAAATTCAAGATCTCAGCTGAGCTTGCTGCAGGCAGCTGTGAACAACAAATATTACCATAGTTATGCCTGCAGCATAGCTTAGATCAATCAGCCCAGTGACTGGGCGGGACAGAGAAGTCTGGAACACTCCTGCCTCTTCCCTCAACAAAGTAAAAGACCTTGGTTTTCTAAGCTTCAACTAGCTTGGCACTTTGTGCCACCTCTAAGTTTGCCCAAGATGTAAGTATATAGCTTTTGAGGAGCCTACGTTCAGCTTAGAGAAATCAGAAGTGAGCTGGTATTTTTAAGGGATCTCAGTGTTGGGGTTTTTTTGAATGTACAAGGTTTTGTTTTCCCAGAATTTCTCATTCAGTTAGTCTGATTTTAGGGTTTTTTTAAATTATCTTCAGTGTCAGTGCCTCCAGCAGCTGTTTTTAGATGTGATTACCATAACAGTAGAATTACAGAAGTTTGAAAGCTACTTCCCAACACTGCAAGTCCCCAAATATTTATAAGTTAAACAATTTTGAATATGCTTCTTTTGATTCTGGGGATCCATCAGTATTTGTTTGGTTTTGCTAAGACCTGGTTTTATAGCACTAAAACATTTTCATACTGGATAATTAAGTCCATCTAACCATCTGTTAAGTGCGCATTGTTGAGTGGTGCCCTTTGAGATAGAGTCATAAGCAACCAGAGTGTACCTGCTTTCCTTTTGGGCTTCCCCAGAAAAACACAAATTCTGTTTCACTTTCTGACTGCTTTAATCTCCAGTGCAATTTTCATGAAGTTATTTAAACCATTAAGTGAAATAATCTTATTATGTTCATTTTCATTCTTATGTACATTCTCAAGAATTCACACAGAAATATTTTATATTAATGTAGATAATATATAATATTCCTGGGTTGAGCCTGATCCTGATGTCAGTAAAAAGCAGTGGAAAAACACCAGCTGATTAAGAAGCAGTAGCATCTGGCTCTTTATCAGAAGGTGGAATTTGTCAAAAAAAAAAAAAAAGTCAACTCATTGAAAGCTGGCCTTTTCTGATTAATCCCATCCCAGCTGGAGTCCAGTAAACATTGAGTATAAAAAGAGCTTTGGCTTTGGGTTTATTTCTCGTGCAGAACTTTCTGTACTAGCAGTACACTATGCTAATGCAAGCATTAGGTATTTGGGTGTTCACCCAAAATGGGCAGCAAAAATGTGTCAGTGTGTGTGTGTTCCCAGCTCAGCGTACTAGTGCAAAACTTTGTTCCTTTGACGTATGCACTGCTAGGCAGAGGGAGGACTGAAGGAACTGGTGTGTAGCTACTTATCCACAGCAGCAGGACAGGGAAGACGCCTTTACATGGTGAGGAGTCCTAGCACTTCATTAGCTGCTGCTTTCCTCTTGTTGGGCTGCTGTGCTGGTATAAGGGATTTTGTTCCTGTGGAGGCACAGACCTTGTACTGGTCCTCTCAACAGCATGATCCAGAGGTCACATGCTTAAATCCCACAGGATGAGAGGAGCACTCAGTATAAACACTTGCAAAAAACCTTAAGCACAGATATAGTTCCTTGCATGCCATAATCACTTTTGTGAAGGACCTAGAGAACAGCAGCTCTCTTGGCTTAACTCTGGAGTATGAAAAAGAAGGATTTGAAGACCATGACTGCCCATGACTCTTTGGAAGACTGTGATTATATGTGACCAGAACAAGAAGAAAGGGAGATTGAGTTTTTGCTGTCATGTCTGCATAACAGCTCAAATTCCCAGCAAGATGGGATTCCCACTGTGCAAAAAGCCACATAAGTGAAAGACAGTCAGAAGATTTTAGACAGTGATAGAGGCATCACAGTTCACCTAGGAGAACAAAAATAGAAAGAAAAGTAGATGAATGATGAAGAAAAAATTACTCAAGCTCAAAGTAAATCAGTAGCAAAACCAAGAATTAAAGTCATGTCACTACAAACACTGCTATGTCATGCTGTGCTCTTTGAATAAAACTGTGTTCTAAAAAAAGGCAGTTACAGGGTCTGGAAGAAGGGTGGAAAGAAGATGTATTGAGAGGCATAAGTAATAGACTTTCATGCATAGTCCTACAGTGTCTTTTACTTAGCCTATGATCTGTGTGTGCATTAGTTAAAACAAAAAAAAAAAAGGTAGCATCCTCAGCTGCTCTCCAAAGTCACATACATCTTTATTTTGCTCTGGTTTTGTAAAGGCTTAAAAGTAATCATTACACTTGAAAATATAATCTCTAGAAATTCAGTGGTCTTAGCAATAACCATCATTATGTAGCTTTCTCCATTTTTCTTAGGTAAAACCTGCTATATCATTTCGCTGTATGAAAGCCTGTCGTATGCATCATCTATGTCAAACTAATTAGCTAGAGTATCAAAGAGCATACATCTCCAGAAATGTAGGTATTCTTGCCAAAAAATGTGTAGCATTCCTACTCTATGGCCTATAATGCAAACTTTTTAGTATGTAACTGAGTCTTGGAATTTTGCTTGCACTATGAGTTGTCACACCTTTCAAGCTGTGGTTTTTTTTCTGCATCCAGCTTCACAATGCACATGTGATAAAGGAGGACTCAGAATCACAAGATACTACTATATAATTTCATGTCATCATCAGGAAGGCTTCCATAATGTGGTACTTTTCTGTAAAGAAATGTGTAGGTGATTGTAAGCAAAATAAAATGTTGGAAAGTCAGACGATATTTATTCAGGATACATACAGTGTCTTGAAATATTTCATTACATCACTCATTGATTTACTAACATCATAGTCTCCTTAATTTATTCCTTGTCTTTGTGACTGCTTAAAGAATGCAAAGTAAATAAAACTACAGATCTTTTACAGAATATATCTGGTCAAATGCCTCAGTGCACAGTTAATATATATTTGGATAACTTTTTCAGTGATTTTGCGGATGTCTCCTGGAAACCACTGAAATTCTGGGAATACGTGCCCTAGACTTACCCACCTGCCTCACTTTTTCCTCTGCTTTGCCAGTCAGCTCCATTGTCTGGACAGTCCTTTGTGCCAAGGTGCTAGGGTTCAGGAAGGCCAAAAGGCTTCTACATGAGTGTTTGAGGACTCACCACCAGGTGGTTCAGCACATTGTCACAGATGCACCAGCCCTGATTCCTGTCACTCTGCTTTGACAGTGGTAGAAATGCAGTTTCAGGAGAACTACACCTCTACAACTGAAAATGGGCTAATCTTGGATGTGTGCCAGGGTGTAAGAGGGAAGGTGACATGGCTGATCATGACCTTAGAGCAGCTGAGGATATCAATGGAAGCCTGCCAGTATAATGTGAATTAGAGAGACACACATATAAAATCTGCACTGCAGAGTAGATCATAAGGTTTGCAATAATGGGTACATTGTGCAGGTGAAAGGTATTTTCACATGATAGTTCCATTACTTTGTGTTCCTCTCTTTCCTCTCCTTCCCAAGAAGAAATATGAAATTGTTTCTCATGAGGTTAAATCTCTCAAAGAAGCCTACCTTAAGGGGAAGATGTAGTGGAGGAATTTAGAAGTTGACACTCTTTTCACTTCAAAAAATGCAGGTATTCTACCACAGCATAGCTAATGTGCAATATCTCTGTGTCACAATTGAGTCCTAATGGAAGCAAGCCCTGGGAAGATGAACTCAATGGATTTTGAGAGCATAGGACTAACCACAGATGGAAAGCTGGTGCTGAGCTCTCCTAAAGCTCCTGTGAAATCTATCTCCATCCAAGTTCTGCACAGAAATAACTGTTGTGGTGTAGCAATCAGTCTATAAACAAAGGTTTGCTATATATGTAGCATTTTGCTGTATGTAACTTTAGTGCTGTGTACTCAGGGTGATGAGTATACCAAGCAGGGCCATGGAGGACAGGAGATGCACAGGGTCTGCTGGGAGAGGTTCATTGCTCAGACCATGGACTCACGGTGGTTGTCAGGGAACCTGGAGAGCTTTGATTTTGTTTGTCTTGCTGTTTGTTTTGTGTTGGTGGTTTTGGGAGGCTCTGGTTTTGAGGAAGTCTTTGTAAAATGACATACAAAGGCTGACATTCTGGCCCTGGAGTCATTAAATGTTTTTGCCCCTAATTGTTTAGGTTATTTCTCCTTCTTAGTTGACTCATTTCACATTCCTAAGAAAGGGAATACCATTTCAATGTAAATGTGGTTTAAGTTTAGTGTATCACAAATGATCCCTTTTAAAATCTGTAGTTTTGTGAATTTGCTTGGTGTTTACTAAATATCTGTGTACTTCCATAGCAGATTAAAGTATGGACTGCATAGGTTGACATGCTTTTCAAATACTATCACTATCTATTAACATCTTTATTGAGTAGGGAGGCTTTCCCACTACTTTCACTTAATGTGGTGTCCTTTACCTCTAATGAAAGCACAGTCTAGGAGATTGAAATCTCACTCGCTGCTTGGAAGTAATGAATGTTGTTATACTTTACAAAGCTACTTCAATTCAAAAGCCTTCTTATCATCATAAGCTTCAGTTGAATATATTACAGCTCATGGCAAATGTGTTGTCACTGTTCCACGTGTGAATAGAGCAATTAACATGCTGAGAAAATTTAATGACTTATAAAGTTATTTTGATAACATGTATTTCTTATCTTCTGAAATCAGACAATCTAGGAAATACTTCTTAAACTGATACAGATTCTCAGGTCATGCAAATACTGTCAAGAGGCATCCTGAGGATAAACTGAAAGCCAGGCCTGAAGTGTTGTGCTCCTTAGCCCATTTCCTTTAAAATATTCATACTGCATTTATTTATAAATAGCATGAGTTATGTGCAAAAGTGAGTGCTCGTTATAGTTAGTCTCACTACTACACCTTTACAAAAAGAGATCCAGTCAGTGGTGCAAAGTGATCTCTGCCTGTGCTGTGGTTTTTGTTATCACAATAAGGAGAGGTGAACAAGAGGACGGTGACGTGTGAGGTTAGCCACATAACCTTGTGCTTCAAACCAGCTGGTTTGATGGCTGAGTCTTGATAATATAATCTGAAAATCTTATCAGCAAGGAGGTAAATACAAAATGTTTGAGCTTTTATCATCCTGATGGAAGAATTTCTTCTTAATGATACTGTGTCAAACATGGGAATCACTTATTACTTACTGAAACAAAATTCTGGATAAAATTGAGTGATACCAATACCTATGAGAAAGTGTGACTCCTGCTGCATGTCCCATTCCTGCTGCCCTGTGCCCATGGAGCTGTACATCAAAAGCTGCAGCAGCCTTCTATATAAATTATTTTCTTATATTTATATTTTTATGTATTATATTGTTTATATTTAAACAGCATATTGTGAATTTGTAGGACAATCAGACTAGAACACAAAACACAGTCTTTTGTGGCAGTGTTGTTTCCCAGCCACCACCTCCATCTGCAGACAATGCTGTGGACAAGCTGCTGGACAGTGCTAGCACAGTTATGGGAGCTGTTGAGCTTTCAGTGGACTTGAAAGGTTTCCAGTGATTTTCTGCAAATTAAATGAAAATAAGTAACAGACTAAAGAGAGAGACTTCTTAATGTCTCCAAACTGGAGAATTAATTTAATCTTTATTAAGCAGCAGAGAGTCCACTGAGCCTCTTGGCCTCATGACACATCTGATGAGTTGTCCAGGCTTTGCTGAGTTCCCTGGTTTGGAACAACCTCTGTCAGGTGACTTCCTGCAAGGATTTCTGTGGCTTTTCAATACCAAAACTCCCATCATCCACGTTTGGTTCATGTAATTAATGGAAGGAATGGAAAGTTTTAACTTTCTGAATGTATTTTCAGTGATAAGAACAGCAACTTAAATTTCTTTTTTCACTTTGAAATTCATGTAAAGTCATTTAATAATCACTGACAGACAAGGCTTGTAATCCTCAACAGTGGAAAGATTCTAGTGGGGTTTTCGTAAGCTTGAGTTTGTAACTGCAAGTAGAAATGGAAAGTTTTATTGAAATGGCAGTGAAAACAAAAACAATTCAGAAAACTGATGTTTAATGTGGGCTTATTAACAGCATCTTTTAATAATTATGTGAAGAAATCTGAGAATAAAAAAAGCATTTTACTCAAAAAACCCAATAGCTCTTTGCCCAAAATTGTACGGGCCAACTACAAAAACTGATTAAATGGTGTTTTATCAAGAGATAGCCTTTTATAGTTTCTGATATCTTTATCTCTTTGAATAGAATAAAACATGATTTTGACTTAAAAATTGTCATCCTTGATGGGTTGTAGTCATATGAGTTTATTAATTCACGTGTTACACCTAATCAGATCATGTCTCCTAAGTCACCCAGTCACTGCTCAGACGGGAGACCTCTGAAGCATTTGCACTGCTGGGAAAATCAAAAATCTAGTGGCCAGCACATGTCCTGCACAAGAGGTAGTCACTATTCTTTCTCTGTACCAGAGATTTTCTGCTGGTGGAGCAGCCATCTTTCTGATGAGATTTAGAATTGGAATTTTGTATTTTTTGGTCATTGCCAGTGCAGTGTGGAGTTTGGCACCTACTGTCAGGAGCTTTTAGGTAGCTGCTGTGCCCTTGGTCTCGTGTAGCTAAAGACAAAATGCTTGGGTAGTCTAGAGAGAGAAAAAGGAGAATCTGAAACCTAATGGAATGTCTGTGTGTTTAGCAAGACAGCTGTAGTTCTGGGTGTTCTTCTTTCCTAGTACTGTAGTTTCTTCATTCATATGAAATGGAAGAGTCTAACCTGGAAAAAAGTCTGTAAAGTTTAAAATAATGTGTCCCAGAGTCTTAGGAGCTGCAGGCTAAATAAACAGGATCCCACCCATATAATTACTGCATTTTAAATTATGCATTTAGCAGCCAATCTAAACATTTTTCCTTTTATCTTCGTGATTTTTTAATGTTCAAAGTCGGATAATAGCTGCACTCTGTTTCTTTCATATATTCTCCTTACCTTGCAGATCTTCCTTCTTTTCTCAGCTTCTTTGCTAGGAGACAGGCACAGCCCTTCATACCTTCATCCTGAGCCCTCATGATGCAACTGTGGCATGGTTCATGCTCTTGGCCTACAGAGTATTCACAGTGCAAGTCCATTAAAATAGCAATAGTAGCAGAAATGTGGCCAGACCTGTTTTGTCTTAGCAAATGGAGCCTTGCAAAATAGGCACAGCTTCAGGAAGAAAGTGCCTAAGTTGCTGAGGAGGGCTTCTCAAATAAATCTTTCTGTTGAAAAGAAGCACTTGCTATGGGTGCTACCTTGGCTTAATCCACTCATTTTTGTTCCCTGTGATTTGTTTAATCTCACTTCATCAGTTGGTTTGTTAGAGACCTGTTAGCATATCCTTGCAATCGTAGATTGCTCCTTGCTTGCCCTGTTAATAAATTGGGTGATTTACTTCTATGCTGCCAAAACTACATGGAATTGTTTCTAAATCAGAGAAAGTAAAAACTTCTTTTTGCTCCTTTGGTCTTGAAGTCATATTTTAAGACCCAGCAGGCTTTTAAATCTAAGCAAATACCTTTGGTTATTGTTTCAGAAGTGCTTGGGATTCCCTGCTGGCAGCACAGTTAATTTTAATCAATAGAATTTACGCACACCAATGCTTGGACCCTTTTTAGATGTACTCTTCTGTGCTCTGTTTCGTCCAGCATCTTGACAAGTCTTAGTGATATCTAGAATAAGTATCTATGGGAATTAATTGCCTCTGATAGGTTTTGAGGAATTTGTCATTTTACCCTTTTAACTGAGGCAAGGAAATAATACTTTTCGCAAATATGTTCAATATGAAAACCTGAAAATAATACATATTCTATTTGTTTTCAGCTACTTGAGAGTTTATTTGCCCTTGATAGATAATAAAAGTGTGAGGGTAGTCACATTTCTTTTACATATAACTACAGTTCTGAATTTGAATTCTACTTTTTGCAAATACTCACCTTCTTCTGCTTTACTGAGTATTCCTGTGGCAAATTAATTGTGTGAGTGTGTGAAAATACCATGGTAGGACACGGAGAACCAGAAAAATGTAGATGCAGTTGCAATGTAATGCTTTTAAGAATTAAGATGGAATTTCATTCTTATTTTACAGGTTTTGCCCAAATTACTTGGAAAAAACCTCATAAAGTCCAAAGCATGTCCCTCATGCCTCTTAAGCAATTCAGAGTTACATGAGTCACATACATTTCATGTCTGGTCTTTATGTGCCAAGTAAATATTTCAACTATATAAATATATATATATATATATGTATGTTTGTTAAGTCCACTTCCCTTTCCTTTTAATAGAATTCTGTAGATAGAGGTTGTGGATTTTTGTTTGTCTGCACTTAAAAAATACTTGGTTTACAAGTGACAGTCTCTTGCATTTACACAGATCTTTATTTCCCTATATCTATAAAGTTCTTACAAACAGTGTAGGTGAAGGTTGCTGTGACTATTTTACAACTGGGAGAAATAAAACTGTTTAGTGTCTCAGTAGAGCTGATGAATAACACACATTTATATATATATATGTTATAGAAAAGTTTATTTACATTGAAAGGTGGTAATCTAAAATATCCCATTTTGAATATATTAATGTATTTATGATGTATGACTTTGTCATTTATCATTTTACTTTGCAAGTCAACTAGCTGTTCTATTTCCAGTATCATTTAATCTCAGACATGGGCAGGAGGAACACAAAGCTCATTTTCAATGTGTCAGTGTGCCTCCATTAAGGATCACCCAGGTAATCACTAGTTTCCATGACACAAAGAGAAAAGACACAGCCTAAAGAAAAATGTTTGCTGCAATTCCCTGAACCTGTACATGCCTGAAATGTGTTGCCAACATGGAAAATGTGAACACTGCAGGTTCAAAGGAATGACCATGGAGAACATTTTCTGCTGTAGCCTAGAGGGTTTTTTCCAAGTAAGTGGTCACAGATAGTCACTGTCGTGAGTGTCATGAGGACAGCAAATCAGCCTTCCCAACTCTGTCTCTCTTAATAGCTCTTGTCCCAAAATATGCACACCTGCACTTTGTTGGGCCAATTTTGCTGAAGGAGGGAGGTGCTTTAGACTTGTGTGGGAAAATGCCATTGAAATAAAGAAGAGTTCTGAGGTGGATTTCTCTGGAGATAGGATTTCACGTTTTGCATGGTGCTCTCAATTATATATGGCTGCATTAGGAAATCTGAGTTGCCAGTGTTGAGCTCAAGGGTTTTGGATTGAGAGCTGTTGGAAGCTTTACCTCAGATTTTTAAACATGAGTGTAGCCTATATCACTTGTAGTGAAATAAAGAAATGGTTAACTTAGACTTGAAACACTGGGCTGTGTTTGGGGAAAATCAGTTAAATCAGTTCACTCTGTGACTCTGAAATGAGATATGATTATGTTCAAGTCCAAGAGGAAACACCCATACCACCTACTATGCCAAAGCCTTTTTAAAACTAGTCCTAATCTCAGCTTCCTGCTTTACCATCATACTGCTATTCCTTCGCCTGGCAGAGACCATGAGTCTCTGGGACCTCATTTATAGTTCTGCTTTTGTGGCCTCTCCTAAACTCATTTATACTTCTTGCTCCTGTAGCTTCTCTCATATGTCTGTTATTATTTGTGTGAAGTAGCTCCTCTTTTATTTCAATCATTCCAGAAAATTCAGCCTTTCGGGGTGGGGGGGGGGGGGGGGTGGGGGTTGAGAGGAGGGAGAGCACGTTTTATTTTATTGTGCTGTTTTACCATTCACCTTATTTATATTTTTCTTCTCAGAAAACCAAAAGGGATGTAAATAACTTTGATCAAGACTTTACACGAGAAGAACCAGTATTAACACTAGTGGATGAGACAATTATAAAACAAATCAATCAAGAAGAATTTAAAGGGTTCTCTTATTTTGGAGAAGAGCTACTGCCATAGACAACGTTAGGCTGACGGATGAATGATGCTACAAGAAGTGATTCTGAAGACATCATCAATTTACTGAGACTCAGTAGATCAAGAACTACTTCTTTTACCCTGAGCCCATATCCCAAGTTAAAATATATATTTATTGGTTTTTTTCCTTTAATCTTCTGACCTGAAAGCACTCTTAATTTCTGTCTCACAAAGCAATGCAAAATAATTTTGTATCAGAAATTGTGGATGTAACACACTGCCATATATTTGCAACTTTTCTTTTATTCCTAAGAATAGGAATTCCCAGAGGACAAAATTGTATCTTTTCCATAGGAAATGAAGCTATGCTATTGAAAGCAATTTAGCAGACCATGTTCTGTAATCATCATATATAATTAAGCTAAGAAGGTGAGAACTGCTTCTTCTGCAGTGGTGGTTATGGTGAGATTTGTACTCAGATGCCCTTTGGAAGGCAAAGTCTGCCTTCATGGAGGTGTAATCCTCAATTATTAATTTTTTGTGGAGAGGTACAAACTATGAAGTTGTCCAGAAAAAGAAGTACTTCGCTTAAGGCTTTCAGTGAACTTCCTCATACAATATACAAGAAGCTCTTAGGAATAAGAGCCAAAAAGATAACTGATATTTAAAGCAAGAAACAGATGCTACATGGATAGATATTAAAGGGCTAAAGAATAAAAAGCCTACAGTACTTTAACTCAGCTATATATAGCCATTTTTCTGTTTTTCACTCAATTTGATGCACTATCCATGTTACCAAATTTAATATCCTTTTAAATGAACCATTAATGTGACGGCAATCTTGCAAATGTTTACAGTTAATTTTACATAAAAAATTAATTATAAACATTATAAATTTGCCTTTTCCACAGTAGCTAAGTTGGTAAATAATTTCTTATTTATATTTATTTTCTCAGCAGTGTGTTACTTTTGCACACTTTTACAAAACCATAATACTACTGTGTTTGTTGGGTTTTATGTTTAAAATCTAAAGAGAAATCTGCTTTTAGAAGACACAAAATAAGGCTACACATGCATTATGTGGAGATGTGTTAAAAAACTGAAGATCAAACATTCACAAACTGACATTATTGAAAGCTGTAAATTGATTTTTTTTGTGTATGAATTGAAATGGTAACTCATGTGGACAATATTACTAATGTGAAGTTACCTCCTGTAGATACGCAAACAGTGTTATGTACTTATATTTCCAGGAGTACCCTGTGATTTGGTTTTGGTTTTAATCTTTTTGTTTGTTTGTTTGTTTTCTTTTTTTTTTTTTTTTGTGTACATGTATCGCTGAGGTAATTTTATTATATATTTTACTGGACTGAGTGAGCAGTCATTGGAATCCATTTTAATTGTTGCACATGGATTTCCAGCTGCACAAAAATATATATACTTGTGATTGGCAAAGTGGCACTAAAGAAGCTTTTTTGCCTTTTGTACAGGTGAGATTTTGTATATAGTGTTTGCTGCAAGGCCTGTGGAATTCATTGAATATAGAGGTATCAACTGCTGCATGTTCAGGCATACTATTAAAATGTTAGTCTATGAAAGAATAATTATAATAATGTCCATGTGCAATACTCTTGTATGTGTATTGGTTCAAGTTACTGTCAGAAAGATGAGGTTTTTGTTATAAAAGACATAGACATATATTAAGCTATACTAAATCTCTTGTATAGTTCTCTTCAACTCTATTATGACATGATAGAGCTCAGAAAGAGAAAGGAATGTCACAAATCGTGGTGGACAAAGTGTGAATCATTGGCTTTAAGAGATAATCTCGGTCTCAAGCAGATGAGTTAGTTTGTGTCAGTTTTGCGTCTGGCTGCTCATAGCCTGTTACTGATGACACCATTCAGTTCCATTTTGTTTTGTTTTTAAAACTCAGGTGTAATTATTATATATATTCTTATGATTATTTCAAAATATTAAATATTATGATATATCAATTAATGTGTTGTCTGGCCTACACGTGTAATAAGGATCAAGCCTTTAGTTTAATTTAATTTATCTTCAGTAATCTTTTGTACTGGGAAAAGACTAGCTTCTGGAGCTGAGTACCAGCACAGAAACATCTTAATGATTGCATCATCTCAATGTTTAAATCTCTTTCTCTCTTAGAAATATATTGTAGAGCTGCCCATCAATTTGTGTCTCACCACTGGCTCTGTTTATTTCTTATCACGGTTAGCTTTTGACATCCAGGCAAGAACTGATCACAATGCTAAGGTGTTCTTTTCCATGGGTGAGTAGACTGCTAGGAGGGCAAGTTATGGGATCGTGCAGTACTGCACCAGGGGCCTTTACACAGAGCTCTGAGCATTTCTTTTGAAGGAATAAAAGCATCCCATACAGCTGTTGTGCACAAGCTATGTAGTCTGTATTCCCCTCTCTAACGTGAGGATAATGAGCAAATGTCCGTATGTCGAGAGGCCTCAGCGCCTGCAGAGTTGGGTAGGATGCTAAGAGAAAAGTGAAGGAGATAGAAACTATTGCATGGGCAGATATTTCTTCCGTATAAATAGTTAGATTCTCTGCCTTGGGTTTACATCAGAAGGTCTGTCTGTTACCTTGAACATTTTTTAAAGATAACTCTTTAAAAAAAGGACATTCTGTTACATTTCTGCCTGTTCTGTAGAATCTTTTCCGTTCCTTCTTTGTAAAATGAGTGCAAAATGCCAAAATTATTATTCATAATAATAATTATAAAGAATACATTGTTTCTTGGTTTTCCTCCCAAACAGACTTTAAAAATGGAAATATTTTTTTCTCTCCATAGGATGAAAAATAATTCTCTCCAAATAGGCCTAAAAATTACCTCTTTTTAAATTATGTGCAGAATAGTTCTGGCTAAATATAAAATGTATTCAGCTGGGGGTTAGGTTTTTTTTTTTTATTGTGAGGATTTATTTGTACAGAATTTTTTTCTTATGGATGTAATTTGAATCTCTTGCCACTCATTAGTGTTATTTCATCGTAAACATTATTACTGTGCCAAATGTACTGTATTCAAAAGGATGTGAATGTGTATTGTTTTGGAACCTAATAAATACAATGATGTTAAATCTTATTTTTTTCCCCAAAGTTTTCCTGAGTATTTCCTAATGAGGAAGAAAGAAAGATGAAGGATGAGGTATTTTTCCTGCTATGTGTTGTACAAAATTTCGTGAGCTTGTCTTTTAGGAGTGAACATTTTGCAAAGGAAGGATTTGCTAACAAGAGCCTCACCTGTGAAGCACTAAACACTCCAAGAAAAACACAGGTAACAGTGTGTGATCACTATTTTTCTTGAGTAATACAACACTTACCTCAAAAACAGCATGCAGGTGAGTTTATATATTTTTTCTGCTTACTGGCTACATCATGTTCAATGAGTTCTGACTGATCCCAGCATTCTGCTTAGCTGTGTTGTTAAAACTCATTTCAGCAGGGCACTTGGAGCACAAACACATTGCACTGCTTTAGTCTCACATTGGATTGAACAGAGGGAGTAATAGTATGCAAAAATTTAGTTAAGGGTCATAGTGCTTATTAAATTATTTAATTAATATGTCAATATGACATTGACTGAAATATTTTATTATTTCATCATATTTCAGTTTGCACCTTAAATATTTTCCAATTCCATGTCCTGAAATTCTTAACATCATTAGATCAGCTATCAGCATACTCTGGCAGTAAATCCAGTTAACAATCTCCAGTTAGTATACCTAAGTAGTAGGTAAAAAATTACATTTTAGTTGTGTTTTCTGTTCGAATTGCAGCTTTTGCGTAAACCTCCATTTTTTTTCTTTGTGCTGAGTCTTCTCAAAGTCACTGAATGTGTTTGGTCCCTATGAGCATATTCCAGTTCCTGTGTGTTGACAGCATTAGCATAATCTTTGCCACACAGATTTTACCAGTTAAACAACCATGTAGCTTGGATTTTCTGGCTGTGTGTTGCAGCCTTACAAACATATGGAGGCTTATCTTCATCTCACAAACAATAAGCATTGCTGGTCTCCAAACAGATCAATTCATATCATTTTTTCTTGTAATGTTGTAAAACATGTCTGTTAGGAACAGTTTTTATCCTTGCTGATGGACTGCAGAATTTGGGAAGACAAGAGTCTTTTGAGTTGCAGTTTCATTGGCTGTCCATGTTATAAATGTGGTACTAAGTGTTCAGGAAGAGAGTCTCAGCAGGAAGTATCTGCCTGCTTCTGTGGCCTTCCAGAGACAGAAGCTGTCAGATCATTTTATAATCAAAAAGATTTTTAGCCTAGTGGTAGTCTAGTGAGTTACATGATGAAATCGATATGAAACTTTATTTTGATTAATTTTGATAATCCGTTTAGAACAATCTCAACTTCTGGCATGCAAAACATTCTGTGGGAAAGAGCTAGAGAGCTCAACTAACAATTATGTTGAAAATTACCTCTATCTGTTTATTCTGACCCAATCATAAATCCATTTCATGCTGTCTGGGTCTTTATTTGAAAGAGGATAAATCATTTTTTTGCTATTCACCCTTTTTCATGCCACTCAGAATTTTATAGGTCACTGATACATCCTCCCTCAGCCATTTTTCTTTCAGACTGAAAAGTCTTGCCCTGTCTGTCAAAAGGCTTCATAAAGACACATCCCATATTTTTGGTCATCTGTATCAACTTTCACTGAATCTTTTCTAGTTCTACTGTATCCCTTTTGAAGACAGGGAGTAGAATTACATGTAATTTTGAGTTGTGGATGCAGTGGGGATTATTACAATGACTACTGTGTTCAGTTTTGTTTTCTGTTACATTTTTACATTTTCTTTTCTTAATCCAAGTTTGTTCTCAATTATTTCACAGGCTGTCCCAGATTAGAGTCAGTTGTAAATCTAATATGCATGCTTTCTGTCTGATCATCCACTCATAATCAAAACAGGTTCTGTCCAGGACACGATGGAAATATGTCAAATAGTAATTTAACAATTTGCAAAATGCTCCTTGGTGCAGGCTTCCCTTTTAGCAGAAAACCTTTGATGATCACCTTCTCAGTACGGTTTTCCTACTCTGTTCTCATACTCCCTATATATAGCTATGTTTAGACTGTCTTTCCCTAGCTTTCTTATATTGTATTTAACAAATATTTTTTTCAAAATCAGGATGCAGGACATTCTCTACTCCCCTTCTATCAATACAAGCTCCTACTGTGTTCTGGAGTACACAGTATCCCTTCTTTTGACCTGTTAGCTACAGCGAAGGGGAGGAAGATAAAGGTTTTCTTAGCACATTGGGAAAGTGCGTATATGTGCCAAAATAGTTTCCACTCTCTCTTTCCCTTTACCTCATCATTGCTGTAGAATCAGGAGATAAGAGCAACAGCTTAAGTTGAAACTCAAATTGCCACTATAAATATTGTGAAATGATTATGCAAGACTTTCCAAAATTTGGAAAAGCATTAAAGAACTTCAGCGTTTGTACACAGATGTTTAATCCTTGGAAAAAATCAATTAGGAAAAAAGTCATTGACCTGGAGTCTATTGCTGATCTGGGCACTGGATTGAGAACTGAATTGGGCATTGCATACACTTGTCATCACTATTCAACACTACCAGTTTGATCTAGTGTCTTGTGTACTGAAGGAGGCAGCTTGAAGATAAGACTTGTAGTCACATCAAGAGTCAAGGCTGGGCAGAAGCTCGTCTGTGCAGATGGACACTCTCATTCCTCCAGACCTCTTAAGACAACATGTTACCCAGAGGTGCCATGCATCTAGGATCAGTGCCACAGAGAGGAAAGGAGGGAACAGAAGTCCTGCTTTTGGACTGCACTAGCTGTTAGGTTAATTGGGTCATCTTATTTACTCTTGGAAACCTTTTAGGAGTATGCCAGATACTCCTCGAGTGGCAGTCAATGCACCTCTGCTCATACATCAGATCATACATCAACACAAAGAAATGGGTCTAAATGTCAGAAATGCATTTTTTACCCGCACTTTCCCATAGCAAAAAAATGAGTACAGTTGCCTAAGCAGCCCCTTGGTTTTCACTGACATAAGTGGTTTGGAGCTTGAGACTTCAAAATTATGCAAAAGGAGAGATACTATTATAGCCATTTTGCTAATCAGAAAACTGAAATTAGGCGCCATGATGGTGGTTTGTTTCTTGTTACGTTAGTATAAAGTCAGCAGAAGTGCTAGGAAAAGAGTATGGGTAAAGCTCATCAGTGCCCTAATTGTCCTGGTGTTTCTAAGCACAAGATGTTTTCAAAGCTGTGCTTTGCTAATTACCTGTGGGTGGTCTGTGAAAGGGCGTCACGGCTGCTTGGAGTGCCCTTCATTCCTCTTCACAATCAACGGTGGTGTCCTCTCAGGTACAGCTGTTGATGGAGGGCTTTAAGGTAACAGAGACCAGGTTCAGATTGAATATTAGGAAGAAATTCCTTACTGTGAGGGCGGTGAAGCACTGGAAAAGCTTACCCAGAGAAGCTGAGGATGTCCCATCCCTGGAAGTGTTCAAGGCCAGGTTGGATGGGGCCCTGAGCAACCTGCTCTAGTGGAAGGTGTCCTGTGCCCATGGCAGGAGATTTGGAATTAAATTATCTTTGAGCTACCTTCCAACCTAGGCCATTCTATTATTCTGTGCATAAGGGAGATGGAGAGGGTTTTGTTTTACAATAGGATAAGCTTTTTATGGAAATGGTCACACCTAGGCAAAGTTTGAGAACGTCTGTGTTCTGGGAAAGCTATTTACTCGGAGTCTTGGTACATCAAAAAAACATTTTCTGTTGATTTTTGGTTAATGAGCAGTGAGAAGTAGGCAAAGATATCAGGCCCATGGAGGCACATTTTTCTAAATAATGATATGGTTGATTAAGGTGAGGAGATTGAGGGTCAAAGAGATTATGCAAATCTCACTTAGGTAAATGTTTATGTTAGGGCGAGGATCACTGTCTTGTTTATAAGGAAATTTAAGACCTTTAATCTTCGCTTGCTGGAATAATGTGGAGACATTTTTCTTTAATTCAGTTACATGCTAACCCCTTGCATGATAGTGCATTGCAGCTGCACCCTCATTATCCTTCTTTAGAGAATAGGAACTTAACTGCCTAGATCTTGAATTCTGCTGGATTGAGGCCTGTTCGTGGTTTATGGTGCTTCTCTACCGAAGTACAGGATTGTACAAAATCCCTCAAAAACCTTCTAGCTGCTGACCTGCACCCCTGGGAATCCCAAGATCCATCCTCCTTGAGTTGTCTCTCTGGTAAACTGGTGTTCCAGAGCAGGGTTTTTACCACACTTCTCAAATTTCAGATATAGGCCCAACTCTTGAGCATGTCATCATGAAACTCCATGTTTGGGCACTCTGAAATACAGCCTATGATGTGTGTTCCCACTGAACGCATCTCTGCTCATAGAGAGAGCCTGCTAAACTCAGCAGTGTGTTTAGTCTACCAAATATGGGGCAAGCAGTGCTGATCCAAAGTCCATGTTGCAGTGAGTTCCTCTTGTTGACTGCATTGTCATCTTGCACAGTAGATGCAGGATTGCTGTGACCATGCATCCCACTGCACACCACCAGTGCTGCCTTGGTCAGGAGCAGCGGCACAGGTACTGACTTTGGTGGGAGAAGAAATGGAAAACTCTTCAGAACACCAATATTCTGTCAAGGTAGAGGGCTACAAAAGCAGCATTAAACCATCAGTCTTTAACACCACCAGACAGAATCTTCTTTCTCCAGAAGGAATCAACTTACATAGAACATCCTCTCAATACACCCCTGTGTACTATCAGCCATTAGCCTTCTAAGAGGCCTGCACCAAGTGGTGAACTGCCAAGAGGCTCAGCTCAGTGACACTATCCTTTTTCTAATTTGCTTGCTCGGTGATAAAAGCAGCATACTGCAGGAGCATTTTGCACTGGGTAGTATTGCTGCCATTGTGTATTTGGTTGATACACTGAGAGATGATCTCCAGCTGCAAGACTTCAAATGTGAGAGCTTTACTGATGTTTTTGTACTTGTTAATTTTCCTGCCTGTACTGGAAGAAGAGTCTGGGTGATGAAGAGGAGTGGAGAGTATTAATTTTCATTTACTAAGCTGTCTAGAAATAATTTGAACCACCCACACAGCTGAACAAGTAGATTTCGGAGCCAGGGAGGTTATCAACACCAATAAAAATGCAGTTGTCATGTAGTTTAGACACTATGCATGGGCAAAAACCTTCTGGTATATTACTCATGCAAACTGAAAGTATTTCTATAACCTCTGACCCTGCTTGTAAACAGCAGATTCCAGGAATTCTGCTGGAAACCATACATTACTAAGGCAAAATTGTACTTAGCAATAAACATGCTTCCCTTGGTGAAAGAATCTGGAAGTGGAAGAATGCAAGACCTTGAGATGCCCTGCTGATTGTGGGGAAACCGCTGAGGCCATCTCCTGCCTAGCAGCTGGGAAAACACCCATCCTTGCGGAGGTCCTGGTGGAAATCTGGAAAGCAGACATGGCTGTTGTGCATGAGCACCTCGTTAACACGCTATCAGGCCAGCACAGGCTGCCCTGCAGTGCCAGGGCTGAGCACAAGTGCCATCAAAGCTGCCTCTGGCACCAAACAGGAAGTCATCAGAGGAATTCAAAAAACTGAGGAGGACAACAGGATGGAGATGTTCATGGCAGCAGGAGGATGGAGAAGCAAGTAGGTGAGAATGGGAAAGACAGAAAACACAGTAGCAGTCCAAAATGAATAGTGGCCTTGGACCTGGAGAGGTTTCCAGTGATCAAAGAGAAGATTGCTGAAAGGTGATGGAGGAGGAAATGGGAATTAGCATAGGAGCTAAATGTAGGAGGGAACAAGAGGAATTCAAAGTGGATGGCTGTTCTTCAAGGATGTGAAGCACAAGCTACTTTTAGAATAACTAGCATGGTTCCTCTCACCTCAGCAGTGCAGCTTCATGTTCAGGTATCATCTGGCAGCTGAGGGAGGGAGGTGGCAATCAGCTGAGAACTCAACGTGGCTTCTGATTATATTGCCAGGAGTAGAGAGTTTTAAAGCTCATCCAGGGTCTTCATACACAATTTGACCTATACTGGAGCCACATCTCAATAAAACCCCAAAGGTTGTCATGTCCATGGAGAATAGAGTACATGGTCTATTCCACAAGGATGACAACTCTGCCACCATCTCCTTTCCAAAAGTACATTCATGGGACTCTTGCATTCAGCTTTTTCAAGAGAAGAACATCATTTTTTAATCCATGTTTTCAAAAACAATGTTTTTGAAACCCTACAGAAAACCCAGGTTTCATAGCCTGTGTGATAAAAATGTAGGGCACGTAAGAGAGTAGGGTTTTCTCCAAAAAAAAAAGTGGAGGTGGATTGTTCTAGCATAAAATAGAATTAATCTATTGCTGGTAGTGTATATTGGTGTTGTGTATGTCAACAAAAGGTAGGTAGATTATCAGGAAAAGACTTAAAATGCCGTTTTATGGCTGTTAACCCTCTGCCATCATGTTGCTGCCCCAAATGGACACACTTCATGTGCATTTAGCTATGCAAGAAAAACTTGTCCTCTCTAAAAGGCAATAAAGCAAAGCAAGGCAACCCCTCCACCTAAATATGAGATCTATTTAATATCTAATTAATTTCTGTGTAGATGATAGAAATAAAGGCTAAAGCAAGTATTTTCTATATTTAGAGTATATTTTAATTTATCGACATTCAGATTTCTCTCTGAGTGCCCAATTTTTCAGAATACAAAATTTGCATAATGTTACTGGTAGATCAAGCTGACAAAAGTGGTACTTGGCAAAATCTTGTTGTTTTTTAGTCCAGAAGATCTTAGTAGTTGCAGTGTGCTGTGACAGCTGAGCCAGCCTGTCAGCCCATGGCGGCTGACGGAGGTGAGGGTGTCCATCTCTCCCTGCTCTCAGCCATGTGATCCCAGCTTTGTGGGCACTGTGAGCTGGGATTCACGTCTGCTAGATGTGCAAGGTGTTGTACTCCATTCCTCATCTTTGCTTATCGGGTCCCTGACGCTCCCTTACAGGAAAGGGAGCAGATCTGCACCCACTCTTGTACTTACAATGTGTGGAGCTGATCTAACACACCCCTGCACAAAGAGGGCACTCACCCTTCCTGCCTCTCGCAGCTTCCTGTTTGCACTGCTGGCTTTGTGCTGGCTCTGGCAATTCCCTGTCTCTCTTGAGGCAATCCAGCTTGCTAACCCGCTAGGAAACAACTCCCTTTTTTCATTAATCATGACTCTGCCAATTTAGAAGGCTAAATTAGTTCATAAAAGGGTCTAGTGCATGCCAGACAACTGAAGGCAAGTGGTGTGGTTGTGGAACTGGGAATGCTCAGGTGGTAGAAGGAGGAAGGACTGTTCATTGGGGTGGCAGAAGTAGGGACTTCATCTCAAGTCACCTTACCATTTTTTAACTAAACAGGCTCAGGGGATACCATTGCAAAGGTGAGAATTAGCTAAGGGACAATCCTGTGCTGCAGGAAACCATGCTGATGAATCAGTGGGGTGTTGTCCTTCCTTTGAATCAGTGCTGTCCTGATGAATTATAGGATGCAGTTGCTGAAAATGTAGTGGCTCAAATGTAGGAATTGAAATGAGATATAAAATCAAGTTCTTGAAAGGCAGGTTAAAGAAAAGAAAAAGCACTAATAAGAAAGCCCACAGTTTTCAGGGGAAATTCAATAGTAAATTAAGTTAAAAGACAAAAGTTAAAATTATTCACCCTACAAAAGGGAAGAAATAATTTCTAGTGGTTGCAGAAAAGAGTGTCTTGTCCTCGGGCAAGCAGCCTTTGTTACCTCCAGGGCAGTAACCACTCTTTTCCCACTTGAACACCACCCACCTACCAGGTGATCTACCAGGACAGCCCCTGTAGCCTTCACTCTTGGACCAGAATCCAGAGATACACGAGGGACTGTGTGACCCCAGGCACACATCCCTGATGCCCGTGCCAGTCTCCCAAAGGGATCTTGCAGAGGGGGCACAGATCAGGACCTGCTCCCCTACCTGTTGGCTGTGGAAATTATAAATTATGGGGACAACAAAACTATAGCATTTTGGTAAAGGAGGTTTGTGGCTGGGTTTTTTTTTTAACAAACAGACATTCTTTGATTAATTTTCAAAGACAGACACTCCATGCAGCTGTCGTAGATCAGTTTGTACCTCTGCAGCAATATTTAAAGTACTGAGCATGTTTAGTATTTCACCAAAAGAAACTGTTACTTTGCTGAAACTTTGGTTTGCTTCTGTAATATCCGTGGGCTGGAATGGGAATTTGCTAACCCTTTGCAAGCCATCAGCCCAAAGCTCAGCTACAGCCCTGGCTAGTATGATGATGGAAGGTTGCGCCCAATTGTTTCAAGCAAGAGAACTGAGAGCCTGCTCTGTGAGGTGCACAGCATCTTCAGGTCACAGGAGAAAATTGAGTGCTTAGATTCACTGGAGTGGAGGCCTACAAGATGTGAAATTCAATGCTTCAATGAGCTCTGCAAAAGTACTAAGTTATTTGCAGCCCATTCTCCTCAACAATGTGTAAATTCAGAAGTTAGAAGAACTCTCTCTGACTGTTCTGCATGTGCCTTGCTTTGGGTTTTGCCCATTTCTGGCTATTTTGCCACTGATATTATTAATTTCTTTTCCCTTCAATCTCATTTTGTCCCTTCCCAGTCCTTCTATTTTTTTTCCTACAGTTCATGTCAACATCTGGAGATTGAGCTGTCAGGTGAGATTTCATCCTGTGTTGGACAGTTTTACCTGTTGACCCAGTGCCTGCTGTGACTTTGGCTGAGATAATACAATTCCTTCAGCATCATTATCAGTAGGAGAAGAGAAGAAATTGTTTTATTCCAGGAGCACAGAACAATGATGATACAACCAAAACCAAATAAATGTAAACACAGAGCACTAGTCACCCACCAGCCAATGTTTAACGCAGGTCCAAGGCAGGATGAATTTTCTTGGCTACCATCACCTGCCAAAACACACCCTGAAAGAACAGACACCCAATGCTGTGCTTTGAAAGGTTCAAAACTTGTGATCCAACTGTTAATATCCCCCAGACTGTAAATCACAGCTCTTCTAGCCTGCAAAATGATACCAGCTGAGTGCAGGCTCAGAGAGCAAAAAGAGTTGCATCAGCCTTCAGAAACAGTACAGTAATTCATCTTTTTGATTTGGCAAAATATTTTAATAGGTACAAGCATGGACTGAAAGCAAATGTTGGCATTCTGCCTTGTTTTGCCACCTCGCACCCCTTTTCTTCTCCACAACCCCTTTTCCTCCTCACTGCAAAAAGTAAGTACATTAATGGAAAACAGATTTACCCAAATTACCATCCTGCATGTGAGCCTGCCAGTTTTCATGGTATTGCAGTTAACAGCATGTGCTCTTGGAACACACCACTTTGGATATCAAAGAGGGATTTGATCAGAAGGCTAAGGGGTGTTCTGAGCAGCAACATTTGTCCCTTGGTTTACTTTGAAAGCTCGTTTCCATGTACAATAAAAGGAGCAATACACTTTTGTGCAACTGCTACCCAACACCCACAATGAGTGATTATAAGTGAAAGGAACTACTGATTCTCTTAGTCATCATCTGTCACAGATGCCCAATGACCAAACACTAACTGAGTCTTTGAAATCTTTTTCAAAGTAGATCTATGCAAACAGGAGGGGAAAAAATTACTCCAAATACTTGTGGTTTTGCAGGTAGCTGCTGTGACTACCGATGAGTCCTCTGCTGCTCTTGGGAGGAGAGAGATGTGTTTTGAGATTCACAGTGGAAAGAGAGGAACTGGCCTTGCAAACCTCCCCCTAAATTAAGAGATCCCTATTGATACTGCAACTATTAATGAAAAAACACATTGTGAGGATTTTGTTCTCTTGATGGTACTGTATATCGTGGAAATAAAGAACAGGCCAGATTAAGTCTCATGCTAGGGTGATTCCTTAAACTCATGACTTTGGGACCAGAAAGTCTCAAATACACTTGCCCCAACTCCTAATGTACTCATGCTGTAAATGCTCCAGAACCCTCAGAGAAGCAGCTGAGCTTGATAGAAAAGGTACTGTTTCAACCCCTTCGCCCCACAAATCCTGGAATAAGGTCAGCACTCCACAACAGCTCTCCTTTTTTCTTGGGACCATGAGAGGAGGAAAATACTAATTTCCTATCCCAGCTCAGGGGAGGATGAGGAGCACCCTGGCATTTGGTCTGCTGTGTTTAGATGACTGGTAGCTGTTTTCCTGATGGGTCATTCATGTTAATCCTTTTGCCAGTTTGTGCTGCTGGTTCCTCTTCAGGGTTTGAGTGTTTAGGAGTAGGAACCATTCTCTTGTGCCCTGAGCAGAAGGAGCCTGGAATAGGGTGAGGTCAAGTACGTGCCTGTTTCACAGGGACAGGTCCCCAGCAGAGCTGGGCAGCAGGGCCAGTATTCCCAGTACTGCTGACATTCCTGCACTGGGAAGAGTAAAGGAGAGATGTGCTTGCTAGAGACCTGTGAGTTCAGTTTTCTGAGCCCTTAGCAATGTTATTGGACTGCAGTACTTGGGGGCATATAGTGAAGACTTAATTGTGTCATATCCAGTGAGTTCTTGGTCATGTCCCCCTTTATTTTTCTCACCTTCCCGTGCTTTTCTCTGACCAATTGATATTTGAAAGGTATAAAAAGAAGGAATTTTTCACTAGTATCTAGAAGTGCATAATTTTTCCTCTCATTGTGAATATTAACATTGCTGATATCCATCAAATTTACTTGCTGCTTGACATGGTGTGAGTATATGCAACTCTCTTTCCTGAGGAGAGCTGAAGTGACAGATTATTTCATTGTTGGTGTACAATAGGCATAAGTACAATGGAAAAATAGGACTGGCAACTGTTATGGTGACATGTTTTCAAATACATGTAGAGCCATCTTTTTCTTCTATGTGGTATTCAATGATAATTAGGAGTGGCAAAGCGAGCATCCATTCAGCTGCTTCACAGTGACTCTGAGTTGCAGCTCCACAGCCTGTACCATCACTTTCCAGTGTCTGACACTGCAGGGAGTGTCTTCAGAAACCAGGTCTTTCTGTTTCTGAAGTAGTGTGCAAAGACAGCAAACGAACTGCCGATTCTGTGAACCAAAATCTAGCAGTCCTTGCTTAGGTCAGCTCCAGATCCTCCAATTCTGTCCATGAAATGCCCACAGCATCATCATCCCTGGAAATAGCCTCAGGTTAATTTTCTCTGCCCTCAGTTTTCTCTCTCCAGGCTTTTTCTCTACTCTGACATGAACTTTCTGCGATGTTTCATGCCCATAGCACACTGTGGTGGTAAAACTACAGTACTGTACTGACCATTCAATGACTAACCTGGAACTGAAGAATAATCTTTACATCTCTGCTGAATTTGACTTGTGTTCCCAATACAAGTCAAAATACAAAAAATACATATGATTGATGAGTAATAAAGTACCACATCCCCTTTGAAATAGTAATCTGTATTCTCTGCTGATAGCCATATTTCCCAGCAGCTCAGGACCCCACCATGGTGGGGGAATCTACATTTTTGGGTAACATGGTAGTTGTCCAAAAGTCTATTTCCAATCTCAAAAAAGGGCAAGCAGGTAGAAGAGAAAAAGCAGAAGAAGGCATAGAGGGGCTATAATTGCAAATTATTCAAAGCCAGTAGCCAGTAGCACTGCAGTGCTCAGTGTGCATTACACCAGGCTGAGAGGGACGTTGCAGGTGGAGTTTATGAAACAAGAGTTGATTCCTCCTGTTAAAGGTAGTCTGGGAAGATAAAACATCAGCACAGGAATCAGATTTTGGCAGGCTGGTCTTTTGATAGGAGAAAGATCACAACAGGAGAGGGGAGCTGAGGCATGAAGAGCTTTCAGAGAAAAAAAACAGAAATGAGGCTCCCTTTCCCTCATTGTTTGATTTTCTCCCCAAATGCCCTCCATGCCACATCACCTGAGCATATTTTGCTCTTCAGCCTGTCTAACCACCACCACCCTATATGCTAAGGAAAAGGTGTGCTCCTGGTTTTACATTCAAGCCCTTAATGATTTACTCATTCAACCCCTACAAATGAAAGCTGTTTCCCTCCTTATGCATCACTGCCATGCTCTTCCTACACTTGTGCTTGGGAGGTTTTTGCTTCCAGGCCTGAAGAGGCAGGTTGGGAGGGCTGAAACCTCGCTCTTGTCTCAGAAGCAGGTTGTTAAGCAGCAGTGTGGAGATTGCAGGGCTGTCAGGAGCTGTGCCAGAGCCACCATCAGCAGCTGTGGCTAATGAGGGATGTGGTGGCCATGGGCAAGTCCTGTGGTCAGGTGCTCAGTGCAGGAGGAGGTTTGGTGCGATCTCATCCCTGTCCTGGGATTGTCTGCTTCAGAAATACAGGTAAGGCTGCAAGAATTGCAGTTGATCTTGGTGGTGGTGGTGGTGTCAGGGATGGTGACATGAATACTTTGTGCAGGATCTGGTAAAATTCATCCTTTTTTGGAAAAGATGACTTTAATTTTGGAACCTGTCAGGAGAATTCAGTGTTCCCTTGTAAAAATCCTGATGTGTGAGGTATTTCCTTGCTACTGCATATAGTTAGTCTACATGAGCATTCAGGATTTCCAAAGCTTTTCTAATACAATAAGTATGAGGGTTCAGGGCTGTCTGTAACACAACTGTTTCTTGTAGAAACCTTAGGCTTCTGTTGTGTTGGATCTTGTTCAAGCACCAACTGTGCATGTTTCCAAAAAAAAAAAATTCTGGTGATCATTGCTAGATACAAGCTTTTGAGATCTCTGTGGTAGGATAAAATGCAGCAAAAAGAAGGCAAGTTACTTTATTGTTATGTCATGAAATTAATTTACTGATATGTAAGAAAGAAATCTGACATGGTGCTAAAAACTTGAATGGGTGAAGGCTTTACTACAGATATAGCCTTCAGTCTCTCACCTTAGTTACAGGCAGCTGGCTTCCCATTTCACCTCACTATGTGTTGGCACATAGAGTTATTTTTAACTATTATTTTTACCTGAAAAGTGAAATTAAGAGAAGCTGGTGAAGACTGAATTGCGTTTCAAGAAATAGACCTTGTAGTAAAAAGTGAAGGTCCTCAATCTTAGCTTCTGGTTTGCTATATAACTTAAGTTAATTCCTATGTGTGTTTTGGATCAGACTGAGCCCTGTAAGTCAGTCTGGTTTTGCATGATTTCAGTTGTAAAGGGGCAAAAGCTATGAGATGGGATCTTGTGGCACTAAAATCATACTATTCTTGCCCCTTTCTCATGGAGATGATGAGGAAGAGAGAGGAAGAGCAGAGGAAGGAGGGGTAGGTGAGGATTTTATAGATTTTAGCAGTTCCACAGAGGCAGAGGGAGAAGCAAAGACAAGTGGGATGAGCAGGGCTGTGTTTTATCATAACTGTGTGAAAAAAACATTACCAATAGTTCTCTGTCTCTTTGAAGGATTGAAATATAATTAATGAACAAAGGTTCATTTCTGTTTGGTTTATCCTTAGTTCAACAGCAAAGGTTTCCCTTTTGTAAGAGGAGGTGAAATGTTTAATTGTGCCTCTGTGGTTATCCTCACAGCAGGTGTAGCACCTGTGGTAGATTGCCCTGAAGCACTTGCAGTGAGAAAACACTAAATGGCTAAAACTTGGCCTTGCTCTTGGTGTAGGAGGGCACTTGTGTAGGAATCCACAGGTCACAGTGACCCAGGGAATTTGTGCTGTACTGTCACTAGGCAGGGACACGGAGGCCATCTGAACTCCTTCCAAACCTGGCCAAGGCCAGCATTTCTGTTACACTGTGCAGGACACTGTTGGGAGGGCTTCTATAACTGGGTGATGCTGGCTTATTCCAGCTGCAAAAGTGCCTGTGAAACTGGACTCTGTGAGAGGGGATTTGCACTCGTGTGCCCTGAGTGGCACCACTCTCCTGAGTTGTGGTGGAGAGTTTATGGATGCAGCCTCTCTCACAGCTCACCGCCTCCTCCAAGTTTAACTTCCTACCCAAATGCAGAAAGAAAGTGAGAGTTTAAAAGGCAAAACAACTTAGATTTCTTTACCTTGGTCTATACATATGCTAATGTTCAGTTTCTTACCATTCTTTATAAATCTGTTCTGTGAATTCTCAAGCTTGTGAAACAGAATTAACTCAAAGGAAGGTATAGCTGAGCAGTAACATTTACTAAATGTCAATAAACATCCTAGCTCTGTGTCTTTGTCATTGTGACAGCCTTTGAGATTACCTTTTGGAAGAATGATATAACAACCTCTTATTCCTTGAAGGACCCTTTTTGCTCTTTAGTTAAGGGGTTTTTTTTGTTTTCTTTCTTTAGTCATTTGGTGCTTTGGGTTGTTGGTTTTTTTGTTTGTTTCACCTCAAATTCTTTATTATTTTAAGATTTAAAACATTCCAGTCCCCTAGGGTACATCTTCTCATACTTATTGGGGAAGAAAACTCTGCAGACATCCTTCTTTCAAATGCAAACGAAATGCTAGATTTGAATATTGCGTATATTGTACATTTTGAATATTGTGTATATTTACTCAGCTTCATGGGTTTTGGTTGCTTTACTGACAGGCTTGTGAGTTGTCTTTTTCTTTTCCTTGTTTCATATTTTATTCAGTCCTTTGCTTTATATTATATCTGGTTTTATTTCCTTTATTTTTTAGGCAGCCTAGTTTTGCTCTTGCATTTTTTTCTCCCACTTTTCAAACATCAAAAGTGTAAAAAGTAAGTTAAAACTCAAAACTGCTTTCTCATGTGATTTTTGGGCCACTTGGTGATGGACCTCTTTTATTTTCTGTTCTGTGTCTCAAGTCACATGACTGTATCTCTGTGAATAAAAGCAAGGGTGTCTTGTTTGTAGTGTGAAACAATCCTGAAACCAGGAAGCTCATATGCGGTGACTGGAGCTGTAAGGGGAACATTCCTAAATCATGTATTTGAACCTTTTTCAAAGGTTCAAACAAACTGCAGTTTGTTACCTGCAGTCTTCATTTTGGTATGTACACCCTTTTCTGAACCAGAGCTCCTTCATCCCTCTCTCCCCACCTTTGTCCATTGTTTGATGAATTAAAAAAATATCGGGAGGTAAAGTGGAGAGAGAATTCAGAGATAGGAAGATCTTAATGTTTGCCTTTATTGCCCCTTTGTGTGGTTCTGCAAAATAGGACTGGAGGGGCATCAGAGGGCAGGGGGACTTGGTGGGGCCATGAGGGGAGACAGTCTTGGCCTGTGCTCTCTTTTGGGAGACAGGAGGGCTCTTGATGGGAATAACTGAGAGCTTTATAACCCAGAACTTACCTACATATCCTCCTTTTCTTGTCTGGCATTTTACATCATTAAGAGCTGGGTGGCAGCAAGAGTCAGAGGGCAAAGGTGCAAGCTGTGGAAAGAGGATGGGCATACCTTTCCCAGATACAGCATTTTTATCCTCCCATTTACTTTCTGTTCCCATGTTACTGGTACAGAGTTGAATTATGGTGGCTGGGCCAATCAATAAATGCTCCCACATTAAAGCCAGACTTTCTGATTGGCTCTTTTTAACCTGAGTAATTTCTCACCTGGCTGAATGCACAACTGCACAGGCAAATGTACCACCATAATATGAATGAGAGCACCAAAGGGCAAATGAAAAAGTGAGGAAAAGAGATGAGAGGCTGCTGAAGTTGGTATCACTGCTGAGAGATGTGCCTGTCAAATCTCAACACCAAAGTGTGATCACAGCAGCAGAGCAGTGTGTGTCATGCTAGAAACTCACCAAGCGTGTCTCTTGAATGTCTGGAAAGGCATCTGTCCTCCCTTGTCAAGGCTTGTTAGCGTGCTTTGTCAAGAACATGAGAGTTTTGTTATCTTCATCTGACTGGACAAAGGCAAAAACGGCTTTTACAGCTGCAAAATGTCACTGCCCTTTCAGAAATGTTGCCCTACTGGGTAAGAGAGTGATTTCTTCTACTAACTGCTCATTTTAGGACTAGTCAAGGAGCAAGGAAGATAAGAATTCAGTAACAATGGCACTTGGCTGCTCTGTGTTCTAATGTCCAACTTCAGCCATTTCTATGTGCAATCCAAATATCTGTGCCAGGCATTTTGGTAGCCACAGCTCAGCACAGAGGGCATTCAGCTCTGAACAGATAAACTCTTGTTAAATGTGATCTCCCTACCAAATCCAGTCTCTAAGAAGTGCTATGTGTTGGGGTGTATCCATAATCCTACCAATCACAAGGTATGGTGTCCTGGTTTAGGGCAGATTTGGGAGCAAACTTCCAAAGGGGTCCCTCTAGAAGGCAGATTCAAGTGGGCCACTCCTCAGCTGGTTTGGGAAAAGATTTCTTTGGAGAAAAGTAGAAAAAATCTGATTTTTTTTTATCTAGAAAAGTATTCACAAGCATTAAAAAATGAATAATATTAAACAATAAAACCTCTCGCTGTTCTGAAGAGATGGCAAATTCAGAAAGTCCTTTCAATGGGGTGTAGCTCAGCTCACTCAATCTGGTATCAGTCCCTCCTGCACTGGAAAATGCAGTGTCCCAGGCCCTGGTGGGCCACAGGTGTGAGCTCCTGGTGTTTTTTCTGGGTTTCCAGTCCAGAGCAGGTTTGAACAGTTCCAAGAAAGAGAAAAGCTACCATCTAGGGAACTTCTCTGCCTCATCTAGCTAAAAACTAACTAAAAAAAAAGGAGAGCTCTCTGCCACTGTCCACTGCAGACAACACAGAAGGAATGAGGGGGAGCAAGTGCAGTTTCTGATAACAAACTGTGTGCTGCTTCTCCCCACCTTCGCTCTCAGAACCAGTCTCAAACATCCAGAACTTAATATCCAGCACAGACAGAACAGACAACTGGGGATACAAGCATCTTAAAGTCACCCTTGGACATATGGTCAACTAAAGCTAGAGCTGCGCAGAAATTTGGCCATCCATTGAGATGAGATTCCTCTTACAATATGGTCTGTGATGGAAGAAGCGGTAGGAGTGATTCTGATCCATTTTTAGTAGTTGGGAATTAGGAATACTCTCAAATAAAGCGGTGAAAACCAGTTCCTTTGAATCCTTGCATTTCAGGGATCAAACAGGCATGTCATCCTAACAAGGAGAAAGCTCTGAATGTCTCCTGACAGGTGTTGCATGTTAAAATCCTGCCACCAAAACAACAAATGGGAACAGGACTCTGTAGTTGAGTCCCTTTGAATGGGAAGCTGTAGGGTCCATCCCATTGCTCAACAACCCTGAATTTCTTTTGGGGTTTTGCATTGGTGTAGTGGGGCAAGATGGTTGGGCTGGGCATCTGAGTGGATGAAAAGCAGAAGAACCAGGGACATTGGGGCCAGACAAGATAGATGCCTGGTTTCTTCTGACCTGAGGCTGCTGCATCTCTTGGATGCCTAAGGTGAGGGGTGGGGGAAAACCTGCAATCTGTCTTCCCTTCTTCTTACACATGATAATCACTAACAGACCAAGAACATCTTTTTCAGGTAAAGTATACTTCACTTTTAAAGAATGAAATTTATTTTCCTCTGAAGTCCTGACAATCTTGAATGCATTGCACAGGGAAAGTAAAAAATACAGGACTTGGTCTGTGCTTTGCTAAACTTATAGGACACCTGGATATGCTCCCCAAAATGAGGAAAGCCCTTTCCCTTCGGTGGTAGAAATACAAATAGCCTGTACCTGAGAGATTCACAGGTGGCTAATAATTTGTCTTCTAGTGACTAGTAGGTGCTCAGCTTCCACTGAAGCCAATTTGAAACACCTCCTGGAAATGGTGTTCTACTGATTTCTGTGAAATATTTAGAAAGAGATATTTTTGACAAGAGGCCTGGGATTATAAATGTCATCTGAAGTAGTTCCTAGAACTTTTTGATGGGACTAAACATGCTGCAGGGACTCACGTCCCTCACCAGGATTCCATCCAAACTCTCCACTGAGCGGTGTTGTAATTGCAATATATAAAAAGGTTGATTTAATAGCTTTCATAGCTATAGAGTCAATTGGCCTTTTAAATGGGTCTTATTTAAATGCCTAAATATGTTTTTATTTACTGCTGGCTTAGCAACATAAAGTTGTGCGACTTTGCAAACTTACATTTTTTTACGAATTAAAAAAAAAGGCGCAACCCAAACTAGATCCTTTGCCAGCTGGGTATGGATCTGTGTTGGTAAACAATGGAAAGTAAACAGCAAATCACATAATGTTATATTTGTGGGTTTGTCTCTGTTGGTGTCTGCAGCCAACTACCTTTGATTCAGGAGATAAGAGTACATGTAGTTCATGGGTGCTTACAGTAAATAATGTGACATTTGGGAATGAGATATTGCAGGCAGTGCATCATTTCAACATAATCCTTGCCAATGTTTGCTCCAGAGTAGTTTTAGGATGCAGTAGCCTGTTCTGGCTACCTCCTAGGCCTCCAGAAGGTAGAGGATATAGCTTCATGTTTTAAGTTGCAGATCACACAGAAGAGGAGGGGTTAAACCCAAGTTTCCTGCATCCCAACAGAGCACTCCTTTAACCCTGGTTAATTTGAAGTCTGAATGTTTCCATTTTTCATGGAAAGGCAGTCTGTTTAGACATACAACTTCAAAGGAGAGAGTTTTAGGGATTTAGGCACAGGATTTTTAGTTAGGTTTTTTAAATTATTATCTGTATGAAGAAGGGGACATAAATCTAGAAGATAGTTCTTAGCTGCAGTTCTGGAATATGTGAAGAAATAACAGGCAAGGTGTGAACATCCAAATTCATCCCTACTTATAGCTGTGATTTAACTTTTCCAGACCCTTTCAGAGTCACCTACATTATGGGGTGATGTTGCCTGTAGATGCTGGAGTCTTGATAATAGAGATGGGGAGGGATAAGTGCAACCTGACAGTACACAGCTTTGATTTTCTAGGCTTGGAAAACTTTATTTGAAACAATTATGGGTCCAAAACAACTGTCTTTTCCTGTTGCTATTTACCTCATGCAATACCATATTTCCAGCTGAATTAATCATTCAAAAGACTGGTCTGTTCAAATTTTTGAGCGCTGATCACCCATCTTTGTTCAAAATGAGAGGACAAGGGGTCAACAAATAGGTTCTTGTGCATTCCCACACAAAGGTCTCAAATCAAGAAAGACAGACTGCTTACAGGTGAAAGAAGCAGAGAGTTCCACAGTGAGATAGCTGACATGAAATCTTTCTTCCCATTCCTGAGGCTATTTGACTCACAATAACCTTTTTCCTACCTGTCCCTCCCTGCCTCATAGCAACAGGAGCACTGTGGGGCTGCCCATGACAGTTTGCCTTCCTTGCCACCATTTCAGGCAAAAATTGCCACCCTATTTCTCCCACACACCCCCAAGAGAACCCTTTTTAAAGGCTGAGATGATGTTTTAAAGCTCTCAAATGAAGTGTTTGCTACAGAAACTTCAGTAGCATTATATGTTAGTGCTTCAGTCTCAGTTTTTCTTGATTTATTACCAGCCCTTGGATAAGGATGCCTGCTTGGATCTTTATTTCAATTTGTGTGTTTAAAAAATAATCTTCTAGATGGAGGCTGCAAGAATGCATTCAGATTAAGTCTAATCTGAGCCCTCTGCAAAGAAAGCATGTGGGACCTCTGGGACCCTGGCCAGGGATGCCTGCAGGTAACCCAGTGTGTGTCTCAGAACTTAATGCTCTCCAGCCTTGATTTGCAGAGCCCAGCCTTGTTACTGCCAGCCCCTACCTTGCAGCCTTGGGTATTTAGAATTTCTAGGACTTGTTTTGCCTTTGTCTAGGAGACAGAGCCCTCTGGTTACAGTTACTCTCTTTGTATAAGTACCTGTAGATTGTAATCAAGTTAACTTTTGACCTTTTCTTTGATATGTGAAATCCCCAAATCACACTCACTGTGAGGCCTTGTGTCAGTTTTGTGCCATTCTTATAGAAAACTTTTTTTTCCTTTTTCTTTTTCTTTTTTTTTTCTTTTTTTTTTTTCTTTTTGGTTTGTCTGGGGGGGGGTTTGTGTTTGTTTTGATGGGAACATCAAATGGTCAAACTTTTAGTAAAAGGAGCTCCCATGTACTCACTTGTATTTCTAACATGGAAGTACCACGACCTTTTCAGTATTAATGTGTAGGTGTTGGTTTATTGAGATAGTTAAACATTAATATTCCTGTTTCACAAACTGAGAAACTGGACATGAGCAGTCAGATATCTTATTCAGGGTCATGCTGGGATGCAGTGATCCCTGCTCCCACTCTGCTGGATGTCCATGGCAGTGCTACTGCCCACATCTAAACCTGGACACTTCTTCCACAATGGCTTTGAGATGGTAGCTCCTCCCGTTACATGAATGCATGTGCATTCCTTCGTTAGAAAAGCACTAAAAAATTGTGAGAATGTTGTTAAAGCTAAGAAATCTGACATATCAAAGAAAAAAAGTCACTATTAAGACAGGTGATAAATGTTAGCATTTTCATACTTTAGGGGAGCATCTCAAGTCAGAGCATATGCCTCAATTTTATCTTTCTACAAATACTCCTTGCCTCACCAAGTATGCAAACAACAGCAAAGGTAGAAGCAGCCAAAAAAAGAGATGTGGTCAAATATGCTAAGGCAAATTCAGGTTACAATTGAAAAGTGAGCATTACTTTCTCCATCCAAAGTTACCCTAAAAGGTGCTTTTGCTTTAGAAATAGTCCCTGTAATTAACATCTGGGTTGGGCTCCTGTCATCAAACTGAGGTAAAACAGATGATCTGATGCACACAAGTGGATGGGGGATTTTGCTTTTAACAGACATATCTAAATAACTCTCATTAGACACAGGTATAACCAATGCACCAACACATAGATTATTTTTGAGACACCAAAAACTTGAAGCAATGTCTATCTTAGAACAGGCTTTAGAGAAGCTTGAAAATCTAGTTGGCAGTGTCTAGAAAGAATACGAATTTTCTTACCAGGTTATGACCTTGCAAATTCCTTTATTGGGCTTGTTCTTTGTTAATATCACTGAGGCTGAGGCTATTGCATTTCAATGCATCTAAATTCCTTTCCTTTGTTTGCCCCTGGAATGTGTGTTCTTAGTCACTTAGCTATTGAAGACTTGGGTGCCTTTTTGTCTCTAACCTGTCCTGGAACATTACTGTCTCCATGGCAGAAGAGGATAGGTATGGCTGATAATATTATCTATTTAACACTTTATTCAAATAATGTCTTCTGAGTAGGAGGAACAGTCAGGCCAGAGCCTGCTCTTGGGTCACTTTGTAAACTTCTATGACACTATTTCAGGCCCTTGCAATCACTAAGGGGCAGGAGGGAAGACTACTGTTTTCTTAGTTCAAAGGGTTCCAAAATGAGTAATCCAGTTTATCAGAAATTTGGATTATTCTCTGATCAAGCAGGTTGTGCTTTGGCAGAAGTAAACACAGTTTATAAAGACTAGTTTGTCTGATCAAGAAGCATGAGGATAGCCAGAACAGACCCAATTTAGCCAAACAATAGTAGTAACACTACATTTTCTAGGGTCTTATCATTGATTTTAGAGGGAGGTAAACTGAAAGACAGCTGAGAATTTTACTTGGTATGTATTTATAGCTTTTGGGTCCCAGTAAAACACCATTTATCAATCTGTGCTGTAATACTCACAATCAGTCTGATAAATGAGATATTTGATTCAAGCTGCCGGAACAATTCCAATTAATGAGACAGGGGAGCTCCAAATACATCCTTTCCTTCATTAACAACTCACAAAATGCAGGAAGGACAATCTCATCACTTCCCAGGAAATAGTTCAATATGCTTTTATAGTTGTCTCCTATCTTGTCACTACTAGGACTAGAGTCACTAGGATTTGAGTAAAGTTGGGTTTATTATTAACCAAAGCTTATGTAAGATGTTATTGCATCTGTTTCTATTTTTGCAGTTATTTGGGTTCTGTTGATTTTTCATGAGCAAAGTGCTGCCTATGTGAGAATGCTCGTACAAAGAAATTGTAATTAGTACTGCTCTGGCGGCAAAAAGAAATTCAAAAGGAGGGTGTGTGGCCAGCCTGTGTTCCCTGCAACCAAAGGGTGATGCCTTTCTTTTTCTGAGGGATCTGGAGGCAGGGCTGTAGGGCTTGGGTACTACCATGCATGTGATGCCGCAGACTGGAACTGGAAGATGCCATGAGTGGTGGCACGGTGCTGCTGCCACAGCTGGGAGCGAGACCCATCAAGGTGGGTGCCATCTCAAACTCACGAGTCCCAGATTCTGTGCAGGATCTATGCAATGTCCCAGGGCAGGGCTCCTCTCACAGACCAGCAGCAGAGCACCTCCAAAAATTGTATTTGCAGAGGAAGCAGGGCAGGGTGTGCAGCTTTTCTGCAGTCCTGTCACACGAGGCTGGCTGCGTGGCAAAGCAAGCACGTCCTGGTTGTGTCCTGGACCAGCTTTGAACCTTTCCAAGAGGTTACAGGAATTCTCCAGAACAGTGCCAGCCTGCGTGAGCCCGGTGGTGCTGCCCTTCGCTGCACGCAGGATTGTGCCCTTGGGCAACGTGTGGTGGGTGTGGGATCAATGGAATACTACTCTGCAAGCAGGTGTCAGTTTGTCCTCTCACAGCTTCCCAGTACCGCCACTAGTCTGCCGACTTTCCCCCTCACCCCCTCCCTTTGTTGGTTTTTCTTTTGGGTTTTTTAGGAGAGGACAGGCTGGACTGATGGAATCAAGATCCCAGAACGGGCGCAAATAGGAATTTTCTTAGAACAGGCATTTGTAGCCCTTCTGTGAATGATGGAACATGGAGAATACCTCCTGGATTATTGTCCTGCCCACCCCTAACCTGTGTGAGGGCACCGAACTCGCTGTGCTCTGAGCTTGCACGCTGCACCCCAGCCCTGCTCCCCTGCAGCCCAGCCTCCCACTGCCCCCGACAGGACGCTGCACCTGCCGCTCACCCAGTCCTGCACATCAGGCTGGGGAGCTGGGAAATAAGCTGGGATACTGCATTGTGAGATGGGAGGGGGACGGTGCCCCAGATATACACAGCCACCACCGTGCCTATAATTTAAGAGGATAGCCAAGATCTCTGCGCTGCTGCGAGCCAAATGCACAGCGCACTTAAACGTGCCATGCTCATGGGCAGCCTGTCAGGGGAAAGAGCTTTTTTAGTATTTGGGCTTTGCCTGAACCACAAATATGCAGAACTACCTTAAACCTTTCAGTCTCTGCTGTGTTTTATCCCACATCAGGGGAAGGAGGGGGAAGCAGAGGGATACAAAGCGTGACTGTGGCTCCTGTGTGGAAATGCACGTCGGTTTACGGCGAGGGATCCCATCCCGTATCTCTGATCCGCTTACCTGGGGGCAGCTGGGTGCCTGGCTGATGCTGACACTAAGTACAGCCCTGAGGAGGCATCCTGGGCCAGGCACAGCAGTTGGGGCTCCTCACCTGTCACCCCGAGGGCAGCTCACACTGGGTGTCTCCCGCTGTCCCTAGAAGCCAGCCCAGGCTGAGATAGCGCCCTTAGAAACCTGGATGTTTGGCTGACTGAGGCCCAATCTAGCTTTCAAATCTTTTACCTGTCCTCAGGCTTGAAAACCTTCTGGGTGTGAGAGCACCTTGGAGTTCCTGTGAAGTCTGAAATGTGGCTGTTTTTGAGAGGAGGATTGCCAGAGCATGTAGCAGCTGTCTCTGGCATGAAAGTACAGCAAAAAATGCAACTTATCTGTGCCAGCGACACAAAAGTATGTGCTGGGTCTCCCAGCTTTTGTCTAAGCCATCTCACAGAGGGAGAGAGGGATGGATTTTGTGGTTCCTTAGGAATATGGGGTGTATCTTTGGCTGTTCTAGAGAGCCCAGAGCTTGGAGCTGTGGCTATGGAGCACTATTACTTCCCCATGGCATCTGGTAGATCAGGGGGTGAGCCCCTCTGGAGAAAGACTGGCATCTTGAGAAGGGGAAATTGGGTCTATTGCATGAGAGTTGGTGTCTTTGACTTTTCTTAGTCACAGACATAAATAGCTGAAGGAAATAGGCAGGTTGATGTATGTGCTGTTGCTAAAGAGCATTCAAAATAAGAAATTTGTCTGCTTTTCCCAGGAAAGGGGAGGAGGGAGGAATCTGCTTTTCATCTTTCTTCTCTATTCTGCCATAATAAAAAAAAAAACGAAAAAAACCAAACCAACCAACAGTCCCCTACCCCCATAAACAAACTAACAAAAAAGTCAAAACCAAACAAACCAACACCCAAATAAAAATAACTCTTTTTATTGTGTTTTAATACTGCTTTGCCACACTGGATAAAAATCAGTCAAGCCCCAAAGCTATTTGAGATGGAGGACTGAGACTTTAGGTGCTTTTTAGGGTCATAGGATCATAATTCAGGTTGGAAGGGGCTTCACCGGATCATTCACTCCATCTGACTAATGGAAGCAGGGTCAAGTACTCCAGCTTATTAAATGAGGCTATATAGAAACAAAACCAAAGCAAAAAAAAATCCTTTTTACTTCAAGACCTGCAGTAGCAACTGAAGTAATTAGAGAGTAACTATATATGTGTGTCTGTGTGTGTGTGTGTGTTTTCCACAAGCCATGGTTGCCACAGAGCAACAGTTCTCTGGGCTTTTGTTACCTGTTGTACTCTTATGCCCTGCCCTCCGTCTTTGGAGCAGAGAGGGATGGGTTGGAGCTGAAGATGAGAATGGCCTGGCCCACTTCTCATTCTTAGAGCCATGGCAGGACCATACTTCCCAAAATCCTAATGAGGATCTCCTGGCAGAGCAGCACCATCCATAGGGAATGTGAATGGCTGCGGAAAGCAACCCCTGGTCCTTCCATACCTCTCAAATCTCAAGAAAGATGACAGGGATTTTTCTGGAAAGATACAAGTAGGAGTATGGAGAAAAAAAGTTGGAAAATGAGATTTGTTTTTCCAAAAGCATGGAAATCAAGGTGGCTTTCTATTAACATCTGTCTTGCTTTTGCCTTCAAAGAAAGCAAGCCTTTTAACATTTTCCTATGGTGCAGCGAATCCAAACACAACAGTGACAAGCTGGTTCATGGGAACCGGAAGCTGAGACGGGCTAGAAAACAACATCCTCAGGGGGAAAAAAAAGAATGCTGCTTTCAGGGCTGCTTCTTTTTTATTTTTATTGCTATCGGAAACAAGTGACCTACTGCAGCCAAGTAGGCCTGGGGCTAAAATAAAAGGACCTTCAGAAGGCAACCAAAATACACAGACCAAATTATGTACTCAACATGAGCGTAATTGCTACTGTGCGGTCCTTTTCCCCTACCAGTGCCTATAATTTTAATTTCTAAGGGAAAACAACTGTAACTGGAAAGTTTCTGTGCCTCAGTTATTGTTCCCAAAGGAGAAAAAAAATTGAGCAAGAGAGAAAATAGACAAGGACATGAAGTTTAGGGGTAGACAAAGAAACTGGAGCAAGACTTGATGTAAAATGGTTCTCACCAATATGAATGGGAGGATATAAAAATAAACATTGCTGTATTTGTGTGCCATGAAGTTGACAGACAAGAACATTTAGACTACAATTAGGCCTTGCTTTAACCTAGAATAAGATGCAGGAATTGGATTGCCAGTTTTCAGTAAGGCATAGGTCTGAGAGTTGGAAAATACAACATTGTTGCTGTCTGTTGCTCCTGCCAATATGTGACTCCCCTACAAGACACCAATCCAGTAACGTGCCCATGTGTGCTAATGTAATTAAACACGAAAACAAATAAAAGTGGTTGATTGCTTCAGTACATTTTACAGACATAGTAATAGCAAAAAAATTTCAGATTCTCCTCTCCCCTGCATTTGTCTCCTCTTTCTATGAACCCCAAAAGCCTCAAATGCTGACAGTGTGATCAGTATGCCCTGACAGATGTATTACAGTGACATCTACATTCTTAAATGAAATAGATTTGCAACTGAATTAATACATGCAAAAAGTTTTTCCCTTATCAGTCATGGCAAACCTTTTTGTTTTTTCCTAGGAGAAAGAGCCTTCTGCATAAACCAGCAGATCAAAATGTAGTGATGCATTTAGATGCTTGAAATAATCAAGGTGATGTTATTTTAAAAGCTTAGGAAGGGAGATGCCTCAGACTTTTAATTTGGAGAACACCAAGAAGTCTGTCTTTAGGTCCTTTTTAATTTGCTAATTGTGCTAAGCTAATCACATCTGTGTGATTCCAGTAAATAACCCCCATCCGATTTGGTTGTTAGTACCTGCTAATCTGGACTAATATGCAGCTGCTTTCCTGGCTACTTCACAGCAGAACCACTTTTTTATGGGGTATACTTTTCCCTGCCAGTTTACTCTCTGGTGATTAATTTTTATCCCATGGTTTTATTTTTATTTCTGTAAATACCTTCACGTTTTGGACTTTAGATGAAGACTCTCAAAAATTCCCAGGACTGTCTCCCACTGCTGCTGGAGACTGCTCAATTGGACTACATATGTTTAGCTCTTGTGAAGAAGTCTCAGTCAGTTCCTGCAACAACATTATTGTTTTGAAGCTCTTGTCCAAAGTCCTTCATGTTTGTTTACATCTTTCTGAAGTTCAAATGAAAACAGTGCTGGATTGCCACTGGCCTTGCAAAGAAGTACTTTTTGCCCTTTTTGAATGCAGACTTCTAAAGACTGAACTTGTTGATTGCGTTGTTCTCATGTTGTAGTGAGATGAGTCTCACTGCATGGGATAAATTAGCTCTTGCTGGAATTCAATTTAAATGACACATCTTTGTAGCAGGGATAAAACAGGACCAGCTCTGAATTTCACATTTCTATGTTAATGTGTTTTAACTAACATTTATCAAATTATTTTTCTTCCAAACACTGTGTATAGCTGATGTTTTCCCAGGTTTGAGTCCATTTAACATTGTCCTTATTCCTAACTCTTTTCTAGCTCTCTTGTGTTCTAGACAGATTCTGTTTTTCTGTTCTAGACAGATCTTTACAGTATTGCTCAGCTTTACTATCAATTAAAGATCTCAATCTTCATTGATTTACACAGCTCTGAGTTCTACAAGGACATTTCAGGGTCCTGTTATATTGTTTTTCTTCTGCTCAAACTGAGGTACATGAAGTCTTTTAGTTAGGATGGAAGAATTATACAACTGCTCTAACCGCTGAATAATTACACAAACTGCTCTATGATCTTCATTCTCCACAATCTAGTTGAATTCCTCCTAATCTCAGGTATGTGACAACCAGTGTTTAAAGAGAGGTGATCATTACATTATTAAAGAAGTGTGAAAGTGAATTTAGCTGTTAAATAGCATACAGCAAATGGCTAAAAGTGAGCCTTTTTTTACTGTGGTTTCAGTAATTCTTACACTTGACTTGCTGAGATAGAGTACCTTAAGATTTTTTCACCTAGTCTCAGTTCGCTCATTCAGCCACTTCTGAAAAGAAGCACATTCAGATTTTGGGGTTTTATGAGAATTTGTTTTATAAAGAGAATGTCCAATGTGGAAAATGCTTTAGGACCAGGAACGAATGCAGTACAAAGCAAGGAAGTTGGAAGTAACCTTGCAGGTGGAAGCACTGCATTCCTGCTTGTCAGCAGGCAGAGTGTACTGAGGTACCAGCAAGGGTGCAGCAAGCTTTCTCAAACCTTTTTATAGTCTTAGAGGCAGCCCATCTATAGCACCCATTAGCAGAAGATCCCATTAGGAAACTCCCAAAATGTTTATTCTACTACATAGCAATGCAGATTTTCTGTGGTAAGATCACTTTTATTTCTCCTATTTTGAATTTCAAAAGCTTATCAACAACCTTCCTCCTTTTCAGTCTCAGGATTTATGCACAAGAAAACACCTTTTCTGTTCTAGTGTGCCTGGTGGAATAGTGCTGCGCCCCTTTGATAAGGCTGCTGCTCTTGCACTGTTCCTCTGGCTTGAAGTGTGCTTGAATAGATGTTGCATTCCAGAGCTGCCTGTCAAGGCAAAGGGCATCTGTCCCCTGGTCCTCTGCCCCTTTTGGGAGAGCCATGGGGCAGAGCATGGAGCTGGTGGTCCCATGTGCCAGTAATTCCAGACAAATGCTGGAAAAGCAGCTAGCTACTATGGGATCAGCCTGTGGCTGCTGTGTGGTAATTTAGATTGAGATCAGGAATGGTGTCGTTTTCCCCTCGGAGACAAGGGAATTTGTTGTGGTGCCTGCGGCTGCTCCCATGCCCCAAACGCTGATCCCATTGCTAGAGAGCCGCTGCCGTTTATTTCTCCAGTGGTTTTATGAGCTAACCACACCCGCTGCTGGTTTCTACAGTACCAATTTACATGACTGACTGGTTTGGATGAGGAAACCCACATTTCCTGAGGTATCCCAGGGAGCTCAAAAGCCAAGATCTTAAGAAAATTAACAGAAGTACAGAAGTGGTGATTTCTTCCCCCCCCCCCCCCCCCCCCCCCCCCCCCCCCCCCCAGCATTCAGCTTTAGAGAAGGCTGTTTGTTTCTCTTTCTGTGGAGGAGGCAGCTGCAGACGCATGCTCTCAAGCATCAGGAGCTTCTGGTATTGCTCTTGTTGCAATAGTTGGAATTGCTAGCCAATTGCTGGGTTTTAGTCTTGATCCCACAATATATTTCTGCTCTAGGAGCAATCAAACCACAGTCCTTGAGTGCCTTCACTCAGGTAGGTGAGAAGCTGGGTGGAATTAGCAGATGCATCCATTTTAACCACAAAGGAGAAGAAGTCTGTCTCACTGCCCTACACCAGCTGCAGGCTGCTTGGACCCTTTGAGATGAGTCAGCCTTAATACTAGCACAAATGTATGTACTTTACACACTCTTTTCCTCAGTTTGCTTCCTCCTGGCTGAATCACAGAATGCTTGGGGTTGGAAGGGACCAAAAGATCATCCAATTCCAAGGGCTGCCTTCCACTAGACCAGGTTGCTTAAAGCCCCAAGCAACCTGGCCTTGAACACCCCCAGGAATGGAGCATCCACAGCTTCTCTGGGCAAGCTGCTCCAGTGCCTCACCACCCTCATGGTAAAGAATTAATTTCCTAATATCTAATCTATATTTATTCTCTTTCAGTTTGAAGCTATTCCCCTTGTCCTGTTGCTATGTTTCCTCGTAAAAAGTTCCTCGCCAGCTCTCTTGTAGCCCCTTTTAGGCACTGGAAGGTGCTATAAGGTCTCCCCAAAACCTTCTCCAGGCCAAACAGCCCCAAACTCTCTCAGCCTGTTGCCATAGGAAAGCTAAAGTGGCTGATAGTAATAGTTTAATATAAGAGAAGAATGGATGTGGGAAGCTGGATGGAGGCAATACTTTTCACCTGGGATGAACAGTTAGATCAGCACATTTGGCCCCCTGGAGCTGCAGTATTTTTCCTGCAGCAAGACCTTAATGTTTGGGACGACTCTTGTAAGTAGGGAGGGAAGAAAATGTTGGTCCACACCAGCCTCAGCCCCTTTGGACCTCCAGTCACCTGCTGAAGCCCTCCTTTGCTGGCCCTGCAGTTCTCCTGAAGTGCTAGAAAGTGTTACAAAAGTTATGCTTGGAGAAATAAGGAGGGGTGGACACTGTTTTTAAAAAAAAAAAAAAAAGCATAAGACATTTAAGTGAATGTTGTTTAATTCAAAGTTCTTAGAATTCAGTTCTTTTTCCAAAATTATCTATGACCATCCTGAGAGAATTAGTTTACCGCATACTTTTAATAAAAGGCATTAAAAAAAAGCAACAGAAAATACGGTAAGATGTGTCCCATCCTTGAAGAGTCCATAGCCTGACATTGGTGACATGCTCATAAAGAGTGGAGAAGGAAAGATATGAGAAAGGATAAAGGGTCACCATGAAATGATGGTCTGATAACACAGCCTGGGCACACTCACAGTTTGATGATTTATTCTCAATCCTGTAACTTGCAGCAATCCACCCACTCACTGCTCCCAAAGTTCCAGAGGCTTCAGCAGTTTCCACAGTAGGTGGTCAGTCTGACACATTTTTCAGGAAAATACTTTTGAAAGTAACAGCAGTGACAATAATTGCTGTTGGAACCTCAGCTATTGCATTTCTTACCTTATAGTTTCCTTTAAAAATTATCTCCTAATCCTTTCCAGGGCTTCATCCTACCAACTAGCTTCTACATTCATCTTAGAAGTGAGCAGGGTATGCACTTTTTAAAATTTGAAATGCTCTTCCTAAATGTAGGTATCTTAATGCCCACCTCCTAGCAAGTATACTCTCTCACACAGGAGCATGCAAGAAAAGCTTTGAATTAAACTCCTCACTCCAAATGAATCTTTAGTGTGTTTTTCTGGCAGAAAGGGAAGCTGTTGGCCTGTGAAAGGATGTCACGTGGTGGTGAAACATTCAGGGCACTGGTTGTTTCAGCTGCATGCACAACTTGACACAGAATCCAAGATCTTAGAATTCTACTGCTACTGTTTATATGGTTAACTACTCCTATAAAAAATATTCTTATTGAAAATAAGAATAATTATTATTGAAAGAGACCTGAATATGCCATTTTGTATTGCTCCCTCTTTAAAACTAAGACTGTTTTTTCTTTGCCTGAAAGCATTTCTTTTTAAATAAATGTCATGAATCAGAGCAAGACTTTCTTAAAAAAAAGAGGTATAAGAGAATGGGAAATTACTTTTGCCAATAATGAAAAAACAGGTAATTTCTTACAATTTCCCTTTGCTTAAGAAAAGGCTTTAGAGAAATGAGTTGGAAATTAAGCCAAGTGCAAGCAATGAAGTGCACACTTGTGTTCAAGCAGGAGTCATTGTGGGAATTGCTCATGTACTTAAGAAGGAGCATTATGCTTTATGCTACAGAGCAAAGTGAGCCTGTCTTTCTAAATTCAAGACTGTATTTTTTTTTCTTTATTCATTTCATGTGGTGTTTTTTTCTCCTCTTATAATGTGAAATAGTTGCTTATGAACCTGACTTAACTAGCACAGCCTTATGTACGGATGCAGACACATACACAAGCTGCTGTGTGCCGATGACCCTGAATCTACTCCTCATTGTGAAAATGAGGAGTAGATGTACCAAAAATTTAACCTTTACCCCAGATGCTCCATACATTGCCCCTTACTTGCTCTGTTCATGGAGGGATAAAGAAGATATCACCTCTTCATGTCTGGCTAATGATCTGCCTTAAGTGAATATCGACCCCATCACAGGAATGCAAAGGACTGAGATGCTGCTGGCATCTGTTCAGGAGCAAACCTCCTCTGTGGCTGCCCCACCAAGGTCTTGCCAGTCCAATAGGGCTTCATGTATGCTCCCTGAAAAGCAGCAAAACCACCTTGCTGGGTTAAGATTTAGGGCCTCCTGTAAAACGTGCTAGTTTGCCTTGCTGCTGGTGTTAAAGGGTCTATGGTAGGACCTCTCTTTGCTGAGAAATGTGAGTGATGTTGGGATGGACAGAACTCCGGCCCTTTTCATTCCTTGCACTTTAATACATGCATATTCCTTGTTCTGTTGTTTCTGCTGTGTGCAATGATAGGTACTTCCAAAGAGGCAAAAGGGCTTCTTTTCTTATGGTTGTGATGCCTTAAGTTTCAGCTTTCCTATTTTCCAGATTCTGTACTGCATTAGTATATAACTCTGAACCTCATATGAAGTGTTAACAAGTTCTCTTCACCGTTTAGTTAGACAAAACAACCCTTTTCCAGCCTGAGAAACAAGGACACTGTTGCAGCTTCAGGCCCAAAAACTATAAACAACAGCAAATTGAGGAGAGCAATGTGGGAGGATGGGACTTCATCCCAGTGAAGCTGAAATTGGACAATTAACCCCAATATGTAAATGGCCCAAAACTTACAAAAGTGTGAAAAAATCATGACCCGTGGTCCATCTTGGGTATAGCCTCCGCCAGGTTCTTGTATCCTTGCCCAAGGTGTATCCTTTTTAACAAGTACCTACTTTGTTCCTTTAACACTGTGTAGCCTCTGTTCTAGGTAGCCTCTCAAGGCACCAGATGAGTGAGAGACACCGCAACATAAAAAAACCCCTGTGTGGTGTGGTACAAATGGTTAACAGTAGCCAATACTCTTATCTAGTCACAAACATATTGGTTACCCTGCATGAGAACTATCCAACCCCTTCTTCTGACAGCCTCACACCAGAGCTCTTCTTTACTGCCTGATAGTCCATCTCTTAAACTGTTGATGAATAGCTACATGTCATAAACCCTTAACTAACATTTTTTAAAGTAATAATTTTTAAAAAATCATAGATTTCTTGAGTCTATTGATCTGCTGTGGGCACGTGTCCTAAAGGGACACTCCCTTGACCAATGTCGTTGTATTAAAGATTCTTTTAAAAGTTTAATTGACAATTTTTCCATGCATTAAGGTTTGAGGATAAAATGAATCAAATCTTGGTTGTCTGCAGAAAAAGGATTCATGACACAGAAGACAGCAATTCTAGGAGATGGATTTTTGTTGGAGAATGTGTGTACACTTCCTATTTTTGTGAAGGTGCTGTCTTCTTACTCTTTACCATGTACTCACATGATTTAAACAAAGCAACCAAAACAACAAAAGGCAACCAAACAAAAAAACCCACAATCAACCTTTTACTGTATCAACGTAGTTGTAAGAACTCTCATATTTTGGTGCTCTTGGAGTTAGTTGATATAAATTACCACTGGTGGGAAAAAGACTTTAAATATTTTTTAAACAAGAGAGGCATCTGTGTCTAAGGATCTGGGTGCACGGATGGTGTATGCAGAAGGCAAAGATGTGAGCACTGAGAGACTCCTGTCCATCCACAGGCCTCAATCCAGAGAAGTGCTTGATGTCAGTGTCTCTTTTCCACGGCCTCAGCCAAAATACCCCAAGCTTTGGGGTAAGCTATAGAAGTTACCCAATCTGCTGATCTTCTGCCAAAAATATCTTTGTGTGATTCCATGCTTACAATGCTTTAGACTTGCGCATTTTAAAAAGCAGAAAGTTTGGCATTTCGGTGGAAGGCAGGCTTGTAATGCTTTTTTTTGGAATTGCTACAAGTAAGCCAAGGTTAGTATGCCTAATGAATGCAAATGAAGCCTGAAATCAAGCATAGGGCAAAAATAAAATTATAGGTACATAAAATAAATAAATAATGTTGAGGCATACTTGTGGAATTTCCATTGAATTTTTGGGTAACACATCAAACTGGAAAAGTAGGTTTAGATTAGCTATTAGGAAGAAATTATTTACTGTGATGGTGGTGAGGCAGAGGAATGTGTTGCCCAGTGAAGCTGTGGATGCCACATCCCTGGGAGTGTTCGAGGTCAGGTTGGACAGGGCTCTGAGCAACCTGGTCTAGAGGAAGGTGTTCCTGCCCATGGCAGGGGTGTTGGAACAAGATGATCTTTAAGGTCCCCTCCAACCCAAACCATCCTGTGACACCACAAACAGGTGAAAATCATGGTATCTGTTCAAAGAGGTGTGGAGGAAGAAGATGCATATTTGTAGTGCAGTCTTACTTACTGAGCTACAAGTATTTATATTGAATTCTTCCATGGCAGGAAATTCTAACCTATGGTAAATTAATTGCTTTCATTCATTGTGAGGATGCTGAATTTAAAGGAGGCACCTGATCTACAGCAATTGGGTAGCTGCATGCATTCAGCCTTCCTCTGCCTCTGGCAAAGGAGACTTGTGCAAATAAATAAAGAAGAAAATGCTGTCTTATACTGTAGCCACACACACTGGACACCTAACTTAGTTTGTACCTTTGTGTTAATGCTTTACATGAACAAAGGTTTAGTCTGTATTGCTATTGGAAGCCATTGCTTTTAGACAGAGCCTCTGCATTTATAGTATTTATAAAGTTGGAAACTAAGTGCTGTGAAGGAATTGATCCACATCTCTTTCAGAATTTCTCATTGTAATAAAAATCTTGTGTAAAACTGTACCTGCTAACAGAGCATACAGACCAGCACTGTCTGTATGATCCATCAAACAGGGAGCATTCCCCTGCTGCCTGCTTGTGGAATTTGTGCTCCTGCAATGTACTACTTAGGTTTGATCTAATTCCCACTGCAGTCAACAAGAATGTTCTGACCTATTATTTTCATTTGATAAGTGGTTAAAGCTGCACTCCCTTAGTCTTACCATGATAACTGGGTGATTGTGTAAGGAAACAAACTCGGAGATAATCCTAAACTAGACAAGCCAAAAGAACAAAGGATTATTGTGATAAAGCATCAGTGTAATTTTTTTTCCATCTAGTTGGGCTTTTTTAACCTAAATTAAAATCAGATTTAAAAAAAGGTGATAAGGTGATGAAGAACATTTTAGAAGCTGAGGATTACAAGACAAGTTGCAGAGACTGAGGGCCAGTTCCTCAGGCAGAGTAACTGGTGTAATGTCTCTGAAGATTTCACCTGTTGCATCTTAACATTAGCTATGTTGATGACATGTAAGCAAGGGTAACTCTGTATAAATCTATTTTTCCCTTATGTTGAATGGGAGGATGTGTGTGACACATGTGCAACATGAAGCATATTAATGCAATGTAAAAGTTGACAGGAAATAGTTAATAATTCATGAGTTCTGCAAACTGTGGTACCAAGTATTTAGATGCCTGTTTGTTTCAGCGCCTAAAAGACAGTACCAAAATGTACTGTAAACAAGAGATAACCTTCCATGAGACTCCTGTGTTAAACTCCTCCTGGGAATTTGTCTTATTACCAAAAGCATTAAAAACAATATTCTAAGTGGCAATCTGTCCTTCTAGGAAAATGCCAAATAATAAAGAAGTCTCTCCTTTCCCCCTCTCTCTTTTGTTTTTACTGATTAAAAAATACTTCCTGGTGCCGTTGGAGAACTTGGCAGGCAGTCTGCATTTCAATTGAGCACAACTGCTGCCTTTTCTTCCCTTGGATTCTCCTCTCAGCCCAGCTGTAGGAGCTTCCTCCCTCCGCTGGCTCTGCTCCTTGTGCATCCAGGACCAGGTGGAGTCTGGGGCTGTGGTTATTTACATCAAAGCTTTAATGCTCTGCTTCCGGCAAATGTTATGGAATTTTTGCTTCCCAGATCTCCAGTCTTTTACATTTGAGAACAGAATTATTACTGTCTCTTAATAAACATTGTTTATTAAGAGACAGTAATAATTATTGAGACATTAATAATATAAAGACCCAAAATACACTGAATTTAAAAAGAAATAATACATAGATAGACGGAATGGAAACCAGAACATGCCACATTACAATTGTACAGAGAGATGTGCTCCCTGCTGTGTTGGCTGGTAATGGGATTAGTCATAGCTAGAAAGTTATCATTGGGAGTTTTGTGGCAAAGGCACTCTGAAACCAGTTGTGAAGTCTCAAAGGCTGGTGTTCTATCACCAGGAGGCAAGGTCCCCTCTGTAGTGTTGACATTACACCTACGTAAATAAGTCCACTGACACATGCTGCTTTCCTTGGAAACCGGTTTTTCAGTACTGCATTCTAAGGAAGAGTAAGCAATAAAGCAGGCAGGCACCTGACTGACAGCCCAGGCAAAGCAAACCAGGCAATTTCAACTTGGTTATTCCTGCGTTGTTATAATTTCAGGGTTAGGTTATCTCATGCAGTTATTTCTAGCATTGTTGTCTCTTTGAAATTTGCTTTCCTGCCCACTCCAACACGCACACCAGATTACTTGGTAAGGCTGCAAAGAACACTGAGAGATCCTCCTGTCTGTGTGTACAGTTCTCCACAACACAGACAATTTGAAGAGAAGCTAGAAGTTGTTAAGCACCTGTTTCAACATGCATACAAAATCACAAAAGAGCACAGCTCTTCTGATGTTCCAGCACCAGTTCAGTGCTCCAGAAACCTCTTCTTTTAACAGCCTCCATACAATTGTGCGTTAGTAAAAATAAGCTGAATTATATTTACATTATTTGTAGATTCCATAGGCCTGTAGCCCAATAAATTCTCTCCATAAATTGCTGTTTGTAAAACAATAGGGGGAAAAGGCTTCCTTTAACATATTTGCTTGTTTTCAGAAAAACACAGAACAGTTTTTATCAGTAAATGTGTGAAGATCCATGATAATTGATTCAATTGCCCTGAAGTGTATTAAGGCTCCCTTCTTGTTTCTTATTTTGCTGTTTATTGGGATTTTTTTTTTTCTTGTCTCTCCTCTCTGCTTTTTTTTCTTTGATCTGTGATATTTTACTTATGTCATCTTTGCAAGTTTTTCTCTGGAACAGAGAGGTTTAGAAATCTGTTTTAATGGACAGATTAAAGCTGAGATTTTATATCACTTCTAAAGCAAAAATTATCAACAGTAATGATACAAACAGTAGAACTAAACATTTCGGTGTTCTCAACTTCATAGGGGCATAGACTAAAAGAGACCTCCTGACTCACCTAATCTACTCTTTGTTACTGCACACGAATGTCATAAAATCTTTTTGAAAACATACCAAGTGATATGTAAACTGTTTAGATGTTTCTTGCCAAATCCTTTTGCTATACAGCTATTTATGTTGTTACTCCATCAGGGACTGAGCTCATTCTTCCAGGTGAGTACCTACCACTAGGGAGAGGAGATGATGCATGTTTGAAAATAGGTTCTGTAATTCCTCTTTTTTTATAAGATTAATAGATGGGGGGAAAGTTTGTTTTAACTCTATTACATTCACACAAGTTTGTGAGCAGTGCCCTATACACCTCTTGCCAGTCTCATACTGCTGAATCTCTGCCTTCCCATGCCAAGTGCAGGGGAAAAACCAGGATCAGGACCAAAGGCAGCACCTCAAGAAAGGAGCTCACTCCTCCCATCAGTCATTCCTAAAATCTAAGTCTATATAATTTAAGTCTCATAGAATTATAGAATTATTCTGGTTGGAAAGGACCTTTATGACTGAGTCCATCCATAAATCTAACACTGCCAAGTCCACCAATAACCAATGTCCCCAGGTGCCACATCTGAAGGATTTTCAAATACCTCCAGGGATGACTGCTCCACCTCTACCCTGGGCAGTCTGTTCCACTGCTTGGTAACATTTTTGACAAAGATTTTTTTCCTTATATTCAATCTAAACCTTCTCTGCTGCACATGAGGCCATTTGCTCTTGCCCTGTTGCGTCTTGCTCGAGAGAAGACGTCAATCCCCGTCTGGCTACACCCTCCCTTTAGATAGTTGAAGAGTGATAAGGCCTCTCCTGAGCCTCCTTTTCTCCAGACTAAACAACCTCAGCTCCCTCAGCCACTCTTTGGGAGACCTGTGTTCTAGAAATCTTAGTCTCAGTTTTGCCCTTTGCCCAACTGATTATGATTACCAGAAGATTACTTTCATTTTTGCAGAAGCTTTCTGATGTTTAGGCACTTTGACCTCCTTGGCATTTGATGAGTTGATTGATGATCTGAAGTCATCACTTGTTTTTTTTCTTCAGACTTTCTTAAAACAAGTTTTGATAGGTGCTCAAAATCTACTTCAGGTAGCTGCAGTAAGGAAGGTGCCTGTGCAGGCAGAATTAATGACTGATGTAGATGAGGCTGTCAATGATAGAGAACATGAAACAAAAGGAAATAAATGAAAATGGCCATTGGTGGAGCTGTGAATGGTAGAGCCTAGGCTGCAAGGGATTAAAAAATATGAATGAAGAAAATTGTATTAGTTCACTTGAACGTAAAAAGAGAATAAGCAGTGATGCTAAAGGGCTAAACACTTACATTTGTGCTTTGCAGTTGAAAGAAACCCAGTGATGTAGAAATTGCAGGATGAAATCAAGTGTTTCAGTATCACTCATAAGAGAGCAGCATACTAAAGAGCAGTTTCTTGACTTGCATATTGACAGGCTGAAATTACTTGTATCTAAGAGTTTCAGAATAGCTGGCTGGATGGGTCTCTCAGACAGGGACTTCCTCCACAAACAGGTATCTGAAATCATGGAAGAGATTAAGAGACTTGACCTAGACTTAACATTGCAGCAGCATTTTTAGAAAGATAAATTATAGTTTAATTCTGGAGAAGAGAATGAAACAACTAATATAAAAACTGGTAAAGAATCAACAGGGGAATTTGGTACCACACAATAGTGCCCAAAAGCCAAAACCTTTCTGGAAGTTTTCCCCAGAAATCAGGAGTGTGCAAGCAAAATGTTCTGAACATTTCAATTGATGCCATACACTTTTTACAGTAGGACCTAGAATAACCTGATTTAATGCAAAATATGCTGAGTGCATTAAAACCGTGCGACCGACAGGTCTCACACCAGACCTCAGTATTAGGTATGTTTGTAACTTTAAATACTAATGTGATCCTTAAATTTATGAAGTAAAGAGTTTCAGGCAATATCAGTAGAACTTACCTTGCCCTGTATTTTAGACAGGAGATACTTTTATGACACTTTCCAGTTGGTCCAGGAGATGCATCTGGGAATAATTAAAAGACCAAAAACTGCTTGTAGTGTGCCATAGAGAGAAAATACCAGCCTGAAGAGTCAAGTAGAAGGGTAGAAGCTGACTACACTGCAGGTCATTAACATCTCCCAGGCAAAAGGTAATTAAATTGAAAAAAATTCCAATTGATTTTGAAAAGTGTGTAACGTTATAGGAAGTAGAAGTCAGGACATTTCATGTTTACTCTAGGCTTTTAACTGGGAGGATAAGATGTGAGAGCTTTTAATGAGTTGTCATGGATTCTCGCCAAGAAATATCTTAAAGATACTATAAAACTTCTCTGTGATATACTGGTTTATTGGCTTATATCTATGGATTTATGACAATCAGATTTAATGACTCTGTTTAAATGGAGCACTTTGAGTAAAAGTGAACTGTCAGTTTCAGAAATGGATGAAGAGTGACATTGGGGAAAAGCTGTGAATGGGGAATCTGGGGCGGGTCTGTGGGAGAAGACAGAGGGAAGGAGGAGAACCAGTGAGGACTGGAAGTCAGAAAGGAGCTGGAATTTCATCAGCAGACTCCTGCAGAACAACAAGTAGTCAGGAAACAACGCTGACAGTGTCAGACAGCAGACAAAAACATAGGAGCCTTTCAGTTTCACTGAAAGGGAGAAGTGCTGTGGCAATTCCTAAAGAGCACTTTGCTTCCTCCCAGCTTGGGTACAACCCCAAACTGCTGAAAATCCCACTTGCTTCTCTGTTACTCCAGAGTAGACATGCCAGACACTTCCCAGAATCACAGAACTAAATCTTTTGAAGGATGCTTTCATGGGCATCTCCTAAAGCATGAAGATTAAAATTAACTCTGACTTCACAGGGCAAAAAAGGGAAATTCCAAGAGAAAAGATAATCCCAAACCCATTTATAAGGGATGGAATCTTTTGGTCAGCCTGAAGAGTACCTTGCGTTTCTCTTTTCTTTTGCCCAGTCTTCTTCCTCCTTGTGACTGAACTTTTCCTATCACAAAACAAGTATTTCCCAGCCCACTTTCTGTTTGAAGCTAATAGGAACTAGCCATTCCTGTTGCTGTTCACAGACCAAAAATCTCATCTAGAAAGTGAAAGCTATTCTAAGTGTGAGAGGAAAACACAGAGTAACCTTTGAGCTCACTACTTGCTAATCTTGCTTTGATTCTGACACTTGCCTGTAACCCTACATGCTTCATGACAGGAGCTGAGCAGCAGTTTCCAGCCTCAGTACTTTCACATCAGTGCTTCATAATCTGTCTCTGTTATTTATTAAAGAAATTTAGGGTATTGACATAAATGATTTCTCTCAGGAGATTAATTCCCTCTTTGGTTTGCCAGGTTTCACTGGAAAAGAATTCAAAGCTTTCTTACAGAACTGATAGTTCAGGCTTGTCTTTGTTTTCATTCTTTAAAGTCACATGGTAGGGATATTGGGTATTTTCTGGTAAGAATCATTTCTAAAAATATTCTGTATTTTTTAATGTGAACTAGCTTTTAATTTCAATAGAAACCTCTGTTGAATTTGCATGCACTCAGACTGCAAAAATTACTAAAAGCATTATAAAAAGCATTCATTCACAAGAACCTTTGCTTCCAGAATATTTTTAGGAGATAAAACTACAGAGCATAAACAGAGAAATGAAAAGTAAATAAAACATGTAAACAAAAATATTTATGTACAAGGCAAATGCAGTATTAGTAATGTGGACACTGAGTTAATTTAGCTTGTTGGAGAACTCTGCTGAAGTAATTTATGAGCCTGTAACTATGGAAATATACCAGCATCCTATGTTAAGCCAAATCATGAGTATCCAGTCAATGAAAGACTTAGAAACTTAAGTTCTTAACTGTGTTCAGGACAAAACATGATTTATTTAAGTAGGACACTGAGTCCTTGTTGTTACATTGCCTTTGGACATTGCTACAAATTATTAATGACCTTTTATTTTGCTGACAACACGATCTGTGCAGATTTTCCAATGTTTTGCTGAGGATCAGGTGCACTACATCACTCAGGTAGAAAGACTTTTAATAAAGCATACAACTGTGTAACTAGATGAGTCTCTGTGAAATCAGTGTTTGGAAATGGGTAGGTTCCAGGAAAAGCTTTCATATCCAAGAGGGTTTTGAGATGAATTGTTGTGATAACAGCAATTGGTGTGATGATGATTTTATTGAAAACTGGTGGCATTGTGGACATTATGCTCAAAGATCACTGGTGGAAAATCCCATCAGTTGTCATTAGGCATAATGAAAACAACTTGTGCTGATGGTGAGAAATACCTCAAATTGACTGCTGTAGATGCCTTTAGTGTTGATTGGGAGAGTGGGCAGGAGGGCCTGTTCTCAGTTTCATAATGTGCATGTGTGTTCTGCAGGACTCTTTCAGCAAAACTTCCACCTGCATCTCTGAAAATTTGAACGAGGTGTTCATGTGTCATTCATTTCTGATGCAAGGCTTGTCTGGGACTCTGCTGTTCTTGTCTCTGAGTTGGTGACACAATTCAGGGTGAAAACCTGCTGAGCCTGTCAGGCTGGCCAAGATTTTGGGCCTTACTGGTCTGACATGCTCCACTATTTGAAAAATGTAATTGGAGGTTTTAGCTGTGTTCCTGAAGCCTTGCTGTCTGAGGAGAAAAATTTCTAAACACAGTTCTCTCCTTTTGGCTGCTGCCCTTACCTTGTCTATAAGACATATCACATAAAATCAGTAAGTCAACAACTCACATAGCTTAAGCAAACACTATTTTACAGCTGTTCTGAAGTAGAGGGTAGATGTGGAGCTCCAATAAACTTGCTAGAGAGGGAGATTCAGAGATTTTGGCACTTGCTGAAATTCATTTAGACTTTTGAAATGCAGTGTGAAAGTTTGGATCAGCTCCTTTGTCACTGGTAATGAAAGAAGAAAAAAACCCCAACTATCTATAACAGTGTCTCAGATTCCATGTTGCCAAACAGGATTTTCAGATATTTGTAATCTGACTGTGGCTGTCTGTGGCAATGTAAAGAGTCATTTGGAATCAGTGACTGTGTAAAGGTATTTATATAGTCCCCACGTGAAAATTTACCTACCCTTGTTAGTGTGCTGCTGCTTAATATTGGTTTTGAATATGCAAAAACAGGATGATGCACTCTTATTTGAATGTATATGTTGTGAGCAAACTCACTACTAGATTAAATGGTCTTGGCTTCATCATTAATGTTAATTTGGAGCAAGCTGTAATGGTCCTTTTTAATTCTTATGACTACTGAAACCCAAGGGTCAAGGGTTTGATGAATATTATACCATTCCCATATCAAAGCAACTTGCATTTAAATTAAATCTGTTTCTCCACATAAGTAAATGACTTGGGATATAATAGTTGCAGTTTCTTCCTATTCTTCCTTTTTTTTCCTTGGTGAAATGACGTTATAAATTATATATTTCAGTATAATGACAAGAAGTATCCTGTAGTATGCACAGCCAGGGCCATTAGGTATAACAGATGCCTCATGCAAAGCATGGAGCACAGAGACATGGAAGGAAAACACAAAACACAACGATGGCTTTGAGAGAAGAAGGGGGATGACTCTACAACTCCTTGTCTGTATGTGAGTCACTGTACTGTTACCAATGTTTCATCTTTTCTCTACTTAAGAGCCCAGAAGTACTTCCAGGAGCACATCTACTTGAGAAACTAGTGTTAGACCCCACGGCAAACAAATTTTGGACCAGTTCTCAGAAACAGAACAAGTTTCAGGGCAAAGAGGGGAGAAGGTGAACTTGACCAGCACTGTAGATAGTGGCACACGTGGCTTCTGCGACCTCTGGGCCCCCGAGGAGGCCACTGGCGAGCAGCAGGAGTGCGCTGGGTGGGTGGAGGCCGTCCCAGGTGTCTCTGAGGACTGAGGTACACTCATTGCTACAGGTGACACCCTCAGGGAAGTTTTGCTTTCATCATTGACTGGGAGGGAGCAAAGGAAGACTTGGTTACAGTTATTCCCTGTGAGTATCTATGACTGCCTCGGGTCAGTTAAGGTTTCTGAGCACCAAGGGTAGACTGTGGAGAGGTACAGCAGTTCCTTTGGGCTGGGATTTCAATTACCAAGCACTTCACCTATTAAAAAACTGACCTTCCATCAGGAGAAAAAAAACGAGTATCTAGAAGTCAGAGAGCTTCAGCAGTAATGTGTGATCATTTCAAAGGATGTAGTGATAAGGAAGTTATCTTCTCACGACAATATTCTGCCCCCAGGAAAGGGATCCTTGGCAGGGATTTGGCATTTAGTATTGGAGTGGCTGAAGAATTTAGGATCGTTCTGCATATTTACAATAATTTGTCACCTTCTTTAAGTAAGGAGTGTCCACGGGGTTAATGGGTTCAGTGGCTTTGTTGAACATCGGTAATTTAAGGACTGCTTAAAACAAACACTTTTCTAAACCTTTTAAAAAGTAAATTAGTCTTGCCTAAGAATAAAAACAAATCTAAAATCTATTTATCAGAATTAGGCTTAAATTAGAATTTAGTGTTGGGATTAAGAAGAGATCTCACTGCTTTAGTTTCATCCTAAACTGAATTTTTATTGAGATTTTGATGGAAATTCAATGCTCTACAGAATGTTACTGTAAGTTTGAGCATCACTCATGTGCCCTGCAAATCCTCTAGAGGTAATTGCCAGAGATTAAAACATTTATTAGCTGTGCTGTAGTACTAAGAGTTGTAAAATCAAATAAGAATTTTTAAAAACCCTAAAACAAACAAAAGATAAACAAACAAACACAGCAGCAACAACAAAACAAAACACAACAAAATGAAAAAAAAACACACACAAAAAAAACCCCAACCCAAAACACAATCTCTTGGCTCTTTTTAAAAGCTCCGTGTTCTGCAACAGGCCTGTTACACTGCCTCCAAATAAATATTTGATGAGTGACTGAATGTTAACTACTAGGCATTGGTATCAGCTTCAGTATTGCAAAAATCTTCAATCACAGTTTCCCTCCTCTCTGAACGTTCACCCAGCATGCAGCACTTTTGCTCTTGCTGACAGGGCTCCTCTTCCTCCCCTGCCGCGGTAACTTTCTTGCGGATAGGTGATAATGACTACTAACAACATTGCTGCAAATTTTGGCTTCTAAAACCCACCTAGAGGAACGTCTACCCTTCCCACCCTCTAAATGTTCCTGTTACTGTTGCTGGCTTTGAGAAAAACATTCCTCTTCTAATCTTGCATCCACATTTCCTCCTCAGAGCTGCTGTCAGGGAGCAGCAAGAGGCTGCAGACCTCTTCTGCCCGGTGTGGGTGATACAGAGGGGGAGGTACATAGGTGGAAATGGAATAGGAGGCAATCATCAATATTACACCTGCAGGGCGCCTAACTTTCAGAAACATTGCAAAGGAACTTATGAAAATTAAGCGAAGGCTGTATCCACTTCACACTTCGTTTTCATTAAATTGGACTTTACTGTATTTTATACCAAAAGCATCCATTGGTGGACTATATTCCTAGATGAACCTCATTCCTTTCAGGATTTTTCTTAATATGGTGGAATCTTGTTAGCATTCTACATGATGAGACAGGGTCCTGCTTAGCAAATGTGTTCAGCTTTTACTGTGTATGGAACAATTTTTTTAAAAGTCCACTTTGGAACCTTAGTATTTCTAAATATTAAGATATTGAAAGTCAAGAGGGAAACACAAAACTGAACCCTTCTCCATTTACCAAGCTGGATTGCATCAGTTTTCTCCCTGGTTTCTTGGTTGAACTTTCCCAAAATGTCAAAATTATGTTTTCCAATATCATGACAGGAGAGTTTCTGTGTACTTTATCATGAGTTTTCTTTCTAATCTGATTGTATTGCAACACACTGCTGTGTGAATTAGTCTTTGTTTGACCACCGTGCCTTGGGTTTGGCCTAAGATATCCTCAGTATGTCATTTTGAAAAAAAGCAAAGAGATAAGCAGAGTAATTTTAAGCCTTTTAATATTTACAGGTACATTCCCAACATTTTGGCCATCATGTCTTTTCTTTTTTCATGAGAGCATGATGGCTGAAACCTCTGGAATGTGTCTGTAAGTAATCAATGCCTCAAAATGCTGGGGCTTATCTGTAAGCCTTGCTTGAAGGTGTGCACTCAGGATTTGGAAGCTCTCAAAAACATCTTGGTGTCTCATTCCCTCAAAACTACATTTTAGACTGGCTGGTCCAGGATATGTATAGACTGTGTATTGCTTTCTGCCTAGGGCAGTGCTGCTCTAAGATATTCTTAATATCTGTTTATGTGTAAGGGAAATCCACGTGTCCTGTTTTATAAGACATATATGTATTTGTTAATTATTATTATTATTTTCCCCCATGGTTCAGGCATATTTTTCTAATATTTCCACCTGAGTAGTTCCTACTTTCTCTTGTAGACCTTCTGTATTCTACCTGTGTTTCATAGGGATCCCTTTTCCCCTGCTAACAAATCAACCTGAAGTTTGAAATTTTACTGTCTCGCTTGCTATTGTGCTTAATAAGTGTTCTGTGGCTTTAACTTACTCTGGTATAAGTGAAGAATCCCATCTCCTTCCTCCAAGGCATCAGCTGTGTTGAATAACAGGGCTCTCTTTTCTCCCCTTCCTTTCCCATCATGTCATTATTTGTTATTACAAGAATCAACTTTTTGTTTTTTCAGTATTGAGGAGCCAGAGAAAGAAAGAAATCAGACGGGGATTATCAATGAAGCTAAAACACTTTATCCTCTCCATAGTCTGGTTTTAAGAGCAGCTTTTAATTTTAAAAATTATGCCTCCATGTTTTCTTCTGACTGCTCTGGAGCATCAATTGCTGAGCAGCGTCAAACTTTTGTCTCACCAATACTCTTCAGTCAGTACAGTGCCAGTAGCATGCATACATAAATGGAGTACTGGAAGTGCTTTCACTTGGCTGATGAGGGCTATGCGCATCCAAACGGGTGTAAGTGCTGATTTGGATGGTGGATTACATCCATATGCATATCCTTGGAAAAAACAATGCAGCATAACTGGTCCTAAATCACTGGTGTGTTTCAGAATAAGTGGCTGTAATCAGGAGCTTGCCAGCATCATGTTTGGGTGATGGGGTGTCCCCCATGAGCACCAGGGACCCTGTCCCTACCCTGCACAGATTTCCTAGCTTGTCAATGTAGTTTAAACTTCAGTGTGGGCTGTGAAAGTTGCTCTCACACCACCCGGGTTTTTTCCTAAGTCTCTCTTTTCCCCAGAGTTTAGTCCAGACAGAGCTGTCATAAACTGGTCTCTTCTAGATTTGAAGAACCCTTCAAGAACCCATTTGATACCAAGGTGGATGTCAATGACTTTTCAAATACAGCACCTGAAGGCTGCCTTTAGAAATTAAAAACTTTGTGTTCGTATAGCATCTCTAGAATAATTCACATAGGAACAATGTGGGTCATCTTCTCTAATATTTTCCAGAACAGAATGGATAAGACACAGCAGCTTGTATTTTTTCTGACCAGTAAAAGCAAAGAAGTCCCATGTAGTGTGTTGATCCTGCTGAAATCTTTGATGGGGGGAGGAAAAAGTGGAGTTAACGCCTGTTAAGTCCAGTTCATGAAGTTTCCTGAGCACTTTTTCCTCTTCCATGAGATTTTATGTGAGTTACATCTACTAAGCAAAGTATAAAATGTAGCAAATTCAAGGTAAAATGGATGGAGTAACATAGGAATATGAAATAGAAAGAGCCATTACAACGGTGATAGTAATCAAGAGAACAAAGTGTGCTTGTTGTCAGTTTAAGGCTTTGTTTGGCTTTTCTGGCAGCTGTATCTTCTGTGGTTAAATAGAGCAGATTTGCAGAGTAAATGGTGTAGTTCCTGTCAAAGCTTCTGAGTAGTATAAGGTTAGAGAATGTCCACGTTATGGTGGGTACTGCTGTTAATAAATACTGACTCATCATAAAGGAAATTAAAGTAGTAATGAGATGCATTTGAAAATACAATTATGTGATTCTCTCCACTGCTATCCAGCAAGGACAAACTCCAGCAAGCCTCCCTGAAGGTGCTGTCCCTTATCACCACAGAATGCATCTAGTAAATTGACTGTAGTATTAAAGATACATTTGATCTTCCCCTCCCTGAGCAGTCCTGGGAAAGAGAGTGAATATAACAACTAAAGTAAACTCTAGAGGACAGGCCATTTTTTCCTTTCATATTGAAGATGGGGAGCTCATTTGCCAGAAATAATAGTATAGACAACTTCAAGAACTGAAGGAGGGAGCTGGTAAGAATCACTCAGTCTTGCTTGCTTCACCTTCCTGATGCAGCAGCAAGATTCCTGTTTTTCTGGGCACTGACCTGGGCTGAAGCCCACCAACCTGTCTGTGCAGAGGACAGGACAGGTTCTTGAGTGGCACTCAGATGTGAATTCTCCCGTTGCCAAAGCACCTTCAGGCCCTGCTGGCCAAGAGAGCCAGAGATTTACACTGTTAATCAACTACATGTAGGCAGAGCCAACAGGAGTCTGGCCAATGAGCTAGATGTGAAATAATTAAAATTTACTGAGGGGTTTAGATTTAGTCAGTTTGAATGCTTTGCTTGTCTGATTTTTGAAGGCAAGTTGTTTATCCAAGTCAAGTGCTTTAAGATACAGCAAGGAACATTGACATCAGCAGAGATCAATGAAGGACGAAGAGGTCTATTTAATCTAGGAAATGAGTGACTTGGGTCTTTGATCCTGTTGCATTCTCGTATTCCCAAAAGGTTAAATTTAGTCCTGCATACACAAATTCTGTTTGACTAAGTTTACTTAGGTTTTAAATATTTGTGGGTTTCTTTTGTTTAGGTTCTCTTGTACAACAAGAAAAAAACCCCAACTGTTACCACATAATTAGGCTGCTGCTGTGTAAGCATGTGTAGCTCCTTTCAGACTTGAGAGCAGAATATGCAAATTCAAACCCAAATGCATTTCTTTAAACTTTCATACTGTATAAAAGAAAAGGAAAACACCCTCTGACCCATTGTATACAAACCAGCCTCTGAAAAGGCATGAGGGAAATGGCTCACATTTGAATTAGCACGAAATAAGTCTTGTTTGGCTCATGTTGCCTACGTTACTTCCATTTTCCAGAAGTAAAGAAAACTTCGTGCAGCCTAATGCTAAGGTGTGTGTTTGGTTCAAGATATAAAAATATAACGTAAGCCTTAGAGAACATGAGGATAAGGCTGAAGTTTCTACCATGCTGAAAGACAATATCAGGAAAAATTTTCATAATCCCTTGTCTAGGAATGTTAGTTGCTTTGGTGTAAAATAAACAAAAGTCAAAGCAAGAGGGTTATTATTTACATTTATCTTAACTGCAGCAAGCCATAGCAGGTGCTAGCATGAGATGAGCTTCGGCGCTTCTTGCCACAGACTCGCTTCACCGTGTGTCATCAACCACGAGTTTTAGAAGTGCCTGAATTGAAATATCCACTACGACACAGAAAATAAAATCGAAAAAAGAAGGGAGAGGAAGGAAGTCCCATCGGGGAGGCAAGAGAAGAGTCCTTGCTTCCTTGCACATCCCTGTGCCCCCAGCCGCCGCCACACTCCGTCTCCTCGGTGCGCGACGCGGGCCGAGCTCAGCCGGGCCGGCGCAGGGCGGCCCCGCACGCCTGCCGTGGCTCCGGGGCCTCGCCCCAAGCCCGCACCGTCCTGGCGGCTTTTATTTTCCTAATTTTAAATTTATTTTTTCAACACCCCTGCCTCAGGCTGAACGGGGGGCGCTCCAGGGGGCGGGTGAGGGGCGGTCCCCGCTTGCGGCAGCGGCGCTCGGTGCCGGGGCAGCCCCGCAGCTGCTCCGCGGCCGCCGGGCAGGTGCCGCGGCGGCCCTCGGACCGCACCGGCGGGGAGAAACCACTTCTGGAAAAAAAAAAAAAAGTTTAAAAAAAGAAGAAAGTTCAATAACCAGAAACTTAAATTACTGAAAAATAAGACAGCGGCGGAGGGGCCGGTGCCGGTGTGCGGGAGCCCCCGCAGCCGCAGCGGTGCCGGCGGGGCGGAGCGGCCCCGCTGACCCCCGGCCGGGCCGGTGCCGGGGGCGGGGAGCCCGGGGCGCCCCGCCGGCCCCCATTGGCGGGCGCGGCGGCGGCGGCGGGGCCGGGCCGTGCGGGCCGGGTCCCGGGCGGAGGGGGCCGGCCCTGCCCCCGCGGCCGGCGGCTGCCCAAGGTTTAAAGTGAGAACTTTCTGCGGGCGGCGCCGAGCTGCACAGCCCCGCCGCCGCGTCGCTCCTGTCCCGCCGCAGCAGCCGCCGCGACCACCGCCTCCCCCGGGCGGGCCGTACAATCCTCGGCAGTGTCCTGAGACTGTACGCCCGCCTCGGGGGCGACCCGGCCGAACCGGACCCCGCTCCTCGCCCGCCGGCGCCCGCGGAGCCCCGCGTCCCGCGGGCAGGTGCTGAGCGCGCCCCGGCCCGGGAGGCGGCGCAGGAGCCGGCAGCAGCCGCCGCGATGACAGCTGACAAGGAGAAGAAAAGGTGAGGGGCCGCGGGCGAGGCGCCGCGCTGCTCGGGCCGCCGCGTCCTCCTTCTGCGGCTGCCCCCTTGGGCCGCGGGACTCCCCGCCCCGGGGGCACTGCCGGCGGGACGGCGCGGCCTCGCCTCCCCCCGCCACGGCCCCCGTGCGAGGGCTCGACCCGGAGCCTTTGCGGGGACCGGCTGCGGCGTGAGGGAGCGGGAGCGAGTTAGTTCGCCCAGCCCGGGCGGGGAGAGGGCCCGGGGAGCAGCGCCGCGCCCCTCCGGGGTAACCCGCGCTCCGTCCGGGCCGCCGCCGAGCCGGGGAGCGCCTGCCCGGGGAGCTGCCCCGCCGGCGGCGCCGCGGCCCCAGCGCACCCGGCCCCGGCCCGGCGGAGGCGGCCCCGGCCGTGCCGGCTGCGGGCAGGTGCACCTGGCAGGCAGGGCCAGCCGCCGGTGTGCGGCCGCTGCCGTGCACGCCGTGGCAGGGCTGCTGTCAGCGAGGACAGGGGGAGTAAGAAACTATTTCTCAGTTGAGGACAGTTGAACTATTCTTCAGTTGAAGGTAGCAGCAGTCTTAGTAAAACGTGTTTTATAAGTAAAGTGGCGTGGATGAACTTGCCAGGCTGTGTAAATATTTCGACACCTCCTCGCTCCAGTCCGAGACGCTGGCCGCGGTGCATCTCCCGCAGTTCACGGGGCTCCTCAGCTGTCAGCGGGCTTTCCCGGAGGGCCGAGAGCTCCAGGAGTGCCCAGCGCCTCGTTTGCTGCTGCCCTTTGCGAGGGATGTAAAGCCAGACATTCCCACACTGCCCGAGCGACCCTTCCAGAGGGAATCAAAGTAACGCACTGGTAGTTTTGCAGTTCGTCGAAGAGTGTTTTCTTGTTGGTTCTTGAGAACAAACATCAAAAACATCAGCGGTTTTAAACAGAAGTTACAGGCTGAGATAAAGAGAAGAATTATCTACTTGTTGCTCCAAAGCTATAAACAATTCCTATGGATGAGAGAGGGCACGGACATGGGGAAAACTAAAACTAAGTGAATAAAGGTCTGTGAAGTCTTGTAGGATATGTATTCAGTCTGTTTTATACAGCAGGCAGGATCCGTCGATTGTCAGCACAGGTTACTGTTCTGGCCATCGATTCTCTTTATAAGCGATGTGGTTTACAAACCAAGAATTTTATGTTGTTATTTGTCGTGTGTACTATCCAGTTACCATGCAGTAAACTCTAAACCCGGGGTTTTTGTTTGTGTAATAGCTCCTTTTGTTATTGAGTCACCCTATGACGATGTGGTAGCGGAGGTATAGCAGTGTAAATCGTACCTTTTCCCTGTAGTTCTGTTTTCCTCAGTTTATCAGAAGCTAACGTATCAAGGTTAAACAGTAGCTTCAAGTGTATTTTGTTCTAGGTAGAGTGCAGAGTACAAAATATGCGTACGTTTTGTGTCTTGTGTTGAAAACGTAAAAAAATTATCGTACAGTACAATGTAATTAAAAATGTGTTAGTTTATGAGGCAAGAGGATGAAATAATGTATATATTGGTAATACACTGCATTCATTGTATCACCTCTTTTTAACGGGGCACTCTTAATCTCTTCAGTTTTAACCTCTTGCTTTCAAGCAGAGTGAGGGATTGAGCGCTGTCTAATCTTGCAGGACAGCACCCTGAAGTGGTTTGAGGAAATACTCCTCAGATACTACACAGGCTTCACAGGACTGAAGTCTGAACCCTGATCCTGACTCCCTCACTGCTTTTAAATATTGTGACATTCAGTGACAATTTTTCTGTTTCTCTCAGAAGCGGGCTAATTGTTATCTGGTTCATGGCATTGTTGCGTAAATTAATGTTTGTGGAAGAACTGGGAGAGTGTCATCTGAGGAATTTCAGATAGCTGGTTTGTGCCTCTGGGCCAGTGTGCTGTGGATACCCCTACTGGGGATGTACCCTATGTGTAGCCTGTTGAAACAAGATAGTTTTGCTCTCTTAATTTTCCAGTACTATTATAGAGTAGGTTTATTGCCTTGAGTTTGACAGTGTATTGTTTGCTTGATCTCTATCCAGATATGCAACTAGGATCTCTAACCTTACTTGCTAATAGCGTTTATAAATCACTTTCACGGAGAAAAGGTGGGGCAGTATTACCAGATTTCCAGGCAGCTCTGAAACTATGTTGAGGAGCAAATCTCTTACAGTTAAACAAATGTTCTAAGGAAGGTAATCTTTGATTCTCTTGATGGTCCGGTTTAAGTTGAAGAACATCCTCAGGTCCTCATTTGAAGCTCTGTTTGCCAGCAGAAAGGAGCAGTTGCTTTATTTGGAACCAAGGTTATGGCACTTCCAGTAGGCTGATTTCCCGCATTCAAAGTTAGTCCAAGATACAGAGCTGAAATGAATATGATTATTCTTTTAACTTACTTTTAAAAAATCTACACAGTATTAGATAATCTCTTAGAATGCCAGTGATTAGAAACAGGGAGAAGGAGGAATAAAAGGGCATAACACATTTTAGCCAATAGTAAAAGCTAAAGGGGAAGTATCTGATCTGTACAGCTGTGCAGTACAAGAAGTAGTAGGTAAGTCACAGTGTAAATCGAGCAGTCTGATACAATATCTTGATGTGTTTTTTTAATGATTTGCAAGACAGTTATTTTGTTGGGAGCAGATACTGGGTTAAATGGATGGTTCTGGATGGATAATAGTGTCTGTTTGAGAAAAGTATGAAGCCAGACTCAGGACAAGTCAAGTACCACTGAGAAGGATGCATCATTTGGCTTCACCGTTTCAGTTGTGTTGCTACTTGGGGAATTCTGTGTTTGTTTTCCAGTTGTATGAAAAATAAACCAGTTCTGCAGCTCAGGGTGTTTCTGTGCTAGTGGTCCCCATGTAATTACACATTATGTTTTGTGACCATAACCATGTAATGTTACATAAATCCATTTAACTTCTTCTGGCCCAAATAGTAAAGAAATGGGATTGCCCCCAGTTATTGTCTAGGTAATAGACTGCTTTCATTTACCCTTTTACTTTGGGCTTTATTTGATGTTGAGCCCCTCTAATGAGGCTCTTTGTGCCTCAAATTTTGCTGACCTTTTTCCTTCAGGAGAGTAGTTTTGCCAAGCTGAGGTCACTCTTGGCTGTTCCTCCTCAGGATGAGGAAACTGTCCTGATGGCACAGCTCTCCAGAGCTCAGGTAGCTGCTCGCTTGTAATGGATATAATTTGGATGTCAGGAAATATGAGCATTTGGATGTGCCAAGGTGTTAAACTGCAGATTTCAAGAAACATACAGTCTCCGTTTTGTTCTCCCCAGTACATTTTCTGTGTGTCACTATTGCCAGGTATACTCCCTTTTGCCTGTTATTCTGTGATGGTGGTGACAGATCATCTTGTCCATTCTCTTGCCAACCTGGGTTAGTCCTTATACTCTTTTAAACCTCACTTTATGTACTTTAGCTGATGGAGGTTTGAACACTTTCTTTTGCAGACTATTTCATAGATTACTCAGCTCCATAAGAAAATTTTTTTCAAGTTTTATTATTGCTCAACATCTCCCCATGCATAGCCCACATATTTTAGTTCCTTCTGTTTGCTTCTGTGTTCACATCTGCCCTTGCAGTTTTTCTTATTTGGAGTTATCGAAAAGAAATGTGATCTCCTGAATTCCTAGTGAACAATCTGTTGAAATTGGCTGTTTAGCACATGTTTATGGTGTGTTAACATTAAGCAACGTTTCAGCACCACAAATTCAGGCACTTCATAGCTTGCCAGTCATCTTGAATTATCCTGGCCTCTCACAGCCCTCCTACTTTTGGTATTCCCCCTTCTGTTTCTGTACTCACTGCCCCCTGTGATTTCTAGAGATGTCTGGCTTTTCTAGCAGAGGGTGGCCCAAGGGTACAGGAATGAGGAGGGACAGGCTCACGCCTGCCCCCGGCTCTGCCTTTGCCTGCAGTGACATGGAGCAGAGGTTGGGCTGAGCTCTGGCTTGGCAATCCTGACTTCTGCTGCCCACCTCCTGTGGTTTCATCTCCGCAGAGACAAAGTATTTCAGCTCGATGAAGAGTGAATGGCTTTTGCTATGGGAATGGTGTGCAGTGTGAGTGCCTCCCAGTGTGCACCATCCTCCCAAAGTGATCTGAGCATCTGGGAATTTGTGTTTCACAGGGATGCTCCAAGGGCTTGCTCTGCTTATGTTTAGTGCTTAGCCCTAGAGCAATTTAAAAATCTGTCAGCCCTTCATAAACACAATCTTTATGTCATGCCCTTATCTCTACATCTCTGTCACATTTATCTTGTGTGGGTCATTAAGAATGTCTTGCATATTAGAGATACTTTACTAATAACCAGTTTTGCATTTATGCTGCGAATTCAGGAGATCTGTCGTGAGTATCAAAATGGATCTCTCTATATTTTTCTGTAATATTTTTAACTATGATGGATTCATAAACATTAAGTATTTTTGTTTTCAGGTTCCAGGCAGGAGCTGCTGTTAGGTGTGGTGAGAGCAGAACTCTTCAAGCATTAAACTTTTTGCTATTCTTAGGATGAACATTAGAGTAAGGAAATGAGCAATACAAAGGCAGATTGTATTTAAAAATAATTTAAATACATGGAATGGTTTCATTCTGCTGAAGCTATTTGTGAAATGCTGTTGTGTTAATTACTCCAATATTCATAGTGACATGTATATCTTAATAGTTTTAAGTAGTTCTAAACCTAGTAGCTGGCACAAGGATGACAGGACCCTTCTCTTAAATGAAGAGAAAGTGCAAGTATGAATATTATGCATCTGGCAGATTTTTTCTCATTTGTCATTCTTGTGCTCAATTTGCTTAAAAGGTAATATAATAAAGTAGTTATCTGGTGAAGATAAAACCTTGACTGCTTATATATAAAAAAAATAACTTCTTACATTTACAAAGCTGCGTTTTATGGAGACACTTTCTGAAGTGTGTAAAATGGGAAACTATTTTATTATGCATTTGGGAAGTAGCTTAATAAAGTACAGTAGGCCAATTGGCTGATAAAGAAGTAGTGTTCCAAATTAACTCACTCAATTATGTTCTTCTTGAGATCAAATCTAATTATGATTTTGTTTTTTTTCCTCTGCGACTTTATTTAGGTCTAGAAAATTTTGCTGAAACAAAATCTGCCATAATAAATTTTGATTAAATGGGCATATTTGGGCCTGAAAACAGTTAGACTTGTAATTTAATTTGCTTGACTGTTATTACAAAGCATTTGGATTTGGATCGCATCTCTATTATGCTTCTCTGTCCATTGCTTTATGTGACACAGCAAACATTCCGTATTTATTTTATAGAAACTCATCCAATGTTTTGCCAGACAAGGAGCAAAGTTGCTTTAGTTGAATTTTTATGTCTGATCGTCAGTCAAAGAGGTGCCCTGGTCTTGACCCTTTCTCTAGTGCTAATATGTGGAATCAGCAATTTTCTTTGATTTACGGGAATGTTTAGGGTGTTGCCTCCAAGAAGTTTGAAAAATTCAGAAACTTTACACATACTTTGTGTTAGCCTATGGACGATTAATACTGGCTTATTGCAGCTTTATGAACAAATTGTGTGCATTTAGGCAGGAGGAAAAACCACTTTTTTATTTTGTTTGTGCTCTCAAGTAGGACACAACCAGGGTAATACAGCTCCTCAGTGGTTTTTATTCCTAATGTAAATATGTTGAACCCCCCCTCAAGTTACAAATGCTGCTTCATGCTGCTCTATGTATTTATACACTGATTTGCTTTCAAACAAGCATTAAGTAGTATGTGTTTTAATCTCAAGTATTTGTGGGAAATCTGTAGAACCAAACTGACTGTTTGGTCAAAGAGATTTCAGCAGCATATTGTGTTTCCAACAAGAAATGTCCCTCAAACTGCATCTTGCCTGTGCCTGGCTATTCCTCCAGTCCCTACCTCTTGAGCATGTCCCTAAATCCCAGCTCTGACCTGCATGAATGAAACCTCCAGGCCAGAATTTGGACAGACTGTAAAGTAGGACTTTGATGGAGAGAACAACCGGACTTTCATGGGATTTGGCTGGGATTTGTTTGCTTGTTTTTTCATATATATGAGCAAACGGTGATGAGTGCAGGGTCCTACACTGCTCTCTGTTGCCTGCCTCATTCTTCGAATCCTCTCCCCCAAACAAACAAAACAAAACCAAAAGGAAAAAAGAGGGGGGGAAAAAAGTAACTCCTGGTTGTTTTCACCTCCTTCTCCACAGCCCTGGCAGAACAGAAGGCTGAAGCACACAAACATCCCTTTATATTTGAATATGAAATATTGTGTGCATTGCACTACTTCTACAAATAACAATACTTTTGCAATAACATTTTGGAGCTAGAAGAGTGTGAGCAGTCTCGTTTTGTTTCAGGAAATTGTGTTATCTAAGGAAAAGCTAAAATTAGAAGTGATATGGGGAGGATTGTGCATGGTCACTTTTTTTTGGGGGGGGGTGCTGTGGTTTGGTTTTGGTTTTGTTCTTTATTAAACAGAGCAGCTCTCCTAATGGATGAATCATGTGGGTGTAACTTATGGCACTACATAGCAGGCAGTCTGTCTGAAGGTATATGTGCAGTAAGATTACTGGGATCATTTAAAAATTATTTGGAACTACTGAAATGTGAACTTAATGTATTGTAAATATTTGTTGCTCATTATCTAATATATCAAAATATACGTGGTTAGAGTTAGGCAAATAAAGGTAAGATATAAAGTGCAAATTTTGAACAATGGTACCAAGTGCTGGAAAAGCTGCAGATGCAGTTGGTAAATATTTTCTGTAAAAATGAATATTTTCTTGGAAAATAATTTTCCAGAGCACAAGGGAAACAAGAGCTAGTGTTCTAGTTTGAGCTAGACTAAACTGAAGGGATTGGGTTGCGAAATTGTGAAGACACATGGAGACTGCTGAAACATTTTAGATTTGGGTTCATTTTTATAAGGTTTCCTCTGTTGCACTGTGTTGTTAATTGAAAAACAGATGTTCTAAATTCATTTGAATGAGACTTAAGTAATTATTAGTCTCTTGTTAATTTAAATATTTTTATTTTTTCTTTGTCTTTCTTTTCTTGTGTTAGACTTAATTGGGGTTTTTTTCCAGATCTTTGCTGTACTGAAGTCTACAACACACTGGTTTGGTGACTTGATCTCAATCAGATTCCTGTCTTCCTTTCAGGAGAAATCTTCAAATTTATCTGTTAAACCAAAATATTAGGTATTCCTTTTACAGTATTTACAAGGCCCTCATCACTTAAAGCCTTGAATGCAAAACAGCCCCAGTCTTTCAAAAACTGCAATTGCTTAGACAAGTTACCAGGTCTGATGAAAATACTTAGTCCTCTTTGGCTTGGGTTAGGCAGGAAGTGTGACTTGGCAATGACAAAGGTCTTCTCTAGCTTTGGTTATGTGAACAGCTTTTTAAAGACTGTAGGATAATTGAAAACATAGCAATGAAGGCTTGCCATAACCCCTCACTGGCTCCTGACACAACAGACAAGAAAGTCAAAACATGGGAGAGATGAAAACAGCATGTTTACAGAATTTCTAACTTGTTCTCAAGGGACTGATAATTTCAGAGCCATGTTCTCGAAAACCTGCCTGCATATGCTGAGAGATAGACATGTTTGCCTTTCCCAGGAAAGCTATTGCTTTAAGTAGCAGATATAATAATATCTTGAAATATAGTCATCCCAGGTGATATCAACCTTTGGCCTAGTACACGTGTTTTCTTTACATAGTCAGCTTCTATATCCCTTATATAGATATATCATTTAGTACACAGAAGGTGGTTTGCTGAATGGTTTCAGTTTAAGAACCCAGTACAGTGGCCTGAATAAGTTGCGTGAAGCCTTAAAAATGTGCCCTATTGTTCTCTTCTTAAAGGGGAAAACTGATGGTCATTTGTTGTGTCAGAGACCTTATAAACTTTTTTAAAATCTGAATGGGAAAATATCCATTAAGGGCTCATAATTTTGGTGCAAGTTGTGTGATGGTGTTCAAAAATTACTGTATAATATTTTTCACTTTAGATCTCTTCATGCTCTAGTAAGATAAATGTTTGCTTAGGTAATAAGCTGAAGCAAGTATGAAGTGGGATGGTTATTAGGCAGCTTTTATAAAGGTGGTGGAAGTATACTTTAAAGAACATTCCTTGTGTTTTGTTTCACCCTTAGCATATCTAAGGTATTTACTGCCATAAAAAGGTGCTTAAACTGCTTAAGCTCATGGTATCACAGCTGTAGTCATTTGCACTTGCATTTGTATGATAAACTACAAAGCAATCCTATTCAGCCATTGTGTTTGGGACATTCTCTGGCTGCTGTTGGTCTTCAGGCCCTGTCTGTTCATTCACAATTGTATCACCCTCTCTGCCAGTAAATTCTAGGTGTTATTGGGTACTTATTGTCAAAATACTTCAAAGATCTTTCAGACGTTAAGAAACCACCCCCTCTCTATTTCTACACTTGTAAATGGGGAATGTTGCTAGGAATGTGCCCAGCTTTTAGCTGTCTGTGCAATTTGTATCCAAAAGTCGTTGCAAATAGCAAAGTATCTTCTGAGATGATAAGCACTGTTGCTCCTGGTTAGATTTTTGTGTGGCATTATGATGAAATAAACTCGTTAGCTGATGGCAATGACAGTGTCTTCAGACTCTCAGGTATTTATGGTGAGTATTGACTTAAAGCTGATAGGAAGTTTGCTTAGAACAAAAATGCCTTTTGAGTGATCTGTGGAATGTCAGCGTCATACGTGGATGTGTGAGAAGAAATTCAGCATTAAATGGCTTTATCATGCCACGACTCCTTAGGCAGTTTTTCTCTGGAATACAAATCCAGTGACCAGTTAGAACTATACTCCACTCCAGGTTATTTTTTTTAAGGTCTCAGTTGCCTCCCCTGTGTTTCATAACCTGTGAGAGAAGATTGCAAGTTGGTGAAAGTGCTTTTGGTATTTTCCTGTAGTTTTTGCCAGATGATTCTTCTGGAAAAGCTGCATTTGTCTAATTCAGTGAAGGTGGAGAGCCGTTGGGAAGGAGTAAGCATTTTGGAATAGCCTCTGCATATTGCCTTCACCATATGTTCTTTGGAAGAGCAGCGAGGCTTTGCATACTGCTGGCTTTTCTCATTCCTCCTCTGTCGCAAAGGAAGACCTTGACAAATGCGGCTCTTGGTTTACTTCTTCCAGTTATCCCCATGTTGATCTGGGAGACAGTTCCCGTTGTCCTGTAAGGTTGTCTTGCACATTGAAGAGTGCAGAGAGTTGCAGTTGGGCAGTTCTTGCGCGTGGGATGGCTGACTTTTGCTTGCAGAGCAGGAAACCAATGCCTTAAGACAGATAATTATGCTTGGTCTTAACAAAACAGTTATTTACACTTTTTAGGGAAGGTAGACATTTGGGGATGTTGACCCCCTTCATTGCTTAATGCAGCACTTTTATGTGCCTGGTTAGGTGGAAGGTGTCACATTTTGCTGAGGGAACATAGCTTGGTTCTGCGGGTGGGCTGCTTTTGTGCTGCAGCTGTAAGATTATCAATTTGTGTTAGTAAATCTGGTTCTTGGTCTTTTCCCCTGTGAATGATTTGAAGGATGTGTTTATTACCATTACTAATCAGAGGGACATTTTTATAGAACATCCTTTCTGTGCTCAAGTTGTCTCAGTGCTTCTACTGGCTTTTTTACATAACAGCAAAGCCGTATTTTTGTTCCTAGTGATTCACAAAAGGGGACTATCCCGTTCTCTTAGGCATGTGCTGGCTTGAAAATGAAATAGAGGCAAGTGCAGATATCTTCAGGGAAACTTAATGCTGGTGTTTCGAAACAACCATTATTTCCCATTTAGGAAAAACCAGCCCCCCAACCCTACTTTTGTTTGTCAGCTGCATGACTGGCCCGAACAAAGCCTCTCTGGCATGGGGACCTGGGCCAAAGCGCAGTGAAGCTGAATGAAATCATGTTTTAGATTCTGCTTCTTGAGCTTGTTTGCCACTCTCAGTAAAGCTGGCTGTGAAAGTAGAGTCTGGTTGTTGACCTGGCTGCTGAGCGACAGCTTTAGCAACTGGGTCTGGCCTCTGCAGTTGCTTCTTCTGTCTCCTTTCCCCTCCACACCCTCTCTGAAAGCCCCTTGCTCAGTCTAGCTCTTTGTTTTCTGCTGGGTACTCAGGGCATTGCATTGATAATGTAGCCTGGAGAGAGTGTGGTGTGACTGCTCGCTGTAGTCATCCTAGCTCCCCAGTCTGGAAAATCGGGATGGTAGTGCATCCTTCCTTCCACCCTTTGTGTGTCTTATTTATTTAAACTGTAAACTTTTTAAGATGGAGCCTTTCTATTTCTATGCCTAACACAATGCTGTAGACATGCCGGCAAGAAGCTTGTAGAATAAAGCTAACTTGAAAATGCTTTAATAGGAGGTTGTCAGGTGGAAGGAGTTTGGTTATCTCTCACTCCTATATTACCTGGTTAATTGCTTTCTTTACTGCACCACTCCATATTATGCCTCAATATGTAGGTTACACCCACGTGCTGACGGGTGACCTACGCCTTCGCTTGCTTCACCTTTGAATTTGTCCTCCTGTCATATAAGATCCATGTGCAATTTAGACGCCCCAAGCAATTGAGAAGGTGGGGGTGTTGGTGGCGGCAGCAGGAGATTGCAACACCCTGAAAGCATCTCGGGGATGATAAACCCCTTATTCTTTCAGATTTCATCACGGAGCAGGCAGGTGAGCAACCCACGGGGCAATAAGAGTGAGAAGGAGGGTTTGACCATCACAACAAAACCGGTCTTTTCTGCAGATGGGGAGTTCAGCAGGGTTCCAGCAATCATTTGCTCACAGTTCAAAGGAACTGAGAGCTGTAAGAAAGTAGAAGAGTGCTGACATACAGGGTTATTGGGACATGGGTTTAGAGGTCAGCATACACAATCTCATTCATAGAGACTGAAGCCTGTGGATCTTCATTCAGTTAAGGCTTCTCTTGCATACGGGTGCCAGGGGGGCCTGAAGACAGAGCCCCTGCAGTGTTTAGTGTAAAGAAGAGAGAGTGAGAAAAGTCTAATGTTTTAGACAGACTTGGCAGCTTTGCACACTGCGTGCAGGCCCTGAAGAAGATAGTGCAAGAGGCCGTGTTATCTGTGTAACACTTTTTTCCCTTTGCCTACCACATCTTAGAACAACATCTCCCTGCCCCTCAAACCTAAATGTCACTGTAAACATGGTGTAACTAAATTCCAGCTTCTCAAACGGCAGGTATGAAGCAATGAACCAGAGTGACCAGCTCTATTGCTTACTGACACTTTTAAAAATAAGTATTTTAAAAGAAGCAGATGACAGCAAATGGTGCTTATTCAAATAGGAACTTTTCAGAGCTCTTCCAGCCTAGGGAATAAAATGAGCAGGGAGCAAAGTTGGCATTGCAGGTCACAGTAGGGATTGTGGGTGCAGTGATGGCTAATGTGGAGCAGAAGTCTACCTACAGGCAGAGCTGAAAGAGGAAGAGCGCCTGCCACCTGACCTGTTAAAACCTTTCTAGAAGAAACGCTGCCAACATGAAGTCATTGCAGAGCATTCCTTCAGAGGGAGTCATGTGATGAATACAGTGCAACTATAAAATGATTTCATGTTATATTGCATTTTGAGTAGGTTGCAGCCAGGGAAAGAGCCTACTGCGTAATTTGTTGAGCTGTGTGCTCCTGTTGGTTTGGTTTCCTAAGTTTCTCTTTGTACCTTAATTAACAGTTGGAGTGCTCTGTCTTTTGTACCAAAAAACCTCTATGTCCATAATGTCTATAACCTTTATCAAAATGGAGTTCAGTTCCTGCCTCAGACCTCTGGGTACTGTTTTGTGAAAATGCCTTTGAGGAAAATAAAATGTCTGCTGTGTGTGATATAAACCTTCATCCCTCTTGAAAGAGGGTTTCATGATCATTTCACTTCAGGTCTTAGCTGGTGGATTAAGCAAATGAAATACCTTTGAGGAAAGTAAAACAAGCATCTGTTGTTATACTGTTACTTGTATAGGAAATTAATTCTGATTTACGCTTGTAAGAAGGAATATTTGGTGGGCAAATGTATTTCATTGTGCTCTGTTTGCTCGCATACCAGGAGATGTTTTAGTGCAGCTGTGGAATATGAAATCAATGTACTGAAGGAAAATAAAGAGAAGGCCTCAACCTGGAGATGTACTTGCTCCTGAGAGTCAAGACAATCCCCTTCCACCTCAGAGGAAGTAAATACCTTCTTGTGCTTGGAGGTGTATTATAGTTTGCTGTTGCTGAATATGGATTGAATATAGGAAGTCTGGAGAAGGATTATGGCTCAGTGAAGTACTTGGAAATCAAAAGAAACTTTAATAGATAATGAGACAGTGATTAGATGAATTATCCCCTTCTAGCTTGTTTCCTTCAGGGATCAAGGTTTTACAGGGTTATAGTGTGTCTGCCTCTATTTCTGATAGAGCTATAGAGATCTCAAGGATATTAAATAACTGGAAGCAGATCTTGTAATGGCTACAGGGAAAAGTTGCAGCCACAAGTCCATTTCCCTGTAGAGATGAAAGACTTGCTAGGGCTGAAGAAGTCCAAGTGCCAGCCAGCTACATGCTTGCAGCTTGCTGTGCCACAGATTTCAGGATCCACCAGGAGTCTGCAGAATCTGGAGGAGTGTGTTTTTGCTAGAGCCTTGTTGGTACAACAGCCTGTTGCTTTTGCAGCGTGGTTCACTAGTTAACCCTTGTGGCATTTTAAAAACTTACTGTGAGCTATTTGCCTTGCTATTTGGCAGAAATAGATACAGATAAAAGGCTGCTCCTTACTCTGGGCGTTTCAGAGTGTTTCAGTGTGCTTAGACCTTACTGGTTTTGGATGAAGAAACTGCTGTGCTACTATGATTAATACTAACACTCAATACTGTGGGCTGTGTAGACTGGCCACATTAAAACCACCAATGTATACTTCACTCAGGCCTTGAGAAGGGCAGCTAGACTTGTTTCTGCTGGATGGGAATCTCTGACTTCAGCTGGAGAAACAACTGCGCTTCTCAACAGCTTTAACTCTGGATCCGGCTGTAGAAAGATCTGTTTTGGTTGGAGAGGCCCAACTGTGTGTGCGTTGGTGTTGATTGTTGGGGTTGTGATTAATTTTGGGCATTGTTATACTGGCAGTAACAATGAAGGCATTGTCACCACTAACATTTTCACTTTCCTGTGTTGTTGCAGTGCTTGTTTAATTATTTTTGCAAGAGCAGTAGGCTATGGGAACCTTTTCATGCGCAAACCGCATCGAAGGCGGGAATCTCCTGTTAAGAGCTGTGTATTTTTGTTGTTCCCATAAGCAAAGGTAATGATGAAAACTTTTAAAATTGGTTCATTGGCAATCGGTATCTACTGAAGATCTCTTATACTGCTCAGAATCACTTCCCCCAGTTGAGGCAGTACTACTGTTTGGTTTTTGTTTGTATTATGTATTTGCTGGAAGGAGAGTACTATTGTGTGTTTTTTGAGGGTGATTACAAACATAAAATAGATTCTCTTGAGAACGCTTTGTCTACTCCCATCACAATTGGTAATTGTTTCGTGTTGTGTAAGACTCTGCATGCTGTGCTTCTTATTTGGCTCTATGTGTATGTGAACCTAAAACTGGATTTCCACCTCCAGCATTTTAAAACATCACTGATGTTTTAAAGGTGAATCCTGGAACAAAGCATAAAACCTCTCTGAACTCATGTATTGCTAGACAATGAATGTTTACTGAATTACGGCCAATTTTTTCAGTCATTTGGGAAATCAAGTTTGCTGCATTTTAATGGATGTCTCCTCCAACTAGGACCTGCGTGAGGTGGCTTTCAAAAATGAAAATAACAACCAAGCCCCACTCTCAAAACAATTAATTTTGACGTTGAAGCAGACTAAAATAGTATAGTTATGTGCAAGGTGAGTGTCATCCTTTTGCACCAAGTGTATTTTCATAGGTCATTCCAAAATGCCAAGGCGAAAAGGAATCCATAATCCTCATATATCCTATTAGCAGAGAGCCTTGAGGTAGAGATGGGCAAGATGTGTGGAAAAAATGAGGCTTCTGCCAAACGTTTTTGTAGGTCACTTATTGTAGTTGAAATTACAGGGAGCGTAAGAGCAAGTGATCTATTAGCAAAGCCATGAAAATAAACCATTTGCCACTTCTAACACTTGTTGGACCAAAATATGCCTCGAATTTTAAAAATAAGGGAAAACTTGGCCAAAAGTAAGACCTGGTTTTTATCTGCATTTCATCAGGTACATGGCGTCCTGGAACGCAGCCCACTGGCAAAAGCATGGGGAGTGTTATCCTTTGCAGCACTGGGAATGTTCTCTGCTGAATTTGGCGCCAATGACCGAGCTTTGCTTGTTAGCTGAAGTTCACACAGACTCCTTGCCAGGCCTGCCCAGAATGCTGTCTCCTCTGACTTCCTGTGGTCTTGCATAATATTTCCTTGCTTCTTGTATAACTGCTGCTCATTCTAGTCACTGCCCAGTTTACACGGTCGACTTTTTAAAAGGCCAGTCCTGCAAACGTGCGGCCGAGCCATGTCGGCGGCAGGAGGCGTCCCGGTGGTGACGCCAATGGAAGCACATGGAAGCACCCTTCCACGGGGAACCACCGGCAGCGGGGGCGTGTGTCAGTGCCGACAGGGCTGAAGGCAATAAAGGTGGCTGCTGCAGCCTCATGACGAGATAAGCGTGAGGCACGGCTTCAGACTGAGTGCACCTCTGAACTACGTGCTGCTGTGGCTCTGATTTCTGTAACAAGTACAGGCCTTTATTGAGGGTGGGGGAGGCAGCGCGCAATGAAATCACATTTTCAGAGCGCTCTGAAATTGTTGGTATTGCTGTTAGTCCCTCAGTTAAACGTCCTTACATTTGCCTTGAAAACATGCTCCGGGTATCCAGAGTGTTAAAGACAACGATAGGAATTTCAGGAAGGAGTTTCAGAAAATAGTATTTTCATACTGATGGTTTTTAATGCTTCCACACAAATTGTTTCTGCAATTGTCTGTGGTTAAAATATGCATTAGTTTTGCATTACTGTTGAAGCAAGTGTATTTAATAATGTTTACCATTTACTAGCCTAGATTATTTGTATGTGTTTTGAAAGTGTATTTCATAGCAGCTTCTGCCATGTCACTGCGTTTATTTTCTAAATATTTGTGTTTGCACATGTAGCTATATGTAGAACACTGTGTGTACTTACAGAGCTTTGTCAGTAACTCATTTTCAGAAAGATGTTTGTCTAACTTGACACTTTCTACACAGTTTAAACGCAGTTTTCGAACTGTTACTCATATTCTTTGGCAGACCTGTTCCTGGCATGGCTTTGGAAAACTGAAGAGTAGAGATGACAAAATAGTCACTTTAGTATGTTTGTAAACTTACTCAGTAGACTGTACTGATTTTTTTTCTGTTCTAGTTCCCAGGTCATGTATGATCTTCCAATTAAATGCTATCTGCTCTGAAGAAACAGAAGAATCATTTTAAGGGAAAACATTCAAATTGACTTAGTCATCACAGTTGTGTGAGATTGTGTTTAAATTGTCTCATACTATCATCTTTTCCATGAATCCAGGTTATCCAGTTGTCATAGAAAATGTCATGCTGCCTACACATGGCTTCTTGCATTACTGTCTTTTAATCTGATTACTTTATTATGGAAAATGAACTTTTACTGGTTAATGTGTGTTATGAGACAGCTTTTGTGGTCACTTCAAGGCTGTAGTCTGATTTGTTACCTTGTATTCTTAGGATCAACATTTTAATGGCTACAGTCCAGCTAATGCCGTACTTGGAGAATTTTCAGAGTAACAGAGTGGTGATACTACTGGCATCTAGAAACCAGTTTATGATTTTGGGAATATGAGCACTTCTTGGGGGCATGTATAACATACACTGCATTTTTGACAGATGGATGCAAAGCCAGAAATCCTGGCTTGCATCCTGTTGGCTTGACCAAACAGCTCTAGCAGCATGGTTACCAAATAAACCAGGTTAACCTCAACATGTTCTGACCAATGATGGAGAAAAGCAACAAGCTTGCTCCACAGCGATGGAGTTTGGAGTCCTGGATAAGCCATCCAAATATGAATTATATGGTAGAAGTAGACTGATGATGGAGTTGGCCCTAAGATTAGGGAAGACATATGAGAATTGCAAAAGGTGTTGGGCTGAGCAGTGTTCAACCAGCTGGAGAACACATTTCACTGTCAATAAAGATGGATTTCCTCTCCATATGAAAGCAGTTAGAAATATATTTTAGGACCTTACAGTCCATTTCTTTTAATAAGAAATATTTTCCTCTGATATACATAATTTTAAGTGATTACAAAAAAAATTGTTTTGCCTTATAAAGTCAGCTAGAAATCTACTCTGCATATAGAATAACAAAATTTAGAAACTCTTGTTCAAAAAACATGGGGTGATCCTTAGTCCTTCTTTGGGCAGTGTTAAAAAGGCACACGTGCTCTCTGAATCCAAATGTAGCCAAGTGGTGGAGAGATCCACGGTCACTGGGCATATTCGCGTTTCCTTTTTCTCTGATGAGTTAGAAATGTGCACGTGGGCACTGCAGAAGGTTTGAGGGTTTAATCCTCAGCTGTGCAGGCAGACAGATAGCCACTGTAGTCAGTGAGAGGTTTGTCCCAGTAAACAGCTCGGGATTGTTCACTTGTGTACATGTCTAAATGTGGGTCTCAGTCAAGTAAACACGCGTGGAGCCGTGCGTGTTAATCTGCTCTCGGAGCCGGGAACACCCTGTGTCCCTCGCGTCACCGGGGACACGGCCACACCTGGAGCTTCGTGCAGCCTTGTGTTAAGGACACCCATGGCCCCTCCAACGTGTGTCCTGCCGCAGGAGAGGATTGATAGGTGTCTCTGGGGGCACAGCAGCCTCCGTCACTCAGCTTTTGGCACACGGAGATACTGCTCTCCTTTGGAGGATGTGTCAGGGCAGATACTCGCTTCCAAAAGGCCTGCGCTCACAGATAAAGCACAAGGGAGCTGCTCCCCCAGCACCGAGCATTTTCAGCCTGCGTGCCTGCTCCTCCCTGAAGCTGAAGAGCTTGCTTGGTGTTTCTCAGGCTGAACTTTTACAGGAGCAGGAATAAACTTCTCATCTAGGGAAGAGTCTGTGTAAAGGCAAACTGGGAGGAGCAGAAATGCAGCTATGCTCACAGTGCCAAAGAGCGTTAGAGTGCTTCATGTGAGCTGTAAGCTGCAGCTGGCAAAGTGACAGCACCTCGCAGTGTGCAGGGGGAATGAGAGACTTCTCATACAGGTGATGCTGTGGAGACAGAAATGCCGATATTTATTTTAGCTGATTCTCATAATTTTAAGTTTTTTTAATGGTTGTAGTCTATCAGTGGGGAAAGGCAACCTGGTGACATTACAGCAGAACATACCATGTCTCATGCAGTGTGACTTGTATGCTGTCATTAGGGACCTATGCACAAGGGAATGCTGTAGGTGTGTAACAGCAGTTTTAATGCATACTGTAAAATCCAGTCTCATTAAGTACTGAGGACTTCAGGAGTTTTGGAAGAGCTTCTCCTACTGCCTGATGTAGTAATTCAGTATACTTAGAGGATAGGTCTAATAACAACAATTAGTACATTTGTATGTTTAAGTATGCTTAAAGAGCTTAAATGAATGTGGTTTGGAAAAGTGAAATGAAAGAACAGTAAAATTAACATTAAAATCTAGCATATGCTATGGTGAGGAAGTATAGTCTTAGCCATACTCACAAAATACAGAGATCTGAAAAGGTTCCTGGTTGGCAGATCTGTCAGAACAAGCAGAAGTGAATAGTAAATGTTATCTGTTGCTTATGGTGTATTGGGTTTTTTGTTTGAGTTTTTCAAAGCATTAGAGATGCGGTGCTGTGCAATAAAAATTATTACCTTTTCTAAATGTTAACACCAAAGTCCCAGAAAGAACTATAACATCTTACACAGTGTTCACACTTCTGTTTCTCTAAGGTTTTTTTTGGTTTGCTTTAGTAAGTAAGTATGGGAACATTTTTGAAAAAAAGAGCTTAATGCAAGGGGAGCTTTAAGAGAGCACAAGAGGCGCTTTCCTTTTGCTGTTACTAGAGCCCCTGTAGGCTCGGTGAGGTTGTGCTTTTGGGCGGAGGTGGCAGCACCGATGCTGCCTGGGCGCTGGGGAGAGCCGAGGGCTCTGCCCTTCCTGCGGAGGGAGCTGCTCAGCAGCATGGCTCTCTCCCGAGGGGACTGCTCAGGCTGCCTGCCCAAAGGGAGGGCTGCAGGACAGCACCAGGGGCTGTGAAGGCTGTGAGCAGTTCTTTTCTCTGGAGTGTCGTGCTGGCTTACCACAGCAGGAGTTTCAAAGGGTTCTGCTGAGGCTTGGGCATGTGCTGGACTTCAGTCATCAAAAGCACCCGGAGCCACTACTGGTGGATTGACTGAACAGACTTCCTGGGGTCTGTGCTCAGGGGAAGGCTGAGAGGCACGGAGGCTGGGAGAACTTTTTGGGGAAGCATCTCTGCTTTCTGTGTCCTCCTTGAAGTAGGCTGATGGGAAGATGCTGGGCTACATCAGCCTTTCACCTTGCCTGCCAGGGATATTGCTGTGTATTCCTCTGTAGGAAAGGGTACACCAAGAGGACAGAAAGGGTTAATGAAGGGGAAAACCAGATTTACTTTCTTTCTTTCTTTCTTACTTTTTATTCTATCCAAATCAACAACAAAACTCCGTCTCACTGATTTCAGTAGCCATGCATGCTTTTTGACCAGCCATCTCATGGTTGTATATCTAATATGTTAATATGTGTATGAACCAACTTTTAGTCTGATGTTTAATAAATAAGAGTTCTTACAAAATTTTGGTTTGCCTTTTTTTTTCCCCAGGAAAACAAACATTTGGTACTAGACACCATAATTATTGCATACCAATTATTCAGGCTTTTCACCAAATTACATGTGGTTGTTTCCACAGTAAAACACATTTTTACATACCCTTAGTACAGCACTAGCCTTGGCCTAACTCTGGGGGATTACAGAGATAAGATACCAACCATGGTTAGCATCATCATCTGATAAACTGGAGCATCAGTAGGGTGCAGAGCTATAGCCTTGAAGGCAGAGAAAATGGTATTTAGGGCTCTTTGAAAATCTTGGTTTAGGGATTGCATAGGAATGATAAACAGATTTTTGCAAGGTTTTATGGGGACACCATTGTTAACTTTTGCAATAATTATTGAACTCCTCTCTTGTTGCTTGAGAACTGGTACTCTCATTTGTTTGTCACTGTTCAATCATTGGAGTGAAGCGCTTGGTAACAAATTGCAGCATGGGGAAGTACTAAGGTTGTCTATTTCAAGCAATATTTGAATACTGAAAACATAGGTAAAATGAAAGGCGAAGGTTAATGATTTAATAACAAGGTCCCCAGGACCGTGCCTTATGTCTAGAAGGCAGTAATTTGCATTTGTTTCCTGTAGGGTGACTTTACTGAGGAACTGAAGGCACTTAGCATATGCAGATATTGAAACTCTTCCATGCATCTATTACTATTTAAAAGGTACGAAGTCTGTGGTGGAGACTTTAGAGAAGGAGTGAGGCACTGACAGACAGGAGGGTGCTGGTGTAGGCAGGGAGTAACAAAGAGAGGAGATGGTTATGTGCCCCCCAAAAAGCTGGGGAGACACCAGGATGGTTAATGAAGGCAAATAGGCTCTGTTTAGGGGAGGGATGTTTATGTGCTTGATAGAATTGCATAGACAGCAAATCGCTTTAAATGCATTTTGTGGTTACCACTACTTGTATATAAAGCAAAACCATAATTACAAAGATGTTCTTGTTTTTGAAACATCATGTGCCAAACAAGTTGCAGATATTTGTAGGGCACAGTAATGTCAAAGATCACCTGAGTGTGAAAAAGATAGGTTTATGGGCGGCAGCTGTACTCACAAACCAGCTGAAGCTCAATTCTCATTTGTGTCACCTTGTGAAAACTCAACTTTCCCAAGTATTTGACGCTGCAGGACCTGCCGCAGATGTGGCGGGCGGTGGGTGGCTGTAGACAGGGCATCTGGTGGAGCAAGAGACTGGTGGCCTCAGGCACTTCAACACTTCCCTATTGCTGGTCAGGCTGTGCAGTACGTGCAACAGCGTCATTAATGTCCCTTTGTTCTTCCCCAGTGCTGTATGAACAGCTTGGGGCAGAAAAAAATCTCCTTATGTTGAGCTTGCTGATGATGACAATATCTTGTGAAACTCAGTAGTTTGCTTCTTTGATCATGCTGATAGCTTCTTCTGGAACCACCTCCATTATATTGACTTTTACTTTTTTAAAGCATTTCAAAAACTTCAAGGAAAAGTGTTTTGTTGGGTTTTTGTTTGGGTTTTTTTTAATTTTAATTTTATTTTATTGGTTGATTGGAGGCAGTATTAGAAGAGTGACTCCTAAGCACAGTTGGAATGGCAGGTTCCTAGATAGTTCAGCACACACATCCAGCAGCCTTCCCTCTCCTACTGATTTCCCTGATGTTGTTTGAAGATAAATTATAGGCATGAAATAGTGTACAGGTCAGATGCCTAGCACGAGAGCCAAGGGCTTCAGCTCTGGCCGAGTGGCCAAGCTCCCGCCAGGCGTCCCCCAGGTTAGCTGCAGGGTATTGAACTCGCTGCTCCAGTCCAGCTGGTAGAGCTCACAATCTCAAATTACTCAAAATTGTTCACTGCATCTCTGCTCAAAACAAGCAAAAAAAAGTGAGCACCCCCAAGTCCTTTTGTAAAGCTTAATAATAGTTCGCAAATAATCCTAATACATTAGGGGAAAAATACACTATTTATAGCAAAATATGTCCAATGTCTGCAGTAAGAGATTGGTTTTGTTGTCCTTTCTCAGCATGTTTTAAAGAGTGTAAGAGCACTAACTGGTGCAGACATGAGTACTAGGACTAGCTGAAAATGTGGCCATTTTGTGCTTTTGCCTGCCCTGTGTATGCCCTGTTCAGTACTAATGGGACTGTATGGGATGTCACTGGCCACAGCACTTTTGCTGTTATATATAAACTAAATTTAGGGAACTTTTAGTGTTTGTTGTGCCCAGTGAACCTCTGGGAAAGCTTCAGCCTTTGACCTCTGTAGTGGGTTATGACAGGGAAGATTCGTAAGAGCTTGATTTAGACTCATCTCTGGAAGGCTGGTTAAAAATACTCAACTACTATGTTCTTCCTCCTCCCCCAACTCAGTAAAGGTCCTCTTAAAATACATACTCTGACACTTCATTTTTGTCATTTCTTTGGGAGCCCTGTAGGGAAGGCTGCTTGTAAGGAAATGATTAAATTATATTCTTGTTTATGCTTCAAAATTGCCTTGGTGGTAGTCCAAGAAGTATTTTCTTCCTCTTCCAAATTTCCATGTGCTTTAATATTAATCTATTTTCATCAATGTGACCTGCCCCAGCAGTAGCATTTGTTTGTGATTGGGCATGTAATGTTTGCTGAAGAGAGAGAAAAACTAAACTAAGCTTATCTGAGACTTTTAAAAAAATTTTATTCTGAGAAAAATGAGGGATTTATTAGAAAATATAAAGACATTTGACAGTATTGGGGTAATATGTCATGAACCTGAATAATCAATAAAGAAATTATGGTAGCAGAACTCATTCATTTTACTTCTACAAAGTAGAATATTCTTTCTTTGAAATACTTTGTTACCAGCTTTTAATTTTGTATTATAAGTTAATAAATTTTTACGCTTGGGTTATGGCAGCAATTTCAGACTGAACAAGTGGTAATGGCATTATTTATTGCCTTTGAGAAAGAGCCCTTTTATGTGGGTTGTATATCACAAATTAGAACTATCCCAAATATCTAATATTAAAGAATATATATATATTTAATGGTAACACAGGTAGTCTTCAGACCAAGCCAGAACATCTGGCTGTCAGTTCAGACTTTGAAATTCTGGTTTTCTAATATAGCTTTTTTGTTAAGTCCAAGTGAAAGGCTACTTCATAAAAGAACAGAAGTGACTGTATTATTTTGTTAGAATAGTTATTCCTAATGACTAATTACTTGCACTTTTAGAGCAGTCAATAATATTTTGTTGTTTTTCTTGAAAAGTTCTTTGTAATCAAAGCCATTAAACTATGGTTTAAATGGAGAGCCCACTGTTTGCCCAGAACAGCTGGCTCACTACATTAGCTTCTATAAATAAGTTTATTATTTTAGATGAAAGTTATAAAGCAATCTGTTTACCTCTACTGAAGTAAGTAGAATAGCTGAAAACATTGGTAAAAAAAGGATGAAGAGGAGCATTGGAAAAAAATAAAATCCTCCAAGGGTTCTTTATGCTTATTTATTATTTTAATCAAGCACAACTTCTCAGTGGTTTTGTGGTCTTAAGAAAACTGGAAGGAGGGAAAGTGCTATTTCACTCTTCAGTTGACTGAAATGTAGTATTTTCCTTGTTTAAAATATTGAATCTCCCTGATTGTCCTGAGATGTTTTTGAAGCACATAGAACTAAATGGAGGAAAAATATGAAATATGAAAAAATACAGAAACTTGCATTAACTGTGTGGAGAGAATAAAAGCATTAGGATGAAATCTGTTCTCCTTTAGAAACACATATTGGTTAGAAACAGAGACCTCAGTGCTACATATGCTGAAAAAGTGGTCTAAGAGCTTTAATTTACCTTTGTCTGTCAGTGTTAATGGACAGAGCAAGTGCTGGAGCTGTTGTAAAACAAATCTGTTTTCCTTTTGTCTGCTGTGCCAGATAATGAAATAAAAGCTAAATTATCACTGATAAAAGTAATTTGCAGAAAAGCATTGATAAAAATATAACAACAGAGCTTGCCATTAGCAGTTTAACTGGATAATGTTTACTTGTAACCTACTTCTGTCCTCTGGTTTTTATTGTCTTCTCCCCCTTCCTGAGCAAGGAAGGGCCTTTTCAGTAGAGGCTTCAGGCAATAAAATTATGGGTATACTGAATCCTGGCATTGATTTCTGAGGGATAGCTCCTACTTTTTCCTCTTCTTTTTCTTTACTAGAGTATTGCCAAGTCAAAGTTTGTGCATAGTTTGAAGTGCAATTATTAGTATAATTTTATCCATCCCACCTTGAGGAATGTGCCTGCTAATGACAAAAACTGAGAAAATTATTTCTGTCATTGCAGCACTGGTAGCTTCTACCATGAGTTACACAAAGCAGTTACTGTGAAGGTCTTCATTCTTGATGTTCAGGTGTGGGACACATACTTTCCTTTCTATTTCTCTGTATGTCTATGTCTTTTTTCTTTTTTTTTAATATTTTAAGATGGAGAAGTTTAAAGTTGCATCCCAGTTGCTCACAAAAATTCAGGAATGGGAAGGCAAGTACTTCTGATCCCCCTTCTGAGTTTGTGTGTGCATGGTGATTCTGATGTGTACATATATGAATGTGCAGACACATTTACAAACATTTAAATTTTACCATTTTCTTGTAAACCAGACTTACCTCTCATCATTTTTTAAATGCTTGGACTTCTTATTACATTGGCAATGGGTAGCCAGTGTCCAGGGTAAAACATTAGTCCCAGGGTATGTGAAGGATATTTAGTGTCTTGCAAAGGCTGGACATGCTCACTGGTACATTTGTAGTTTGTAAAACTATTTATTTAAAGACATTGAGTTCTGAGTGACCAGATAGGGAACCACTGCTAAACTTTAGCTGCAGTACTTAAAGTATTTTATAGTTGCAGTCTGGACACTGCTGTACAGTGCTTGCCAGTTTGCAAATGTCAAGGACAGTTACCCTCTCACATGCCTAAATTACTTGCTCCTGACCATCCTTCAAAATACCTGCCCTTTCTCCAGCTCCTTTTCCTTCTCCAGCTATTGCTGCCAATTTCTGTTCCACTGTGTGACTGCAAGGACTGTAATCCTTGGGAAGGCTAGGTCTTGTTGGTCCACACAATCTGTAAAGTATATTAACTCCCTCTCCTTAACCTAAAAACTAAGACAATGGCACCTGAAAAGGTGGGGAAAGTATTTTCCTGTGTGTAGCTGTGCAGATTATTAGCTAGAGCACATAATCTTGCTGGTCTTGGTCAGATAATTCCTTACAGGTCCAGGCTAATACAATGTGCAAAGGTACTATTGTTTTAATATTTTATTATGCATTAATGTCTTGATATTTTCATGTGTAATGTAGGAGAAAATACCACACGTATGAACTTTCTAAAGTATTTTTATCTGACAAAAACCTTTGTGTTAATCTTGTAAGCAATGTGGGTCTGTATTGTACTGTTGTGCCTTAGCATTTATTGTGGCTGAGGCTGTTTTTAGAAATCTGTAATGTTATAATACTTCGAGCATTGCTTCTGTATTATGCTCATTCTGTGAGTAATCCTTTATTCCCACTCAGCTTCAAAGTATTTAGAAAAAAGGGTAGGGTGCTATTAAAAATGTGTTTATGGTATTTTTTGTCAATACTGGTCAAATACATGAAAGTTGTCTTCAAAGGTGAACTTAGTGGCGTAATATTTAGATAGGAATACAATGGAGTAATAACAATGCCGTACTGTAAGAAACCCTAAGTTCTAGTTGACTGATATAAATGCAAATTTAGGGCAATAACCTGATGCTATGGTGGCAGAGGTCTGTTTGCAGTGTAGAGCAACAGGCAGGCAGGATGTGATGCACAAGGTGATTCTGTTCATGGCATGTTAAACACAACTTCAGTGAAGTTAAACTTTGAGTAACATCAAAGCTGTACTACCATGGCTGGATAACAAAGCAGTGTAATGTGTTGGCACTCTGCTTACACCTGAGAGAGAACAAAATGGAGCAGCAAAACTGAGGGAGTGTGAATGTCAATGTAGATACAGGGGGAAACTCTGCTGTTTGTGATATTTACTTATTTGGCATCTTGTAGGTATGATTAGATTTTGAATAAAGCAGTTTCACTGCAGAAAATGGTCCCTAGTTCCCTGAGGACAGAGTGAAATAGAGAGGTAGCTCCCCAAACTACTGAAACAGTAGCATGAAAGGAAATAGGAGAACAACACCTCTGGTGAAAACTCAGTGTAAAATACAGATGGAGATGCAGAATTAAATCCTCAGGACAGCTAGTCTTAGGCTAAGCTCTAGTTTGAGCTTCCAATTCACCTTCAGGGAGGAGGACGCAAGGGCTCAACTCCTCCTGGCCTGCGATGTGAGTGCCAGAAGCACACTAGAAAATGAGCCCATTTAGGTTGTTTAGGTGAGCAGTTGGACCAGGGATAAAGCATGTAAGATCAGAGATATTTGGGCAGACAGCCATTAAAAGAAATTTACTCAGGCCAAATTGGAAAAGGCTTTTCAATAAATGAAATGGACTCTGCTTTGCAGGACAGGTGCTCTCACTTACCTTTCTGAGGAGGGCTGGCAGTGGCTTTGCAAGAGCCAGGGGTAGCATGGGGCTCACTGAGCAGGTAGCCATGGGAACTTGCCATGGGTGAGGATACAGCAAGCCCATGGGCAGAAACATGGGAAAAAATACTTGAACATACAGAAAATAGATCCTGACATAAGGTTTGTTTTAGTTTTTTGAGTTGTAGGGTTGGTTTGATGGTTTTTTTGAGGGCTGAGTTATATCTGCACAGTTGCAGTCATGTATATTTGTATGAAGGTACTGCATAATAGAAGGGACATTTTCATCTTCCCTTTAAAGTTTTTATGCAATATCTTTTCTTCTTCTTACTGGATCCCTGTGGGAATAAGAAGTGTATCTTTCTTGATGAAGCTACTGTGCAGTCTGAGCCCTTTTGTTCTTAAAAAGTGTTATTCAAGGAGTTAAACAGAATTAATCTTTGTCCTTCTGACAGTTCTCAAAGCCTGGTTAATTAAGATGATCAGTGCTTGCATAACTAGGACTTAACGAAGTCCAGATGTTCCTGTATTTCAGGCACACCTGCACCTTTTCCCCTCTGTGAAGCAAGACACTTAGGGTGAAAAGTTCTTGACTCCTCTCTTTATCTAATTCTAGGTCTGCACTTGGAAATGTTTCCCATATTCTTGAAGTCTTTCTGCACTCATGGGATTTTTTTTTTGGTTGTGTGCTTTCCCTTTCCTCTCCCTAAATCTGCTGACGGCACTCCCAAATCTTTATCCCATTTTCTGAATTGTGTTATCTACTTCCTCCAGAGATGGTTTGATAAAAATCTGGTTTCCAGTTCTCTCCATGTTTCAGGCTTCTGTGTGGAAGAGAACATAATTTAATGAACCTCTGTTTGTGGTCTTTCTTGCTTTATTATATGGTTTTCATTTCAAATGCTCCTCAATATTTTATTTCTTTTTCTCTACTGAAATAGATTTATTGAAGCATTGGAAATGCTCTATCACAGACCAGTTACATATTCATTCTTTCATGGCCTCTGGAATTATATGAAACTCCCATTGTTTTCTATAATAGACTTATAGGAAAAGTTACTTTTTTTTCCTTGCAGAGCCCTTGTTTTGTTTAAACTTTTTCCAAAACTGTTGTTTCTACCTACTTTCTCTTTTAAATCTTTATCCCTCTTTCTTAGTAGCCAAGTAACAGAGCTGATGTGGATACCTAGATGTTCCTTCCCATGCTGAACAGTCACTGCCTCTTAATAGCTGATCAGGTGTAAGGAGTATGACATGTCCCAGGAGAGTCTGAGAGAAAAGTATTTCCTGTTTATTGGCACTAAAAAAACACAAGAAAACATAAAACTTACTTTGAAGAGTTGTGTTCCAATCTCCCATTGGTGCAAGTCAGGATAACTCCATTTTAGTTAGTGTGATGAGGCAAGAATTGATCCCAGGACAGGTGGGATGTGATTCCTGCAAGAAACACTTAGGAGGGGAGACCTTGCCTTTGTAGTATCACAGGCTAGTCCTTCATCCTGAATTCTGCTGATTCCCCCCTGTGTCTTCTTCCTTTGTACCACAAGTATCATTGTTTGGATGGAGTTTCAGGTCTTTCCTGTCACTCTTCTCCTCGGGTCCCCTGTTAGTGCATGGAGAGGAGTGTCACTATTGGATCCCTGCTCTGAGTGGGAGTCAGGTGGGTCAGACATGGGACATCTCATGTCAAGTATGTTTTTCCCAGTGTTTTTGTTGCTGTTTTGTTTTTAATGCTAAAATGAGGAAGTGAAGAGTTTAATACTTCAAGATGATAATTTAAATAAATGCGGCTCCCAAGAAACGTGGTAAAGACATGTTTTGAGATTGGCTTTGCAAAGCTGTTTTAGTCAGCTGTACCTCAGAGGGTATGCTCTATGGCATTCCATCCTTCCCATGTAAACACTGGGGAGGGAGAGGTCACAGGAACAGGCTTTGCAGCTGCTGCCTGTAGCCTCTCTTTGGGTTGTACTGTTCAGAGCAATGGGTCTGTAGAAATGTTTGTGCCTGGCCCAGCGAGCGCTGTCGGTGCATGACAGTGAGTCCCAGGGACAGCAGTGACTCTGGAAGCACCTGAGCAGTGACAGCAGTGACTCTGGAAGCGCCTGAGGAGTGACTTGCTGCGTAGAGCTGCTGCCTGTGGAAGGCAGAGGGGGAAACAGCATTACCAGAGGCAAACACTGCATTTTCTGGGAACTGGGGAGGGGGAGTGTTTGTGTGTGTGTGTGTGTGTGTGGTTTTTTTTCTCCCGAAACCCCACAGCTTATCTTGCTTTTTTTTCTGTCTCTCCCCTCTGGCCAAAATCATCTCTCTCATTCTTTGCTCTTTCCTGCTTGGCCTGATGTTTTCTCATGTTAAACGTTGGGTTTGAATTTGTACCTAGTTTCTGCACAGAACATAGGAGTGATGCAAGACCTGTTGGTTAGGAGATTCTTCACCGTATGAACAGAGACTGAAAGTGAAGTGGTATTGGGTTGCTACACCAGTGTGCCCAAAATAACTTAAGGCCTTTAAAAATAGGCAGTAAGAAATAAATTATAATGGAGGAAAAAGAAAATCTATACAAATATTTTAACAGTGAAGGTGACTGACCAGTAGAGCAAGTTTCTAAATGCTGCAGTGGGTTGGCTTTGGTTCTTCATCCTTGAAAGCTGCTTAAGTTGGTCAGACTGTTGTTTTAAAGAAATGCTCAGATTCAAATTGTATTAATTCAAGTGAATCGTGCAACCTGTGATCTACAGGTTAGACAAGTTGTTGGTGGCATTCTTCATTTCTGGGCTGATGAGGTTTGATGCTGTCATTCATCCTTCTTCCAGAGCTGTTAGCAAGCTGGAGCTTCAGGGAAACAAATCTTCATTCAGGTTTTTCATAAAACCTGCTGTAATCACAATGAACAAAATCCCTGTGTCTGCAGAGGCACAGACCTACGCCCTACCTCACTATGAGCTGGAGTTGAATTGAAAATATAGCAAATGGAGGACAGCCTATTTCTTCTTACATCCACTTCTTACACGGTGGATTGGTTTTGTTCACTGTGTTTTTAGAAAGGTCTTGCCAGGCTTTGTTGGTTAAAGCTAAGCAACCTGTTTTCAGCTGTGGTAAACATTTATTGTTAGATAACGAAACTTTATTTAGTATCAGTCATGAAAATCACCTGTTTGATTCTTAGTGATCTGAGAATTTGGTTTCCTCTTAAGTGGAGGAACTGTGGTTAAAATATTCATTCACATGGGTTTGTTCTGGTAATGGCTGTTGTCTTAACAGTCCTTGAAGATTTTTCCCAATGTTTTCAAGTTTTCTTGAAAGTCAACAGAAATTGAAGTCCATTATCTCTATAAGGAAATGATAATAAGAACAAGGGAGAAAAATTTATATAGATAATTTTTATTTACAGTCATGAATAAAATGGCTTTCAAAATTTTTAAAATGTGTAATAAAATCAGTAGTATGTTCATAAAGTGTATTTCTCCAGGGCTTGTTGCTTTATAACTACCATTGACTAAAAACTATGTTAAATCAAGTCATATTTGTACAACTTAGATTGTCTCCATTAGATGTTACTGTGCCTTGCTTTAATTATGACTTGTTTTCCATAGGCCTCAGTCTTAAATGTATTTCACAGTAGCATAAAGCTGTTCCAGTAAAAGAGTTAAATATTTATTCATGTTCTGTATTCTGTACTAAAGGACCTTTTTTCCCCCCTATCTATGAAGGGGTAAATGCATTTTTACAACTACCTTTGGCCAGCATGTTCTGTACAAAGGTAGCTAACTGCACTGGCAGACACTCACAGTTCAAAAGAATACATTAGCACAAGAAGCGCCGTTCCCTTTTGGATTCAGCTTCCATCAACATGCCTACGTGGTGCTCTCTCTGCGCCTGCCTCAGCCCTCCCCTGCCCTTCTGCTCCTGGTGGTGCAGTTGTTTCTCAGCCTACCTCAGCTTTGGCCTCTGTACCATCCCAGTTGTGTTTTCTAACAAAACCATGATTATTGGCAGTGAGTGCAGCTTCTTTTCTTTTTTTTCTTAATTTTTTCCTTCTTTTTTTTCCCCATTTTCTGAGAAAGCGGTTAGGTTTTGGGAAATTATGCAGTTCAGTTGATTAAGTTACATAATTTAGGGAAAGGATGAGAAGAATAAAAATTTCATTTTCCAAGAACCACTGTAAGGAGGCACAATGTTTACAAAACAGTGTTGGTAGTTACTGGGTTGAGAGCACCCTCACTCCTGACTTGGGAGATGCCATCTGTTTTGTGTAACTCCTGTGGCCACTTCTGTGTGTACTGATCCAGCTGCATGCATTTCAGCGTGTGCATCCTGGACATTCTCATCAGAAAATTGGTTGCTGTATAGTTAGAATCAAAACAGTGAACACTGAGGTACCACACCCTGACAGATGCACAGGTCGGATAGACCTCCAGGACCTGCCTAGTTGTGATGTGTTGTTAAGCTTACAATTGTGGATGGCCTCCTATGGAACAAAAAAGTCTTGTTTCTTTTCTGGAAGAATTGAGTTCTTCCTACTGATGTTTTTCATAAACAGAATTGCTTACAGCTGACTCCTGCCCTCTTGGGATGATGGGGCCATGGTGGAGATGAGAATCAGGCCCAGTATATCCATATGTGCCTTGCTTGCTTAAACTTAAGGAGCATAAAAGCTCCAACAGGAATAACGCCAAAATACTGATAATGTTAATTCATAGTTCTGAAGTAAAACCCAGAAAATAGAAAAAAAATGTGGCCATGTGAATTGACTTTTGTATATATACATAATTTCTTCCTGGCTTTGCTGCTTCTCATGTTCATAGTTTTTTTTTCCTTTTCCCAGAGTAACCATTTTTTAATTGTACCTACGTAGAGGTTTAGGAGTTAGTAGCGAGAGGAGCAGGGAAGCAACAGAGCAACACCAGAAGAGAAAGACTGCATCCAGTTATTTACTTTGTGTTACAATGCAGACTGCCTTTATATCAGTTCCCTTTGAAAGTTAGTGTTTAGTGAGTAATTCAGGGTGATGTGTCAGAGGAGCTAGCGGCCAATTCCCGACAGAACCAAGCCTTAATTTTTAAAATATTTTAAATGCTGCAGTTGAGTGTTGAGGGGCCACAACTGTTTCCTCCTCAAGTACTGGAGTTTCGATGTCCCTCTCACTTCTGCCACAAGCATGGGTGCAGAGAGGCAGGCCAGCAGCGAGAAGGCTCCTCAGGACTTTGCCAGGAGCTGAAGGAGTGTGTTTGGGGTTACTGATTGCCCCCAGGTTTCATCACTCCAGGCTCTGATTTTAGCTGTAAATTTACAGGAATTGCCTAACTTGGCTGAAGTGACTGCTGCTTTTCTGGCCAGGTAGCTGATGTGGTCTTACCCTTTGGTATCAATCCTTTTACCTTGTAATAAGCAAAAAAGAAAATTTACCCCAGCTCAAGCTGCTAAGTTTCAATTTTTATTGACTTAAACTAGTGGCAGACTTTTGAATACTAATGAGAACTCAAAATCACAGCATGCAACATTATCACTGCTCCAGTTTATCCTGATGACTTAGTTAGGACAAGAGAGACAATGAAAGAGCTACTGTATAAAATAACAGCCCTCCAAAGAGAAAGCAGGGGCTGAGAATGAGCTGTGTCCCAGCTGTTTGTACAGACAAAACCCACACCCCAGAGGGCAAAAAATGTAGCCTGGCCCTCAAAATCTGCACTTGATCATTGTTGCAGGAAGCGGAGGAAGCTGTGTTACAAGGAATGATCAAAATTTAGAGCATCTGTATTGTTACTTTCAGGAATTATTATTCCCTGCTTGCCAAAGAAATGGCTGTTTAATCTGTCTTTCTGGATATCCATCATTTTACCATGGATGGTTTACCATGGATGGCCAAGAGATAGAGAAGGAGAAATCATTAACTTCCATCATTGTCGAGTGCACGTTAACATGGTTAAAATCCAAAAAGTAAAGAAGGGTCAGCATTATTTAATACAGATTTTATTGCAAGATCTGTTTTCTTTACTTTAGTATTAGAAGATTTGACACTTCAGGAGGACAAAGCATGACTTCTTAACAGACAATGCTGCAAAATAATTTTAGTGAGTGTTTTGAATGTCGTCTAAAGGATTCAAAACATTTTCATTGAGCGTTGGCATGTGCTACAGTCTTTAGAGCAACCATCACAGAGACCTCGTGCTTGAAACAAGGTGACTCAAAGTGGGGGAATTTCTGTTGTGGGTGCTCTGCTGCCTTTCTACACAGAACTTATGAGTAAGGGTGCTGTAGTGAGCATCATCAGAGAGCAGCCCAAAGCCTCAGGAGAAGGAGCTATTTCTGTGTTCCCAAGGCTGGGGCTTCACCTGCTCAATCTTTGCTCTGTTGGAAACCTCCCTGACTGTGATGGAGACAAGCCTCTGTGAGACTGGCTGCCAGTTTACAGCTGTCTGCTGGTTTCAGAGACCCATTTAATTATGGATTATTTATTGCTTCTTTCTCTCTGGCTGCTGTTTTACCTGAAATATTTTATTAGTTCTAGCTGAAATTGGTAGGAAAAAAAATCACAGCTGAAATGCATTGTAGTGGACTGTTGAGCAATTTTTTCAATTGTGTCAATATAGTTACTTTTCAATCCCCATAAATGCTTGTTATCATGTATTTACTAGCCAATACACTTTTAAATTTCAATTTTACTGTAAAAATTAGGATGTCTATCTGAGTCAGCTTACGTAGAAAGCCTGGAGATGCATAAGAGAAGAAAGGTGGTGTGGAGAGGTTTTGGTGGATGGCCTCTTACATGGCTCTTTTTGGTGAAGATTTCTACATCTTCATGGCTTGCTGATTTCTTTTCAAGGGTTGGAGAACCTACAACATATTGAAGGGTGGGCTGTTTATTTTCCCCGTGTTGTTTTTATGTATTGAAATATTGTAGTGAAAACAGCTGGGTGGGGTGTAATGAATGTTTTCAAAGACCTTCCTTTGAAAGAGGCTTTTTTTTTCAGCCTTTGGTGGTCACCACCCATTTTCCTGTGCTGTGCAGGCCTCTCTCATTGTTCTTACCCACAAAGGCCCCTTGTGTTAACCTGTCAGCAAATGTGCCAGCACAACGAGCTAAAATGTCATGAGATAGTGGTCCAAGCCTGCTGAAGCCCCAGGATTTGCCCCCACAAATGTTGGTGGGTATTGCCCAAGGGAGAAGACAGAGTTAGATCATAAAACTTGGGATTTGTCAACAATGCTCTGTGTGACTCTCTGAACTGTTTACAGTTGAGAGGGTTTGGGGCTGAAGCGTAGGTACGCACACCACTGATAGCAAAGTCATGCCATGGCAATGTTTGTCCCTTAGGCTCGAAAACAACCTTAATTGAAAAATTGGCCGTGTTTACCTGCAGTTGTGCCATCTTGTTAAATAATGCCCGTTGTAGTTTGGTATGGGCTGGGGATGTGGTCAGTGCCCCGTTGAAAAATGAGGCTGGTTTTGAATTTAACTATGGGGCCCACCTCCCTCACCCCCCACCCCCAGCCTGCAAATTGCACTTCATTCACCTTTAGCTTTAACCCGCTGGTGAAGAGATAAAGCACATCCTTTCATATGTGTTTTTTAGAGTAGGTAAATAGTTGGGTTATCTGAAAACAGATCTTAGCAATACCTGCTGAGCCTTTGAGCAACAATGTGTATGGACCTCTAGATTAGCTGTCAAAATTGACTGATTACTACAAGTAATGCCCCAAGATAAGGATCTGTAATCTCTCAAACACAAATTATTGATAGCCATCTGGGGCTGTGCATTGTCATAACCTACCTTATCCTCACCACTGCAGTGCCATTCCAGGAGAGAAAAGCAGAGTGATACATTTATCACCCACAGAAAAAAGAAAAAAAATTGGCTGATTTAAAAGGAAGTTCAGTTTTGGTCAATGTTGAAACAGTCATTTCTGTTGTGTTGTTTAGAGTGGTTGGTGCTGGGCTTTCTTTAGTCTGCAGGTCATCTCTGAAGCTTGCCTTGTCTTGGCTGGTGCCAGAGTTGATTGCCACAGGGAAGGAATCCATGATCTTGATGGAGCAGAGCAGTGCAAAACCAGTCTGGGGAGAGAAGACCTGAGCTGAGATGAATGGCTGGCCCACTGAGATTTGACCATATGCTGTCCTCCTTGTTTCTCTCCAAATGTCTCTAATATTTTTGAGAAGATGGCGGGTGTGTTTCACTGATCTGTTTTAAATGTGGGCTGCAGCAGCTTTACAAAGGTGACCCAGAGCTTCTCTGAGCAGCATTGGTGCTTTCTGAGCATGCAGTGACCTGGAGCAGGATACTGCACGTCCTGAAAGCTAAGCCAGAGTAAAGTCATCTAGCCTGTATATAGGCAAAAAGGCAGTGCCACTATCTGCTCTAATAGCTTATTAGCAGCCTGGAATCCTCTCTGCACGCTGCGGGCCTCAGGTGGTTCCATGGGGCTGTGCCTTGCCCTGACCACAAAGCATTTGGCACATCCTCTGAGGTACCAGGCCTGTGCCGGCGTGGCAGCTGCGGGACAGGCTGGCACTCTCAGCATCGTAAAATAATCCAGGAAGAGATTAATGGCTGCCAAAATCCTAACACTTATCTTTCTGGTCAAGGTACTCATAAAACCAGAAGAAAAAAAGGAAGAACATAAATCCTTAGAAATTGCTTTGCTTACTATGATTGAATTTATCAGACTCTGTGGACGTATTTGAACCTAAATGGTTTTTAAAATGTCAGTGCTCCTGCAGCCTCAGTGAAGTTGCAGCAACAAAGTTTGCAACATTGAACTTCCAAAGTGCTACACAGTTGCTGTGATTACTTTAGTATTTACAGTGATACCTTAAATTGCACTTGCAAAGTGTCTTTCTTTTAGCGGCTGTATTAAATGCAGTTAGTAGTATAAGAAAGATGCCCGTGCTATAAACATTTTAAAACTGTATAGGTAAAATGCTTTTTCTCTTAGTACCACATTTTTTTTCTTTTTTCTTTTTTTTTCTCCCACAAATCAGTGCCAAGAATGTTAATGAAAATAAATAAAACACAAACCCAATACATTTTAATTATTATTACTAAAGGTACAATTAGAACTTCAGACACTAGAGAAGTTATAGTCTTATGCGTGTTTTAAGTGTACAAATAAATTTATCCCCTGTAAAGAAAACCTATTCCTGGCTGTGTTACTGTCAGCTGTGAGGGTCTTGGAGTGATATGGACTTAGTGAATCATAAATATGTTCAAAGGCACTAAAACTATGGTATTCATCTAGGCCTCATCTCTTAATACTGTAATTGTAGTAGCCAAATCCTCTATTATAGTGCCAAACATCCTAATGAGAATGGAAATGCGTTCCTCACTCTTAATGCAGACTCTTCCCTCCTCTGTCCCTGAGACATTCAGATTTCTCATTTTCCTATCATCTCACCTTTGGTTTTAAACTCTGGTGAAGGAATTACGTCTCTTGCTATGGCAGTGGGTGCCAAGCTTTGCTGAACTAGCAGGGATTTGTTATTTAATGAGTATGTACAGAAACACAAGAAATTCCCTAAACAAGCCAAGGAACTCATGGTGAGTTACTGTAAGTTAGGGCAGCTTTAAAGGAAGGGTGGAAGATACTTCATTTCCTTTTTTTTTTTGTAATAGCCCTTTCTGTTAGTAGCCTTTCTTGTTACCTTCGAACTTTCATTTCCTTTATTAACAAATTCCCCTTTTGGCGTCCTTTGAGTTTATTTTGTCTGTGTACCGGGTACTGTATCCCAGTGGGCACCAATACTGCTTTAGCACTTGCCCTCCATGAGCACTTCACGTATTTCACACTGGTTTTGGGTTTTTTCATCCACCTGAAAATAACTCTGCATCCTTTCCCTTCCTTTTGCTCTTGCAAGTGTGCTGAACCTGGGCATCTGGTGTCTTGTCAGGCTTTAGAAAGTTATTTTCGCTGGAAAGGGGTATAAGAAGGGATCTGCATGGCACTGTGTATGGGTTTCCTTCACAGTTTTCATAGTTTGGCCTGAGTTTGTGGGGAGTGAGTAAATTGCTGCTTCTAGCACTTTTTATTTACTGAGGGTCACTTTTATTACTTAACTGAGGGAGCTTTCAAAAGCACAGCATGCCCTCCAGAATAAACTGCTTGTCAGGTAGAATGGTTACAAATACTTTTTAAAGGAATTTTAAGGCTAAATAAGCATGACTGCTGGCTGCTTGGTGTCTGCAAGCACATTTCTGGGGCAGTCAAGTGGTGTGGTTCTGAGATAGCTATGGAGTGCCTCACAGTCAGCTAAACTCCTTTTTTATTATTCTGGTTCAAATCAGTTAGGGATTTGCCAAGCAGAAAGTAATGCAAAATATAAACTCAGCAAAAAATGTATTTGCTAGTTTCAAATAAATCTTTTTTGTTATCTGAGGTAGTACTGCCTGTCAAAATACTTTTATTGAGTTTTTACAGGTTTTAGTTTGAATTTTTTATGCTAAGCGTCTGATTTTGTATTTATCTGTACTGTAAAGTATTTTCTTATCCTTGCATGCGCAAAATGTATTTTTCTTGTTCTGCGAGTTAGCATTTGATGCTTTAACTCTAAACCATTCAAAATGAGCATTTGCTGGAGAAATTACATGTGACAACTTAATTAACTGTGGATTCTTGACCTTTAAAGTGCTGAAGCTAGAAACATTTAATAACCAGCCATTGGATATAAGGTAATATGCTTGTTGTTTTACTAGCTTGCATACATGGCAGTTTGAAGCAAAGTCCAAGGGTCACCAAAATCATGAAGCAAACTCAAGCGGGTCTGTCTGAACTGCACAATTCAAAGCGCTGTCCGGATGTGTCACACAGAATGTAGGTACGAGTGAAGGCTACTGGCTACTTAGGAGATATTTTTCTGCAAGGTGTGCATTTCAGTTTCTCTGAAAGCTTCTGTGATCTGCAGCCTGCACAGTAGGAGTGTAATTCAGCGCAGTTGCTGCACTGCTGAATCTTAAACAGGTGTGTGTGTGTGTGTACAACCTGAGAATCGACCCACATGGACTCGTGAAGAGCAGCGAAACCCTGAGCAGAAGATTGCTGTCCTGGCCAGTCTCCTTGCCACCAAGGCCACCAATGTCATTGAGAGAAGGGAGGACCCCTGGCGCTGACTGCCTGGCACCCTCATCAGCTGCGTGGGTACCGAGGGCTTTGAGGGGGTTGGAACAGCTTGCGGGAAGGACCAGGCGGAAGGATGGGTGGAGGTGGTGGGCAGGGATTACTGGCGGAGATGAGGTAGTGCTGGGATTTAAACTGCAGAGAGTAAATACAGTCCCAGGCAGTGGAAACAGGACTGAAACCTCTGCTCAGTCCCTGGCTGCTGAGCTGAGGACTGTGTAGGCACCTAACCAAACCTCGGATCAGTGAGTGACGCCGTGTGCCGAAGCTCCCAGGCGGGGAATGATCTGTGTGCCCCCTTGTTTGTGGGGCTGATCCTTCCTGTCTCTGGGTCACAAGTACCTTCTGGGGATATGCTGCAGCAAGTCAGTGGCAGCAGTGCAGCCTCTGGCTGAGGCTGGCTCGCTCAGCTATATTCCTGGCTGCTGGAGCCTGGAGCTGTCACAGCAATGGGCACTGGGAAGGCAACTCCTAAGCTGACATGGTAGTTTTGCAAGATTGTTCAAACCAGATGGGTTATGTGGGGCTTCAGGTTTTGCCAATAAGTTGCTGTCCCTGAAGTTTCCAGTCCTGCAGTAAGAGAGGCTTCAGAAAGATTATGATCTTCACCCCAGGTGTGCAAGACCTTTGTCTGCAGGCATTCCTGCTGATTTCGGTGAAGCTGTGTTGCAAGGGTCTGCAATGAGCAAAAGAGATAGGAATCAGGCTCCTGGGATCCATGCAAGGCATTTCTACATCACCCGGGGTGTTTTCACTCAATGGCATCAAGAGGTCTGTTCCTGGGCATGGGTGTACCCTTGGGACTAGTTTGGTGTTTGGATTCTAGGAAGAAGCATGGAGAACTGCTTATGACATTTTGAAAGCTTCACCTTGGGAGCACAAACAGTTGCCAGTTGTTTGTCATCTTTTCTCACGTGCATTGGCCCATAAATTCTATTTTCAGTGTGCAAACTAAACCCACCAGGAAGGAGTGGGAAATCATGTAAACAGCTGTCCTGAGGATACAGTGCTGTACTTGTGTTCTGTGTCACAGAACTGCCTGTGCCTCCGGAACTCTTCCATTCCCAGTGGCTTGCACGCCCATAAGCAGTGCGGCACTGGCACATCATCCAGCAGCCCTGGGAGAGTCCTTGCTGGGAAGCGGCACCTCCCTGTTCCTTCTCAAGTCTCCTGACCACCATTTATGTAGCCAAGTCCTGAATGGAATCACCAGACCCATTCCTCAGCTTGGTTTCCCCATTTCCAAAAGAAAATTGAGCTTCTCCATTCCTTTCTTGGCTTATTGGGACCAGTTATGCTGTGATTGCAGTGAGAGTGCATGTGCAGCTCCGTGGAATCTTATCCTGCCTGATTCTGGGACTCCTGAAGGACCAGGTGTCCAGGACATCCCCGGAGGCTTACCTTGGGATACCCAGGGGCTTTGGACCAGTGTAGAGTGGCTTGATTGCTGGTGGCTTTCTCTGCTCTTCCCTCTGCACTTTTAGAAATCTGTCAGAGCGAGCGAGGTTTCTGCTTGCGTTGCTTTCTCCAAGTGGTGATGCACGCGTGTGCTCTTTTTCTGCCACACAAGTGGGTGGTTTATGTGCTAGGAGGGAATGATTCATAAATTAGCTAGAGCCCAGACCTTTTCTCTATTGCCTGGGTGATGTGTGAAGGGGATTCAGCGTCAGCCTTTCTTTCCGCCTGGCCTTCCATCGTGCGGGTCACAGTCACTTTACTGCTCTCCAGCTATGGGTGGGTGGTCCAGCCTCATCCAGGCTGAAATACTAATCATGTGGGGGTAACTGCAGAGAGAATTAGTAATGGCCTACAGTCTGCAAACAAAAACAATGAAAATACTGCTTTTTGCAGAATTCTGTAACTCAACTGCAGTTTTGGGAGTCTCTTGCAACCAGGACAAGTAAGCGCAGAATGACCATCTTTGACGTGGACATCCCTGGGAGGCACAGCAAGCAAGCTTAGATGGAGGTCTTGAGTGGGGAAGTGGCATGAGGGTGTTTTGGGTCTTGGTGAGCTTATGCTGCCCTGGCTACAACAGCAACACAACTCAAGGGTGTGCTCTTTGAGGGGAGATGGGCAGGAAAATTGAGGTGCAGGAAGCCACAAAGGGAAAATGCTTGATAGGCAAGTTTTTTGTTTATTTAAAATTATAATGGATGAGCAGAAAAGTCTTTTGAAAGCAACCAGGCAGGCTGATTCCTCCCCCTGTTTTCTGATGTGAGAAAGCTCTTGTGTGGTGTGTAATGAACAGAGATGTCTCTCTGCAGAGGTCCTTAGCAGGACAGTCAAAAGCAGTGTTGAGGGAAAGCATCTATAACAGAGAGAGAGAAAATCTTTCTCTGCTTATAGTGTTAATTATTAGAAACTCTGAACAACCCATGGTTATTGAAACCAGCTTGTCTCATTAGCCACACTTCAAAATTATATTTACAGAGGTTAGACAACTAAATATTTTTCTTTGTGGCTGCAGTGGTGTCATGAGAGACCCTGTCTTATACAACCTGTTTTTACTGTATAAATTGTGACCTGACTTTGGCCTTGTTTCCCAAAGTTTTATAATTAAATGAGGAGGGACTGGATCTTGTTTTGCCCAAGTTGGTAGTATGTGAAAATTGTGGCCTCTAGATTTAGAACAGAGCTCAAACATTTATGGTTGAAGTTATATTTTTCCAGCGGCAATTGGAAATGCTCACAAATACTGCTACATAGTTTTTGTTCTGTTTGGTTTTGTTTTGCTTCTACTCTTTTATTTTCTTGGTATAATTAGAAACTGAGATTTGTTCCCAGTCTAGTGTCTGTATAGGCACAGAGCAGGCACATTTTTCTTTAGCAAGCAAGATGTATTTCTGAAAGTACCACCAGTATATGTATTATACCTGACTCTCCAGTAGCCAGCACCTGCCCCAGGAGAATATGGGGCATTTTTTGTTGTGTCTTCTCAGATAGTTGTAAGAAGGGACTTTTTTTTCACATGGATGTAGCATGACTTTTTCTTGGCAAAGAGAAAAGTATTACGTTTGTGTCACCCTGTGAATTTCCTTTAGATTCAAACTTAGATTGGTTGGTGTTTGCTTCAGCAATACCCTTGAAGTAATTATTGAAGTTGGATCCTGCCATTACGTACTGAAATGTGTGTAGGTCTCCTCCAGCACATGCCTCCTGTAACAGAGACCATGTTACAGAACATTCACCTTGGGCAAAATAATTGTGAAAGAGGTTTGCTGAGGGCTGATCATGGATCTTGAGAAGATACTGTAAGAATTTGAGCCCTCTTGCCCTGTTAGCACACCCACTAGTGAGCACCTGTCTGATCCCACACATGTGCCCAGCTTTGTGTGTTTTGCAGCACAAGGGCTCTGCTGATGTGTTGTGAGCTCCCTCCTGCTTTGAATGATGATGTTGAGTGTCCAGCCTTGTTGAGCCCCAGCAAACACCTTATTGTGACTTTACGCTTGGCATTTAATGCACGTCCTGGCTGGTTTTCCTTCTTATTAATTTATGAAGCCTCCTGTGGTTTCAGTGCTAGAAGCTTTTGTAGACTTTCTAGGTCTTCAAGGAGCAGTAATCTTCTTTAGAATAGTCTGCTGTGGATTAATACTCCTTTTCTATTTTAGGCAGTTTAGCATGAGACCAATCATGATTGAAACAGTTTCTAGAATTAAGTACTGCGATTAATACTTGTTTTCCTCATAATCTTCATGCAACAGAATATATTTATTTAAACTCCTGGTTTTGATAGGGTGGGGGTTTTTGGTTGGTCCATTTGTAGTTTAAAGGCTCATTATTTTCTATTGATATTGGAAAAAACAAGTTATAAGCTGCTTTGTTTTTGGAAGCCTCACTAGTGGAGAGAGGTGCTGCTGGTGATTCTAGAAATGAATGTGCAGCCAAAACAGCAAAAACAGTGGAAATGTTCTACTTATCACCCTGTACTGTGCTCAGTCAAGTGGCACTGGTGGACTGTTGCAAGAGTCAGCTTGAAAAGAAATGTATTTTGTGTTGGTGTTACCTCAACTGCAAAAACCTCAACTCATGCAATGTAGGAACCTGTAGTATCAGCAGAGCTACATGGGGTTGAAATAGCTCATGGTTTTAAATGGATTCAGATACTTCATATTCTGAAATTTAATGAAATTGTACTTCATTAAAGAACCTTAGAGTCATTAGCTCGCTCTTAAAATACCCTAACCCAGAACCATTATAAATTTATTTCTTGTGTTTCTCACATGTTCAATTTAGCTTTATGTCCCTTGGTGGCTAAATCTGCATACTTGCTTCATAAAATGTCTTCCCCTTTGTTATTTCCTGCTCCTCTGTTTTACATGGAGCTCTATTGGTTATGTTATTTTGCTCAAGAAGGAATCTATTTTCACAGATAGTGGAGAAATGGTGATTTAATTAGAACAGCTTCTCCAAAGAAGGGCTATCTTGCAAGCAACAGTATTTTCCATTTTGTGCTCTTCATGGTCCAAGAAAGATGGCTTTCTGGACAAATTTTGGATTAAGAGCTGAGACAGTTCTATAGACCAACACAATTTGATACTCTACTACTACTTTTATTTTAATGTGGAGTGCAGCCATTGAAAAACTCCACAACATCATTGTATGTATGTCACAGCCATATTCACTGTAATTATTCTAGCTTTAAAAATGGATTACCACCCTGTCCCACAGTAAGTAAATTTAGATTGAACAAAAAAAATTATTTTTAATGTTTCCTGAATCCAGAAGTAATACTTTGCTGTTTCATTATGAATCTCTTGCCTAAGACAGATCTCAATTCTGTTGTACTGCGTGGGGATTCAGGGCATTCAAAGGCTGACTCATGTACAGTCTGAGCCCTTTACAGCTGTGGCAGTCCTCTCCTAATTCCCATTCAAAGGGCACAAATAGGTATTAAAGCTTGGCCAATTGATTTCAAACACTTGACAGAATGGACTCATTGCTGAGAAGATACACTCTTGTAAATGCCTCACAAGTTGTGAATTGCATTTCAATAAATGCTTTTCCTTTCTCTTCTTTCCCCATCAGGAGCAGTTCCGAACGGAGGAAGGAGAAATCAAGAGATGCAGCAAGATGCAGAAGAAGCAAAGAGACCGAGGTTTTCTATGAGCTGGCACATGAGCTGCCCCTGCCCCACAACATCAGTTCCCACCTGGACAAGGCATCCATAATGCGCCTGGCAATCAGTTTCCTACGGACTCACAAGCTTTTGTCTTCAGGTAAGATCTGGCTAAAAGAACTTAGGTGTCTGGGCTGGCTGATGGCAGCTTGGTAAGATTATGCGTGCTCTTCTCTGACTACAGGGTTACCAAAATTACAGTTAGTGCTGTTTTTTTGCCTCTCTAAATAAAACCTCTGGGAATTCTTGAATGTGGTTTATTAATCTCAGTTGGCAGATTTTGAGCTTTTAAGAGTTTAATCAGAATTCAAACATATGCCTTAAGCTTCCATGCTGAAACAAATAATTTTCAGTTTGGCGTGACAAGCATGTTTGTGCCTGCACATTCAAACAGCGGCTGGGATGCTCTGAAGGTCCAGTACTGTGTTTGAAAGGAGTAATTGTGCTATCCACTGGCAAAGAGTAGTAGGTGGGTTGCTTAAAACAAGCTATACTAAGATAGCTAAAGCACCTGCTAAATACTTGATGTGAGTGGATTCTGCGCAATCAGTTTTGCTCATGTTGGACTAGTAGGAAATGTGAACAAGCATAATTTTTATAGCCTGTGAAAACTGATAAAATTAGGAATATTCTTATTTTGCCCCCTATACTTGAATAAACACTTTGATGGAAATATGTGGCTTGAGTAGCCTGTAAGATCAATGAAAACAACTGATGTTTCCAGAACTTTCACATGGTGACCTATGAGTGTTCAGAATATGTTAAGAAAACAATGCCTGCATTGTTTGTGAATGGTAACCCCAGAATTTTGTCTTTTCCTTCATTAATGGCAAGACTCCCAATAAGGTCACGATTGCACTTCCTCTACTCAGAAAAGTTGAGTCATACAACAGCAATTACTTTAATAAATGTTATTAGGAAGCATCCCATTTTGTGGTTGAATTTGCTGTTGGTTTGTTGTTGGTTAGTCTGAAAGATATGGCAAATTTAATTCTGCTTCTTTGGGCTCTGTAATTTCTTTAGCACTTTTGGCTTTTGCTGAAGCCTACTGTATAAAATGTAGGTATTTTTATCTTAGCTTATAGAATGTGGTTTTATCGTGTACTCCTGTGAAAAGTTTATGTGCTGAACAGTGTTTGGAAATCATCTCTGATTTTGTCATGTAACTAATACTTGAAGAAGTTGCGTAAATAGGTAGATGTTCTTAAACAAAGACGATTTGTTAGTAACTTTCTCATAAAAACACAACCTCAGCTTTTCAAATATTTATATGGCAGGAACTGAAGACTGACACACCATAGGAAAAGTAAACCTCTGAGAGGCTGTAACCGATAATATTAAGTAATGTGTGTGCCTGTAAAAATTGACATGAAATAATCGGATGCAGTCATCATCAGAAGAATACATTTGCTAAACTGCTAAGATTAAAGTGAACTTTTCAAATGAATTTACATTTCTCAGGGAGGAAAAAAATCTACTGACTAATACATTTATTTTGATGCTTCTATTGTTAAGGCTTAGACTCATTATTTGATAGTGATGACAATTCAGTCATCACATCAATATGTATATAATATTCATACATACACATAAATATATTGTATTTCTGAGACATATTTCTGTGACAATGTTTGAAAAATAATGTGATTCATGTATAAAATTTACATTTTCTTGAAGTACCACCAGTACCCAGCAGCAGAAAATAATAATTAATAACTTAATTAATTAAAGAACTCAAGTCAGAAAACCTTGTCTGCTGCTCATCTCCTATTCTAAGTATAGCTAACATATAAATTAAATTTCCTATCTTCGTGGACCTCTGAATACAATGTCAGTCTATATAAAGACATTGGCTTTCACTAGAAGGCCATCCAGTTTTATTCAGAGTGGTTGGTTTTTGATCTGGAGGCTCACAGATCAAGAGGTTTGCTGCTTATCCTGTTTTGACCAGTGTGAAGCAAGATGGAAAATGGGCTTGGATGATGTTTATGCTCGTTCTGATCTTGCTTGTGCTTTGGACCCTTTCTGAGCCACAAGCAAAGCTGCAGCAAAGGTTTCATGTGCGTGTTTAGCAGCCTGGAATTTGACCACAAACCTGCATTTGAGAAGTCTGATTTGACTGACAGGTAGCATGGGGAACCCTGTATCATCTCTTGATGAATGAACTGGGAAATGGGGAGGTGTAAGTGCATAGAAGCAAATGCCCACCCCAGCCTGCAAACCCCTCTTTGCTTTGTTTTGTCTTTATTGAAATGGTTTGGATTATTTGGGCTGGACACCTATTGTAAACTGGAGTTAAGTTAGTGTATTTGTTCTGTCAGTCATTTGGACATTGAAATAACATTTGTTGCAGCTTGAAAAAAAACTTCAGAATGGGATAGAGATAGAACTGCTGTTTGATTACCATTTTTCTTGTTTCTAATTTAATCTAACAAAACCTACTAGCACACCATATTTCATGTTGTGTTCCTGTTTGTGGGCACAATTCTCAAATACATCTCTCTGTTTTAAGGCAATTTTGCCTGAAGCAAAGAGAACAAGGCCTTTCCCAGGACTGTACCCTCATCCTCCTGCAAGCTGATGCTCCAGGTGGGATTTTGGAGATGGCCATAGGCAGCTTGCCAGTCTCACTCTGCTAGCATTGAGTGTCTCATGCCCTTTCCTATTATTCCCTGAGTCGGAATAGGGCTTTTCACTTGTGTAACTCAGGCTGGTTTATTAGCTGTGTCTGCATAATGATCATTTATCTGTTGGGAAGCCAAGACCTAGGGAAATCTATGCCCACATTCTTTCAGCAGGTGAATGGCAGAGTCCCTGAATGTGAGCCCTCATTGAGAGCTCTCCCGCTACGTGCCTCGAAAAATCCCGACTTCTGGATTGCAGAGTGCACGTCTCCTGCAGGCCTTGTAGGGCCCTTGTATCCTATCATAATAGGAAATAGCTGGTTGTATATCTCAGAGTTCAAAAGGGTAAAAAATACCAGGTTTGGCTTTATAAAAGTTGCTGCTTTACTTAGTAACACGTTTCCCTTTGATTTTCACAGTAGGCAATTCTGTGTGGGAATGTTGGAGAGGAAGCCTTTAACATTTAGAAATGCAGGCTGTTCGTCTGACGGCCTGATTGAGATTAGTATCACAGGAAGCAAACTGAAACAATGGCTTTATAATACTGTTTCCATGTTGTGCACAGAACAGTACATGGTATAATTGGAATGCTTAGTAGAAATATTTAATTATTATCATCTTAAATATTTTTCAAGATGTCTCCTAATTCTGCTGGCATAATACATTTTTACCATCGTCACATTCAAATGTTTGGGATAAATTTAGAACTGATCTTTGTTCATTTCAAGTAAAGGTTTTGATCCCATAAAGTTGCTGCTGAAAATAGGCATTCTGATGCTTATCAGTAGTGGAGCTTTTGGATTTGGGATCTTATGTCCTTTACTGTGGTCAGAAAAACTGTTAGCAGTATTTTTCCCATATTATTTTGTAGTATAGCTAGTAAGTAAGGCTAATGCTTTTTGGGGAGCTAACAGATAGCAAAAGAGAAAAAATGGCTTTTGCTGAAGAATGGCTTCCTTGGTTAACAGCTAACATTGTGATAGTTGCTAAGGCTGCCTCAGATATTCTCTTTTTGTCTGAATATGAGGAGGAGAGTCCATTTTAGGAAGACTGTATGCACACTGCCAATAATTTTAAGTGTTTATTTGAACCATGCTGATGCTAAAGGTGTTACAGGAACCAAAACTCTTCAGTACTGTGAGTTTCTCTGTGCCAGGACTACAGACTTTTTAATCAGACTAATCAGGCAAACATAATTTTATTGGCTTGCCTTAATCCCATCCCAATTGTGTGATCACCCGGGTGTCTTTTCTGTGCAGAAATCCAGCAAAGGAAACTGGCTGGGAGTTGTTCTTGTCCAGGCAGACAGCAGCAGAAATGGGGAGGGAACAGGGATACAGACAGGAAGTTGTTTGGGAGAAGGAAGGCCACAAGGAAGCCAGTGTGAAGGTTTCAAGGGAGGGAGACAACAGAGCCGGAAAGCCAGCAGGGAGCAGAAGGGGAAAAAATAGCTTTTCTCTAGGCTTTTAAGGGAGAGGACAGACTGTAGGGAGAAGTGATGTGGGCATTGTTTTTGAATGTCTGGACAAGCTGCATCTAATGTCAGACCATTGTGGCATAAAACAGTGCTTTAAAAATAGCATGTCTACTCGATTGCTTTTATTGCATTGGGAAAATAGTTTTATGCCAACCATGCTGCTAGGGATGAGAGTGAGTCAGGCACTGAGTGCTTCAGCTGCTTGAAGTGATGTCCCCTTTCAGGGAAGGCACACCCAAAGGTCCCATGGGACTCAAAGCCTGGTCTGATGGGGTGCTGTATTCCCAGCATTCAACACTGATGGCTGCAGGACTCCAAGCAAGTTCCTGGGAGCAGCATCTGAATGATCTGGCTAGATACAAACTCTGCAATCAAAACAACACTAACATAAGTGTTTTCTTTATCCAAGATTGCTTGTGCACTTGGAGATAAGAGCTCTTCAGGAAGCTTCAAGTTTAAGAGTAGCTTTTTCTTGATGTATCTAAATTGAAAGCCTTTATTGAACACATTGAAAATATCCCCTTGAACAGGATGTACTTCCCTGTCAAGACAGAAAAAAAAGGGGGGGGGGGGGGGGGAAATCTCTTTTCTTTGATGGAAAACAAGAAACCAGGAAGAGACAAGTCAGTCTCAAAGCTGCTCTCTCTGATGGAGGATGAAGATGCTGTTAGATCTTCCCTAACTTTTGCCTGCTGGTGTCAGGCAGGTTTTGCAACCCTCCTCTGGAGTGGCAGCTGCAGCCTGGTATCAGTTATGCACCATATGTAAGCAACTTACTGGCACTTATAGGAACCAGGATGAGACAAAGCCAGGAAAATTCTGTGCAGGTGATGATGTGACCTCCAGTAGAAACACATTTTATCATTGTCTACCTCTGAACTGACCAGAAAGACCCCTTTGAGTCAGATCAAAGGTGTAGAGAGGAATTATAGGCTGTTTGCTAGGAGGTTGTTTATACCTGCACAGTTATTTCTTTTAAGGAGAAGCCTGATTTTTTAGCCTTCAGACTCATTCCAAGAGGTTGGACTGAAGGAAATGAGCAAACATCTACGGAAAAAGTGTTCTTAAACTTGGGAACAGTGCACATCCCGACAGTGAGGATTAATCAAAGCTTGTTTACAAAAGTTATTTTTAGCATAAAAGGTTATCATAAACATTGCAATAAGCATTTGCCATTACAGTTCAAAGTTTCTTGTCAATGAATAAATTCTATTTGGCAGTTAGAAAATTTGTCAAAATAAATACTTACCAAAATTTAATACAGACTGAGACATGGACTGAAAAATACTGTATCAAAATTCAAGAAGTACTGCATTGGGTCAAAGTGAGCAGTGGATGACCCATCGAGTGTTGGGACATGGGACACCATTGCTCTATTCTGGTTCCACTGTAGCTCTGACAGTCATCCCAGGAAGGCCACAGCAGCAGTTTTACGAGGCCTTTTGACATGATTCAACATCTCCCAGTCTCCCCTAGACAGGGATTCTTCTTCTGTATAGGCTTTCCAGAGTTGCATGAACACAATCTTGGCTGGGCTCCATCAAGTAGCTATAATATGAACAACAATATTACAGCACTTCATTCTGCTGAATGCGCTGTTAATTTAAACTGGCATATTTGCAGCCCAGTCTCCCTGCTATACTGTCATGGTGTCTGAACTGAGGTACTCCCCTTAGATGAGGGGAGGTGGAAAATGTTGTAGGGAACAAAACAGAAACACATCCTTATTTCAAAATTTAGCTTGCAGCTATTTTGAAACGCAATGCTAACAAAAAAAAACCAATCAAACAAAGAAATCCCACCCGCTAAAAATCATTATAAACTGAGTCCCACTGTTACCCTTCCCAAAGACCTGCAAAAACCTGGCAAGTCTACATGAGGTGCTGCTCTCTGGATAAAGTGACCTCAGACCTACTGGAAACACAAGGCTGAAGTTCTGCTCTCATTTTCTGCTCTCACCTCCTTATGCTAACTTCCCACTTCCCTTTGGTCCCAGCTTTCTCAAATATTTTCCATCTGAAGCTGAATTTTCTTACACTAATGCTCCAGTTCAGCACCAAGGTAAATTAATGAAGACAATTTAAAGCAAAGTGAAAAACAGTAGGGATTTCAGGTAGGAGCTTGCAGTAGCCATGCCATTATTCGTTTTGCAGCTGCAAAATAGATTCTTTCTTAAACAAACCAGATTTTTGCTAGTGGCAGTGACTGAAGCGCTTCTGATGTATCACTCTCCTAAAGTGTGTATATCCTTTGTGTATTAGTAGCTAGTGTCTTCCTCAGGAGAAAGGGAACGTGCTCTAATGCTGACACTGCAGCCATAGGAGGGACTCCTATTTATTATTTATATTACTATAATTATACCAAGTTACCTGATACAGGGCATACCAGGGCACCACAGTGCAGCCCGGCATATTTCTTTGCTGCAGACTTGGGATCCTCAGGTAGCTGATCTGCTTCAGTGGGTGAGCACAGATGACACCTTCTGGGGCTCTGTTTGCAAAGGACCTGGAAACAGTCGAAGACATGAGCACCTTTGGTGTGTTCCCCAGTGCTGGAGCTGCAGTGGGTAGGCTGCTGTGGGGACAGGCAAGGGATAGGTGGGCACCAGCAGCACAGTGGCTCTGGAGGTACTTGGCCTCCACCTTTCTGTGCCTGATAGCGCCTGCAGGTTCCTCACCTTTGAAACGTGAGCACGCCCTATTAAGTACTACAAGAAACCCATATCTGCCAGCTCCCCTTTCCTGCTGCAGCCAGAGTGCTGAGGAGAAAGGAGGGGGTGCAGTGGGCTTTACTGAGTTACCAGGGAGGCTGGAGTGTGTCTGCAAAACACCTTGGTCCTGCTTTTGGGTTAGGTTAGATGGGGTGCACAGCAGCACAAACAAATCTTCTTTCCCTCCTCTCTGCCCACATCACAGATGCCTCCAGCTGGACAAAGATAATTTTAATAAAAACAGTGTACTCTGATCCTACAAACCCCTGTGACCACATGCTTTAAAGCTGACTGTATCTTTAAGTGCTGTGCTCAGCTTGGACCTTAAGGGTTTGAACCTGCAGCCCCGATGTGAGTGATCCATGTCCTCTGTGTGTGTTTGTATAAGTAATATAATTTATATACAGGGAAAAGCAAACTTAATCATCTGATAATACAAGTAAAGTGTTTGTCTTTCACTGTTGGAGGCATTTAAGAATACAAATGCTTTGAATAGTCTTCCTGCCTTTGAATGGTCATGTTTTGTTAATGCAAACTTAATGAGCTGGGAAAAAAAATGGAAAGGAGGGTCTGGGGTTAGAGCTGAAAAGTCATTTTTTTCTCTGAACCCACACTTGGCTGATTGTCTTGGGCTATAGCCATGATCCCTGCTGAATAAACCATTTGTTTGCTTCCGGAAAAGTAAAAAAAGACCCTTGACATTCTTTACGCAGCAGAAACAAGCTTGGGAGCAGATGGTCACTTACCTCTTTTTTTTTTTTTTCTTTTTCCTTTCCTAAATGTCATTTTGGTCAAAGTGCATACTATTCAAATATATTATTGTATATTTTCTGTATTTTAAATGCTAGTCCTGATGCAATTTCCTGAAGTCATTTGCTTTGTACTGAGGAGGAACTGGCCCCTGCATGTGTAGCCTGAATTGCAGTGCAAGGATGTGAAATGAAAATCCCCAGCCTGTGCTGGACATCCCCAGAGAGCGCCCTCTCTTCCCCGCTGCCAGTCTTGTTGAGGGGCAAAGGGTGATAAACCAAGTGCTCTCCACAGCTCTGGGGCTGAGTCCATTTCTTCCCTTGTGAGCACGATGCGTGATGGGCTGCTGCCAGGTGTGGAAACCCAGGACACCAGGAGTATTCTCTGTCTGCTCTGGGGCGCCCTGACCCCCAGGGGAGCACTGACTTTGACCCTCATTTATGGAGAAAGTTTCCTAAACTCCAGAATAGACTAGAATCCACAGAAGTGTGAAATAGATTATAGAGAGTAGTGTAGATGCATCACTTAGGTGGGAAATTTAGGTTTTGGGATTTTTAGTATGTTGTGGATGGAAGCAAGATGGAGGGCACAGGGTGTCATCCTGGGTTTCTTCTTCATGCTGCTTCTTCTTCCTTCTTCTTCATGGGTTTGGGTGGCATTTTGTAATTGGGCAGAAAAGTCCTCATTGTGGGCTCTTTGGGATCAGTTATTGGGTTAAAAGGGAAAATAATCTAGATGTCAGCTCTTAATTGGATAGTTTAGTCTTAAAAGACCTTGTAACAAGAGATTGTTGGCCATTTTGTGCCTTCTAATGTAAAGCTGCCCAACTCACAGTAGTGAGACTGTTTTACTGATAAGAAATAATCAACACCTGAGTCTGAAGATGAACTACTGTCTCAAGTGCCTTCAGTCCAGACCCCGAGAAACTGACAACTGGTACTGCCACAGCCAAGGAGGGATGTTGAGGAACAGGAGGATGCAGCAGCAGCAGCAGGTAGCATTGTTTTTGTCACCACTTACCTGTTCCAAACAGTGCTTGCTGGGTTCTGCATTGCAACTGCTCATCCCTCTTGGTTCGCTTGCAGTCCGTCCTCAGGCACTACCAGCTGCAGTTCCAGGAGCTGTACAAATCAAACTAATCCTTTAATCATCACTCATTAGTGCTTCAAAGTAAAAACTGCATTCGTTTGGCTCGGCCTCTTCCCTACTCAAAAAAGCAACAAACCCAAACCATGTAATGTTTTACAAAGCAATGCCCTAGTCCTGCTTCTAGACTTCTTGCAAAATGAGTATTTCAACAAGAAACATGAAGGAATATGATCAATGTGCTGTTTCATTGAGGAAAAGAACAAAAATTAATGACTTTTCTCAAGTGCTAACAGTATGTCTAGTACAGAACAAACTGAGCTGAAATTGCAACATTAAACCATCAAAGGAGAGCAACTACTCCAAGGAATTTGTTTGTGTCCCTTCTTGCAAGTAAGGCTGATGCAATTATGCTTGGAGCCTCTGGACGGCAAAATTGGTGGTGGGCTCAGCCTGGAGCACTCTTGTGCCACCAGGAAGGAGCACAGAGAGCAGAATCACTTCAGCTCTTCTCTCATCATCCTTGCTGCCATGGGCTCTAGGGCACCTTTGATCTGCCCATGGCCCTATATCTTGGAGTTGGTTATTCCTCCTTCTGAGACAATAAGGCGGGATTTTTTCTTCTTTTACTTGCTTTTTCCCTTCAAAATCAGAGCATTACCATGATATTTGCAGTGACTGATCACAAATGTGCAGGCTAACTGACAAAACTGTAAAGATAAGCTTACCACAGCACGTTTGAGGTACACAGACCAGATACAATATCTGTAAGAGGTTTTGTAAAACATAATTCCAGAAGTTTCACATAAAACATACCAAGAAATTAATGGACCAGCTCCTACACAGAAATTTTTCGATACTAGCTGCCTGCATGTCATTCCCTGACAGCTTCTTATTCATAGAGCTGAAACATGCTTAAACACATAGAAGGGAAAATGGGCATTTGTGACTGGATCAGGAGAAGCAGTGGTTGCCCCCTCTCCCTGTGTCTGCAGTTCTGCCACGTGCTGCCTCCCCTGGCACTGGATGAGCCCTGCGGAGCGCACACGACGAGGGCATCACAGTGCCATCGACTGTCACTACACTGCAGCCAGAAGGTACCAGGAACGTGAATAACCAAAAGAAAAATAGCTGTAATAAATATTCTAGCACAGCTTTAGGTTTCAGCTGAACAGTGACATATCTTTCTCAGAAATTAGTAAGGTGCACTGGGTTCATGAATCTGCACAGGCAAGCATCTAGGACGTAAGCAGAGTCTGAGGCTGTCCTTGCAGGATAAGGGAAGTGTGGGTGGGTGACGAAGCTTGGCAGACTTTAGTGGAGTGAGGCATAGGAAGTCTTGAGGTCTGCAGATGAAAAAGCAGGTATCAGTGAGATGGATGTGTGGTTTTCCAAGGAATACTGAGATGGGATATGGGATGGGATGACAAAGAGATTTCACCCAGAATGACTTCAAGGGAGCAGTTTTTTACTTTTTCTATCCAAGCGGTGTTAATAGATGTGTCTGTACTGAGTGAGGAGGTCTGTTTGGGCATGTTTTGTAGGAACTGTATTTCAACTTCTTAGAAAGCCTGACCTGATGGAAGAGTCCTGTTAGGTGTTTGTTAGGGATGCACAGATTTATGTACCTTCTGTAGGGCTTGCCCTCTACCTGGTGCCTGTTAAGAGGTACAAATGCTGGGAGTGGGCAAGAGAACATGCACAAAGAAGATGCACTTCAACCATCTGCATCTGCAGGTGTTAGTGACTGAAAACACATCTTGCAGAAACATGCTAAAGGTGAAGAGAGGGTCTTACATTTGCCAAAACATTTAGAAAAGTATCTCCTGCCTTTCTAGTGATAAGGACATCCTTTTCATATGCTGTTGTGAAGGCCCCACCAGAAGAGATTTGTTAAAAGGAAATTTTAACAGCAGAAAAATATTTTTTTGCCTTGTAACCTGATGTACTTGCATTGAAAACGGCTGGCTGGGGTGCTGAAAGCTTTAAATGCTTTTTTTCTTTTTTTTTCTCAGTATGTGCTGACAATGAGAATGAACTAGAGGCAGACCAGCAGATGGACAACTTGTACCTGAAAGCTTTGGAGGGATTTATTGCTGTGGTGACACAAGATGGAGATATGATCTTTTTGTCTGAGAATGTCAACAAATATATGGGTCTTACCCAGGTAACTTGTTCCCTTACACTTTCCTCTCTTTGTAATACACGTCATAGAAAGAACTCTTATTTCTAAATGCAGAAAACCCACCTGTGTGTCACTGCAAGAAAGACTGGAAATAAAGTCTTATTTCTCAGGCAGGTACCCTGCACAGCAGACTACATGGGTTCCCTCTCCCTTCCTATCTAGTTGTAGTGTCTTTGGTGACTGCAGAGTTGCCTTCCTACATCTTACTAGGGAGATGAGAAGGCATTTATTCTACTTGTGCCTTAGACTATGGGACAAAGGGGATAGAGCTGCTCTTTTGGGTTCCCCCTTTTCTGCTTTGTGGATTGAGAGTTTTGTCCTGTGCCGAAAATAACAAGAGGTGTTGACTCTTAACTGCACTCTGCAAATTCAAAGACAAGAGAATCATTCTGGGGAGAAAATGAGGAGTTATGCAGGGGATAAACAAAGGGAGGGTCATGGGATTTGTGTCTGTGAGCATCCTGTCGATGCACTTGGTTCTAGTGACCGGTTTCATTTCAATTGTATTTAAAAAAGATAAATATTTTCAGTTGCTTTGATTTGCTATGTGTAGCTCTTACTTTCACACAGGTGGAACTCACTGGACACAGCATTTTTGACTTCACTCATCCATGTGACCATGAGGAAATTCGAGAGAATCTGAGTCTGAAAAATGGTAATAATGAAAATACAAAAGTCCTTGTTTGTTTTTGAAATAACCAAATGAAGTAAATGGTTAGCAAAAGAGATCTGTTCATCATGATAAAAGGAATTTTCATTCCTACAGAGATCATTAACTGCTATTCAGTGCTTCACAGATTCATTTTGTTTTGCCAAATACTGCTTAAATATGATAGTACCAAGAAACTGTTTGTTTAGTATTTTCCAGTCATCAAGTTTAGACAGGTATCATGCTTTCAGTTGTAACACTGTGGAAAGATTGATGTGCAGCAAGCTAAAACATAGGTTTAAAATGCACAAAGTCCTATTTAAGTTCTGCTTAAAGTTTTACATCTGAGCTCTACAAACTGCTCTGCAATGGTCCAAGCATCTTTGATGGTCTCTGCAGGTAAATGATCTGATAATTGGTTTGTTATTTCTGTTGAATCCTTCATGGTTATAAGTTATAAGAAGAAATCAAGGAAAATGAGAAAAGTAATTTTTCTCTTCCATATACAGGTCCAGGCTTTGGAAAGAAAAGCAAAGAGATGTCAACTGAGCGTGATTTCTTCATGAGGATGAAATGCACTGTTACCAACAGAGGCAGAACTGTTAACCTCAAGTCTGCCACATGGAAGGTACAATATTTGAGCCAAATTAAGTGGGTTTGATTTTATTAGGCATTTTGATGTGGAGAGAAAGTACATCCTAAGTTTGTTTCTTGTTATTTCAGGTTTTGCACTGCACCGGACAAGTTAAAGTGTATAACACTTGCCCTCCTCACACTCTGTGTGGGTATAAGGAGCCTCTTCTCACCTGCCTTATAATAATGTGTGAGCCTATTCAGCACCCTTCAAACATCGATATCCCCCTGGACAGCAAGACCTTCCTGAGTCGCCACAGCATGGACATGAAATTCACCTACTGTGATGACAGGTATACTCCACTGACTTTTCCTTTCCAGAGGTGTTTTTATCTTCTTGAATAAAACAAGCAATTCTTCCAAATGTCTTGGGTGGCCCAGAAGAAAATTCAGCCTGTTACCAAAACGGCTATTTAGTGGCTCGCTTAATCTACCTCAAAAGTTTCAGTTTGGTTGAAACTGTATTCCTGCTGTATTTCCTCATCCTGCTAAGTGAGGAATTCAGTTTTACTGGCAGAAGATGGGGAAACTTGGAGTCACAAATGTCAGCTTCTTGGGGTTTAACAAACTGAAGGGTATGCAGGATTCCTGTTCCCATGTTTTAGAGCGCAAGTCCCAGGGCACGCCGTACGGACCTTAGTCAAGGACTGTTTTACGGTTGGTTTGGCCCAGGATGCTGTTATCAGTTAGCTGGCAAGTGCTTTATGCTCTACATTAACCAAGAATTGCCAAGGCATCCAGAGTACCTGCTGCTCTGAAATGGAGTTGCAGCCTCTTGCTCAATGAAAAGCAAACAGCCTTTATTGGTTATCTCCCTGCGCCTTTTAGTGACGAAATGAAGGGGAGGGGAGGACCTTGGATCAGGCAAGGGGCTTGTCCTCTGCTCCCCACACTTCACTCTTGAGTGGGAAAAATGGAGATCCCTCTAGTCTCCACCTGCCTGATTTGTTCTGGGATCTCCATAGCACTTCATGCCATCTCCCTGCCTGTGTACTGTGATGACTATCTTCTGTGCATGCAAGCAAGCAAGCCAGAGATCCCTTCCCATGAAGTGTCTTCCTGTCCCCCATTTGCCCAGAAAGTCCTGTCTTTATTGCTATGGATTTGGGTTTTGTTTGGGTTTTTTTAAAGTTTATGAGGTAATCCCTGAATTTAAGATAAACTTTTCTGCCTAAAGAAATTGCTCTTCTGAAATTCAGAGATGCTAGGAACCTCTGAGGACTGGAGGGTTATCAGTGAGATTATACACATGCTTGCAACTTACGCAGAAACTCACAGGACCAACATCTTTTTGGTTTCTTCAACCTTCAAAGGTTTTTTTAAACTTTGCTAAGTAAGATTATTTTTTTAAACAATGTGATGAAGCAGCCTTATAAACTTGCAGTGTTAGCAGCTGGGGATGAAAGCAAGATTGCAAGAGTGAAACTTGTGACTGACCTTCTGAACTCTCTAAGAACTGTGCAGCAAGTAACTAGAAACGGTCTCTGATGTAATCACAATGAGACTTTTCCCTTTGTTAATATTTTCAGCATGAAAATAGTGACATATCAATAGGATTTTGCTGCTGGGAGGGAGTGACCCAATATGATAGTGACTCATTGTTAAAAGCAATGTGCTCAGAATTACTGGGGCCATTCAGTGGCAGGCTGCAGGAGCGTAGCAGAGGATTTTACTTTATTGCAGCGTTCACATGTCTCTGCAAGACTTAATGCCTAAGCCATTATAAATGAGAATTAGAGGGACTGATGCTGTCCCATTAAAGATACACAGGCTTATTTTAAAAATAATGATATATTAGGCCTTGTCTTAAATAGTATGCATTTCATTTACAGGGAAGATGTTTCACGTGGCAGTGAAATACAACAGCTTCCTCTGGAGGATTAAACTTGTAGGGATTTCTCCCTGGCCCCTGCTTCCCTCCCAGAGGGATGCTGATTTCTCTCCAGCAGGCGACACATCTCTAGACACATAAATATGCAAAACACTCAGCTGTTCTTATCAAATTCAGTGCTGCTACACAGATTGCATTGAAGGAGCAGCTTATGCCAAGAATGTAAATCCAGGCTGGGGAGTGGAGGAGGGAAAGCAGCATGTGCCAGTCAGGTGCCTGAACTCATTTCTACGTACTCTGTCCTTTCTGCAGCAATGCAGCAGGGCTGACACAGCTCATTGCTCCATAAGGGACAGTGTCCTTCCAGTTTAGGGCTGCTATCATGGAGGGCAGCGTGCCTCCTCTACCAGGCTTCTGCAGTGGTCCTGGTATCCTCCATGCAGTTCATCTGGTGTGGACAGGTCTGCTTCCAGAGAGCATTAAGTTTTTGTTTTCAAAGCACTCAGTCAAAGAGACTCTCGGATTTCTGAGTATAATCTCCTTAGGAAAGCTCATTGTCTGTCACAAAGCAACGTACAAAATATAGGCTGGCTACCTTACAGCATTTTGTGACAAAAACTAGTTGCCTTTCCTTTAGGAGGGTATAGGTTAGATGTAATATGAAGCAGGCAAGACTGGTCATCATTTAAAACATGTGAGACAGTAGCCCATATAATTTGCCTTCCAAAAATAAATTATGTATGTGGGCCTATGACTTGCCAGTGGTTAGGTGGGACATGTTTGTATTCTTAAAACAGTTTTTGCAAGGTGATGAGCCTGTAGAGAAAGGTTCGTGGATATGAATAATAAATAAGGGTTGTTCTCTTAAATGCTTGCTTCAGCCATTTCTGGAGAGTGATTTAAAACTGTTCCCTTGCTCCACTTATCTTGGCTAAGTGGTTTACAGGAAGGATTATTTTAGCTGTAATACAGAAATGCTGATCAGTGGTACAATTTAATAATCCAAGTGAGGGTTTAGTTCAGCTGTACAATGCTTTTGTGTCAGGAAGGATTTCCAGTGAGGGTGTTTTAGTCAGAAAAAAAGTCATGTCTTTGTACAAAGCCAATTTTGTTACCTTGGTGGCACTGGCACTTATTTTGAAGGCACGGCTTGCTGTGGGGGATCATATGTCCCTGATTACTAGAAACCAAATTATTATACAACCTTTTCTTCTTTTTCTTGACTGGGACATTTTAATGGTAGAGTTGAAGAAGACAAAAGGGGCAGTGGAGGATATGTGGGGATTCAGAATAGGATGGTGCAGGAAGATGCAATGCCATAGCATTGCCATCCCATATCAGTATTCATGTGGGACCCAGACTGTGCCCAACTGAGAGGAAATTGAGTTTTACTGTGTTTCCAGTTATGTCCCAATAAATAAGAAATATGCAGGCACGGGACTTTGGATGAGGATTTAAGTCAATTTGCCATTTGACCTAAACTTGGAGAATATTTTTAAGTTAAATGGGAACGCAGGGAAGCATTTGAATGAACCTCCTGTCCTTTCATTCCTGCTCAGGGGAAAATGCAGTATGGGGACGAGTGAAGTGGTCATATGTGAACCCAAAGATCCACATTTGACAAAACTGACTTCTGGTATATGTCATATTTAAGTGTAAAATGTGACCTACTTCTTTTGTTAATAACAAAACCTTGATTCAGGTAGACAAAATGAGTGGGTGTGACAGTCCTGGTGAAGATTTTCATGTACACATGTAGGTTATTTTTGCCTTACAGGGCAGATACACCTGACCAGGTCATCCATCCTGCTCAGTAGTGGCCAGGGGTTCCAGGATTTTGCATTTTGGTTTTTTAGTTTGGTTTTTTTTTTTGTTTTTTTTTTTTTTTCCATTGGCTAGGGTTAGAGTAGAAGCAGCCATGAATATTTTCGAGAGGAAATGTGGTTAGTTGGCAAGACTGCCCCACTGCCTGCTCTAGCAGGCTGACAGAGTGTTTTACCCCAGGCATAGTGTCTGTGTTCGGCTTTATTATTTTTTCTCTCTTTTTTTAAACTAATTGTGCTTTAAGTATAACTTTGTTTTGTTTGTTCCTCTCAAGACGAATTTAACTTCAATAACTTGGTAACAGTTTGAATACAGAAAGACTTTGTTAAGAGATCCACACTCTCACACACACAGTCTGCACAGGGCCCAATGAATATACACCCAGCTATTTTTTATAAGCAGTAAACATTAAAACAGTCTTTCACAGAGCTTGACTTCTCAGGCCTGATGGTTCTTACCATACTATTTTAACTCAAGAAGTGGTATACAATAAAAAGCTCTGTGTCCTATAAAGGGACAGAAAAGCACAATTTTAAGAAAAACAAAAATACTGAACTAGCTCATCTTGTAGGAAATGCAGCCTCGAAGCAGTGGGTTTTGATTGCTTTGCCATGTTTCAAAGAGATAAAATTGGGCAAAATTGTACAAACCTAGAAATAGGAGTCAGATCACTTGTTTCTTAATTGTGTACCCTAAGCACAAAATTTGCCCTTATTCCGTGTCCCAAAAATTCAATATTAAGATACTTCTATATATTGTATATTTAAGGGAAACTGAAATAGTGCTCACAATATCCTTGAGTAGTGGCAGCTGGGACAGATGTCCTACTGCAGGTGGCTATTGCCCACCTCTTCACTATGTTTTCTGAGATCTTGACCTCTGTACATCATGATGACAAGTTTAGCTCAGAAAACTTAATTGCCAGTCTGGCAAAAATTAAGATTCCCCCAAAGGTATTTGTGTTCTCAGAAACAAGTTAGTAACAGGAAAATAAGCAGCCTCACCACCCACATGTCATCTTCAACAAAAAATTATTATCTTACTAATGAGCATTCTACGGATTCAATGGAAACACAAAGCCTACCATGACAGGAATGCCATCCAAAACCACCATACAGTTTGCTTTCTAATTTTGTTATCCCACAGCTTGCACAAAGAGCAATTTTCTGTCCGGTGTCTAAACAAAAGTAGAAGTTTTGTGCCTGAACTCAGTTGTGTAAATGATCCTTTGGTATTACGGGATGTAGACATATTCCTGATTTTCTTAGCTGTGTACTCCTCCTTCCCATAGCTCCATGGGATGCCTTTTCCTTTGCATTTAGTCCTCTCTGTGTTCACTTGGCATTTTGTGTTGCTAAGAGGCTCCTGTGGAGAGTACAAGAAGTTTAGCAGGTGCATCTCCCTGGCAAACCTCAGAGTAAGGCTCAGGTGCGGTTTGCAAGGATCTGTGCTAAAGCACTTGCTGCCTCCTGGCCCAGGCTCTTGGCTTTGCCCAGTCTTCTTCCACACACATCTTGGGAGAGCCACAGGATGGGTGTGATGGATAAAGGGATAGCTGCCCACTTCAACCCTGGTGCATAATGTGGCATGAAATACACTAACCTGATTTCCAGCCCTGCACAGCCTGCAGCCTACAAGATTTTTTTTAAGCTTTTCAGGGTCAGCAGCACTGTGGGAGCAATAAAGGAGGGTGTGAACTGCCAATTTATGCACCCAAAACTAATAGAGATAACAACTATTGAAGAGAGAGTGGTTTTTTATAAAATAGTGGTATTTAAAAATGTATTTAGGAAACACTGCCAGCCAGTTTTATGGGGGTTTTATAAGCAAGAAAATGGAACATTCTGCAATTTTTTAAAATCATGTCAATTGGAGGAGTCTTCAAAGAGAAGTGGAATGAATCTCAATAGTATTAACAGATGAACAGAGCAGTCAATGAGAGCATAGGGGCTGCTTAGCTACGTATTATTATTATGTTTTAAAGTAACTATTTTAGTACAATTACTCCTCATTAGTATTTCACTGTTACCAGGCATGGGCTTAAAACTTAGCCAGTGTTGTGCGGTTGTAGGTAATTTTTTGCTATCCTATTTTTATGTTTTCATGTAATATGTAGTTGCTTGTAGTAAAAAGATACTACCACCACTTGCTAACTTCCATCCAAGATTACATTAGATCTAATTAGATTTGACATTGTCACAGCAGGATTGCACCACAAGTCATTCTGTGCCATGGAATGACAAGAAGAGTAATTTTATAGTGAGGGTGCTCATTATGGATAGCAAGGAGCAGTTTGAGAAGGGGAATTACAGGACTGGAATATCAGCCTGTTGTAATTTGTATTTTTTGTTTGCTATCTTAGTTCCACTGCTGACTTCCACAAAGGCTGTAATGTGGGTTTGGATTTGCACTGGTGCTGCTGGCTACACGGTGCTTCTGTTTTTTCCCCATTATCTTCATTTTGTTTTCCTTCTCCCTGCTCAACCCCCACTTGGCTCTCAGCTCCCAGCGACTGCATTAAGAATAAATACTCAACTTCTTGAATTTTAAAATCCTTCCCTTTGCAGTGAGCTCCAAACTAACTGGAATGGCTTTATGGTATTCAGCCATTATATAGCTAAAGGCCAGAGTTTCTGATATTAAAGACCATGTTATTTACACTGGTCCTGGCAAAAGCCTCTGGTCACTTACACCAGTGTGTCCAGCTGGTTGTGTAAAGGCAAGCAGCAACTGTATTTTGTGAGCCTTAGTTTTATTAGGGCTCCTTCAGTATTTGCTGTTTTCTCATGATGATTCAGCTTTGATGGCCAGTTCACTGGGAGAAGTACTTTTCAATAAGAAAGAAAAAACAACTGTGGTTTCAGAAAAAAGGTTAGATTTGAGTGGGATGCAATTTAAAAGCTCAGAAGCTTGTCAGTGAAGAGAGTAAAAAAAGTCTTTGAAACCTGGATTCAAACCTTTCCCCTTTGTTGGTCTAATTTTAAATGTAAATAAAACTGGAAACACAAACAGAAGAGTAAGTTTTTGAAGAGAACCTAATACAAGCTACAGCTTTTGCTCATCTGAAGTTTTATAAACCCAGGTTCATTCCAGGAAATCAGGACAGAGAATAGTTTTCAGAGTGACAAAACCAAGGTGTCCTGGGGCTATGAGCTGTAGAGTTCTGTGGAGGTGGAGGCAGGGAAAAGCTGACTCAATACCTTGGCTTTCAAGCCATACACAAAATAGCCCCATCTTATGTGCCTTCCTTGCTGCAGGGGGATCCAGGAGATGAATGCCATGCTCTTGCTCTGTTTGTTTTACCGTATTTACATGTCTGTCTTGTAAAGACATGCTTGTGTCTAGAGGGCCAAAGCTGTCCTTCCAGGGAGTACACAAACCTGAGGATGTCTCTTAAAAGTAGCAACAGCACAAATCAAATGTGGTAAAGCCATTCTGAGAGAGTGGCATAAAACCTGGGCTCTGCCACTGAAAGCTGTGAAGTGCTGAAAGATGTGACCATTCCTTGCAAACCTCCCAGCTTCTAAAGGTTTATGACAGCATTACAATTAGTTTGTATGCTGCTGTTCTCTGTATTACAGATTATTGTAAGAATTTCAGAGGTAGGAAGATGCAGCGAAGAGTGTCACTGTCTTGTAAACCAGAAGATAATCTTGGCTTTTGAATTAATTTTTATGTACTTTATTTTTAACTTACCGTGTTTCCTGTAAAGCTGTGTGTGATGGTATTTCCAATAGAAATAAAGCATTTTTCTTCCACCCCCCTCATTAGAGAAAATCATCTGCACAGTTTCATGACCTATTTTCATTGATTCAGGAACTTGTGAGAACTCCAGCCTTGCCTCAAAAAGACTCTGAAGAAAAGGTCTAGCTTTTGAGATCATAGCTTTCTTTGTGTAAAATCCTACTTAGTTTGTGGTTACTTAGTCACCCAAGTAACCTAATCCATATGCCAGAGTTTTCAAATGATTGAGAAAAGACTAAGTAGCATTTTTTTTCCTTTTAAGTGCCCATAATTTCTCACCTGGCATTTTTATTTATTAAAAGCAGTGCCCAAAACTTTTGTGTATTTTTTTTTAATGTACACATACTTTTAAACCTGGTGGCACCAACCACTACCCCCCTCACACGTATTTGATTTTGAATGGTGGTTGTTGGGAGTTTCTGCATGTAGTGGGCAGCTTGAAAACTTTGTCAGTAACAAAAGTTGATACCTTCTATTAGAGACAGCATGCAATAGGCATAGGAGAATTTGCAGTGCATGCACTGACATCCTTAGGAATTTTTGTTCCAGTAGTAGGACAAGGCAGTTTATTCTGAACACGGAGATATTTCAGAATGTGATCAGAAGTCCTCTATAGCTCCTCATGTGTTTGGAAGCTTAGAATTTCTCGTTTTGCTTTTTTAATTCTGTTACTTTGAAGACTTGAGCTGATACTGCCCTGCACATGTGAGCATAAGACTACAGTGACCTGAATTTAAAATACTTGCTTTTTTTTTCTTGAACAAGAATAACAGAGTTGATTGGATATCATCCAGAGGAGCTGCTGGGTCGTTCAGCATATGAGTTCTACCATGCCTTGGACTCGGAGAGTATGACAAAGAGTCATCAGAACTGTAAGTCACTTTCTTATTTTTCTTTGTTGTTTGCATGTCAAGCATAAATTGCGGGTCCCTCAATACATAGTTGAAAATACAAGTGCATCTTGTGTGCAGATACTCTCAAGAGCAGTATTTACACCAGGTAACTGTGCTTGTCTAGCTGAAATCTGCTGCTGGTCCTTCCAGAGGGTCTGGGTTCTGCCATAATTAAAACTAAACTTGGATGTTAGAGGGAAGAATCACTGTCTCTCTAAGGTACAGTGCAAGGTTCAGCTATAAATTTTAAAATCTGAGTTAGGCAGTTCTAGCCAGTGAGAAGGGCATTTCCGGTAGCCAAGAAAATTGGGATTGTTCAAAAAGGAAAGAGAAGATATTTGTTGGGGTGACCTAAATGTGGCCTTCCAGTACCTGAAGGGAGCCTACAGGAAGAATGGAGAGGGACTGTTTACAAGGGCATGTTGTGACAGGACAAGATGGAATGGCTTCAAACCAACAGAGGGTGGGTTTACATGAGATATTAGGAATAAAGTCTTTAGTATCAAGGTGGTGAGGCACTGGAACAGGTTGCCCAGAGAGGCTGTGGCTGCCCCATCCCTGGGAGAGCTCCAGGCCAGCTTGGATGGGGCTCAGAGTAACCTGGTTTAGTGGAGGGTGTCCCTGCCTATGGCAGGGGCTGGAACTAGATGATCTCTAAGGTTCCTTAAAGATCCCGAGCCATTCTATGATTATCTTTCTCATGTGGTGTTGGACTCAGCAGACGGAACTAAAGGGAAATAGTAAGAGCTTATTGCAGTGGTTTTTTTGAATGTCTCTCTTTTGCTACCAAACAACAACTATCTTCTCCATCCAGAGTAGATGTGCAAGGAGATTGCTTAAAGGGATATTCATTATACAAATAATTCCTTCTGCCAGGAACAGCTACTTCTTGTTATGCCTATGGGAACTGCCAGTTTTAGCTATTCTTCAAGTAAAGTATCTGAATTATTCTGGGAGCACACACAATTTCCATCTCTTTCACATCAGGTGTCTTAAGATAACTGGATTTAAATCTTCCTTCAGTCTCTGTCCTTAAGAGTTAGTGCTTTGGCTGGAGACAAGATAGTGCATTAATGTACAAATGACATTTCCCGCCCTTGGCTGTTATGGCCCCCAAACCAGTTTATTGGAGAGTTCTAAGCAGCCCATCACCAAAACCTCTGCAGATGCTCTTTTAATAGAAGCAAAGCAAAGCAGCTAGACTGGAACCTACAAGATCAAAAAACAAACTGCACACACCATTGTAGTTGCTGTGATGAAGGCCTCTGTTCACAGGAAACAGCCCATGACTTAGGTCACACCTATAGGGAATTGGCCACCAAACTTACCACCAGACTTACAGAAAGTATTTCTGTACTTCCCAGAAAAAAAGTTGCTGTAAAGAATAGTTGTCTGACCTTAAGGGGTTAGCTCCAATGGCAAAGATTCAGGACAGTTTTAAGCTGAAATGTTTCTTGAAAAACTGTTTGGCAGTGATGAAAGTTGTGTGCTGTAAACCAGTGTTGATATGAATCATCCTGTTTCCAAAGCTGCTTAAAAGAAAAAAATAGATCAGCCCATACTCTGTGAGAGTTATCTGGGCATGTAATTTTTAAAATTGTTTCTTAGGTAATATGTTAGTGTTTTTACAAATACAAATATTAATAAGTGATATTTATAGATAGGATGTTAATATCCTGTGCTGAGCTATTGAAAGTCATCCTGTGAAATCAGGGGTTATGCTACCCTGGTGCTTTTGAATCGTTGAGTTGGATTTCTAAGAATGGGACACTACTGGGAGGGAATAAAATGGGAGCTGGCAAACCATTTGGTAATGGGAAAGGGAGGGTGAGCAAACCCATCTAGTTAATGAAAAGGGAGCACTGAGTTACTTGTCCATGTAGAGATTTCTGGAGAATTTCTAGTACCCACTGTGACCAGGCATTAATAGATGTTGCTTCTCACTCCAGTAATTCAATTACCCTCATGTGTAATGAGATGCCATTTGTGCCCACTGAAAATGGCCATGTCCTACAAACCTGCTGCAGGGTACAAGGTCTGATCAAGAAGCAGAATGGGGGCAAGAGGAAGTCTTAGAAGGGTGGTGTTACACCAGCAAAAGTCCTCAAGGCACTGCAAGGTTCTAAGGGTTTAGGATCAAACTGTTCCATAGGATTTATGATAGCACCAGGAGCAGCATGGATTATCTTTTTACTGTTGGAAGCACAGAACCAAAGTCTATTGCTGTGATAAATGTGATTTCCCACAACAGAACCATGAGTTTAAAGCACCAGCAAATTTGAGCCCTTTAGTTTTTCTAAGATAAATAGTTTCCGTGTCTTCTCAGACCATCAGGCTTCTTACCAAGTCAGAGAACAACCACAAAGTGACAGCAAGCTGTGACTTGACAAAACACACATAAACCCTTCAAATAGGAAATGCCTGGGTTCCATTATGTGTGCCATTGAGATGCTGTGTAATGCAGGGTAACCAAGCAGGTATAGAGCTTATACAGACCTTGCTCTTCCAAGCATGTGGCTATACAGAACTTACTCATTTTCCCTGGCCACATCCTTTTGTACCTGGAAATAGCCACCTCAAAATTCAAGTTCAGCAGACTTGCATTTATTAAACAATAATTTTTATTAGAAGTGTGCTATGTATAGAGTGTATCTCCTTGCAATTATGCAGTCATCAATTCTGACAGTGCCCCCCAGTTAGCAGGTTCAGCAAGCCTTGCAAGGGAATCATGGTTTTGTGTTCTATTAAATTTGTCCTTGCCTTCCCCCACTCTCTCCACACAAAGATAAGGAATATAATTGGAGACTATTTCATTGACATGTAACTAGTTCTGTAGAGATATAGGTAATGTATACTTTTTAAAAAGTAAAAAAAAAATAAAGAGAGAAGTGAGAAGTTCACTCTGAAGGCAGAACCTTAAATGTAGCATTGATAACAAAGTCAGCAGTTACAAGTGTATTAGTAATTTATGAGATTACCCCCTGGAGGGATTCTGCTGTACTTTATTATATCAGAACATGACATGCTTTGAATAATAATAATAAAAAAGATTAAAGCAGTAAAAAGCTTCTTTGTAATGTAACAGGCGCCTACACTGTGACTCTTATTGATGAGCTGATGATTAGGAAACAGTGTAATTATGTTTCACAAGCAGAGCAGAACAGTCCAGTCACTAAAACACTTTGAAATGAAAGCCTTTTGATTTTGTTCCACCAGAAGTATTTAATCAATAAAAGTAATGTTCTACTTTGTCTAAATAAATTAAATGAAGGATGATTAAATACTCCTAGGAAGAAAACAAACAAACTTCAGAAATAGAAGGATAAACACAGCAACAATTATCTGCAAAACAGTTGTTGTATTTCACAGGGCTGGAGTTGTACATTTGTATGGTGGCAATGTAGGAGAGGCTGACAATAGCTAGCTTCTTTTAATGGCCACACTCACAAGAAATTTTTCTGTAAAAAGACTGTGGTATCAATTTTCCAGTCCTCCTGAGTCAAATTGCATTATTTCTACGGCATTAGTTTGATGGCATACTTCTTTTGGATGTAAAAGATGTTTAAAAGGAAAGGTTGCTAATGCATGGTCAAAGGTTTTGTTCAGCCAGTTCCCGCTTCTGCTGCTATTCAGTGTGACTATGTCTGCTTACAAGTACAAGCTCTTATTAGTGCAAGTACTGCTTGTCTACTCCAGCCCGCATTTTTTTGCCATTGATTGATTTTATTTTTCCTTCACTGACAGCTTTGAATTACAACAGACAGGACATCATAAAACCTTACATCTCAGAAGTCCAAAGCTCCACACTGAAAACCTGCTCTCTGCAAATATTGCAAAATATTGGGGGATAGCAGGGCGACAGATTTCATCCTTCAAACATTTAGAAGCTTTAAACCCAAGTTGTACTTTTGTCAGTTTAAAGTTTGAGAAACACAGGATAGTTCAGAAAAACAGAGTTAAATGAACATTACTTGATTTGGTCATGTGGGTCTTGGTTTCTTCTAGGCTGCTAATTCCAAGCTCTTGCTTGGAACAGCACAGTTCAACCAGAGGGAAAAATACCTCTGATAGTTCAGCTTTTTTTTTCCTCTAGACAAAGCAGTTATCTTTACTATTCTTATTTATTCTTATTCTTTTGATACCTTTTTAAGGGTGATAGTAAGATAGACTACCATAAGGTCTTAATTTTTAAAAAATCTTACTGAATATAGCTTTTAAATCACCTGATTTTTGTATTTATTGATTACCTAAATAAGGAAACTATAGTTTCCTCAACAAATTCACTTTTCTACAGATCAATTACCAAGACACTCCTACAACGGGGACTCAAGAAACATGCAGTCAGCAGGCATTATTTTGGGAGTTGAGATATTATATTAAATTTTTTTAATTCCACATTCTGATCTGAAGATTCAGACCATCTCAAAACTCAAATGCCAGAATTCAAATTTTCAGTCTTGAGTAGAAGCCTCAAATGAACAGCCCCTTTCATGTCTAAAATGGATGAAATTTCCCAAAGTTAAGCACATCCCTTGTCCACAAACGCTTCAGTGCACATCTGCGTAATGAAAGCTCAGAAGCGGGTGTATTTAAAACAAGTGTTACACATTGTGTATTCCTGTCCTGATGCATTATTTATATCTCTGCCCCCTTTTCTCAGTGTGTACAAAAGGTCAAGTGGTGACGGGCCAGTACCGTATGCTGGCCAAGCACGGGGGATACGTATGGCTGGAGACCCAGGGAACGGTGATTTACAATACCCGAAATCTGCAGCCCCAGTGCATCGTCTGCGTCAACTACGTGCTCAGGTGGGTTCAGGGCACACACGTGTGCATTCACGTGCTGCAAAAGCGCAATATTTGCAGGAACTTTTCAAGGGTCTATTTATTCAACGTTGTTGTTCCGAAATCAGTTTAGTCATGTTTGTTCAGTCTTGTTTACTGATGTTAGACATCGATGAAAAATGTGGCGTGCCTGTTCCCATAGGCGCTGTTGAAATACACCACAGCCTTTCTGCTTTGCAGAGCGGCTGCTGTGCTCGTACAGCAGAGTGTATGATCTGCACTGAAGATTTTATTGTGCAATACAACTGCTCATGTGTTTTGTTTTTCTAATGCTGAGACCAAGAGATAAAACTAAGTAGTAACTCTGTCGTATGTTGCTAGGAGAAGCTGTTTACAGCCTTAAAAATCAGGACCAATCAGAAGTTTTGCCTTCATTTGGCAAAACTCAAGTTTTTTTGCTCCTAGTTGGGGCCAAAATAGGAAATACTTATTTGAGTGATAGTCTGGGTCATTACAGCCTCAACTACATCCCTTTAAAAAGCAGAGCAACAAAGCCCTGAGTATTCCCACAGAAGTCCTGACCACACTCTCTGCGTCATCCGAAATGGTGGTGCTCAGCAACACTGGAACTGTGCCTCGCCTGTCGAGAGCCTGGCACGCAACCGAGAGGCCGAAGTGCTCCTATAGCCCCAGCTTGTGCTGCCTACTTTATCCACATCTTTCATCTTTATGGTACAAAATGCCTAAAACCTGTCCTCTCCTTAGTGAAATTGAGAAGAATGATGTTGTGTTCTCCATGGACCAAACAGAATCACTCTTCAAGCCTCACCTGCTGACAATGAACACTGCCTATGACAGTGGCATCCCTGCGACAGAGAAGAGTGACTTCTTGTTTACTAAGCTAAAGGAAGAACCAGAGGAACTTGCTCAGCTGGCACCAACACCTGGTGATGCCATTATTTCCCTGGATTTTGGTTAGTATTTGTATAAATTATTTTTGTGCAACAAAGAACCACATGTGAGCCTACATTTAGAAACTTAATGGACAAAGTCAGTTTGCTATGTGCACAAATTGTGAGTAATGTCTAAAAAAGCCCACATGCTCACACCAGTGGAAAATTTCTGTGAATGAGAGAAGGATCAGGCTTTCTTGCTGACTAAATAATGTGCATTAAGTCTATGCCAACTTATTGTCATGGCAACTAGGAGCAGTGTTTACTTTTAATGAATAGCTGCAGTTATATCATAACACTGCACCAGCTAAAAGTATTCATTAATATTGTTAAAACTCCATCCAGGAACACAGAAGTTTGAAGAAGCCCCTGCCTTCACCAATGCTGTTTTGACACCAAACAAAGTATGGCCAGTGGAAGTGAAAAGCCACCCTGCTCAACGTGAAACACTGACAATACCATCCTTTACAATGCCTCAGATTGCACCTGGCAGCAGTACTCCAAGTGCAAGCAGCAACAGTAGCTGTTCCACGGTAAGAAGAGCTTAAAAAAACATTAAAAGCATGTTATGTTTTGTATCCAAATCCCATCTATATGTATAGACAACATTTTTGTGTTGGCAGTCCTGTCTCACTTCTTATTAGCAAGGCCCAGAGTATCTCTATTCTTCCTATACTGCATCATTTCTTAAGAATTAATAGCAAAACTATGAAATGGGAACAATATCCTGGCTTCACACTGCAGTCCTCATTGTAGCTGTCCCTCTAGTAATTAATTACTGTAACATATAAAACAACTAGTAGGAGAACATGCTGCCACCTTTCACGGAGTTAGCCTTATATAAAAAGCCAATGTAAAATTGTGTGGCCACTGGGAACATTGCCCCAGACCCATCCTCCTTCTGTTAAGTAGAAGCTGTAGCTTTTAGGAAGCTTAGCCAAATCAGGCTTTTGAGAGCAGCTCCTTGGAGTTTCCCACTGAAGAAATGAACGTGCTTCCATGGCATGGCCCCAAGAGCTGGAGCCACTCTTACCAGAGGGGCAGCCAGTCTTAAGAAAAGCACAAAGGTATTGCTAAGCATCTTCTTTCTTGACAAAGGTATTTAATGGTGTACATTTCTTGTTCCCGGTCTGAGCTGCCAAAAAACATTTAAAATAGGATGACAACTAGGTTCCTGTGTTTTGCACTGACGATCTTGTGTCAGAAAAGCTTCTGATAGAAGTGGACAGTTTTGGGTTCAGAGTGCACGAAATATATCATCTGCCAATTCACTTTTCACAGGAAAGATCTGTTACTGAATTACAGCATGGTATAAATGACATGATGTTAAGCTAGTACTGTGGTTGTCTTCCTGCTTAGAAAAAATTGTTATTTCCATGCAGCCCAGCAGCCCAGGAGATTATTATTGTTCTGTGGATGAAGATCTTAAGATCGAGGTGATTGAAAAGCTTTTTGCCATGGACACAGAATCAAAAAGTCAGTGCACCTCCCAGGTAATGAACTCTCTCTTCTAAAAGCCACCAAGATCAGTCTCCTACTAGTAGACAGTACAGCTGCATGTTGTGTGTGCAAATATTGGGATACAGCATTTAGACTGCATTTGCACATGCACACCAAATCTTTGATGCACATTAACAGAACAGTGCACTTCCAAAAGCTGACTTTTCAATCTCTGTCCCTAACTCTCTGAAACACAAGGTTTGGAGTGTCACTGTGGTGACACTGCTAAGAAGAAAGGATAACCAGAGAGATTTCAAAATTTGGAGGCTTCTGTAGATTGGATAAGGAATATAAGCAGCAGCAATTTGTTTTTAAATGCAGCCAAATGACTAATGAGTAAACATCCTTTCTAGAACAAAATATAAATAAACTAATTCTTGCAAAACACCCAAATGAGAGAGGAATTCCCCTCATAGCACACATCTCCTTTAACTACAAAAATGAAAACTCATTTTAGATATATGTTTCCTCTTTTGCCTCTTGGAGATTTTCAGAGAGACCTGAAAATTACGTACACATAAAGTAACACACAGCCTCCATCTCCTGCATTCTAATAGTGATGTAAGTGTAGAAATTTCCCCTATAAATAAATAAACAAACCCACCATTATAACATTACAGCAAATAAGCTAGTGAATAAAAGGTGTAGGCCTGATTCAGCTTACTTAACTTCAGATACTTAATTGAAATGCTTTGTGAAGAGCTTCTGCTTTATAGTCGAGAGAAAGGAACAGGTACTGCTGATTGGTAGCGCAGACCTCACACTCATTTACAATTTATTAATCCTACAGAAAGTTTGGGATGCTGCTGCCCAAATTAGGTACTTCAATTTGCTAACACAATTTGCAGGCTTAGGTAGGCTGTAGTCCATGTTCTGAAGAAATTTTGTCTTAAGTCTGGACATAGAAATGAAAGCAAGAGAAAGAGCAGACAGATGAGAGAAGTGTGGAGCAGGATGAAACTCACCGAAAGACTTCATATGGGCAAACTTCAGTACTGTCAGATTCAGCACCTGCTTGCTCAGGTGTGTCCCACACATCAGCTGCTTTGGTGGGAAAAACAAGTATTATAAAAGTGCTGCAGGGGTGTTATGAGCTAACTAGGGAGCCAACATTGATTATCCTCTCTGTTCGGCTCAGGTCAAATGCCAAGAGAAGTGAATATGAGTGTGACTAGGCCTCCTAGGGAAGAAAGAATACAGATTTAAGTGTTATAATGTCCTTCTGGCAAAATTTTTTCAACTCTTGCATTTTTAGACAGCTTTTTTTAGCGTAGCTGGATTATGAGAAAGCTGTGTTTTCTATTTTAACATGAAAAAGCCTGAGGTTGAACTACATGCCACATGTTGTAGAGTCTTGGCAGACAAGTTATTCAAAGCTTAGTGAAACAGCATCTACTTCAGACAAGTTATTCAAAGCTTAGTGAAACAGCATCTACTTCAGATCACAGTGATGCTGGAGGCTGCATGCAAGCTGCTTTAACAAATATTGCTCCTCTGGGAAGTTTTTTCCTTCAGTTTGTTGTCTTAATTTTGCTGCTGATGATACGATGAACATGTATGCTAGCATAGAAATAAGGCACCTTTAAAAAGGAGTTGGCCAGTTTCATTAGGTAAATTTGGCACACAGTGATTTTTCAGCTTTGCATATATTAGTATTCCATATCACAGTAATTGCCACAACTATTACTAATTTATAGTTTCTTTATGAACTTTCTTCATCTTTGCACAGACTGACTTTAATGAACTGGACCTTGAAACCTTGGCTCCTTACATTCCTATGGATGGAGAAGATTTCCAGCTCAGTCCCATCTGCCAAGAAGAAAGTGCTCTCTGTGAAAGTGCACAAAATACCCAGCAGCATCTAAGTAGCATGAGTACCATTTTTCAACCCCTCGCTCCTACTTCACAGAATCAGTTCCTCCCAGAGAAATACTGCCCACAGCTATCAAATGAAAAAATTAACTCTGGTCATGGGTCCCCATCATCAGTGTTCTTCAACAACATGAGTAGGTCATCACTGCCACCATACCATGACCAAGCCAGCACTCCCCTGTCTTCAATGGGAGGAAGATCAAACACCCAGTGGCCACCTGATCCCCCATTAGAATATGTTCCTGCAAAATGGAGACTCATGGATAAATACTCAGGATCCCTATCAAGTTCCTCCTCAGGCCCACCAATAACTTCTCAGAGAGTGCCCATATACAAAAAAAGGTATGTGTTTCTGTGGTATAACTACAAAAAAATTGGTAAAATATTTTTTGCCAAAAATAAGGGGTCGTAATCTTGAAAATTGATTTTTCTCAATTCAGCTGAAACAATTTGTTGTGATAGCATCAGACTGCAGCTCTGGGGAAATTAATGTGGTGCTCTCCCAGTGGCAGTGAGTCTGGAGGAAGCAGAAGTGGGCTAATTTTTCACTACCTGTAAGGACAGGCAAATGAATTTCCTGCTGGTCCAGTTAAAATTACACCAGTAATTTTGCAAAGCATGTTTGACTTTATTTAAGAACAATACCAAAAAGACTTACTGGTGCAGCAGTAGCAGGGACGGACACACACATACCTTCTTACCTTGCATATATTTTCTGCGCAGCAGAAAATGGGGAAAAGAGAGGAATGAAAGTACATCATTACTGGCATATGTAAATACTACAGCCAAGACTTAAATTGCAGGCTCTATTTCTACAACCTTTTTGTTTGCTTTCTTACACATGTGAACAGTATGTGATGAGATGTAGATCAGAGGGCGCAGTCCTAGAAGTTGTGTCATAGCTAGAAGTTTCTCTGTAGCTCTTGACTTTTCAATGTTGCTCACACTGACATGTTCAGGAAGTACATAAAATAGCAATGATCATTTTCAGACATGAAGCTGTGCAGTTTGCTTTTTGGGATTTCTTGTTGGCAGAAATACCAGTATCTGAATGTGCATCTGGAAAGAAAGGGTTTGTCCCCAGTCAACAACTTGTGTGTTCATACTTAGTATGTAAAGCAAGGGAACATGCATGCCTCTCAAATCCAATTCTTAAGAATTGCATTACTTTATTTTCCACAGCATTTTTTTGTCTGCCTGGAGATCCCTACAGGCTGTTTATGCTTAACTTTCATAAGTCTTTGATCCCAAATGTCAAAAGTTTCTAAAGATGGTAGGATGACTAATAACAGGAAATAAAAACGTTTGATGTTTGAGATCTGTCCACTGGCAAGTCTCAGACACTTTAAATGTCTTTAAATGAAAGAAGAATCTGTATAAATGAACCAGATTATTTTGATTTGCCTTCCTGTGCACTCACAAAGATGTCCTCTCCACAGGCCCCTGGATGCTTTTGGACAACGAGGCATAGAGATAAACCCAGCAAGACTTGCTCTGTCTAACAGTTTGAAACTGAAGCGACAACTGGATTATGAAGAACAAGCCTTGCAACAGCTGAGTGGGGTAATCATAAGAAATGCATCCCCTTCACAACTTTGGACTCACCATGGTCATCAGTGTAATTGCTTTGCTTCCCTTCTCATTCTAGGGAGATCCATCTGTCATTAACCCATCTCACTTAATGTGGAAGAGAATGAAATTTCTCAAGGGGGAAAACTGTTCCTTGGTTACAGAAAAGAAGTCTCTCAGCACAAGTGTTCTTACTGGTAAGACAAAAGACAGTGATTTTGCAATGTTACATATTGAAACACCATTTTAAGACAGGTTGAATAGGGAAAAAAGCTCTTTCAAAAGGAAATGTAAATAAGCTCTGTAAATATTACACTAAGCTAAAATTGAAGACCAAGTTGTATCACTAAGAGCTGAACAATTTAAAGGTACATTTGATAAATATCGTTTAGTTGGTTTCACGGATGTTCACACACTTGCTTGGGAGGGAACAGAAAACAGCTTGATGGAGCTGTGTTTACCTCCTGCTGATCCAAGGTGTGAATATCTGACACCTCATCTGAGATGTGAATATCTCACATCTCAGAGATAGAACAGATACTGTTTCTCTACAACACTGTGTTTCCTTACACAAGCATATCTTGACTGCAGTACTACTGCTAGAGCTGGGGCTATTTCTAGATTTCCTTTGTGACAAGATGCAGATTTGCCTATGCTGTAACACCATCACAATGAGGTTCACTTTACTTTGGATCAGTATTATCTACTATAATGACTGCACTGGCTTCATTTAGCTTTTTCTTTTTCCCTACTATTTAAATAACAGATGAATTTTTCTGTAACTCGAGAGGTCTGAACCAACCAATGAATCAACTGCAGCAACAGCAGCAGCAGCAGCATCAACCCACCTGTGACAGTCCGGGTGAGAATTTGAAAGCAGGAGCATTTCCCCCTCTGTTTTACAGTTCCCATTGTCAGGACTATGGTGTCCAGCCAGCTCATAAAGCATCAGGTAAGAGCTGTCAAACACAGAGATTGGAAAATATTGGTATTTTGTTCTAATACTGATTCCATGAAAAAAAAAAACCCACAAAAATGTGGAGAAGGATGATAAAAATCAAAATACAGCACAAAAAAAAATCAGTTTTGTGGTTTAGTGTGAAACTGTAATATTTACATTTGTAATAAATGAGAAAAATATTTTTACACTCCATTTCAGTTAGAGTTAACACCTTTTCACCTTGGAGGACCCATCATCCTCCATCCATACTCTTGTCTTGTGATAGAATTGATTATTACATCGTACTAAACAACTTGGCTGCAGCATTGATATGGAGGTTTGTAGGTTAGACTCTTAACATGTGCCTTCTAAATGTTGAAATAAGTAATAAAAGGGGACGTGTCTGTTGCTTTTAATGCGTGAGAGGAGTGGTGTCAATTTAGAAACCGTGTCTTTTACTACAGCTTTTCTCATCTGCACAATAGTTTTTCTCAGAACAATCTCAGTTTAGGGGTGGAGATGAAAAACTGCTCTTGTTTGTGTGACACCCTTGCAGCAGTTGAGGGAGGGGCAGAGCACAGGTTTGCTCTGACACCTGGAACTGCCGGTGGTTTGAGGCGTATTGACATAAAAACAGAAAGAAACTGCTCTAAACAGAAGAGGTGGGAGGAAACGAGTGCCCTTTCTAGTCTCAGCACCTTCACTGCTGTGTTCCAGGTCTGACCAGTCGCCTGCTGGGGCCCTCCTTTGAACCCTACCTGCTGCCTGAGCTGACGAGATACGACTGTGAGGTGAACGTGCCTGTGCTGGGCGGCTCCACGCTGCTGCAGGGCAGCGAGCTGCTGCGGGCGCTGGACCAGGGCACCTGAGCGAGCCCGCCGTCGCCCACGGCCCGCACTGCTCAAAACAGCTTCTGGTTTGAAATATATTTTTGCAGGTAGACAATTTCTAATACCAGTACACTTTTACAGGATTTTACTTAGATATTGAACCTCTCCACATTACCAAATAGTGGCCTTTTGAAGTTACTCTCTTTATTATTCATATTAAAGAAATACATCTACTGTATTTTCTCTATTGCAATTAAAGTGGTGTTTAGAGAGTTTGATTACCCTCCCCTTATCTCATTACCTGTAATTTATAGTCTGAATATTTTTTTTTCAAATTTTATGCTAATAAAAAGCTGTGGTATAAATGCCTCATCATGTGATACTTTGGCTGCAGTACTGCAAAGGTATATTTTTATTGCCAAAGATGAATGAAACAAATTTGATCTCCAACCACAGTTTTTTGTTGATCTGCCAAATTAAAATCCTTCGAGTCTTTCTGTTTTCCAGCATTTATTTTATTGTAACTTTAATAACTTTTGGAAAAGCATACTAAGGAAAAATCCCAGCCTTCTGCCTCCCATCCCTTCCCTTCATTTTTATACACTTTGTTGAAAGAAATGTGAATGGTGAAATGCAATGTTTGTGGGTATCTGTGAAAGTTGCACGTTTTAAGCTTTTTTCCTCAGAAGCAAGCCACGTTCTCAGCTGCCTTAACCTGGCTTAGCTCTACAGCCAAGGGAATCCTACAGATTTGCCCCAGTGGAGGATTTAGGCCTATGTTTTTGTTTGTGTTGAGGTTTCTTGTTTTGTTCTTTGTTGTTGCCTTTATTTTTTACACAAAACAGATTTTTTTTTAATTATTATCTCTCTGGGACAGTTGTTAATCATCTCTTGGTACTTTTGCTATTTCTACGACACAACTACTTTAAGAGCTGTTTCTGCTAGGAACTTGTAGTATTTGTTATGCTGTTGCTGATATTTCAGGAATCAGAGCAGTGGCCAGTACTAACACCTCTGATTAATGTTACCCTTTTTCATTTTATATGCCAGCAAGCAATATAATTGCAATATTGAATCAAAAAATCTCAAAATAGTATTTTCCAGAGTATTAGGCTGGCTCAGTTGTAATTAGACAAAAAGAATTAGGGATTGCATAGTGAGATGAATATCCAGCAGGGAGGTCCCTCATTTTTACTTGCCTTACATTTATCAGTAGCTAGAAAGTCATTAAAAGGCATCCAGACATTTGCAGAGCTCCTTTTCAACTATCGTTAATTGTCATGCACATATGTGAAAAAAAAGGCTTTGAATGCTTTCAGAGGGTTTTGAAATTTTAAATTACAGCATCTCTAAACAGCAAAAAAATAATACAATAAAAGGCAGGTGAGCAGTTCTGACTTAAAAATACATAAAAACTCAGACCTGTGTTGGGATTTATCTTGTTTCCTCCACTGGTATAAATCACTGTAGATTCACTGAAGAAAATGAAACAGTGGCAAAGTACAAAAGGTAAAAATCTGGCCTAGAAACTTAGAACAAAAATATATTTTTGAGACTTCTGAGTCTGCTGAAGCCTGGTGTATAAAATTGCTTTATTTCATGCACTGACACTTGCATAGAGAGAGCGTTTGGTTCATAGAGCACTTCAGAGTTCGCTGTGCTAAGCAAGTCTTAACCACACATACTTAGAAAAGCTGAAGACCTTTTGTTATGGGTACATGATGTGAAAAAAAAATATACTTCCTATTGTAGGCAATCTTTCAAGAGTTTATTACCAAAAATAATCTACTCATAAAGTGAAGTTATTACTGTGTGAAAAAATTTATTGTAAGCATCAACATCTGATGAAAATTGGCCATCCACATTTGACAAATTTGCAGTGGCACAGACTTAAGGCTTCAAGGATTAAAGACACTTGAATACTGCTCTTCTGTTCCTTATTTGTGTAGTTTCAGCATTAAAAATGTTATACCCTAACAGTTTACTAAAACACTCTGAAAAAATATTCTATGTCTTAATATTAATCATACTTTTTATCATAATTATTTCATAATCTATATTGCTGAATTCTTATTGACAATATTATAACTGTATGGGAACTTTAACTTGATAAGGAAATGTATTTTGACACTGATACCTTATTAAAGTATACTGATCCTAAATTCTTTGTGACTCATTTGCTATGAATTTGTTATTTGTTGTATCATTGTAAAACAAAAGTATTTATTAAATTATTTATAGAAAATAAAGGTTTGCATTGATCTTTGAAGACTGAAAGAACAATCAAATGTTACCCATGTTTGAGAGCTTGGAAGGAGCCTGCCAAAAGTCCATACTATCAACTGCTTTGTAGAGTACAATTTTGTACAATTCTTCTCAAATGAAGAATTAATGCCCTGCAGACCACTGCCCTTCTGGAACTTGCCCTGTGGCTCCGACTGCTGCTTCTATTTCAAAACTGAGGAACTGAGGGTGCCTTTTGTAATGCTACCCTTACAAAAAAAAAAAAAAAAAAAAAAAAAAAAAGAGAGGGAAAATTAAGTCCACCAAGTCACAGTTTAGAGGCTGAATTTCCACAGTTCCCAACCCGAGTTTTGGTGGAGAAAGAGAAGCCATCATATTCTAGCAGTCTTGGCAAGCCCCTGACTTATGGGCTTTCGCCATCAAATCGTTCCAAGCCTCTGCTTCACCCTGACAGTAGTCATTAATCCCAATGCTGCTGTTAAACAGGTCAGTCCTTTTCCATATAGAAAATGCCAGTTTTGCCTGTGCAAAACACATAGTAGGAGGACAGACACATTAAAAAATTAATTTCCAAACACTTCAGTGCTGTGTGGAAGCTGTTAATGCTTGATCCTTCTGATAAATGCCTTTGAAACATGCTGTGCCTACACAGCCAGTGAGCTGCTCAAGCAGCAACAATTCTTGTGAAAAGCCTGCAAAAGTGGGCTATTGTTACCTCCTTTCTTAGACTGGACACTCCATAGGAGCAGAAACCAAATCCTTGCCTCTAAATCTGTTGTAATTAACATTAACTATACAAAGCTCTCCCTTTTAAAGTATCCACTTAGTCTTTGTTTAAGTGTCCCTAGGACTAACTCAGCATAGCAGATCCTAAACCAACTGAGTATTGAAAAAAGTAATTGGAAAATTAATTGACTAAACCAAGAAACAATCTTTGAAATAGAGATTAACCTGTTGAGATCAACTTCTATCTTTTGAAGAGTGCAATAGCTAACTGTAAATATAAATTAGTGCTGTCAGGCATTATTTTTTGGGGGTGTCCAAACAGCTGATTGCTCACACACTCATACTTAAGAGGGTCTTGCATTCACCATTCCCACATTCAAATAGCAGAAGGAACATACTTGTGGTACCTTGAGCTGCCTGTTTTCTTTCCCCCTCTAAACACTTCCCCCAGCTAAACACTTCTCATGTTAGTGAGTTTTATGGGTTTTCCTTACATATATGAACATTCTGGACAGCTAAACTCTGACAGTACAATTTACATACCCCAAAGACCCAAACCCTGGTCAGAAACACGATGCAACCTATGAATTAATAACTGAGTTTTGTTCTGCTGAACAGGGATTTATGGCGGCTTTTTAGTTTTCTTTTCTCCCCAGTAGGCCAGCAGAAGTGCTTAAAATTCAGCGTACATCATCTTTCACTGCCTAAAAGCACCATTTCTTGGCATCAGACTTTGTATCTCTAACAGCACAGCACTGATCCCAATGATGTTGTTCAACACTCATTACATTCTACTGAAAAATTGGCCTGTTTTGCCAAGCTCTCATGACTTGGGCTGGTCTCAGCCTCTGGCTGATTATCAAGTCTATCATCTTTTTAAAACGATCAAGCAACCATTTTTCCTAGAACACAGAATTCACTCAGGTAAGATTCATGATGTTTATCAAGGAAATACTTAAAACAAAATACAATAGGAAATTCTCAACGTGTGATTACTAATAAAAATACAAGAAAGCCTAGAAAACTTGGATAACAAAGTCCAATTGTCTTTTCACTGGAGACACAGGCTCCTAAGCCATACTGAGATCTGCAGACACTACGTGATTCATCACACTCACTTGGAGCAGCAGGCAGAGCGCACAGAAAACTAACACACAGATGCTCTAGTTCTAGGTGGTAAAGGTTTCATCTGTTACTTCTACCTGAGGAGCTTTATAAAGTTATTCACAGACATGCCACATACCTCTGTGTGTGTGTATATATATACTTTAGCTTTTTTTAAAGAGCTACAGTGGAGAACAGGAAATATTCTCCTACATCTAAACAAACAGCTTATTTTTAATTTCCCCTCCAACTCCTAATTATAGGCTTCCCAAGGGAGGAAAAAATAATTTCTGAGAAAAAAAGCAAGCCCTTAACAATATTTCATTAGGACAAAGTCTGTCACACATCCCTGTCCTGCTCCCTTAGCACAAACCAACACAGAGCACAAAGGCTGCTTTTTGGTTTCCAGGGGCTGTTTCTGAGCCCACTGTTGCCCACAGGGGAGGCAGGGTGGATTCTTTTTGCTCCAGGCTCAGTTCATTGATGTTTCCTTTGTTAACTGATAGAACAAAAGCACCATCAGAAGGCTCCAGTAATTGGGAGATAGCTCAGGTTTGGGTGTTTGCATTAAAAATGTATTTTAATATACTTTTTTTTTTTTTAAGTGAGAAACACCTTAGCCACATTTTGCTGTTATTTGACTGAAAGTCAGCCTGACGTTTTGGAAGCTTGTGATGTGCCACAGGTCTCACATGGAACATTTTCCTTGAAGAAGTCCTAAATTCCTGTAATCAAGGAGTTACTTAATTCTCTTCAGTCATGCCTTCCAGTTAGGAATGTGGTTAGGATGTCTCATTAGGGAACAGCAGCACATTTCTGAGCCTGGCTTACAAGGACTACCTGCAAGCCAGCCAACACCAGCATTGACATGCTGCAGGCAGCAGCAGCTGTGTCACACCTTGGGTACTATCTGATGTGGAAATTCTGCATCTTAACTTCACTTGGGTTGCATCTCAAAAAACCCAACTCCCCCAAACTCCTCACTTGAAAAGTCTGTGTTTAGGCCTTGGAATTACAGACAAAACCAGCAAGCTAGATCTTCAAAGGCACCAGCACCAGAAACCAGAGTGACTTTGTTGCACCAGGCATATTTTAATATTTGGGATCTGGCTGCTGATCTTTGAAGGACTGGCACTAGCTCTAGGGACTGAAGCTGTCTCCCCAGAGCACTGGCAAAGGCAAACCAGAAGAAAACTACCTCAAGCATTCCTCCTCCTGGCTTATTGTTGTCCCCCTCCAGTGCATAGTTCCAGGACCCAAGCTCCTAGATAAAAAACAGCAGCACAGCACCACCAATGTGATGGCTTGTTCATCCATCAAACATCAAATGTCCTCTAGTCTCTCAACAGCTGAATGTGTTTCTTAGCTGCAGCAAGCACCTGCAGACAATTGCTTAGTCTTGACTCTTGTCCTTTCCTCTAACCCCGATGTGTTCCTTCCACCAGCCCCCAGGCCATGCACTGGTCTATGGTTTCAGCATTCTGATTTCTGCCTCATGCTGCCTTTCCCCTTGCCCAGCTCACCTTCCCCTCCTGACAAACCTGATCCAATCTGTCCCGTCTCTACACAGCCCTCATCGCAGGCAGCAGTTTTCAGCAAGGATTTTGGTACTTGCAGTGTGGATTCTTTCTCATCATGCCCTTGCCTTGGCTGCCTCTTTGATGCAATGGTCAGCCAGACTCCCAGCCATTTTTACCCAAACCTCAGTTTCTCTGGCTCTTGGGTTGAGCTCATGTTAAAATGCCCAAACCCCATTCCCACTCTAACCTCCGGGCAGAACAGATCACAATCCTTTCCCTGACATGAACGCAGATTTTATGCTCCAACTTACAAGAAGTTAGTGGCATCCTCCCAGGAGCTGCAATACTACCCTTGAGTCATTTCAGACATTCTTCCCAGCCTGTTTCCATTTGCTATTCAAGCAAGCAGTGGTAGGGTATGAATGAAAAATGTTCTGCTGGCTCACAGAAAATATACTGTCTCTTTTATCAGCCCCTTGACACAGTGCTTCAAGAAAAATCCCAATGAATTTCAGATACACACATAATTTAAGTTTTCAAAATGAGAGCGGAGTTGAGCAAGTTCCCCAGATGGCTGAACTGTGATCTGTAAAACCAGAACAATTTCCCAGCCATAAGAGGAGCAGGATGGGTTTACTCTTTTAGTCCTATCAGCACCACAGAACTAACACTACTGGGAGGAGAATCCATATTTGTGGCTCCCCAAATCCTCTTCCCATACAAATACTTGCTTGTTCAGGACAAGAATTAAGCTTGAGACAGAGAGAGGTGCACACGCTTGTTAGACTGCTGCCAAATGCTGCTATGCACTTCACAGACACCAACAAGCTCACAAAGGGTTTGATTTCAAGGTCCAATTTATTCGTCAGTATTTTCAGCCCCGAGAAATCCTTATACACTCACTCCAGAATTTGGCTGCCCAGAATTTGGAGAACCCTGAGATGTCCCAGAGGACAGTGATCCATGGGGATCTCTCTCTGTGTAGTTATAACCTGTAAGTCAGAAAAATCAAAGGTTAAGACACACAGGCAAACTAAAACCCACTTTATGTCCACCGGAGAGAATGACAGGAAAGTGATTACAATGCAAATTCAGCAGAATTTTCCAGAACAAAGCTCTTTTTAAAGACATTGGCAGGAATGTATTTTCCCAGTTACAACTGTTTATGCAACTGAATTATATTTTATGTTCTCTAGTGGGAAAAGAACATCAAACAAACCCAGCAGCCTGAAAGTCTTGCTCTCCTTTTCTCAAGATGTTGGTAAACACCAAATTTGAGATAGAAGAGGAAAGCAGCAATACAAAAAACCCACAACTGTCAAACCCCCAGACCAAAGCACACTGCTCTCGGACATTATTTTGTAGCAGAAGTTGTGTGAACTTATAAGTGGCAAACCACAGAAGTTGCCTCACAGAATGAGCCTTATGATCAATACAAATATATATTATTTTAGTCCAGCCCCTCCTCCACACAGCAGCCCACAACAGTATTACACTGGATCAAACGAAGCATAAAATGGGTGTTGTCACCATCCATTTTTAGATCCATCGCATGACGTCCATTGGCTTTTTTCCTGGAAGAGCAGGCAATACTAATTGTGTCTATCACTTTACTGCTAACACAGATAGTGCTGTCCTTAACTGCAGCCCCCAGAACACACTGGAGTTCACAGAAATCAAACCAGTGGAAGTTTACTAGGAAAACAGGTTGCTCTTCTTTATTTTAACTTCAGCTGCAAACATCGTGAGTTTTCCTGTGCCTTGCTCAATTACAGAGATGCTATTTTTTAACATACTGACACCTTCTAACACAGGTTGTTGTCCACAACTTTCATTTTAATCTTTAGTCAGTTTTTGGAGTGCACAGCATGATCTGTTTCAGAGCCATTCTGATCACCACAGAAATCTCAAAGATAAAGTGACACCAACACTGAATAATTCTTGGTAAACTTCTCTCTTTTCTCTTAAAAGCTCTCTTCTGCAGAAGAGATTGTTTAATGACCCTGAACAACTACATGGTGGGTTTGCTTTTATCCAGCACCCCTTTTTGCCTTCCCCACATCCACAGCAAATAGCCACCCAAGCACTCTAAAAAGCAGACATAAACCTAGCTATTTTGATCATCAATTGTATCTTAATATACTTAATAAACATTTAACTTCTACTTTCATTTTTAGAGGGACTTCTTCAAACTCCCCCTAAATGTTCTCCTCCTCCCTCATTCAAAACAAAGCAAAAATCATCTTAAAGTCACTAAAATATTTGTCTGGTTAACCAGCAGAGGAACCAGGAACCCATGAAATATCTGGAACTCAATGGAAAGACAGGAAACGGGGAATATTCAAGTCAACAGTACTCTCATTCTTCTTTCTGCAACAGTCCCTGCTGGGCAGGGTTTGTTTGCACTGAGGTTTGTATTAGAAACACACACACTTAGCTAAATTACACAAATTCCACAAACCTATGCTAAAAATAATAAACTGAGTGAACAGTGCCTGTGCCCAGCACTTAAGAGCCGCAACAGGTGCCTCTGGATGGCAGGCTGCCATGATGGCCACACTCAAAACACTTGTCCCAAAACCTGCTCAAAGAAGTGATCCTCCTTCTTTCCCCCTTCCCTTTTTCCCATATAGTCCCCCCTTCCCATGGAAACATCTCAAAGAGTATTTTGATTCTTATAGGCAAAATCCCATCCTGACTCATGCCTAGGAAATAAATTCCATGTGCCTACAAAATCTATGGTACAAAGTGGTTGCTAAGGTGCCACCATCCACAAGATCCTGAAAAATGGGTCTTCTGCAGCCTATGGCAGGAGCTCATGCTCTCCACAGGCACTCCTGGTCCTGGCATGGGAGCAGCCAGCATGCTGCATGACACACAGTGGCTGTGCTCAGCAGACACTGCTCCTCCTCAAGTCCTCGGCCAGAAGCGCAGTGGCTGAGGAAGCTGCACATTTCATGTGCTGCCTCCAACACAGGTCACCTCTACAACACCCATCTGCTTAGGTTTGAAGTAGATAATGCACGGTTCACTTATATATGGAGCAAGGGGGTAAATAAGCCTGGCAATGCATTACTTCCATGGTTCATGGAAATACTTCGTGGCTGTGCATTACAGAACAACATCATTCGTGGCAAAAGTTGCCTAACAGGAAATTGCCCCAGGAAGATTTCCAAACCCCATGCATTCTATTTTCACACTAAACCCCCAAGCTTCACTGCCCAAAGAGCAACAACTTAGCACACCTCCTACACCAATATCCTACCTTGTTCTTCCCAATCAGCCAAACCATAATGGCAGCAATTTGCTAGGGCTGAAAGCAGCATGACAGGGTCCCCCCCAAGCACACCTGCGCTCAGCCCCTTACTCATAATATTTCACAGTGAACACACATCTCTCCAATTTCCAGGAACCCCCCAGCCATACCCTTCCTTTCCTCACTACCAAGACGCCAATTTTTTCTCCTGAGAGAACACCTCTAGGTCACTCGTCCACAATGTCCAACAGCATTCAGAAATCCATTTTTTAAGATGCTCTTACTGGAAATGCAGACCTCACAATTACAAAAGGAGTTCTGGGATCTTAACTGTACTAGTGTGACTAATCTTTGAAAGCAGTATTTCGAAATACACCAAAACATTCGAATTTTTTTGTTGTTGTTGGGTTTTTTTTTTTAAGTGAGCTACAGAAGAAAAAGGACATGGACAGTCACACAGTCACATGCATCACTAACACTGCAGTTGGACAGACCTAGTTTTGATAGTAAGAGACGCATGCAGAAATAAATCAGTTCATACCTAAAGAGGAAGGGGCTTGTGGGACTAATCTCTGTTAAGAAAATTAGACATTCAAACCCAAATTTTCAAGATAATATGTTGTAGCTGTACTGCAACACCAGAAACAGGAGACTGCTGTACCTGTATCACAGTGTCAGTAACTGAACTAATGCTGAAATAGTAAAATCACTCCCTTCAGGATCTTCCATCAATATCCAAACAAACAGGTATTTTTACAATAACCAAGGCAACAGGACAGAGTGTATTTGAAGGCAGAACTCAGCAGGATACAAAGAGGCCTTTCTGAAAACAATGCTGAGTATTCTCTCAGATTTTTAAATGGAAACAACTAGTAGCCCATCATCAATTTCCATGTAGTTATAATATGTTCTTGCCCAACGTATCTTCCTACTGATGACTTATAACATCTTCATGTTTTTCTGCTCTATTAAAAAAAACACAACCAACCAACCAACCAAGAAAATCACCTGACAGGCTTGTTTGGATTTTTTAGCTTCTTAGTGTCTCCTGTTAATAGCTACAGAAATGTGATTTACATGCTCTAAAAAAATGAGCTACTTTGAAAACTTAACTTTTTAAACAGCTCAGAGAAGAGTTGTCATCCTTTGATTTCCAAGCAGCAGTTTGTGTAGATTTTAGTACAATCAATTCATGTCCATGTCATGTTTCATTTTCATGCTTCATTTTACAAGTGCACTAATCAGACTAATGAGGTGGAATGTGAAGAAATCTCTTTGTTTCAAACTGAACCAGCTTCTGAAACCTCAGTTATAATGGTCTTTCTTTGCTTATTCATTTCCTGTTTGCAAGTAATAGCAAAAAAAAAAAAAAAAAAAAGAAAGCATTACAAAATTTTTCTGCTAAACCCTAAATGGAGAAAGCCATGTCAGTACAACATCCCCTGTAATTTACAGGAGCTTGGGCTGTATGTTCCTGTAAGGGAGTCACAGTGCTTTCCACTTTGTGAGCATGCTTAAATGAAAGTAAAATCTTATTAACTGCTTTGGTAGGGTCACATATATGCTCTATATGTTCCAAAGCAGGGGCTTAAGACGGTCCAGTGAGCAAATGCCTGTCTGCAGGCAGGAGGGAATTTGTGCTGCGCTGGTCACACTCCCACATGGAGTCATCAATTGCCCCACGCCTGTGTACAACATGTCTAGGACCTGCCTGGAAACAGGGAGTTTCCTGGTCCCTTGGCCCACCTAAACCATCAACCACACATATACAGATAACCCAATGCATGAGACAGAAGCCAGAGGTGAGGAATGGAAATTCCTACTTGGAGATTCATCCCAGGCTGCAATACAAACCCACCGGTGCTCCTCAGAGCTTTTTGTCAGGCGTCAGTGGGAGCACAGAGATGCACCAAGAGACTTAGAAGGGAATACACTCAATTATGGGACAATACCACAAAAGGCAACACTGCCTACCCTCCAACAACACTGATAAGTTTGAAATCACAAACTAAACTATCTTGGCTTTAATTTGTTCATTCTGAAGTTGGGCTATTTTTTTTTTCTTTAACATCACATACAAGCAAGTCTTGTTTCTGACCCTCTAAATGCCTGAGGAGCTGCCCAGACCACATGCTGAACAAGTGACAAGTGCATTGCAGAGTTAGAGGATCAGGGAGCATTCCACCAAGCTTACTGTGAGTGCCACTAGACCTGCTCAGAATGAATATATAAGGTTCAACTCTAGTTCAGAGTTCTCTGAAAGAATCTGGATACACCTGTAAAGGGGCATGGAAACAGAGAGGGGGAAAGTTCCTCTTTTTAGCCTGTAGCTTGATGATAGCACAAGCAGCACAGCACCATGGTTTACATCTGACTGTGGTCCCACTCAAAGCACAAAGTATCTCTAGAAAAATCCAGGCAATCCATTTCCTCCTAAACCTGTAAGCCAAACACAGAAACACACTCCTGCTACAATACATCCCAGGCTACAACAGAAGCTGTAAGTCCTTCACAGATCACCCAGAATGTCAGTGTGGCTTCAGGGAATTAAGGGGTACCAATTATTAACCCTCCTGTCCCCAGCCAGTCCATAGAGAAGGGATGAAGATGTCAGAAGACAGGTTTATGATTTCACAGCAGGAGCCAACACTACTCCATATGGTCTCTGCCTAACCTCCAGCACATTCCTTGGGGAAAGGAGGAACGCCACTGGTGAGAAGACAAAAAAGGCTTTTCACCTCCTGCTCTTTCCCACTCCTGGAACAAAAACACCTATGAAGTAGCAGCATCTTCCATATCAGCTGGAGCCTGGCTGCAGGAACAAATGTGAAAGGACTGGGGCAGAGTCCCTGGTGGGTTACAGCACCAGTCTGATGGCTGCTACCACCGCAGAGTGTGTGTGTGACCATTAACCAGAGCCTACAACCACCCAGAGCTACCAGATATTTGAAAGTGGTTTTGTTTTCCACCTTCATAGGAAACAAACCTGAGCCCTCATTAGCAGTACCTTGGCAGGAAAATAACTGAAAGCTGACAGATCTGAAGAATTCTGTGCAGAAAAATAATTTTAGCTTTCAACTATCTTAAATGATCCTCTGATGTTTAATTAGGAATAATTAAAGAGCAAACAAAAATCCTGAATCCTTTCATGGATACTTCATAGGTATATGCTAGTTATTTCAAACAGGAGCAGACTCTCTTTGCACAGGAGCTGAGGAAAAGCAAACCAATCTGTTAAAGAAATAGAGCAAAAAGGCGTCAGATTTCTTCCAAAACAGTTGCATTTTTTGTCAACAAACTGGTTAGGAAGCTTGAACAAGATACCTGACTAATGACAGACAGCGATCCCCCACAACCAGCCTCAAGACACAGGTGTCATTAAAAATCAACATGAAGCTTGACTGAAGTCTTTTAACACTGTACTGCCTCCCAGACATGGGAAAAGAATAAAACTGCCTGAGCAGCTTGGGTTTGGCATAGAAAAAGAGCGTTAATTAAGGAGTTGGGTTATTCCCAAATCGTGCTGCTTAAGAAGCCCCATTATACCGGCTGCACAATAGGTGGGATACATTTTCTTTCAGCAGTGCTGATGTCAGATGTTAATTGAAGACCATGTAAGAAATACTCCCCTAAGACATACTATCTTCTGCTGAAAAGATACCAGCCATGCTCCTAGGAGCACTGCAAGGGAAGCTCACTGAGTATGTGCCTGAAGAGCAGGAGATATGGCAACGCACGCTCAAGCAACTTTAAATCTGGAGGATGCAATATGGTGTAGAACCATCAGGGACACAGGAAGAGCAATGGAAAAGGATGATGGCACTCCTCAAGGCAAGGGAGCGCAGCCTCTACCATTCTACTACACCTCCTGACTTCTCTCTTTTTTTTGGCACAATCTGTGTTTTACCAACCTGAAGAATGTCCCTTCTGTGCTGCCAGCTGCTGTTCCCACACTGAGCAGAGCAGGAGACAGTCACCACGTCGTGAGCATCCCCAGGCACACTCACTCTCCCACGGGGGCACGGGGGGAGGACAGGACAGAGCCCCCGGCCTGGGCGCAGCTGTAAGGGCAGCGAGCCACACGCCACGGGTGAAGCGGCAGACACGTGGCCTCTCCAGCAGATGTGGGACCAGCCTGTGGAGACCTCCCTGTATGAGGGCACAGCTGGCACAGGGGCTGTCCCCACATCCTGCCCCCACCATTCCAGCTGCACAGCCCAGCTGGGCACTGCTCCGGTTTGGGGGGAGTGGCACGCGCTGGCACGGGAGGGACGGCGGGCACCGCAGGGAGCGCCAAAAACCAGCACAGAGAGATGGAGAAGTGAACAACAGCACCCCACCACAACACTGCACCCCTTCACAGAAAGCTTCTGCCCCAGAATGACTCAGGGGGCCACCTTCCCTCCCCACGGCCACCAGAGCCTCTTGGGTGCACCAAAAGTCACCAGGGCAAGTGGCAGGACCATCAGTTGTAGCAGTGGGACTGGGAAATGGTGACCAGGCCAAATAACCTCCAACAGCAGCTTTTGCTTTATTTTAGCACCTGGTCTGCAGCTGCAGACCATCTGAGGGTGCTGAGGAAGATCCTGAAGGTTAGTCTGGAGGCTACTCTCAGGAATTGAGCACGTGTGCTGCATGGGGAAGAGCAGTTCCTGGCTGCTGACTGTGGCAAGGAAGGGGGCTCTGCAGCCACACTGGGAGGCACCCAAGGTGTGGAAGGATGATGGGGCTGGGGACCCTGTCTTCCTTGCTTCACTGGTCCCTTCAGATGGGAAAATCTCTGGTGCAGGGATTTTCCTCTCCATGCTGGTACCTCCACGAATGGTACCTTGAAGGCATTTGTGGCTCTAGAGATTTCCATTGATATATATTATACTAAGCAAGAAAGAGGAATTTTAGTCACAGGATGACAATGTAAAGGAGATATTTAAATCAGCCTCCACCTCTAAGTACTCACCAGTAATGCTTTCACCATACTGGTGTGCACTTTTTGGCTCAGCAATGAGTTACATCAACATTACATATGAATCCCCCAGGCAATTTCTGGTTACCTCTTCATGCCCAGCCCATCTTCCCTTGCATCTACAAAACCAGCATTTCCCAGAAGTCTGCTGACTAGAGCACTTCCTAACTGGAGGGAAAGCATCACAGCTTCACCCTCCTCCCCCTGCATCTCCAAAGGCAGAGCACTCTGCTTGTTGGATGCACAGCCTTTCTGTCTACAGCACTTGTGTCACAGTAGCTAAGCAATTACTAACAGGTAAGCTCCCCAATCCTAATCACAGAGTGGTAGGGCTGAGTGCCTGATCATCAGTTTGAAATAGAGGTTTTGGGATCATTTAAACCACACAAACTACAGCCTGATGCACTGACCACCCCGGACACAACAAGGAGGTCCAAGGCAGCCAGCAGACACCCTGCCCGTTGCCCCAGGCAATTTAAAATACTGAATTTCATCTAGAATCCCAGTCTTGTAGATGTTCCTTCACCATCTCCCAGCCCAGCTGCTGTTCTTGCAGTTTTTTAAATACTCTGGAGGAACCATGGTATCTTTCTAAAGGAAGTTCAGATGCACAAAGTGAGCAAAACTAAGTAACAATGCCTCAATTCCATTTCAAAACTAACAACCCTACAGAGCTTGGACAAGCAAAATCATTTGCAAAACAAATGATAGTCAACAACTCATCAGCAGCAAAGGTCACATTGTTATGGTTATTTTTCACACTTAACCCTTCCAATCTCATTTGTTTTTCCCTTCCATTTCCTCAGATAGTGTAGTCTGAACTCAGCACAGAGACTTCAGAATTTAATCAAAGGACATGAAAGACTGGAAAACCATTTCACTGATTTAAACATAAAACATCCTTAAAAACCATCCTGAATAGTTATCCACCTTAGGAAAGCAAGAAACAAGAGATACTGTACTACAAAAGGGTTTTCAGCTACAGCTCTTAAATAAATTTAAAATTTTATTTCACTCTTTTTTTTTCAATATTTTCTGAAGAGAAATTGTCAAGAAATGCTACAGAGTATCATGAAGGGTACACACTTGGAAACAAAAGAAAAATAAACACCGAAACTCCCAGATTACCGTCTCCTCCCTCAATTGCTTTAGATCTAAAACAACATGCTTAAAGGCAGAATACTTGTGCAGTGGGAAATATATGGAGTAATATACTTTAGTGATTTTAACTGGAGAGAGGAAGGGAAGACAGGTTACCCCTTCCCCACCATATATTTCAGGTGAGATTTTGTACCTGAAAAAGTTTACACAGCCCAAAATTAGTTACTTTTTGGGGAAGAGAACAACACAAGTACACTATGAAACAGACCAGTAACACCAAGAACAATAACAGAACATCACAATGTTATCTCATTTATTCCTGGAGTTTTTGTTACATGTTCTCACCTATCCACTCTTCATACTTATGCCAGGGAAACACACAGCAATAACTTGTGTATATTTTCATTTACAATCTTTGCTCAATATAAAAACACTTTTTTGCTACTAAAGTGTTCTTGCTCATTCCTCCAGGAAACATTGACATCAGCAGATCTGATCAGGGACAAAGTCTCCCCAATGGTTAGACAGTGTTTATACTTTCAGTAAAAAAAAAAACCAAAAAAAAACAAAAACAAAAAAAAAAAAACAGGGGACTAAGCCCTCTGGGATGAGTAAGCAGAAAAGAACTAGACCATGCAGCTATGCCATATGTTTCTTCATTAAAACAACTGTGCAACACTGAGTCAAAAACACCAACTCTGTGTCTCTCCAGTAAGCAGTGGGGAAAATGACCTTATTTTTCTACAACACTTGCCCTTTAGCAATTGTCGTTTGAAGGACAGCAAACCACAGGCAAACGAACTCAATCATTCCCCAAGGATCCCTGAAATAGTTTAGCCCTGATAAAAAGTTCTGAAGGGGCTCTTCCCAGAAGCACGCATATTTTTTCATAAGCATTTACCTAAGCAAAGTGAAGCAATGAAGCACACAAATGCCGGTTTATGTAAGCCCATTCATGTGCAAACATGCACATAAATACCAAAGGTTGAAACGTGGGATCTCCTTCGAAGGTACTTAAGAGTGCAAACAAGATCTTAACACCTAAGGTTCTGGGGACTGGAACTTAAAACTCCCACGGTGAGAAATCGGTCTTGGTCATACAGCTGTAGTCAATATTTGTCTTCTGAAGGCATCAAGTGTTTTGCATATATAAATGTTGACAATTTAATTAAGTAAATCTCAGATGTGCATAAAGCAAAATTATATTGAATTCAGTTACAGATACATCACACAATACATGAAGTTTGTCCACTTCCAGTTTTATATATGTAAAAACATTTTTAAAACTTTACTCCTTTTTTCTTTCCCTTTGGTCTGTGCTTCTCGATTTTCCTAGATCCCAAAGGAAAGATGCATTTCATTGACAGAGTGAATTGTTTACCCTTCTCAGCGATGACCAAACACAAATGGACTCTGCTCTGGAGACTGAATTATCTGTGCAAAGACAATATGGCCTTTTGAGCTAACTTACAGATGCAAAACCATCCCATTCAGAACATTTTCAGTCATTGTATGAAATGCAAAGAAAACAAAACCTCATTACATTTTGCTATCCATAAATACGAGTTTTTAAAACTCACTTCTGAATCCATTGGAGAGAACAGAGCACTAAAGCCCCTCCAAAACATTTCCCTGCATGGCTTACTTATCTACGGGAAATTATCAAAATCCTCATTGTGATAACAGCTGATCATCATTGCAACTGCTCCCACAGACACAAAGATACCTATTCTGGGCTGGTATCTGGTTTTTGAAGGAGAATCACGAATTACAGAAGTGTGTGAGGGTTGAAGAAACGTTAGACCCAACATTATTGTACCTTTCCACTCCACTGTGCCTGCAGTGAAGTACCTGTGACCTTCCACTATAACCTTTTATTTCATTTCCTCAACAACGCTTGCTAGCAAAGAAATCTCAGGTCCCTGAATTTCGAGTACCTGTGATGAAAGAAAAGCCTCTAGGTCACGTTCCCACAATCCAGACCCAGACTATTTGAAACGGATCCATATGCCACTCCTGAAAGTGATTTTGATGAGCAGAAATCACTGACTAATGATGCCCAGGAGGTGTTTTCCTACCCTCTGCAAAGCCATTAGCATCATTTTCAAGATTCATTACCCACTACTGATAGACCTTTCCATCACCATAGCATATTGTTGCAACTTACAGTCTCATTTCCCCTCAATTTTATGCCCTTGCTCCCTAGAAGGATGCCAAAAATCACTGCACCATACCATGAAGAAACTAACCTTGCCAACAGGTTGACAGCAGCTGCTTCTGAACATCTGGCTTAACCTGTTGCCAGAAGCATAATTATCACCCATAATGCTTAACTTCCTGAGACATTGGCAAGAATCACAATTTCTGGTGTGTTTTCTTACCCATATAATGGACAGCAATTATCAGACATGAAAAGACACCAGAAAAATTCCTCCCTTTTAGACCTAGGTGGCAAAAGCTGTCATCTCAAGATATGACTTAATATGCATTTTGGGCACAGTATATTAAAAAACCCAAACAACCAAATATTATTCTTTGAATACCAATCTTTCTCCTGGTTCATTCTGCTGGCAGTGAGAAGAGACAGAAGACAGATTATTACACAGGGCTACTCGGAGCCACCTCTGAAATGTCCCGAGAAAGGGCCTGTCTTTAACTGGCAGTATGTACAAGGGCCTGGTAAAACACACAGTCACAATGAAAAAAAGATCCTTGGACTAGTTAATTTATTACTAGTTTTTCCTATTTGGTTTCATGCTGTCATCCTTTGCATACCAGAACAAAACCTCTCTGCTATCTCAAAATTTTCACACTCTGCATGGGTTTGGCTTTGATAGTCCCATGGGTCTTGAGGGCATACTAGTACCAGTATTCCTCCTGAAATCAGAATCAGGGTTTCTCCTGTCTGGAATATGTTCCCAATGTAGCATTTGGCATAGTTTAGATCATTTCTTCATCTGAAAGCAAATTTATGATAGAGAAAGAAGCTGAGAAGGGAAAGGAGGAAATGAACCTCTAATACTACTAAGAAGCAATAACCTGACAGGCAATAACTTCATGTTACATTATTTAACACTTATTGACAAATAAAGAACGTAGAAATTATTCCACTCTTTCACGTGGATTTCTGTCCAGTAGGCAGGTTTCTGTCCAAGTTCTTCACATCTTTTCTGAACATGAGCTCTTCTTTATCAAAAGTGATCCTTCACCAGGCTCAAACATTACTCACAGTTCGTGGCCAAAGACTTGCCTGTTTTGAATTCACAGGCACAGTGGTGTCTCCATAAACTATCTTTGTTTTTACTCATTAGGTCATCTACATAACTTGTTACTGGGGACAAAAGGATGTAAAATTATTGCCAGAGCAATTATTTTACCTCTTTCCCACTCCCAAACAACTCTCTCCTATGTATTCTGTGAAATATGCAAAGTTGAGGCCTACTAGCCACATTTTAAAACTGTATTCTTTCTTAAGTATGACCATTAGCTTCTCTCTTGAGTTCAGGATTTTTTGCAAAGTTGAAGTATTCACCTCCTGTGTTTTGGTTATGCTCCAGACTTTTAAAACTTGAATCCACAGATTTTAACCATGGTTTACTAGGAATGGGAAGTGAGCATGCCCAATAGTAACCTCCTTCACTCCTTTGCCCATTGGGGATTCTCATACCTTACAAGGTGTTTCAACACTATAAACCACTTAAATTAGTCTAGCCATTCTTCTTTTGCTTACTGACCCTAGAATGTCTTCATATGAAATGACTTTTTTAAGTGTTGCCAAACAATTGTGGAGACTTCCTATCTGCTTTGTCATAAATGGAAAAATTGAACAAAAGGTTATTCAGTTCTGGCCAAAGTAGCATTCAAGCAATTTTCAATTTTATTTAATCCACAGCTGAAATATAAGCTGAAACATAAAATGTATTAATGAAGACTTCTGCTTCTGAGAATGAAATTTATCCCTTACACTAACATGTAGCTCCAAGGTAGCCTCAGAGAGGAAATTACACAGCCTGTCTTTGCTTTAGCTTTTCAGGGAGTAAAGTGAAAATAACCACTGGTTGTTATTGAATAAGATAAAGTATTTAAAGACAAAAGTGCTCTATGCAATAATTCTCATTACAAAGTGCACAACTGCTGTCCTACCTTTGGTTCACAGCAAGCATTTAAAGGCCATGAACTTGAAGAGCACACTGTTCAAGTCTTCTCCCATATGCAGCTGTCAGTGTGGAATAAGAAAAATACTTCTCAAGCTGTTTTGATTGTGCATATCTACAGGACACAGGTGAATACCCATGTGACTTACTATTGATTTAAATGCAAAATGTGTGAATGTGAGAAGCACACCCAGATTCCAGTTTAGAGTCAACTTGTGTAACTTCTTTCAGTAGGTATTTCAGAGTGTTCTGTCACTTTACCTATCTCGTTATTTCCAAACACAGAGCCCATCTCAAGGAAGTTCAGTATTTTACACAAGAAATAACTCTATTTTCCCCCAGAAGATAAATATTTTACTGGGCAATGCCAATAAAATAGCAGCTCAACAGGACCAAGAACATCAGATACTGATATTATAAACCTATGGCTTTCAATTCTCCCTCTAATTACAGAATAGCATAGATTCAGTAGAGCACAAAGGCATTTTCTTGTGTCAACAGGACCATAGCAATGTTCAAATACTTCTTGTGCTTTGGTTTAGTATCTTACCATACATCTGTTGCTTTTTGTATTCATGTCTCAATCCTGATTCACCTTCAGTGAACCGAGTGAACTTGATTCATGCCTAAGCAGACAGCCACATTCAGGCTCATTGGCACATCTCACACACCTAAAAGATCACCTGTCCCCTACCTCTTGGCTCACATATGTTGCTTAACCAAGCTGTATTGTGCACCACGTAACAAAATATCTTCCCTTTCCAGGAGGCCAAATACATTATCTGCCCTTCACTGTTCATATTGACTTTTCTGTATTAGCACAGTGTCTCTGCCAGCAAGGAACAGCAGGGACCTCAGCACTGTGTTCAGGCAGGCAAGAGCACAACAGGGGTTCTGGTTTTTAACCTCTGCTCTGCCTCCACAGTGCTGCAGTCATGGCAGGCAGAGAGCTGTACAAATCTCCAAACACACAGTGTTTGCCATGCAGCAGACTGAACCACAGCTGCATTTGTCCCTTCCCCAACTCTCCAAGGGCTTCCTTTTCTCAAAAAGAAAGACTAATACCACTGGTGGGAAGATCCAAGCTGGGAAGAAAAGGAGAAGTACAGGCTGTATATTCAGTACAAGCTGTATATTCAGGAAATGCTGTTCACCAAGGTGCTCCGTTTCTTGGTGAGAAGATCAGGAATGACAGAGACGGGAGGAAAGAGTGATAAAGAGAAGACAGCAGGTGAAGGGGAGATAAAGGAGGGCTGAGATCTGTTTAATCAATGGGGTGTGCTCCAATCCCACGTGGAAAGTGTAATCTCTTTTTCATCTAAATTGAATCCTGGATTTCTATTACACTTACTGGCAATCTGCATGCAAACTCCAGAGGTACATAGCAACTACTGCACCTGATGGATGTCTGTACTGGAGTGACGGGAATAGACACTCAAAGACATCAACAGGCTAGTCAAGAGCTTCCAGGAAAACACAGCACAGACTTTGACTCAACAATAACAGCTCTGCGCAGGCTTCCTGTGAATCCTCACACATGGACAAGTATTTAGAAACAAAAGGCTCTAGTTCAGCCCACTGCAAGTGATAGACGCATGCTCTGTAATTTCCATATCTTGTATCAACAGGTCTTTTGATAAAGCTTCCTTGAAAGGTGCAGTGTGATTGCCACAGATTAGTGGGTTTTGGTATAGTCAGCCTCAAAGCCTCCCTCAAGCTATCAACAAGAACTTTGTATCTCTGGGATGTAAGGTTTCCTCACTCAGGCACAGAATAGATGAGGCTATGCAAGACGAGCAACAGTAGGACGCTGTTTCAAAGCTGATATAGGGGCAAAAAGCAATGTTGAAATGCAAAGAAAATTAAGTCTTCTTGCTCGTTTCAAGACTTGCCACTAACTAAAAAAGGTGGCTTCCTCCTTTCTGGGGAGGAACAGATTTGATGTTGCTGCATCTGTTGTGGTTTTATTCAACACTGTGCTGAGCAGGAGAGAACTGTGCACCTTTTGCAATGCAAATTTTCTTCACCTCTCATTTGCCTGGATCAGCCCCATTTCCAGCTCATGATATAATATTCCAATAACTCGGTTTCCACCCTTGCTTTCTGCTAACAAAAGAAAAAAAAAACCAAAACCAAAAAAAAAAAACCAAAAAAACCCCACCACCAAACAAACAAAAAAACCCCAAACAAAAACCCAAACGAACAAACAAAAACCCAAAGCAGTACAAAAAGCCCCCACCAACATTGATGTAATATTTAGCTCAAAATGCTGTTTATTTTAGCCTTTTCTAAAATGCAGAGCCTTTCAGAATACTTTCTCCAGTCATGTATGGTAATGGAAACGAGACCACAGTGGAATAAGCTGCAATAGTATTAAGCCACCCTTCTGCCCACTTCTCTCTACAGCTTCTTCTAAAGCTACACAATTAGAATATATGTAACCGGAGTGGGTGGTGCTTTGCAGCTTCAAGCAGACACACAAAGTATGGAGAATCCAGAGAAGCAAATATGCTGCTCTAATCTCCAAGGAACATTCAGAGGACACAGGTGGTTAGAGCATGGTGCTAATATCACCAGGCTGTGCATTTGATCCCCTTACAGGCCATTCACTTAAGACTTGGACTTGATGATCCTTGTGGGTCCCTTCCAACTCAGAATATCCTGTGACAGTTTACCTTAGACATGTTTTTCACCTTAGGTAAAAAACACAAGTATCACATTGGAAAAATGGTTAAATACACTGAAATCATAAAAATAATCAAGTAAGCAAATCAAGCTCATGCAAATGTGAACATTTGCAATATATCGATGTGAACATTTGCAAATGTGAACATTTGCAATTATTCCTTCCTTTTATTGCACAGAGGCAATATAAGGAAGGAATAATTAGGTGAATAAGAGCAACTGCTTACTAAAACAGTAATAAAAAATTTATTTTTGTGGAAGCAGTTGTATAATATAGGGTTGGGTTATCCAAGACACAGATGAGTTCCTGAGATGTCAGTGGGTGACAAATCAGGTAGGAAGAACCAGAGACTACTTGACTACAAGGCAGGAGTTTCTCATATAATCTTTATCTTTTAAGATATCTTGCTAGTCAAGGAGGATGTGCTCTAAAACCAGTCTAATGTGTTGAAGCCTTAGAAGAAATTTGTAGCAGAACAAGCTGAACTCAATCCCTTAATCATTGGGTCATCACTGCTTACCAACACCTACAATATAAAGATTTTATGTGGCAGTTTAAAGAGGAAGACCAGCTAGTGGATGAACAGAGGTTAGTTGCATACAGCAGCATTACTTTGCATGGGATTTTATACCAAGGGCAATGGTCTACAATGAAAGATCCCAAGATTCCAAGATTTTTATTGCATTAGAGAAGTGGGGTTCACATAGTCCCACCTTGCAAGTAAGAAGCCTCAAGCAGAAGCATGAAAATTTGCCACTTAAGTCTAGATTACATATTTTCTTACTAATTTCACCTCATCATCAATTTTCCACCATAATACTGAAAGAAATGGGACAATTGCCATCTTAAGGGAAACTCCCAGCAACTTCTATCTCCTGTACAGTTCCAAAGTGTGGACAGCAGCACAAGCTGACTAATGAAGCAAGGCATTTGGACTGCAGCTGCAGATTTCAGTCCCAAGATCAAGGGTACATTGGCAGAGGCCAGACAGGGATGAATTCACCTCACCATGTCAGAAGGCATCTTGGAAAATAAAAATCCTACTCTTCACATCATCTTGCTCTGCTGGGGATGAGGGAAGATGAGCAAAGTAAGATCAGTAGAAGCCTTCTAACCTTCTAATTTGCTTATTTTTTTTTCCTTTCGTAGGACGGAATCCCCTTTATCACCTTGTTTGTTGCTGGAAGACTATTCCTGCCACACAGGCTTGGTTGACCTATCCTCTGAGAGCACTGCCTTTGCTATAGGCAGGCAGATGTTCTTCCTGTCCCAGGAAGAATAGATACTGGAGAATGCTGCTGGGATTTTTCCCTAAACATCCTTAGGAAGTAGACCTCAAACAGAAATGTTGCAACTCTAAGTACCAGATGTAGCTATGGCTACGTGCTGCACAAACATGTTTTAATGATTCCAAATTAGGATGGCACCAACCAACTTTGGGGCAATTTACATAATCTTAAGAGTAATGACTGGGGGAGGAAAAGTAAAAGTAAAATGATAACCTGCACTTCAAACATTCAAGCAGCAAGCACAACAATATCAAACGTGTGAAAGAAATGCTTTGGAACACAGCTAAAGATGAATCTCCAGGTTTCCTCTGCCTACAGAAATCTGTGATGCAGAAAGCTAACAGATTTTACTCCGTTGATACTGAGCTTTGACATGGGCTATACGTACTTACATGTCCAGACTGCAGACCTGATAGACCGGGTTGTATAGAAGAGTGCCTCTTCGTATTAATACTGGAATCCACCCCAAAGATTTTTTTGTCTGTGTGGTCTCTCCTTACAATGAGAAAGAAAAGTCCTAGCCCTGGAAACCAAACCCAAATGGTGCCTTACATAAGACCTCTAGCTTCATATTTTTCACAATATATTTTCAAGAGCTTTATTTTTGCAATACGTAGAAAGTACTTGAAAAGCTGTGACCTGAAAGAGCACAGAAGTTCACTGTGACGCTGACATCTGTTTAACCTCACACCTCTATTTCTGTTCCTACTACAGCTATGACTGTCTCTGATTTTAATCAGTGTCACAACCTTTCATATTAGCTCTAGAACACAGAAACATAGAACAGAGAGGGGAGGAAGAAAAAATATGGCAAAAAAAATTACCTTCTCTATTTAATTATCAGCATGACCTGTCTTTAACCCAAACACTATGGTTAATTGGTTTCCTGTATCCATCATGTGATTTGCAGCTCTTGCACCTGTTGGCATATTTAGGCATATATTTTTGAGTTAACAGCCAGTGTCTCCTTCTAAATAAGCCACGACTACATTTTAAGTTGCTTAAGTCAACTTCCTCAAGCAACCACAAAGCAAGACGTTCTCGTGGGAAAAAAAAAAGAAAAGAAAAAAGTGTTAGACATCAGTTTTCAGCTCAGCAAACCTCAACTAAACCCACCAATTATTTTATCAGAAGAATGGCAAAGCATTTAGAAGCAACCTGGTCAAAATAGAGAATAAGAAATATAGAGTGGGATTATAGGGTCACAGGCGGAAAAATATCTTTATCTGTATCTTTATCTTCACTTTGAAGTGCTGTTGCTTTACCCCGATTATCATAGATAACAAGTTCTCTGAGGGCAAACATTGTAGTATTCTTATAAAAACACTCAGAACAATATAACTAATTCCCATTCAGGAAGAGAACAGAAGGCTTCTGGCACAGGGTACCTCTCAGAGCTGCTTTAACAACTCTCTTACATGTTTGCACTTGGAAAATAATATCACCCAAAAAATACAAGTTGGGGGTTTTTGGTTTGTTGGGTTTTTATGAAACAACAGTCATTTACCTTATTCCTCCTTTCCCTTGTGCTTCAAAGCATTATTATTAAAATCGTTTTTGTCTTCCAGGTTATGTTTCAGGATCAAATTTTGTGATTGTAGTTTATCTTACTCCCCAGGTAACACATTTTGATCTCATCCTCATCTCCGCTCATTCCTTTCTCAGACCTCCTTGATGGGGCAGAGCCAGATTTCCACTCCCTGTCCAAGCAGCACACCCAGCTCCTTTCCCACCAAAGGGGCAGGGGAATGACAGTGTCTGGGGGGGGGTTTCACTCAGAGGCTTTGTAGGTACCTTGAACATAGTGCCACCACACAGGGTGGTTACGAGGCAGTCACCGTGACTGCGTGACTGCATTTGTTTGAGACCATTGCTACAAGGACATGTACCAAGCTTCATTTGTGTGTCTTCCACTGAATTCATGGTTTCATATTCAGGAATGAATGGGAAAGATACCCTAATACCAAATACCATGACACTGGCACTACCAGTTCAACTAACTGTATTTGTGGGTTGTGTAAAATACAATCCTTTGGAACAGTTAAGGCAGTGTATTTTTTTTTTTTTTTTTTTTTTTTTTTTGGCATGGACAAGACCCAAGATACCGACTGTCATTATCAGATTCTGGCTTGCAGTCAACTGATCCTTTTGTATGTCCACACCAAGCTTTTGCACGAGCTCTGACCAGGCACAGCTCTCAGCTCAGGCTGCTTAAATTGAAGCAAGCACGTCTGCATAAAAGGCTGCTCTGTACTAAACATGCAACCACTGCCCAGCATCACATGGAAGAGAAAGAAACAAATTGTGAATCTTTCCTCCAGCTCAGTTTTTTATACGGAAAATAAGCCATCTCTGCAAAAGCTGAGGGTGAAAAAGCAAACTTGTTATCAGGTCTGAATTCTGCCCAGGCCAGCGAGGAGGTTGGTAACTTGTAGAAGAATTTGGTAACTAGATGATACAGAGGTGAAAGAGGGAATCTACAGCTTTCACCTTGCTACAGAAAACAGTCTGACAAATAACTAGCAGGATATGCAACCTAACTCACCACAAGGACAAACCTGGGAGTTTGCCATCAACATCAGATAAAGCCCTTCAATTTTTGTGCAGAAATTGGGTTAACTTCATAAATGCCTCCTATCTAATCTCCACATGAAGCCATACACTTCCGTGTATCATTACTGCCTCTATAACATGCTAGTGACAACCAAGATGTGGTTATGTTGCCCCAGGGTTTATTGCTTGATTTCTGTTTTTGAAGTTGCTGTATCTGCTCTGAGTACTAATTATGGTTTTGTACTTACAGTTTGAAGATGATATTAAAAAAATAGCGAGCAAGAGCAGAATGGCTAATACAGACAAGTAGCTATACTAGTTTGCCATGGGTTTCACTATACAGCTTTGACAAGGCTGATACATGTGTTTCTCAGGCACTAGGCATATTAGGTAGCCATGAATTAAACAGCTACAGATTTGGGGTTTTCTCGCTTACTCACATTTTTTCCTGTAGTTATTTAAGAAGTCAAAAAGAAAACATCAGGAGTATTAGGTTATGTGATAAAAAATCCTTTGCACACACCCAAATGAGCACAGAGAGATGGTGGCAGGAGGGGAAGCCCAAATAATACCCAGCCCTGGCTAGTCACAGGAGCCATGAGCTCACCACAGCCTGATCTTCACAACGCTAGAGGAATACAGAGGCACTAGGGCAGGAACTCAAGAAGAAGAGACTCTACCTAGACCCCTCCTGGGGCTGTCCCAGTAGGGCTTCAGGCCCAGTGTCCAGGCATGAAACCCATCAAGCTGGATCAACATTAGAATGCCTTTTGAATGGAGGGGAGTTGCTGCCCAGGGGTATGGGACACATTGTGAAATAAGGGGCAGAGCAATTTGGGATTGCAGGCAATTTCCTACAGGATGTTCAGGAAGGCATCAGAGGTGGAGAAAGGAATGGATTTAGGTGATTTGGGATGAACAGATGGGGGGAAAATAGAGAGACAAAGGAATGTAAAAGATTGGTCATATGTAACCAGTTTGCAGGAGCAGTGTGCAGCCTTTACTAACACCTGGGAATACATTGTTAGTCTTGCTGCAGGCGGGGCCTGGAAATGCAGTTGCCTCACCTATGCCAGGCTGCTGATGATGTATCTTCCCCTAACACAGTACTCTTTCCTGGATTATTATGACTTGCACATAAATTGTTGTCACTACTCCATACCATTGGTATGTTTCATAAAGTACTCTAATAATCAAGAAGGACCTACATGCAACAAATTATTGTTTCAGCATCTTGCCTTCTCAAGTTCACTCTGACTTTTAAAAAAATATGCAATGGCTACTATATTAATAATTCTCTGGAACTTAGATTGAGGCAATTCAACTGGGGAAAAGAAGAGTCATGAGAGAGTGAACCATCTATTATTCACAGGAAAGAGTAAATGTATTCGTTGTTCTCAGGCAAATCCCCAACTAGGATCATGAAGAACCTCCATTATCCATTATCACATATTAAGGGCCATAGCCCTCCTTCAGAGATGAGGAAAAGTAGACTTTCAATACTGAAAGCAGTTGGAGAAGACTCTGCCTGAAGGGTGTGCAGGCTATATAAACAGGAAAGGAAACACAGGCAGGGAGAGGCTGAGTGCCTTTCCCCAGGTCATGCACCAGAGCCTTGAGGGAGCCAGAAATAGCACTCAGGCTTCCTGAGCCCCTCCATCCCACGGCACACCTGGTCTCCCACGCAGTTAGCCTGCAGACATCAGTCTCGGCTAGAGACACCCTTTCAGACATCACTGCTTCTGAAGAACAGACCAGCAGCAGCCTCACAGGAGCAGCATCTTTACTCTTTTCAGGAACTGAAGTTTTAGGAGAAAGTACTAGGGACAGGACATATTACACAACAGCGATGATATTTTAATATCCTTCACTCCAAATCAGTTGTCTGTCCTTTCCTGGATAGCATTTAAAGCATTTGTTCTTCACTATAAACTCATAGTTTCTCCTCCCACGTACAAGGCTATCTATTTTTAATCACTGGACAACATCACCACAAAGTCTAGTTATATGCTGCTAAAAAAGCTCCCATTTCAAGCACTAATAAACCAAAAATCACAGCACAAAAAAGAAATCACTCTGCTAGACAAGCATCAAACACAATACACAGCATTATTGTTTGCCCTTCCCTGCCAACAGTGGAGACATGTCACCCTGGAAGTCATTCTTAGTTAAGCAACTGAAGTACAGAAATACTCATTCTCCTCATAGTCCATGTGATAACAACTGCATTGTCTGAAATGAGTGCTTGGGGTCCCAGGCCTGTTTATCCACAAGCAAAATTCATCAGGTGAGAATGAGATGTGTATTTGCTCTTCTTGGCCCTTTTTTACCAGATGCAGGGCAGTGCAGGGAAAGCAGCTCAGAAAATCAAAAGTGCAGGCTGTGGTGTCTCACTCAAGAGCAGCATCTGCATCACACCCACCCAGCAGCAGTGTATGCACTCGGTGCTCTATTTCATACCCCCAGGACTGTCTGGCTGTGTTAATGCAATACATAGGTGTTTCAGTTTCCTTGTTTCTACTAGAGCAGGATTTGGGGGAGGGTTTGAATTTTAACCCAGGGAAATTGTATATAAAATTTGCTCTTGAGCCTCTGGGCTGCTTTCTCTTCCAGAGGGAGCATACCTCAGCTAAACAAAATGCCTCCTCCCCCTCTTCCAGGTTTGAGCTAATTACACATCCATATTATTCAGCATTCACAGGCTGCTCCCTCTCTTTGCAGTAACAACAGTCATATAAGAACCAAAAAATGTAACCTTTGTGAATGCACCCTGCCTTGGTGCATGCAGCCATGCAGCACCACAACCATACCAGCGTTACTGGGAACATGTCCTGCCTCATGCCATCTCGTGCTATTCTGCTTCTGCCTCCACCCTGTACATTCCCACCCTATGGCTGAAGCTGATTCACTTGTAAGGCCTCCAAGCCCTGGAAGCAGGCTGCTGTCACCTGCTTCCCGTGGCCTTTCAGCTCCTTTGTCCTCGAGATTTAATTGTCAAAGCTGAGCTCTCCGAGGCATGTAGCAGAAATGGCACAGCCTAGGTTACCACCTCCCCAGGAGAGCGGGGCAGGGGGAGAGGAGAGCAAAGCACAGTTCTGTGCCCAGCTCCAGCCTTGCACCAGGCGGGGAGAAGGACACCAGGCATCCTGGGCAGGTTGCAGCCTGGGGAGGAGCAGGGGAAAGGCTCCTCTCGTCCCATTTCTGTTTTGAGATGTGTTACTCTCATTTGGCAAAACCTTGATATTCTCCTCAAACACCAGGCTCCTCTGGGGCTGAGGAAGAAAGGGCCAAATGTTTTGATGATGCACGTAGGGCCTGGAGTAAACCAAAGTGAATTAACAACGCTACACCTGGGCACTGAGTGCACACGCCGCCTATTACTCGGAGGCTGCAAGCCAAATGCCATTAACCTCCGAGGCAGATCATTATTAGACCATAACACCCAACCTGTCATGTATCATTGTTTCATTAACACAGTTCTGGAAAGCCTCTAATAAAGTCAGGGAAACTGTTGCCTCAAAATTAGCAGAGATTACAAGATCTTCCATGTGGATACCGAAGAGAAGAAAAGGAAGTTTATGATAATAATTTTAAGGGCATTAGAGATAACTGTGATAATTTTGCTTCTGATCTAAAGCCCACTGAAGGCAGTAAACAGGCTCCTATCCTTTTCTTCTGAAACAGTGATTTTATTATTATAAATATGATTCTCCCCCACTCATTTCTTAAATTAAATTAGAGGTTGCCCAGCCCAGAAGAAACCTGTAATGCATATGCCAAAATATTTGCATGGCTGACAAGTTCTGTCTTTGAATCTTCATGAAAGGCATATAATTGTGTTTAATGCAATTTATTTGTCATTAAAGAAATAAGCTTTGATCCAAACGTCTTTGCAACAGAGATCCAAAGAAACTAAGACTCCAGGTCTATTTTAAAGCAATGTGCATTTAACATTCATTCCTTTCCTTATCTGATTAGGAAATTTATTCCCTAGTAGATTATAAAAAATAACAACAACAACAACAAAAGGTTATACTTACGTTAAGTTTATTAATGTCTTATAATGTCTTATGCCTGGGCTAGTTTGCTGTTGGATTATTTATTGTTTTAAGAAGGGTCATTTTCATCCAACTTACACAAAAAATCTTCAGAACAAAGATTATTGACTACTCCACCCTCCTAGCAAGTTTTAGATAGCATCTAACCAAGCAGGTTTTCAGCATTTCAATGGGTCTCCCAATGGCAGCTGACAGAAACCCCCAGAAATTTAACTGAGGAAAGGAGAACAATGAGAGTTTTTCTAAACTTTAATTGAAACACTTTTATTAATTATTTTAATGACAGTGGCAGCCTGTCTGCATTTAAGCATCTATGCAACATGTGCAGGGCCAATGTGGTCATGTTACTTCTGTCCACAGAGGAAAAAGCTACTGGTTTGGAGGTTTTCTTTGTAGGTTTCTTTTTTTCCTTGTTTTTGGTGTAATCCACATATGAACAAAGCAAATGCTCCAGAATGTGATCAGTTAAAAAGAAAAAAAAAAGAGAGAGTGAGGGGAAAAAACTTCACAACAGCCTCCCCTCCAAAAACAAAAAAAAAAAAACCCAAACAAACAACAACAAAAAAAAAAAAAAAAAAAAACAAAAAAGGCAAAAAAAAAAAAATCAAAATACAAGCAAATGAAAAACTACCAAAAAAAGATTAAAATTAGCAAAACCATCTCTAACAGAAAAAAAAACCTGAGGTTTTTTTCCTCTGCCAAATGCTTCCAGGAAACTTTCCATGGAAGTTAGAATATTCATCTCCCAGAATCTGGCCCCTAGTGAGAAACTGCAGTGTGCCAAGCCAAGAGGGTAAAAAATATGGAAGGAAATTCTACATCAATTGTGAAATAATCCAGGTCATCCAATTTCTTTCTACATCTGTGAAATATTTCTTTGAAAGGAGAAAAGTTACTTAGAAGTCATGACTGCCTAAATACAAAGAGGCAAACTTTCAAACTGATTCTTATTCACATGAAATTTAGTTATTGAAGCATTTAAAAATCACTGACCCACCCATCTTTTGGCCACATCACTCTCTGCAGCCTGGGTTAATCTGTTTCTAACCCTGACAAATACCAGATGATGGGGGAAAAAGCAAGGCTAGTGCAAACATGTGGCGACACCTCACTCTGCCAGGATCAGCAAAATTCAGAGGCCTCCTGTGAGACTCCTTAATCCCACACTCCTGAAGCCATGTGAAGTTCTCATACCTCTACCCTCTGCACAACTGCTTAGATGACATTACAAACCACGTCCCCTTGCTTTAAATCCCAAACCCACTAAAATTTTTTCACATTCCCTGGATCTGTGATTATAAGCAGCAGCAAGAAAATCCCTTTTCATCTTCTCCTTCCTTGTGGCATCACAAGACTGTTGTCCATACTTTCTCAGCAGCTTCTTTCCCAAGAAAGGAAGTCCCAATGCCTTTGACAATTACTGTTTCTGTGATCTGAATCTTCTCTAGTTCTGTTCTACCTTCCCTGATGTGGATCAGATGCCCTTAGACATTTTCTGTGCTGATGGCTTTTGACTACTTATCCCATTTTGTGAAGCCTTAATGCAGGCAACAGTGAAACCAAAAGTCCTCCCAAAGATCAGTAGTGAGGCAAGCTGGGTTTTACACTCATCACTTCCACAGGGTCTGGCAAACAAATAAATGCATTCTTAAAAACAAACTAGTACCACACTCCCAAATTCTCTCTGCATCAAAAAAATTCCAGGATTTCCAGATTTTCGTTCCAAGTCATATGATTTTTTAGTGAGGCTGAGTCAGATTTTTTAACCAAACAATTTCTTTTTTAAAGAAGACAATCTGAGAGCAGGCCCAATGACATAAACAGATTAGTTTAATCCAATTTCTAATGGTACCATGCTAGTTTGAATTATTATTATTATTACTATTATAATGAAGATCCTTTCAGTCCAACCAAACTGGTATAGAAATTGTCATGCTGTAAAGACAAAGCTACTTTAGAGTCCCTGCACAGTAGACAGCTCAGTCCCAGTGAAACTGTCTCTAGAATACACCTGTTAGTTTAACCCTACATTATAAAGGGCCTAAAATATTATGTCAGACTTATAAGTGCAAAAGATTCATTCTGGAAAGTCTGTTTTTTCCATAAGTTTTTAAGGAATAACCAGCACATGCCTTTGAGTGTCCCAAGAGGCAAACTTGGGTTTCTGTCCCCAAATAGAAGGACAGAATTATCTGCT